>OX493330.1:13583911-14200786 GCA_950371115.1 Anania fuscalis
CTGACGTCACACTCGTGCATGGATAAGTTGTCCTTGTGTGTGGATATATTTGTGTGCGTGTAGTTTAAGCTAGTGTTAGATAATTTTTGTTGTGTGCGAGCGTAGCAATGACATCCAAAATGCGTTAGTGTTAATTTACTATGTGTTACTCCCTGCCCCCCGCAAGCAATAACAGACTTTTTCGCATAGAAATTAGCGAGCTTGTCGTCTCCTGTTGGTTGAATGCTCTTAGATTTTACCAAACTAAAACTATGTACCTATGATTTATTGAAAAAAAAAAATATGCTGTGCGCCACCTGCACCCGGCTGATCAATGTACGAACGAAACGCAGCTGTCAGTGTTATGTCAATAGAACTGTCAAGAGTGACAATTGAATCGACCGAACCGAATACAACATCCAGATTCCAGAAAATGGAAAGACATACAAGTACCTATTAATTTTAGTAATTTTATTAAATAAATTTTAATTGCCGTGGTAATTCAGATAATATGGATTTTTCTATAGAAGAGATTTCACCTGAAGAAGTGTCCTCCTTCGATTCGCATAAAAATAACATGGTAATTGAAAATGTAATATCTCAAAGCCCTTGTGATTCAGTTGAAATGAACATTATGGTAACTTTAATAATTATAGTAATGATAGAAGAAGGCTTCTTACTATTAAATGATGAAAATGAAGTGATAGACATCTTAAAGCTTGACTTAGAACTGTTAAAGAAGTGGCAATCACCCACTGGTGCTCTTCAACTGAATTTTGTCATGTCTGGATTTTATGATACTCCACTGAAACTCCTTATCAGTCCGTTAGGTGCAACAGTACTAGTAAATTTAGTAATAAAAGAATTGAATGCAGAAACTTACACAACATGCCTAACTCTTGGATCATATGTATTTACTCCAATGCAAACTTCTACAAGCCCCAAAAAATATAATTACTACAGATATCAGCTAGCCACTATACTAAAGGACAGGGTTACTTCTGCTGTCAAAAGTAGAATATTAAGCTATCATGGCAGTGCCAGTGCTAGCTTGATTGGATTGCCTGAAGAAGTTTTGTTTAATATTGCGATGTATTTACCAATAAAAGACTTAAATAGTGTTAGTAAAACATGCAAGAGGCTAAACTATGTTTTAAATAAAGAAATTTTATGGCATGCCTTATTTAAAAGAGACTTCAAAGTAAACCTATATGAAACCGATTCATGGAAAACGACATATAAAAGAAAATATGCAGAACTGGAAGAAAACAAAATACATCATGCACACAGACTTGCAGGGTCAATGCATGATTACATGGATTACTCAGATTTTATTTCCTATATTGATAATCCAATGTGGGATTTTATGTGATGGTGAAATTCAATTGATTCACAGGTCATCAAGAAGATTAATAATATCTTAATATATAATTGTATTAATTTTTTAAATGTTAAGATGAAAGATAATTTTGAATAAATTACTATTTACTTCACAGAATTGTTTTCTTATTTAAATTGATACTTCTTATAATAAAACCCAATTTTTATTACATGTTCTGTTAACATGAGATCGGTAGTGACATATTTGTTCTCTTATTTTATACAACCCAATATTTTTTTCTTATGTACCTATTCCAAAATATACACTTGTTACTTGATTAAATTTTATTACTGATCAACAACTAATTAATAACCAATTTAGGTCATACTGATCAAACACTAATAATACATAATGAAATACTTGTGGTAAAATATTGAATATTTGACTTAGGTGAGAGCGGAGAGAAAACAAATGTGGGTGTGATTCCCGTGAGCAAAGCAGGCCGGCATTTGTCAGTTCCATTTGACTCTTCAACGGCTAATGGTGATTTAAGTGAGTATATTATAACTGAAATGCAAAACTTATTAAAATTGGCAGACAATACTAATTTAAGTAACTGAATATACTAGATTGGCACAGCTACAATGTATTACATCACCACTTCACTACCAATAACAGGAATAATGAAATGACAAGATTGTGCGGTCTAATCAATTTATTTAATAATTAAATTTAAAAAACCAAAAATAACAGGTGTCTTTTCGATTAAAGGATATAATGGTCGGCCTCATACCTTAATGTACATTCATATGCTACCGATGAGATATGCTATAAAGATATGAAATTGACTCTGTCCTTTAAGACCTGCACTCACATAATCTTTTCTTTTTAAGTTTTCATCAAATCTACAAGATGTAGCAAAAAACCCTGTTTGATCCAAAAGAGGGTTCCAGATTCTATCATTTTATAATTATTAAACATCGAAATCTCAAAACAAAGCCTACAAGCTCCGTGACGGGCAGCCTTTGTATTTTTTTAATGGCTTGCACGACTTCTGTATTCGCCAAGCACTTTGTTAGTGATTACTAAAAACTCGTCAAGTGCAAGTAGGACTCGCGCATGAAGGTTCCGTACCATTATCTATAAAATGGCAAAAAAACACGTTTGTTGTATGGGAACTCCTTAAATATTTATTTTATTCTGTTTTTTTAGTATTTGTTGTTATAGCGGCAACATAAATACATCATCTGTGTGGCGAAATACCACCACCCAACTCACAGCGGCAACATAAATACAATTTAACTATCACGGTTCATGATATACAGCCTGGTGACAGACGGACAGCGGAGCCTTAGTAATAGGGTCCCGTTTTACCCTTCGGGTACTCAACCCTAAACAGCAACCCACGCGCGGTTGAAGTAGATGGTTGACCATTCCGACAGTGGCATTTATCAAGTATTTTCGTGCTTCGGAGGGCACGTTTAAAGCTAGTCCCGGCTTATATTGCTTGATAATTGTAAAGCCTAGTCAGCGGTCTTAACTCTTAAGGCGCCTAGGCGGCTTTTATAATATCTCACAGTAAGAACATTGACCGTCCCGTCCAACAATCTGAGCTTGATGCGTGCTAGAGTATATGGCACAACCAAACCACCTAGTAGTTAAGGTAAGGCCTAGGAGTATGTTAATGTTTAAGACATAACTTTTTTTGGATCTGGATCATTCTTAAAAACTTTAAGTTACCTTACCTTAGTTGTCGGCCTAAATTAAAACCCAAAAAACAATATTATCTACTCTACAACATCAGGCCTAACTTATTTAATTGTCTAAATAGGTACCTGTCATATTGTGCCAATCAATAATTTGCAAAATGCATATACAAACTAATATATCATGCGCTAAATATTAAAAAATATGTTATTCACCGCAATATATGCAATTTTTTTATGGCATTAGAGGCTTCACATCCACAGCTTCATTCCAGCATGGATTTCGTTTCTTGTTTTGCACCGCAAAATATACCTCATAGAAGACGTAGCCTTAAGCATGTAGGTAAAGACATGTAATAATAGGTGTGAACTTAGGTCTTTAATCATAGCATTATGGTTATAAATAAACTTATTCTGATCTATGATAAAATTTATTATTTGTTAATCCATATCTTCGTTATCTGCCAAATTTAAAAACTTAAAACAAATCCGACGCCCGTAAAAACATGTAAAGATATATAAATAAACGTATATGTGAATTGATTATTAGTGAGTAAGAATTATTGCAGGAACCAGTTTAGCTGTAATATATGGGTCATATTATGTATGTTCTTTTACTAAAGCAATAAACCATTACTATTATTTACTCGTGATGTAACAAAAGATATACCTAGCAAAATGAATTGTGTCCAACAACTTGAGCGTATTATCATGGGGTGAATAGATAGAGGTTGGCTTGGGTATTGGGTAGGCGAGTGCCGGGCTCTGGTATCAAGGAGGGTGAGGGGTGCGCGAGCGAGATGCGCTGCGCAGCCTCCGTCCGCTGATCGGATCTGTGGCGCCGCCATCGGCGAGTTGATGCGAGTCCCGTGAGGTGGACGCCACGCCGATTGTATTACGTGGATGCAGGCTCTGTGCCGAGCTTATGTGCTAATGGCCTGTAGGTGAGCGGCCGTGGAGGGCCACCGGGGGCCGCGCGACAGGCCGCCGTGGCGGTGCTACGGACCCATGCTTACCCACAGCCGATCCGACGGTGATTTTCCCATATACACCAGAGGTGAGCGTGTACACTGAATCTGTGTTATTGTCGTTGTGAATTAGCGATTACGAGCATGAATTACCTCTGTGTACCGTACAATACAGTAGATTAGGATTATTTCATTTTCGCTTATTGTAATTTACTAGAATGAACATACACACAAATTGTAAATAAGACGTATGAGAAGAGATTTTCGCTAATGCAGGTTTGATAGCTGCCATTATTGTGGCTAAACGTAGCGATTTCAGCGCGTTGGTTGCATCCAAGGGATAGTTGCCTAAATTTTTACGTCTCTGAGACCCGTTGTTTGTCGTACTCGTACTAATTTAGGTCGTTTTTTAGGGTTCCGTACCCAAAGGGTAAAACGGGACCCTATTACTAAGGCTCCGCTGTCCGTCTGTCACCTGGCTATATCTGATGAACCGTGATAGTTATTTTCACAGATGATGTATTTCTGACCCTATAACAAAAAATACTAAAAACCCGAATAAAATAAATATTTAATGGGGCTTCCATACAACAAACGTGATTTTTTCGCATTTTTTATAGATAAAATGGTACGGAACCCTTCATGCGCGAGTCCGATTCGTACTTGGCCGGGTTTGTACCATACATACTATGTTGCAATACATAATGGAAAGTATATACAATTTATTTAAGCTTCATTGCATGCATTATCCGCTACGCAGGTTTCAGGCATAAAAAATCATGGTCCGCTTGTTTTCTAGGGCAAATTACCTCTATTAATAAATAAAGGCTACACGCTTAATCTCACCGCGGCCGCTTCATCCATTTAAAGTCAACTTCCCTCGCGCTGTGATCATTCAGGCAGGTGGATAGGCGGACTAAGTGTACGTACATGTACACGTTTATACAGACTTTAGTGGTCTACTATATTCATTGCTGTTTACCCGAAACTTATTTTCTTCGTGCAGTCGAGGAAAACAAAGCTTCATCACCAGCCTATATCAGTCCACTGCTGGACACAGGCCTCTCTAAAAGGACGATTTTGCCATAATCGCCACGCTTGGCAGGCGGGTTGGCGATCGTAGTTTGGCCAATGTTGGAGAGGAGACGCTGCCTAGGGGTCGCAATAACGGGCAGTTTTATCAATTTCGATATTTTCGATATTGAAGATTTGCGAAAATCGAACTTCCGATATTTTCGATAAACGCCATCAAATCAATAAAAAACCTTAAAATTTTAATAAAATCGTTGATTTAGAATTATTTGGCTTAACAATATTTGTTTTATACAACATTTTTAACCCCCGACGCAAAAAGAGAGGGTGATAAAAGTTTAACGTGTCTGTCTGTGTATCCAAGGGCCAATGCATAGGTACTCCAGATTTTTGATAGGCCGCTAGTGGATCGGTGATATACTGATTAAAATGTCGTCTTTCGTATTGTGTAGATATTCATATTAGGTAATTAAAAGATCGATCAAATCGATTCGAAAAAGTACTTTCTGTATATCAACGTTTATTTATGTATTTTGAAAAGGTACTAAATAAACGTTTTATTTCTTTCTTTCTTTCTTTCTTTCTTTATAGTACTATTTCTGGAAACCATCCAAAACGTTCCTTCTTTTGTGCGATTGCGTTACAATCATTTTGACACCACCAATCAACTAACTTACTTTTTATGTGCTATCAAAACGCACCTCTGCCTTTTAATTTGTATGGCGATAGCAAGTTATGACGTCATTGTTTACCGGACTCGACTGCCGAACTTTTTATTGATTTTGAAGAAAACTAAAATCAGATTCTAAATTAATAATGTACCGGGTTATCGGGCCTAAAATAAGGTGTCCAATTTAATAAATGATGTCTAATGTTTATTTATAATTCCACATCCCAATTACACGCATCCTTCGAATTTGAAGGTAGGCAACAGCATTCTGAGGACCCAAGCGGACAGATACACATCGCCGCTGTGGAAATGTCTTGTGCAAAGACTGATCACGGGGCCATATCCACCCCTATGATGGTGCGTCACAGCAAGCACAGAAAGTCTGTGGTATCGTAGCTCCCAAACAGGTGAACTGATAATTTTATCCCGAGTATTCTTAACCTTGTTTCATGAAAATCTGTTCAGCGTTTGAAGATCATCATTTCTTTTCTAGTTGTTGAGGGGATCTGACTACGAGTAACATCCTTATATCCGATTGATTTAAAATTTGGTACCGTATTACTTAAATGTTATGAAAGTATATGGTAAGGTAACTATGACCTGATCAGCCGTTTGAAGATCATCAGCTCTTTAATAGTTGATGTGGGGATCTGACTACTTTCCATATATCCTATCGATTCAAAATTTGGTACCGGTTACTTCAATGACATTGAAAGTATATGGTAAGGTAACCATTACCTGATCAGCCGTTTGAAGATTATCAGCTCTTTAATAGTTGATGAGGGGATCTGACTACTTTCCATATATCCTATCGATTCAAAATTTGGTACCGTATCACTTCAATGATATTGAAAGAACATGATAAGGTAACCATGACTTTAAATATGACATGTTTAGAAGGTTTAGATTTCGAAGGTGGGTAATTAAATAGATGATGGTTGAGACTTTGTGCTGATGCTGCACATCAAGTTGTCTGTGGGATTCCAAACACCCTGGCAACTTTCAGCCGATACAGCTTATTTGGGCTCTTGTGAATGGTGGTTATTAGTGAATGTAAGATAGATAATGACAAAGCCCTTGGGTCTAGTCGTATACAAAGATAAAATAAACATTTTAAAAAACCCCTGACTTAAAAATGATCACTGCAATGCTCTAAGACTCCGCTGTCTGTCTGTCCGTCTGTCACCAGGCTGTATCTCATGAACCGTGATAGACAGTTGAAATATTCACAGATAATTCTAATGCCGCTATAACAACAAATGTTGTTGTTGTTGTTGTCCTCCCAGACGTATCCGTCGATGGAGACACCCTGCAAATCGCACTAGACGTTCGCATTCTTCCTAGCATGCGCACGCACGTGACTCGCGAAACCAAATTTAGATTTGAAGGTGCGGTCACAGACAACGCAGTGAAGCTGTCCACTGGTGTTGTATGTGTAAACATAGGAAGGCTTAGGTCGAGATTTTCGAAGTTGGCGTTTGGCGTCGAGATCTTCTATACGGGACCGTTCGAAACATTTAACACTCGAACTGACTGCTTTGCGCCACTTCGGTCTCCGAGTTACCATCTCCTCCCACGTGTCACTACTTATACCGACAGATGTCAAATGCCGCCTGAGAATATGCCGATACCGCAGGTATTGTCCTCCAGGTCTGCGTTTACCTAAGCTGAGTTCAGAATAGAAAACAGACTTCGGCAGCCTGGTAGAGTCCATACGCACAAAGTGTCCACACCAGCGCAGTTGACCCTTGGTTAGCAAGCTTTCCATGCCAGACATTTTTGTACGACGAAGAACCTCCGAGTTTGGAATACGATCTTGCCACTTTAACCGGAGAATAGCTCGAAGACATTTGAGATGGAAGGAGTCCAGACGTTTTATATCCCCCCTATACAAGCACCAAGTCTCCGAAGCGTACAAAAGTAACGGCATCACGATTGCCTTGTACACGGCGATGTTCGTATGCAACTTAAGGTCGTGTGACTTCCAAACTCGATGATTAAGCTTGCCAAAGGCACTAGCAGCACTAGCAATCCGTGCAGAAATCTCAGACTCGAGACGATTGTCGCTACGAACCAGACTCCCAAGGTAACGGAAAGTTCCCACTTCGGCTAATGGTTTTCCAGCCAGATGAACAGCAACTTAGTGAAGTTGCTGTTCATCTGACTGGAAGCAGAACCATCTGTCAGTGGACAGATTTACCTCTAGCAGGCTGTTTTAGAATCTGTGTTTTTGAAGTACTGATCACTAGACCGAATCTGCGACATGACTCATCCAAGTTATCAAGATAACTCTGCAGGCTTTCTAAACTATCATCCATAAGACAGACATCGTCAGCATACAAGACCTCCACCACAGACACCTCTTCGACTTTGCGTTTTGCCCTAAATCGTGAAAGGTCGAATACGCCTTTGTCAACACGGATGTTAAGAGAGATCCTATTGTTACAATTCTTTAGAGCATCACTGACTACTGCAGCAAAATAGATAGCAAAAAGACTGGGAGCCATACCACAGCCTTGTTTGACGCCACATGTAACAGGAAATTGGTCAGTAAATTTGTCTTCATGACGTACACGGGCTAACATACCCTCGTGGAATTGGCGCACTAAGTTGACAAACTTTACTGGACATCCACACTTTTCCAGATCAACCCATAGAGCAGATCTTGGCACTCGGTCGAATGCTTTCTCTTAAGTCCACAAAACACAGGTAGAGGTCACGGTGCTGTTCAAGGGATTTCTCTTGAATCTGTTTTAAAACGAAGATGGCGTCGATTGTACCTCTGCCTGGACGAAAGCCACATTGACTTTCAGGAAGAAAGCTCTCAGCTAATGAGCATAGGCGTCTGTTGATGATATGCGCCGCCAATATTTTACCAGTTGTAGAAAGCAGAGCAATGCCCCTAAATGAGCTGCAGTCGGAGAGGTCACCCTTAACAACAAACAATATTAACAACAAATACTAAAATGCAGAATAAAATAAATATTTAAGGGGGGCTCCCATACAACAGACATATTGTTTTTTTTGCCGGTTTTTTTTTATAAATAATGGTCGGAAGTTCGGAACCCTTTGTGCGAGTCCGAATCGCACTTGGCCGGTTTTTTAATGAAATTTTTATTTAATCAATCGAAGTATGCGCCATTGTTATCGATACACTTCTGCCTTATCACTATTTATAAGGAAACTCAACAGCTGTTTTTTAAAGTTACATCTCTGTTCCTGAAATCTCAACATGAACCAAACAATAGTAGTTTTATTACTCGCTCCAGTCGCCCAGCTCGACTTTACAAAATTTCCTCGTCAGCTATTCCTGCCTTTGCCACACGTGATGTATGTACGTGTATTATATGCAATTTATAAAATGTGATAGGGGTGGTAGTTCTAATCCGTTAAGGCTAAGTAAGATATCTAATTTTATCGACAAAAAAAATAATTTGGGGTGTCAAACTCCTACCCTCAATAAACAGCAGCCATTTGTTTTTTTTTCAAATGAATTCCGGTCTCCTTTACATTTTAGACCATAACTAAGGTTTTATTTGTTGCACTGATATCGTTTTACCTTTCGCTAGCACACAAAATCTACCTTCTTCTTATTATGCGTTGATTAGCCTTGAATAACTCAAGTGAGTAATGTAAAATCCTAAAATTTTTAACGTACCGTGACAATTTTGATATCGTTAGACAGGTAAACTCAAATAATGCAAATAAAAAACTTTTTAATGGGGGTTATTTTAATGTAGTCTGCAAAAAATACAAAAATTTGGATTTTGTTTCAAAAATAATTTTATAAATGGTCTTTTTACTAGCTGAAAAAGGCGTAATCATCAAAAATTAAGTTATTGGTCAGTTACTCTGTTCTTTTAGCTATCTTGTGCTATTTCTCTCATGTTTCTGCGGGACATAAAACCTTAGTTATAGTCTAAAATGTTAAGCAGACCGAAATTCATTCGAAAAAAAAAAACAAAATGGCTGCTATTTATTGAGGGAATGAGATTGACACCCCAAATTATTTTTTTTGTCGATAAAATTAGATATCCTACTTAGCCTTAACGGATTAGAACTACCGCCCCTATCACATTGTATATCATTTATTTAGGTACCTGTTTTAGAAGTGGAAAATATTTTGAATTCCTGAAGAAAGAGAGTTAAGATAATATATGTAAATTCGTAGCATTCAAGTTTCGCTGTCCGACAGATTTCAGAATGTTTCATAAAATCCTGTAATTCACTCGTCTAGAATTTGTTAATTGCTTAACTGACTCTGAGGCAAAACAGGTACATACAATATCCTGCACAGAAAAACAATTTGATAAGTTATCGGGTCTTATCTTATCGATAAGGTCTCTGTATAATGTCTTAGTTATATATCTCCATCTGAACTACATGCACATATGTGGTTAAAACTATGGGATCGTAGTTTGAGAGTGACTAGGTGTTTGTATTGTATAAGGATGGATTATCTGGACATAAAAAAAAATAAAACAAAGCATAGGCCGATAGACGATGACACGAAGAGCGAATCCGGGGCTTTAGATAACGACCATACTTGTAAGTATTATGTGAATTCACTAGAATACAATATTATAAAACATTTGTAATACGATTGGTTTGTAAAAAACACTGATTTCCGGAGCGGTAATTACATCTGAAGATATTTATGCAGTGAAAGGCTTTGATACATTAAATTGAAAAATCTAGTTATTGCAATTTTCATGGCAATATAAGCTTATAGTTTTAATCCATGATATCAATTGCTAACACCCGACTATCATTATGTTGAATGATAGATAATACTTACGTATTTTTTAGTAAGAATTTAATAAAATACTTCAATATTTTATATTTCAACACAGAGCTATCGGAGATCGGTAATTTGACAGAATAGTTTATCACTTCTTCACAAACAACCACAATGAAGTTATTTAATAATGATTATGTAAATAAGTACGGAGCCGAAACGTGGAACATGACAGTTAAAGCTGGTCCACCGATTTCACGTCACTCAGCGAGCTATGGAAAGGTTGATGCTTGGAATTTCGTTAAGGGATAAAATCCGAAACGAGATCATCAGGCAGAAGACCTAAGTAACGGGCATAGTCCAAAAATATAGCAAATTAAGGTGGCAGTGGGCTGGCCACATCTGTCGCAGAATCGATGAAAGGTGGAGTAACCGGGTTCTCGAGTGGAGATCACGCCTTGGCAAACGTAGTGTAGGACGCCCCCCAGCTCGATGTCCAACGAGCTTAGGAAGAAGGCTGGCAGTGGATGGATGAAAAAAGCGGGAGATCGTGCTCTTTGACGCTCTTTGGGAGAGGCTTACGTCCAGCAGTGCACTGCAATAGGCTCAATAGATGTAAAAACTGTTTTGTTTGTTTGTTATTTTAATATTGTAGAGTTTAGCAACATATGCATTACTTCGTTTCACGAGGTATTTTATTTGAATGGATAAATATTTAGTTACTAGCATTTGCCCGCGGCTACGCTCGCGCTAATCTAGATATAAAAACAAGGGACAATATAAACTTTAAACTTAATCCAATTACAATATTAAAATAAAACTTGACGCACATAACTAAACCGTAAAAATATTTTTTTAAGCAAATCGCTAAACTTATATTACATACGTATTGTATAGGTTGTAGCGCGAGACAACGACGCACTTTTTATTGGTCTGATAACATAAAAATAAACCGCGTTTTAAAATGTGCTCATTTCAGTGTCACTTAAGTAGTAATCATGAAAGACGTTTTAGTAAGATGTTATGACAATTACCATAAAATTACAGTTTATAGACAAAGGTAACAGTAATTATTTTAAGATCTGTGTTACAATTCATGATAATTGGTAGAGTTGTAACACGTGAAAGCGTAACAAAACAATTAACAAACAAAGTCACTTACGCCTTTATAAAATAAAATTAGTTAGGATTGAAGTTTGTATATACCTATTCTAATCTCACAATTTCCAAAAAATCTTGGGTAGTTATAAGTTATGCATTTGCAAAATCCCAAGTCCCTAGGTCCAGTGGTTAGGACTGTGCGTTGATATATCACCTAGTCAGTCAGTTTGCCATTTTATATAATTATGCAGTGTCCGATCAGCTGTAGGGGGCCGATCAGGGGTAGATAAATGAACGAGGTTAATTTTTATTATTTTTTTCGATCTAAGTTGCCTTAAATGTTACACAGTGGTTTTCGCTGACTTGCTACACTTGTAAACTTTCACGTTTTATAAATATTATCATGTGAGGTATCGGGAAATTCCCTACGCCATACTCCATATCCAAAAGTACCTCAACTATTTCTAGACAGCTGAGATATTTGCTCGTGGTAGACAGACAGACGGATAGACTTGCGGACGTAGAGAATTAGTAATAACACGAAACATGTGACAATACATTATTTTTTACAAATACAAAATTGAAACCCATTTTAAGTGCTGTCAGTCAGAAAACTCTAATTGTGTAAGACTCCAACAATAAGCCTAAATATTTAAATAATAAATTCAGTAATTTTAGTTCGACAATAAATAAATTCAAATACGAAATTAAATCCCCTTTTTACGGGGTTAAGGGTTGAAATTCCAACAACATCCATATACTTTGCCAGAGATTTAAACTATAAGCGATATTGTTTTATGTGATTTATACTTTGAAAACGAAGGAATTTCCACACACTACTTCATCCCTCTTTTTTACCCCATCGGGGGTTAAATTATAAAAAAACGCTGAAACACTATTAATTTCAAATACAGAATGTATACCCTTTCCACCCCCTTAAGGGTTAAAATTCCAACAACAATCATATACCTTGCTTGAGTTTTCAACCATAAGCCTAAATAATAAATATAGTGATTTTAACTAACATAATAAAGAACTTTAAATACAAAATGTATGCCCTTTTCACCCCCTTGAGGGTTAAAATTTCACCAACACCAACATACTTTGCCTGCGTTATCAACCGTAAGGCTAAATAAAAAGTTGAGTGATTTTTACTTAGAAATAATAGAACTTCAAGTAAAAAAATATCCCCTATTCACCCCTTTAAGGGTTGAAATTCCAACAACATAGATATACCTTGCTTAAGCTACCAACTATAAGCGTAAATAATAAATTAAGTGAATTTTAGTTAGAAAATAAAGAACTTTAAATACAAAAATCCCCTTTTTACCCCCATAAGGGTTGAAATTATAACAACAACGATATATTTTGACTGAGTTCCCAACCGTACACCTAAATAATAATTTTAGTGATTTTTACTTTGAAAACGACGGACTTTCAATACACAACTTTATCCCCCTTTTTACCCCATTGGGGGTTAATTTAGCAAAAACGCTGAGACACGTGTTAATTCATTTTCATACGTCAGCCTAAACACAAAATTTGGAGATCCTAACTTCAAAATTGACGGACTTTCATACAAACTTTTACCCCCTATTTTACCCCCTTAAGGGTGGAATTTCCAAAAATCCTTCCTTAGTGGATGCCTACACTGTATAAGGTATAAATGTGCTAAATTTCAAGTCTCTAGGTTCAGCGGTCTGGGCTGTGTGTTGATAGACCAACAGTCAGTTTAGAATTTTATGTAGTAGATTATTCAATCTTAATACCCATGGTATATCGATACGAAAAACATACAAGTACAACCTAAAAAGCAATTTACAATAATGATATGTTTATTATGTGTAGTAAGAATAGGATATGTCTTGGTTTGTGCAATCTTATCTGGCGTCACTTGTTTTATGAGCATCTTATTATAACTATTTTTGTTTTTATGTTTGCTATGCGCTCTAAGTTGATATATTAGGTTGGGGAAAAAGTCTTTTCGCATTATAGTATGTATGAACTTGTAATAAAATCTCTTTGGCTGTACTATTTGTATCGGGCTGGTTTTGGTATCATTAAAAGATTAAATTTTAAAGAAGATAATTCCAAATTCAAATTAGGAAAATGTGTGTTTTTCATTTGTTTTTCGTACTGTCAAGATGAGTGAATCTAATGAAGAAATTCGATACATTTTAAAATTTACTACAAATAAAATTATTTAATTTAAAAAATCAAAAAACCCGACTGCGTAAAAAGTGAACTTAAAAGATGAAAACAAGATTTAAAGAATCAATTTGCAGTCTGAAGCATTAAATGTTACTTTATTCGACTTTTTCTACACGTATTTAAATTACTTAATTAGGTACTAACGCAGTGCATACCAAGTCAATCATCATTATGCTGTTAATGGATTTGATGCCTCCGACTGCAAATTGATTCTTTAAATCTTGTTTTCATCTTTTAAGTTCACTTTTTACGCAGTCGGGTTTTTTGATTTTTTCATTAATTAATTTTATTTTTGACTTTTTAGTTTGTAGTGTTCTACGCCTACTTTTCAATGAACTATAAAGCCTTATTTGTAACTCTTCATTGAAAAAAAAAGGTTTTACCTCGAGTAAGTAGTAGTATCTGAAATCGGTTTTCCCCGTTGAATTCATGTACCAATACAAACTCCGGGTAATAACATAGCCTATATCACTCCCACAACTAAGACGAATCTAATGACATATCATATATTGAAATCCATTAAACGGTTTTTCCTTCCTGTTTTTTCAGTGTATTTTTTTGCCTGTTCCCGTAGGAATTTTGCAAAATAAAGCATTGAATACTATTAGCACGGAAAATATGTGACCCTTAGTTAATAAAAGAAAGTTTCCAAATCGGTTTATCAGTATTCCAGATCCGTTTTTCCCGCGTAAGTTCAGTTCCCGCGGGAATTACGGGAAATAACATACCCCTTGTCACTCCCACAATTGTGACGAATCTATTAATATATTATACTTTTATATCCGTTAAACGGTTTAGACTGTAGGGCGTGCCAAAGAAATAGACATACTTACATACATACATACGCTCGAAAAACATAACCATCGTTTGGCAGTCGGGTAAAAAGGTAAAAATGCAACGCAAGCCGCTAAAAAAAAATTGCGATGTTTATGCACCAAGTGCAGTGTCTGTGAGAGTAGCACAAATTTGGTTTAAGCGTTTTCAATCCGGAAATTTTGATGTCAAAGATGCACGTCGCTCTGGTCGCCCTATTACGGATAAAATTGATGCCATTTTTGAAAAAGTGGAGCAAGATCGGCTTATCAGTTATTACGAAGTAGCTGAAGAACTAGGAATTAACAGTTTTGGCGCATTTGAAAAAAACTGGGTACACAAAAAAGCTCGATATTTGGGTACCCCACAAGCTCACTGAAAGAGACCTAATGAACCGTGTACTTATTTGTGATTCTTTATTACGTTACAACGTAATGAAACCATTTTTAAAGAAGCTGATAACTGGTGATGAAAAGTGGATTACGTACGACAAGAACGTGCGAAAAAGGTCGTGGTCAAAGGCCGGTTAGGCTTCACAGACTGTGGCGAAACCCGGGTTAACTCGCAACAAGGTGGTGCTGTGTGTGTGATGGGATTGGAAGGAGGGCATTATTCATTATGAGCTGTTACCACCAGGCAGGACCATTGATTCTGAACTCTACTGCGAACAACTGATGAGATTAAAGCAAGAAGTTGAGAGAAAGCGGCCGGAATTATTCAACAGAAGGGGTGTGGTTTTTCATCATGATAACGATAGACCTCACACATCTTTAGCCACTTAGCAAAAATTAAGAGAGTTTGGCTGGGAGGTGTTAATGCATCCGCCGTATAGTCCTGACCTTGCACCTTCAGATTTCCACCTGTTTCGCTCTTTTCAGAATTCTCTAGGCAGTGTCAGGTTAACATCACGAGAGGACTGCCAAAACCACTTGTAGCGGTATTTTGATCAGAAGCCCCAAAATTTCTATAGCAATGGGATCATGTCCCTACCTACAAGCTGGCAAAAAGTTATCGAACAAAATGGTACCTACATACTTTAGTTAAATGTAAATAAACTATATTAAAAAATGTTTTGAATTTTCTTAAAAAATGCGAAAAAACTTTTTCCCCGACCTATTAATTTAGGACCATAGAATGGATTGTCTTGCAATGGACGCTTGGTCGGGTTTATAAACATATTTTGAAAATTATGGGAATTCCTAAAAAGTGTTAGGACTACCGTGATACAATCAGTGTACATATTTTCATTTGCGCCTTATAACAACCATAAGTTTTGAGGCTATTCGTGTTATAACTTCCACTATCTTAGTTTAACGCCTTTTAACGGTATTAATCAACAAAATTTGTTATAAATTTATCGTCACTGTTAATATGAAAGATAAATGAAAACTAGTCGCATAATAGTTGTTGTTATCGTGGAGGGAATGCAAGGCGCCGGGGGTGTCGGGTGGTACACCTGCCCCGTGGTCGGGGGGCGCGGGCCTTCACGTGGGCCGGTGTAGCCGACTCCGACCCGATGCACGGTTGCATTGCACGAAATGACCGGCTTGCCTACTGTCACGGAATAAGAATTATCCACTAAGTGGCTAAAGAAAAACGCGTCGTCCTTTGTTTGACAAAATATGTGTTTTAGGTTTTATAAGCTCGCGGTTTTAGCTGCAGATTGAGTTTTATTATTGTATTAAGGAAAATAGACTAGCTAGACTATATTATTTATCTATGGAATCAGAATCTGGCGTGGCTTTCTTTAATTATTAATAAGTTACATTATACACTATCTTATTAATACTCATGACCTCGAGTAAGTCGCTCGGTAGTTTCTCTATTTATAAATTTGACTTACTACTTATGTACAGTTGCTTACAAAAACATTACAAATGAAGTAAAACGAGTATAATGCAGCCGACCGAGGCGGCGCATAGCATCGTTTGTTGTCTCGGTCGGTGTTGAAGTGATGTCGGCATTCGGCAGTCGAAGACTCGCCAGTCGGATCATCGCGCGCGAGGCGAGTCGAGTGCATTCAACATGCAGGAGAGACGGACGGAGGCAGGCAGCCAGCCGAGCCCCCACCCTGCCCCGCACTGGTCGGCATGCGCGCCAGTTCGCCGTTGTGCGTCCCTCGCGGCGCAGGCACTTTACTATATTCGCTTCGTAATCATTGTAACCCGTACCGGTATCGTGTGTGCCTTTGTTAGTGTTCCATTATAGTGTTTGTGTTGATTTAGTAACGAAGATGTTGTGCATAAGAAATGGCGACGTGTAGTTGACATGTCTCTGAGCGCGTCCGCTCAGGCGGTGCGCGGGACAAGGACCGGTAGCCTCGACCAACTGGATTTTCAGGAGCGAAGGCAGCTGATCGCCAGCTCGTTGTCACTCACAGACTTCTTGCATGTGGGTGCAAAGGAGGTTGCAGCTGTAGCCGGTCAGCTTCCCTTTACTTTTTGTCTTATACGCCCTGCCGCATTCCTAACAATAGCTTTGCGAAATCAAAGACTCGTGCATGGCACTCTGCCTCTATACATACCTATATATTTCATACATTCATTACATTACAGAGTCCACCAAAGTACACACGCGTGCGTTAATTGATCAGTGTTGTTATTGGCTGTACATAACTGACATGTAGGTAGATCTCTAGTCATTCAATACGTTGGCATGCTGTAATGTAACTGAATGTAGTGTCACATGATGATGGTAGTAAACACATCATTATTTTTGAATACAAGATTGACCTTTTTATGAATAAAGGACCTAAAATTCAAACTTAAGGCATGATCTCATCAGCACAACATACAGGAGTGGTCACTTATAGTTGGTCACGAAATAAAGTCAGATGTGTGTAGCGTGTTGTCCTTACCTTCATTCTAGTCGTGTGTCGATGAAAAGGTTTGTTTATGTTTGTCTGCCTAAAAAAATCTGCTGTACTTTTTTTTTGCGTTACTACTTATTCATTATTAAGGTTGTCTGTCTTTAAAAAAAATATCATTTAGGAAAAAGGTTCTAACCTTATTCAACAAAGGTTACACAATAAATACCACAAACCATAGTTTTGTTCCTATAAGATTTAGTTAGTTGTATTATTATGATGAGTACTAGTTTAACTGTTGTAATTTTTTGCGGCATCAACTCATCATTATACCGAAAGAAAATAAAAAAAACCATTGAGAGACCTTTAAAATTCACACAATTGTCTTACCTCTGCTCTTGTGAAATGAAGTCTATACCTCCATCAGTCAATCAATAAGATTTCTATCGTTGACTTGGTTTATTTATAACTTACTGTTTCGCTTACTTCCAAATCCGGATGGAATAAGACGGATACTAACTTGACCTTATTATTTACTTGAACATAAGACTAAGTCAACCTTTGTTAAGGTCGTTCGGCTAAGGCTTTTTCTAGTTGCTAGTACCAGTTTACGAGCATGTTTATTGTCTCTACCTGTCTAGTCTTTCTGTGTTTATTCGATCAAAACAAAAGAGATCACATTTACCCACACTTTCTCATGTTGTCGATTACCTACCATGGAAAGTGAAAATGAAGTTTCTTTACACCATGAGATACTTGTTGTAGTTGTTTGTTTATACTCAATATATAATTGTTGTATATGACTTAAACGTGTAGGTAGTATAAACAATACTACATACACGTTTAAGTCATATACACACAAACTAGGTACTTAATACCTAAAATTTGAAATTACAAAACGACGATGTTTGAATAATATGCAAAGAATGATCGCAATACTTCTTGATTAAAGGTTTGATTTAAATTTCAGAGTAATTATTGCAAACATGTGACTAAACTGAACTGGCACAGTATATGTGAATAACCGTAATGGAGATACCCAGATATTATCTCGCGTATTATTCGCGGCGCGATGATGTCACGTCATGTTCCGTTTTCGCTGACACAGCTATTACGAAGTTAGAACATATTTAGAAACTCTACTAAATTTACATTACTTAAACAAAACTGCTACACTAATAGGTTTTAATAATTAACGGTACTTATATGATGAATAAATGGGTTGCTTCTATTATGAAAAATCTTTAACTGAGCATAGTAGAGTTGCTTCCGCAAGTCCTCTATGTAGGTAGAGGCGCGGTTATGTCACGGGCTTGGCCGATTTCGGGTTTAAACAGTTACGAAGAGATCAAAATCAAGCAACCTTAGCTTTAAAATCCCAGACAGCAAATTGGTATTTTAGTAACACCATTTTAAAAGAAATTATTTATAAATATACTTATGAATGCAAAGAATGGTAGAAAGGTAGAATAAAAAAATAAATAAATAAGGGATCTATGATATCTGCATTTTTTAAAACTTCAATAAACTACTAAACCTAATGTAAGTTCGGCTTTACACAATACGATTAGACAGGGTAGGACTGCAATAGTGCTTGTAGCAATGTGTTCAACAAACCGCGCGGCACGCGTGTAGACGCGTCGTTCTGCGTTTAGAACAGAGTCGCACACGCGATCATCTGTCATTTGATGTCGACATGATTTAAACGATATATGTATAAAAATAATCAGCTTTTATTGTGTGTTTTGTTTGTGGAAGGCTATGATGTCACTTTTTGAGTGTTTTTTACGGTCTTTATTGGTGTTAGAGACTGAAAAAATATTAGTGGAATGCAATTATATGTACTACTCTGTCAAGAAAGTACCGGGAAAAGATTATTAATACACAAAATGTTAGTTATTCATCCAAATTTATTTTATCACCTTCAAAGTATGCTCCTTCAGAAGCGATACACTTACGCCA
This sequence comes from Anania fuscalis, assembly GCA_950371115.1. Lineage (NCBI taxonomy): Eukaryota > Metazoa > Arthropoda > Insecta > Lepidoptera > Crambidae > Anania > Anania fuscalis. The sequence continues at coordinate 13,603,219 of OX493330.1, forward strand.
ACGAATAATCCAATCATCAAAACATTTTTAAACGCTTTTTCCGGAATCGAGTTCAGTTCTCGCCGCGAATTCTCCTTTATGTCTTCTACCGAATGAAACCGGGTGCCACGAAGTGGTAATTTGAGTTTAGGAAAAAGAAAGAAGTCGGCTGGAGCCATATCTGGTGAATAAGGTGGCTGCTCGATGGTATTTGTTGAGTTTTTGGTCAAAAATTCGTTCGAATCCAAAAATTTTCATTCCACAAATCTGGCCTATTTCGTCTAATTTGCTCTCTTAAACGCCGCATAACGCTCAAATAATACTCTTTTTTATCGTTAGACCTTCTGGCAAGGATTCTGAGTGCACAACACTGCGACACAATCAAAGAAAACAGTCAACTTGACTTTGACTTTCGATCGAGTTTGGCGCGGTTTCTTCGGTTTCGGTTCAGTTGCAAGGCGCCACTCCGAAGCTTGTTGAATAATTTGCATGTCAAACTCGTAAACCCACGTCTCGTCACCAATAACAATGCGTTTCATGAATGTTGGGTCGGAATTGACCCGTTCTAGCATGTCCTCAGCGACTCTTTTGCGATTGAGTTTTTGGAGAAAATTCAGGTATTTTGGGACTAGCCGAGCGGCAACATGTTTCATACCCGATTGATTATTTAAAATGGTATCGACTCGTGTGACACAGAAAGTTCGACGGCTAGCTCTCTCAAACTTGAATCAGTCACTATTTCCTTCACTTTTGCGATGTTATCTTCAGTAGCAAACGTTGATGGTCTACCAGAGCAAGGCAAATCTTCCATCACATCTTGACCGCTTTTGAACGCTTTGTACCACTCATAACGTGTGTATGTGTTTTTGATAAAGTCGATTCACCGTAACATCGCCTTCTGTAACATTTTCAGAGACTCCGAACACGAAATCCCATTGGCGATGCAAAATTTAAGACAAACTCTTTGTTCGATGTTTTTGTCCATTATGAAATTCGCAATACACACTAGATATGGTATAACTAAAAACAATACTGTATTTAATCTAATTATCAGATGTAACTCAAACTCCGCGCCAAAATGGAAAACAGTTGTGCCAATCTAACAACAACAAAAAATATATAATTTTGAATTTGGAACCATAAACAAATCATCAATTCCCGAAACTTTTTTGACAGAATGTATATACACATTGCGGCTATACTCATAATCGCGTGGATTAGTGTGAATGATTGCTGTTCGCCAATATCACCTTAACCTAACCGTTTGAATGAAACTCAAGTTAATTTGATTCGAGTAGTGCCGTATTCATGAGTAGCACTAAAGTGGTAGATCCATATAATAATTTAATGGTTCGATCTGCTCTAGGCATAGGAATAATTAAGATTAGGTATAATTTGGGGGAGTCCCTTTGCACTGTAGTAACACACACAGTAAGATGAATGAAATGAAGGTTTTAAAAAAACAATTTGTCAGGTCTCCGATTGTAAAGAGAAATTTTATGTTACTAAATCGAAAGATGGTGAGAAAGAGTTACAAAAATCGATGGCGTCCGGCCACCTGTGTCCAATGTATTAACCTTCGCCTTAATTGAAGTTAATAATGATTAAAGAGAGTTATTCGCGGTGTGTCTCAGTTCCCCTCATGAAATGGTGCGTATATACGCCTGGTTCCTACTGCAGGGGCAGGACACTGTTACGTAGCTTGCAATGAGGGAAAAGTGATTTCCATAACTAATAAATGAACCATTACAATAAATTGCCTAAATTGGTGACAGAGCTCGTTTAAATCTTTAATAGTGTTTACTTCTTAGGCTACGAAGCCTACGAAACTCAAAATTATTTTGTATGTGTGACTACAAAAATAAATTTTATGATAGGAATGTGCTACCGTAGGACGACTACTAGTGTAAAACTTTAAATGCATGCACCTAGCTTACACGAAGAGCATATTAATGTGAATATGTTGCGCAATGAAGGTACAGCACTGATTCATCATGGGCGTTAAAAGAATGCAGTAACTACATTTCTAGGTATAATTCTCCGAGTTAAAATAGAAAAGATCCCTGTAGTATTAATCTAGATGTAGTAGGATAATGTTATCCGTCCGTATTTCGATTGCTCTATCAAGTCAAGCAAATGGAGTTTATCTAATTTACCCTTACCAATCGTAAGGGACACTGTGTTTAGGTAATCGAAAACAACAAACTCATATTTTTTGCATCAATATACTTTTTTACTATTGCCAGTTAATGGCAGTTAAAATGAATCATAACACGAAATATGAAAAGAATGGTAACGTTGGAAGATAGTAAAAACTAAGTGCGTTGGTGCCTCTCCATTGAAGACCGTGGGCGCCCGAGCCGTCGACATGACGCCACGGAGCCATCATGAGTCACGCACGATCACTTACCATTTACGAACCACCCATTACTGCCAGCCATGCCTCCCCGGTCTCGCCGCGGACGCACCGCCCGCTAGACGGACCAACACTTGCAAGCTCACAAGCAGTATAATTGATGCCACACCAACACGCCCCGTTGGATTTCTATGCCTTCTTCACGCCTACACGAATGCAATTTTACTGTGATTATACTGTTTGTCATTACATGCATATTATAAATAAAACACACGGGTTTGAGGAGACGGAGCGAATGAAAAAAAGTATATTTTATTGTAAAGAGAATACAAACACTATGATCTAACTTTACTACTGCAGTCGATAGATGGCGTTACTGGTATATAATTTTGATACACAACTAACACCCCCACTTATCAAAATAACAATAATACACAGCATTTTATACAGAATCTAAATTGAATACAAAACCATTAATTTGCAACATCCTGTATACCTAACAACTGCATAAAATAATAATGCTTGACATTACTTAATCCTTTTGTAAACAAGTCTGCTGGCATTTCAGCTGTTTCCAAATATTTCAATTTCACAATTCCATCATTAACACATTCTTTACAAAAATGATAGCGTATGTCTATATGCTTAGTTCTTTTATTAAAGTTATTATTCGAAGACAGCTTAAGTGCACCCTGGTTATCATTGTACAAAGTTATGGTGTAAGAATCATCAATTATTTCCTTTGACAAACTAAGCAAATAAATAGCTTCCCTGCAAGCTTCGGCTATACCCATGTATTCCGCTTCAGTACTTGAGAGGGCAACTGTTTTCTGCTTTCTTGCCTCCCATGAAATAACACTACCAGCTAACATAAAACATAGACCTGTATAAGACCTTCTGTCTATGACATTATTTCCCCAATCTGCATCAACAAAACCTTCTAATTTTGAATTACCACACTTAGTATATTTCAACCCAAAGTTTTTAGTTTTCTTAAGATATTTCAAAATTCGTTTTGCATATGCCCAAGTTTCATGATTATAGCAATTGTTAAATTGACTTAAATAATTTACTGAAAATGCTATGTCAGGTCTAGTCATGACTGCCAAATACATAAGTCCGCCGATAAGCTGCTGATAAGGTAATTGACTTTCACAATTTTTATTTTCTGTGTTAATATTTATTTTAGTTTCTAAAGGTGTCTCAGCTACTTTACAATCTGCCATGTTAAACCTATTTAACAACTGATTAACGTAATTCTCTTGGCTTAATGTAACTGTGCCATTAACTTTATCAATATTAACAGTCATTCCTAAACAATTTTTAACCTGTCCTAGATCCTTTATTTTAAAATTTAAAGCCAATACCCCTTTTAAATTATTACTCTCAATAGTATCATTTGTAAACACAAAAAAGTCATCGACATACAAGGTTACTATTGTCTTTTTATCACCCTTCATTTTAGTATACAAGCATGGTTCTAATTTGGAGCGTTTATAACCAATACCAACTAGGCATTCATCAACCTTTTTATACCAGGCCCTTGAGGATTGCTTTAGACCGTAAATTGCTCTATTCAATTTAAGTACTTTATTTTCACTGTTTTGAGATTCTACTAAGCATTCTGGAGTTTGCATGTATATAGTCTCCTCAAGGTCCCCGTTTAAGAATGCCGTAGTAACATCAAGATGTGTAACATTTCAACCAAGTTTAACAGATAATGCGAACAACAATCTCAAAGTTGAATGCCGAACCACTGGCGAAAAAGTATCATAATAGTCCACATTTTGCTTCTGCATATAACCCTTGGCCACCAAACGAGCACGGTACCGAACATTATTGTCACTGTCCAGTTTTTTACGCAGTACCCACTTACACTTCACTACAGTTTCACCACCTTTTGGCATATCCACTAGGTTCCATGCACTATTGTCTTCAAAAGACTGAAGTTCTTCTTTTACTGCCTGTAACCATTGAGCCTTTTCTGCACCTTTTAATGCCTCTTCTAGGGATAAACCACTGGCATCATCAAATACTTCTTCAGAAATGCACATATTTGAGATCCTATAACGTTCTGGTTTCCTTCTGATTCTGCTAGGTCTAACACGCTGTTCTGCTGGTGAGTCACAAGCTTCTTCATATTCACTTGGAATATATGAATCTGAGCTATTTAGTGTTTCTTCGACAAATGTATCCTCATCTCCAGTTACTTCTCCTGAACTTGGTGTATCATTGTCAAATGAGTCCCCCACTGAACTTGAGTTTTCTCCACTTTCAATAATGGGTATACTGATCTCTTGTTTCTTCTCATATTCCATGACAATGACGTCTCTGCTTGTTGTCACACGCTTCGTTCTAGGATTGTATATACGGTAACCTTTGATGTCATCTGGATAGCCCACAAGTATATGCTTCTCTGACTTTCTGTCCCACTTCTGGCGCTTCTCCTTGGCCACATGGACCATGACACTGCTGCCAAATATTCGTAGGTGACTTATGTCTGGTTTACATCCAGTCCAGATTTCATATGGAGTCTTTTCATCCAAAGCTGGAAGAACAGTACGATTTTGCAAATAAACTGCTGTGTTAGTCGCCTCTGCCCAGAACTCCTTGCCCATATTCGCATCAAATAACAAGCATCTAGCTTTCTCTACAATGGTGCGGTTATTTCGTTCTGATAAGCCATTCTGTTCAGGGGTATACGGGTTACTTCTTTGGTGAGTAATCCCTTCCTTCTTGAGGTAAGAGTCAAAATCTTTATTACAGTACTCGCAACCATTATCACTTCTTAATATCTTTATTTTCTTATTGGTTTGTTTCTCAACTTTTGCTTTAAATTCTGCAAAACATCTCAGTGCTTCACTTTTGTGTTTAATGAAATACACAAATATCATACGACTATAGTCATCAATAAATAGTATGAAGTATCTGGAACCCGCAAGAGATTCATGCTCCATTGGTCCACAGATGTCGGTGTGAACTAAATGAAGTAATTCTTTGCTTCTCGATCCCTCATTGGTGAAAGGCAGACGGCACTGTTTGCCCTCACAACAAACTGTACATGATGACTTGTCAAGATCCACTTTTTCTTGTAGATTCATTCCTTCAACAGCACTTTTCATTTTATTTAGGTATTTACTATTTACATGACCCAATCTTCGATGCCAAGTATTGCCTGATACAGTCAAATTAGCCACTACACTGTCAGGTACTCTCAACTTGTATACTCCATTGTTTAGCTCAGCTGTAGCCACCAATTCATTGTTTCTGTTGAATACTTTACAGCCATCTGTCGTAAACTGAACTTTATTTCCGGATTTTATTAACTGGCTCACTGACAATAGGTTGGTCGTCAATCCTGGAGCACATAAAACATCTTTGACTGGAACTTCAAATTCACATTGATCAGTCTCCGTTATAATGGTCACATCGCCGGAACACAACACCTGTAATCTGTCACTGTTAGCGACACAGACATCTTTTGTTTTGTTATATGTTGCATTCTCGATCCACTGTTCATTAGCTGTTAAGTGCATGCTCGCGCCCGAGTCGATGTACCAGTCGTTTTTGTTAAATTTACCGCTCAAAAACACCGCACTAAATGCATTTGTTTGCTTCCGTTGCGATTCCTTGTTATTAGTATTAGTATTATCAGTATTTGGACACTGATTCTTGTAATGTCCTGTTTGTTTACATCGGTAACATGTGATATGACTTTTGACAGTGACATTTTGTTTCATCTGACCTGTTTGCCCGCTGGCCATAGACGGTTTATTTTTCTTATGTTGCCATTTCTGCGCACCACTAGCGAATGCACTGCCAACTTCATTGGATTGATCGACTTCCGTTTCCATGTCCATGAGCTTCGTTCTAATGGCGTCCGTTGTAATATGGATGCCCGAATGCTCGATCGCCATTATCATGGGCATAAACTTTTCTGTCAATCCAGCTAGCAATAAACAACCGATCCACTCGTCACTGATGTTAAATCCTGTCCCACTCAATTTTTGTCCCGTTTCGACTATCTGCGTTACATATGACTGCATTGAAGAACAATTTTCCAGACGAATTGAGATTAAATTTCTTAGTAGCGATATTCTTCGTGTGAATCCCGAATCGTCAAACAATGCCTTCAGCTTGTTCCATAGCTCCAACGTAGTTTTCACGTCTTTTATATGTACATACAACGCACTATCTATAGTCATTATGAGTTTTGCCTTAGTTCTCGCATCCTCTGCGGCTTCTATTAACTTCCCAGTAACTGGCTTTATGCAGTGCAGCATATCCTCTAGGATTAGAAAATTCTCCGCGGCGAAGATCCATTCGTTGTAGTTTTCGCGGCCTTTTAGCTTGGGAACATTTACTAGGTAGTTCGATGCCATTCTTGCTAATCTCGATTGCAATTACTGAACAACACGTAGCTAACTATGATTCACCACTTTTACTATGAGAAGAACTACTTTTAAACAACATTTACTTGGAAAAACTAAGGTCGCTGGGCCCATAACCTATAAATAAAACACACGGGTTTGAGGAGACGGAGCGAATGAAAAAAAGTATATTTTATTGTAAAGAGAATACAAACACTATGATCTAACTTTATACACAACTAACACATATTGCGGCAGTAATATCTTTCTTAACGTCCCCGAGAATAATCATTATATTAAACTGAAGCCCTATTGTAACCGTATATCATTACTCTCTTTTATCTAAAATGTTTGTTGGTCGTATAGGCTATTACCACATGAGTAAAGAAACGGAACAGAGACAAAGCTTCTAAAGAGCTAGCAAAATTTATACCTATTTTGGTAGGGTTGGCACAATAGGCTAGTTGACACCACCAATCAATTGACATACTTTTTAGAGCTGTCAAAACAGATATCTTCTTTATAATTTGTATAGCGATATCGGATTATGACGTCACTATCCGATAAACTCAACTGCCTTACTTTTTTACGATTTTAAAGCAATCAAAAATCAGTTTGCCTCATAAATGAAATTGTACTGAGTTATTGGGCCTAAAATAAAGTGTCTGTTTTAATAAATGATGGCTTAGAATTATTTATGAATGAGGTCAACATCCCTATATAAATGTTCTTTTTTCACACTTTTTACTAAAATAGGTTATTTTTTTTACAAATTACATACTCTAAATATATTTTTTTATTACTTTTAGTTTTTAATAATTTGTTGTGTCTTTTAATCGAATGATAAATTCTAAATCTAATATAAAGTTTTTTCAAATAATCCAATGGGAAATAATCACATGGCATATGAAATGTACAATCATGCAAACGTGCTAATATGTCATTACCAATATTAACAATTTGTACATGAAGATCAAAATATTCGCAAAATTTTTGTTCAAGCAATTCAACAAATGCAATCAAATTGTCAGGAGGTATTATCACACACAGTACAATGTACAACCATATTTACAACACTTTTTAAATACTAAAACAAAAATATTACTACGTATTATATGAGAAACTCGATAACAAAACAAAACACGCACGACATTCGAGCGTCGTGTCACGCCTGCAAGCCCTGAGATTGACCACTGGCTGATCTAGTTTGAAGCGGTTTCGGCTCATACGTGACAAGCGGCCAGTGGTCACGCACACACACGCGTTGCACTTGTAGTGATGTACCTATCACAGCGCATTCGTATATAGCTTTGTCTCTGTTCCGTTTCTTTACTCATGTGCTATTACTATACTTTCTTAAATATGTTTGAACATCGTAAAACTAATTAGGTAAATTATTTGGTACAAAGATAACGTAATTGCGAAGTATATATGCACCAATTGGGTCTTTTCTTATCAGCTCGTTCATACACCTAACTTCAACATTCCTTTCTAATCTATGTCAGCGGAGATTAATTTTTAATGAATTCCCAAAAAAAGATTGGCATGACTAAAAACGAACTCAATATTTTCTACTTTACAAGTTGGTGTTCTTGGTAGATAGAAGACAATTTCTTCCGTCGTTTCCTGCATATCATTGCTGGATTAGCCGTGATTTGTTTTCTGCATGACTCACTAATCTCACTTTAACTAGCTTCTAAGTTTTTTCTGTAATACAGGTGATCAGCGTAGTTTTAAATATTCTTTACATCACTACAAAGAATTAAAGACTCACTTAGTTAAATTAATGTTAAAACATTTTATATTAAGGGGTATTCAGGTACCGTTCTCAGAGGTAGGTATCATTGAGATATGTGCGTTGTAACTTAAAGACCAAGCGATCGATATGATTGTTCATGAGATGAATTGTAGACTTTTGTTGAGATGAGAAAGTCGTCTGTTGTATAGATATGTTCGCAGTTCCCGTTGGTATTGTGATAGTCACGGACAGTTCTTGACAATAGACACTCGACGTAATGGGGCCATTGATTGTGTAGATGTGTGTGTATTAGAGTACCTACTATTGGGCGGGCAGGCATCCTTTGGTGACCATTATTTGTGTGATGTGTGTTTGTTTCGTTTTACGTTTTATTTCGATGTCAATATTCACATATTTACTTACTATGCTACTTTAGAATAAGATTACGTGTTATAGAAATTTGATAAAATATTATTTTTATCATTTCCCACGCCATAATGCATCATCGTGTATGTGAATGGATTTTGGGGGACAAATATGTAAACTATGCATACTGTGAACCTGTAATTAAAGGATTGTTTGTATTTATTTGCAGCTAATAAGAAACAGAATGGTTCTACGGTGCGCACGAACAGCCTCGGCTCGGGCGCCCGCACGCCACCTGTCGAGCGGACCAAATCCAAGTTCTCTGCCTTTGGCAGACTCTTCAAACCGTGGAAGTGGAAACGGAAAAAGAAATCAGAGAAGTTTGAGGCTGCTTCTAGAAGTGAGTATTTATAATACCCATTATCCCCAGAAGATAGATGTTGGGAGGGCCTCTGTCAAGCAGTGAACTATCAAAAGCTATAATGATGATGAATAAAGTTAAATTTCGTACGGATTTTCAGCCTAAGATAGTTACTACAATTTGAGTTAGTTAATTTACTAACAACGTCCGTGTCCCATGAATCACACAAGATTCGTAACAAAGGGTTTTTTTCCTTATGTATTTTAGTAACATGTACTAGTGCACATTTAAGTAGTTAAAAAAGAGGTTTTTAGTAGCTTTCATTATGATTCCTTCCAAATAAAAACCAGATTTTCCTTCCGCAAACGTAGAGAATGTGAGTGACGATCACGATAGATTATAAAGTACCTACACGTCACATATTGGTGAAACTTTAAATATTACATAAAACAATGTTAAGAATTATAAACGAGTGTAGTAAAATGTATCGTTTTTTATTTGCAGCATTAGAAAGGAAGATATCCGTCCGTGCGAATAGAGATGAGTTAGTGCAGAAAGGCATCCTCTTGCCGGAGAGTCCTGTTTCACCAGTGGCTGAAGCTGGTAATTTTTTTAATTTCATAAGTAGGCTTAAACACTTACAGATGTGGAAAACGTCCAAGGCAGTATAATAAGTTGAAAAGGTAGAATATTATACTTGATGGTATTTAATCAATAACTAGAGGTCTGCAGCGACTTCATGCTTGCAACCTTAGAGAAATGTTTGAGTATGTCATGTCATCCGTGTTTGAAGATACTCATAATTATAAAGAGAACTTACAGGTCGATTTTACACGTTTAGAGACACAATAAATACAATTAAAGTTTTATTGCCATCACATCGACGGGCATGTTGTTGTTGTTTGTGACACAAAATTGTTGACTTTTATAATGTCTGATTCGCATTGTTCTTCATTTAATGAAAAATCTTAGATACCGAACTTTAGGTTTATAATTTCCGAAAATGAAAATATTCAAAATTTATATTGCAACAAAGAAATAACCAACCTAAATTTTACTTTCTCAAGAAATTTATTTCCAAAATTTCCGTCTTAGTTTGCGCCTATACCTATAAGGCATATTCGTTTTAGGAAATTTTAAAAATTTAGGATCCCGACTTAGTCGTTACAAGGCGAATAGTAAATCAGGCAAGACATCTGCTTTTGTTTTAGTATGCATGTATAACATAGTACGATGTTTTAATTTAGTAGTTTAAATTCAAGAGCGCACGTGACTACACTTGTGGTAGTAGGTACACAACATATACGTTGTACTTAACAAGTGTTTGTACTCCTTTAACAATCTCTACTACTAATATCAGAGCACGTTTGTAACAAGTTACAGTAGTAAAAATATTATCAGTACCATAACACCTGCCTCTGTGTTTCCCACTTCATAGCGGCAAATAAAATGTTCGAAATAAAAACCTTAAACTTGTAGAAATCCTATCAAAAATAGTAAAAGCTAGCGAATTTGTAACGATGTTGAATGCCAATTAACGTGTGCTAGTATGTGATAGGTTTTATGGTCTGTCTTCTTTTATGTCTTGTAAACATGCACGTATTCGTTAAAATATAAAACTAAAAACGTAATAACAAAACTTTAGAAAAAATTTCAATGTCACTTTTTTTAATTTGGCATCAATCATTCACTATTTTCCATGTTGATAACGTTATCTTATCAATAAAAAAAGTGTCGTAATTGAAATACTTAAAATAACTTTACTTTAAAATACATTCAGTTTTGATCATAAGTAATTGTATTGTATCGGCCGGTAATGGGTATATCAAGACGATACTAGTCTATGTTAACACAGTCATGTAAATAGTATGGTGAAGTCAGAAATTTGAAGCCATCATTATTTTTTTTACACAACAAAAATTTTAGAATCCAATTTGTATGTTTATTTTTACAAAAACTTTAACATCAAATTTCTGACTTCACTATATAGTATTTATATACATATAATATTAACATAGGTAATTGGTATTTCATCGTGTTATTGTGACACTCTATTTCCTTCCATCGTATGTGACGGCATAAGTGCAATGGCACGCACTCCTTCCTTCCTTCCTTATGTTTTGTCTATTCTTTACACGCATGTCTAATTTCAATCTCATTTTTGTCAGTGAAGCAATCTACCTAACACCCCACCCACATTCACCCAGGGTACTTTTTTCCCTCATGGTCTGCTTCATCTAACAGTCCTTTTAACTGGTTAAATGTGTTGTATACCGGCTAGGGGATATGTGGGACTGCAACTGCATGCTCTTTAAAGAGGCGAGCTTACCTACTATAAAACGTGCTAAAACCATACGGATCCATCAGCCAGTCGAGCTGTGTGTGCCCATCTAACAGTCCTGCGCAAATCTCACCCATTGCAGTTCAATCGCAATCTTAGTGCCATCAGTCAGACCAACGAGCAAGTAATATTTTTGCCCTTTGTCCTATGATCCGTCCGTTGCTGCTTTGTTTCATTGGTAACATACCAACAAATTAAACGACTCGGTTAGCGTGCTTGAAAGAGGAATATGCTTAATCTGTCGCGGGGATAATATTTTAAATTTAGTTATAATCTATTTTATGGTTAGCTTGACTTTGATTGACGTCGCCATATCTGTAGTCCCGGGTTCGATTTCTGGCCGGGTCAAAACTTTTTTTTAGGGTTCCGTACCCAAAGGGTAAAACTGGACCCTATTACTAAGGCTCCGCCGTCTGTCTGTCTGTCTGTCTATCCGTCCGTCACCGCAGGCTGTATCTCATGAACCGTGATAGTTAGATAGTTGAAATTTTCACACGTGATGTATTTATGTTGCCGCTATAACAACAAATACTAAAAACCAGAATTTAATCAATATTTAAGGGGACTTCCATGCAACAAACGTGTTTTTTTTTTGCTCGTTTTATAGACAACTAGCGACCCGCCCCGGCTTGCGTGCGAAGCCTCGCACGGGTGCAATGCCTCGCACGGGTGCAATGCTGATACTAAATACACTACAGAAAAACTGTGAACGTTGTATATAAAAAACATAGCGGCCCGCTCCGGCTTCGCACGGGTATAAAATAGCCTATGTCACTCACTGAAAAAATGATTATTATCGATCCAGTACTTTTGATTTATTCATTACTGCCCGTGGCCCGCACTCGTTAAATTTGGAGTAAAACAATATCTATATTAAATCAACAATGTATTTAAGGTATTTAATTGGATAAGGATTAATGCTGTATTGGTTAAAATCGCTTCGAAAATTTGCCATTATTTGTCGTAAAAAGTAAATGACAAAAAAATGTTATTGTGGGATATCCAACGATATTTTTAATATCGTTGGGGATATCCATAAGAGATAGACATATACCATCTCGGAGTTTTCTGTAGACCTTTTGAATGTGTACAGTAACAATACTTAGTACATTATTTTGATAAATCTCCTAGGGTTCAGCCTGAGTTTGCAATGTAAGCGGAAAAAATAAATAATAAATATTGGACAACATCACATACATTGCTCTGATCCTAAGGTAAGTAGCTAAAGCACTTGTGTTATAGAAATCAGAAACAACGACGGTACCACAACACCCAGACCCGAGCCAATATAGAAAAGTTCGGTTTCTACATTGACCCGACCGGGGATCGAACCCGGAACCTCAGAGATGGCGGTGCCATTTAAAGTCCGGCGTGCGCGCCTCTCGGCCACGGAGGTCGTCGATTTTTTTACGACATCACATTTAAAAACCTCAAAAGTAACAGTATTTCTCCACTATTTAATGGTGTTATAAATAAACCTTCCTCTTCAATCACTCTATCTATTTAAAAAAAAACGCATCAAAATCCGTTGCGTAGTTTTAAAGATTTAAGCATACATAGGGATATAGGGACAGAGAAAGCGACTTTGTTTTATACTATGTAGTGATGGTGCACTCGCACTTGGCCGGTTTTTCTATTTTGTCTTATGTCTGGGACTCTAGGTGCTGTAATACCGTCATTGTTTTTAATTTCTATGACACAAGTGATTTAGATATCTAGAAGGTATCTATCTATCTAAATTACTGTGATCCTAGGGTAAGAACCCTAGGATCACAGTAATTTAGATAGACAGATACCTTTTATATTTATTGCACACCACACTACATATATAGTTCACACAAAACAAAATGTACAACATCAGTTGTATAATTTTTTTTTTTTCAAATGGTTCATGACCTAATGAATTGTTAACGCAGATGAGGACGAGTCGCCGCCGTACGGCAGCGACGAGCGGAACGAGTCGAGCGGCGCGGGCGGCGGGCCGGACCGCGGGTTGGCCAGCATGCACGCCGCGCTGCAGGCGCAGCTCGCGTCGCAGCTCGCGCACCAGAACGCTGTGCTCGCCGCCGCCGTGGCCGCCGCCGCGCATCAGCAGCACCAGAACAATAATGTCATAGGTAAGTGCCCCTTTCAAACGAAAGAATACGACAGCCCTAAAAACCATTACGTGGTTTTAGGGCCACTCAAATTCAACAGCAACATCGTACCCGTGTATTTCATTAATCCTCCATACATTATCATCGAGGTAGCGGGCTAGTTTGTTGTACATTCTGTCAAAAAAAATTCGGGAATTGATGATTTGTTTATGGTTCCAAATTCAAAATAATTTTTTTTTTGTTGTTGTTAGATTGGCACAACTGTTTTCCATTTTTAGGAGTTTAAGTTACATCTGATAATTAGATTAAATACAGTATTATTTTTAGTTATACCATATCTAGTGTGTATTGCGAATTTCATAATGGACAAAAACATCGAACAAATAGTTTGTCTTAAATTTTGCATCGCCAATGGGATTTCGTGTTCGGAGTCTCTGAAAATGTTACAGAAGGCTTACGGTGAATCGACATTATCAAAAACACGTGTTTATGAGTGGTACAAAGCGTTCAAAAGCGGTCGAGATGTGATGGAAGATTTGCCTCGCTCTGGTAGGCCATCAACGTCTGCTACTGAAGATAACATCGCAAAAGTGAAGGAAATAGTGACTGAAAATCCTCATTCAAGTTTGAGAGTCGGTGAGGATCGCAAAAGAGTCGGTGAGGATATGCTAGAACGAGTCAATTCCGACCCAACAATTATAAAACGTATTGTTACTGGTGACGAGACGTGGGTTTACGAGTAATAATTGACATGCAAAGTAGTCAACAAGCTTCGGAGTGGCGCCTTCCAACTGAACCGAAACCGAAGAAACCGCGCCAAACTCGATCAAAAGTCAAAGTCATGTTGACTGTTTTCTTTAACTGTCGCGGTGTTGTGCACTCAGAATTCTTGCCAGAAGGTCAAACGATAAAAGAAGAGTATTATTTAAGCGTTATGCGGCGTTTAAGAGAGCAAATTAGACGAAAAAGGCCAGATTTGTGGAATGAAAATTCTTGGATTTTGCACCACGATAATGCGCCATCCCACAAGGCCATCATTGTGAACGAATTTTCGACCAAAAACTCAACAAATAGGTTTAAAGAAATTTATTTCACATAAAAACTTATAAAATAGTTCACTTACAATGTGATACATAATTTTTGTGATTAACATTATTTTTTTATTTTGCCTCGGGGCATTGCACTTATAATTTCTGAACATGTTTTTTAAGTATATTCTTGTATATTTCTAAGCTATCGCATTCTTTTATATCGTTCGGTAACTTGTTGTACAGGTGTGCTCCCTCGAATAATATCGTTTACCTGCCACAGCCAGTGCGCGGAATGATCAACTCCAGTTTGTTTTTATTTCTTAGGTTATGTGTAAATGTTTTTTTTGGTAGCTGTATGCTTGTTTGAATGGAATTAGTGTATAATTTTTTTACTAAGATACAGGTACAATAATGGTAAAGTTGTTTTGTTCTGGCAAGAATTCTTTTATATTTAAAAGTTCGGTTTTTTCGTATAGTTCTTTTGTTGGCGTTAGGTAGGGATAATGAAATAAAACTAAAATATATTTATTTTGTAGTCTTTGCAACGAATTTAAGTTAGTTATAGCAGCTGAACCCCATATTTCCACTCAATATTCCAAATGCGTCTTTACCAGGGAATTGTAGAGTAATGTGAACAAATACCATCGAGCAGCCACCTTATTCACCAGATATGGCTCCAGCCGAGTTCTTTCTTTTCCTAAACACAAATTACCACTTCGTGGCACCCGGTTTCATTCGGTAGAAGACATAAAGGAGAATTCGCGGCGTGAACTGAACTCGATTCCGGAAAAAGCGTTTATAAAATGTTTTGATGATTGGATTATTCGTTGGCGTAAGTGTATCGCTTCTGAAGGAGCATACTTTGAAGGTAATAAAATAAATTTGGATGAATAACTAACATTTTGTGTATTAATAATCTTTTCCCGGTATTTTCTTGACAGAGTAGTATGTAGCATCTAAAAAAAGGGTGCGCCTTTTTTCACATACCTTTTTAGTTCTATTATCGAAAGTCCGAAAATATTTCTCATACCATTTTACATCATTATGATCACTCTTCATATTTTTTTAAATACTAATGATCGAAACTCATAATCATCAGAATTCATAATATCAGTAGTAATACAACTGGGTTATACAAACATTCGTTTTCATATATTTTTTTAATCATTAGTGTTTTGTATGTAGTTTTTTTTTTTTTTTTTGACGCATTCAAGTAGGTACACTAGTTCTAGAATTTATGTGATGAAGACCAAACTTGCCAAGTAAGAGTTAGATCGCGCACCGAGAGTTCTCGTACAACACAATACACGTAAAACACAAAATAAATCGATATAAAATCACATACATAGTGCGTGCGTTTTTAAATACCTACGTATTAAAAAAATATCAATCAATTAACTGCCTTTTAGTTGGTAAGTCTACAGCTTTTACAGTAGGAGTTGGGAACAACATCGATCGGGGAATTTAATTTCCCCATACTAAATAGACCATTAGCTGGTACGGGTAGTATGCTGTATTTACCTAATAAATTGTTTAAATGTAGATTTAATTTTACGGGAAACTTCGGTGTGCAAGTCTAATTCTCACTTGGCTGGTTTCGGTTTATTCCTTATTAAATGAAGTTTGGAACTAGTGTACTTAAAATATGAATGTGACATCATGAGAGGCCAAATAATACCATCGCAAAATAAACCCCCGGTTGTAAATATTGTGGAATAAATATAAATACGTAAAAAAAAACACTCACCGCATACTAACGTACTGAAGACGTACTTTGACGAATACCCAGAAAATTACGATTTTATGATTTAATATGCTAATAAGAATTCTAGAGTAATAAAAATAAATACGTCTCCAGGATTTCCAATTCGGGTTCCGTCGAAGCGTTTTTAGGCACTTACGTTTATTAAGCTTCCAAAAATACAGTAAGTGATAAATAAGTTTTCGTGCGTGAAGTTTTTTCCTCGCACCATTCTTTTATACTTCGCCGCATATTACATTGCGTTCGGCCCAACGTTGCAACGTTTTTTTTTATTATTTCCAACTTCTATTATAAGTTGAATTTTAGAAGGATATAATTTATTTAATCAATTTTACTGAATTTCATTTCATAATTAGTCGCGTTTTTCTCCAAGACCCTATTCTTAATACATAACTTGATTGTCCCCCTTCCGGATTTTCAATTTTAGTATTTATGTAGTAATCTTTTAACGATGACAAGCGGCTGTGCAGAATTTACGCAAATTAAGCTGTTATAAAACAAACATTACGAAGAGAGAATTTATCTTATTTCGTTGTTTGGCGCATTTATTCACTGTAACAACCGAAGCGAATTTACTTTACAGGGTGAAAATATAGCTTCGGCAGTAAACAAACAACTTGTTGTTCCGACACTCCGTTTTATCTGCATTGTATCCGAATCATAAATATAACCTAACGTATGTAGTTAGGTTGCTACATGAATTGGGCAGATATTTCAGTCACTACACTTATATTAAGGTAACATTGTTTGTCAGAGATAACACAGATAGAGAACAGATTACGAAAATTCTTATAACAATTAGGGATATACATGGTGACTGGTGGGGTGAGATACTTAATCTCTTTAAGAGGATATTCTGCACATTTAGGTAAAACAGCTTTTACTATGGATACAAACTCAACACGAAAAAAAAACGGTACTTATACTTACTCTATACTTTACCATCGAGATATATGACTATTTTCAATTTAGTATGGAAGAGTTTTTTTATCGATTTTGATCGATAGTGCCATATTAAAAGTGTTGATTTAATTAGTAGAATACCCTAGCTGCTAATTGTCATTCCAATCACGTTACATTCTTTCATTAATCATACAAATTATCTCGCCCCAAACTAAGTAAAACCTGTACTAGATATCGAATAGAATGTGTGCTCCTTATGATCATTATGTAAAGTCCTAAGCTGCCTAGGAATAGATGCAATAGATTCTACAGAATAGAAAGATAAAATATAAAAAAAATCTGTTGTACGTGTCACGCTCTACAGCCTAAGGCCTAAACCGTTTAACGGATATTAAAGTATAATATATCAATAGATTCGTCTCAATTGTGGGAGTGACAAGGGGTATGTTATTTCCCAAATATCCCGAGGGAACAGAACTTACGCGGGAAAAACGGATCTGCAATACTGATAAACCGATTTTGAAATTTTCTTTTATCAACTATGGGTTACATATTTTCAGTGCTAATAGTATTCAATACTTTATTTTCCAAAATTCCTACGGGAACAGGCAAAAAAATACACTGAAAAAATAAGAAGGAAAAACCGTTTAATGGATTTCAACATATGATATGTCATTAGATTCGTCTCAGTTGTGGGAGTGACAAAGGCTATGTTATAACCCAGAATTCCGGTTGGTACATGAGTTAAACGGGGAAAACAGATTTCAGATACTACTCGAGTTAAAACCTTTTTTTTTCAATGAAGACTTACTAATAAGGCTTTATAGTTCATTGAAAAATAGTAGTAGAACACTACAAACTAAAAAGTCAAAAATAAAATTAATTAATTAAAAAAATCAAAAAACTCGACTGCTTAAAAAGTAACATAAAAGATGAAAACAAGATTTAAAGAATCAATTTGCAGTCGGAGGCATCAAACCCTTTAACAGCATAATCATGATTGACTTGGTATGCACTGCGTTAGTACCTAATTCAGTAATTTAAATCCTCGTAGAAAAAGTAGAATCAACTAACATAGATTTGATGCCTCAGACTGCATATTGATTCTTTAAATCTCGTTTTCATCTTTTAAGTTACTTTTTACGCAGTCGGGTTTTTTGATTTTTTTAATTAATTATTATTTTTTGTGTAGTGTTTGCAATAAGGAGTATTTATCTATTGATACATAAATAATTGGTAATCAATGTTTTTTGGGTTAAATGGGGTTTAAGTATTAAATCTGCCGTAGCTGCTATATTTTACTAAAACATTGTAAAATAAAAATAAAATTGATGTAACTAGACATTTTTGTTACAATAACGCGATAACATCTATTGATACATAAATAATTGGTAATCAATGTTTTTTGGGTTAAATGGGGTTTAAGTATTAAATCTGCCGTAGCTGCTATATTTTACTAAAACATTGTAAAATAAAAATAAAATTGATGTAACTAGACATTTTTGTTACAATAACGCGATAACGGTATTAATTACCTACCTCTAAAATGATAATTAGATTTAAAAACTCTGATAATTATTTCGGTTAATGAGTTTCGTATGAATTTTTTAAATAATTTGCGAGTGGTGGTGATTAAAAAGCAACTGTTGTTAATCGCGTAATGTCGGTGTTTGAAGGAGTGGCGCGTGCTAGGAATTAACCGCATCCTGGCAGGACGGCGAGCGAGCGTTGACCTGTGCGGTTTGCTTCCAATCGTTTACTATGCAATCACACAGTCCGCTGGAGTCTAGACAACTAACGAGTGTCTTGCAAACGTTCGATTGTTATCATTTATTTATTCATTCACTGCAATTTGGTACGATAATAATACAGTACGAAACCCTGCAAGGATAATTATAATAGTAGGTCATTCATCATCATAACATAATACAAATTATGTAGGTAGGTCCTACTTATAAAAATAATCAAATAAATACATATATTAATCCAACATGCCTGAAATAGCCTGAGCCTTGAATTCTCCTAAAATAAAATAATGTAAAAACGCTGTCGTCCATTTCGTATTTTTTTTCTTTATCAGGTCAGTCAGCGAAGTATAATAGCCGTAAGAGATTATTTTCCGTGTCCATACAGTCAAACCATTTGAGGGCACTTACGCACTGTGCGGCATTATAGCCAACAGACCGCAAGCAAAAATAACAATGAAAATAATTTATACTGGGTTATTTGTAAAGCATCAACAACCTCGCAAGACTAGGTAGCTAACATCATAAACAATAACATTTTGTTCTATGACTTTTGATAATTTGACACATTTTACATTAAAATACAAAAATAAATATCAATTTAATTTTCTGAGTGTTCTTATCTCTGTGCGCATCGCATCGCGCGCGTTTCGTGTGTGAATGGAACATAGACTTACAAATTTCACGACATTACAATAAAAGCTTGGAAATAATTTTTAATTATAATACAAATGTTGTTGTTTATGATGTTAGCTATCTAGCCGTGCGACGTTGTTGATGTTTTTCAAATAAACCTATTTGCACTGCGTGCGCCGCGGCTGCCTGCAAACAGCAATCGTATGCTCGGAGGGCTACGGCTACTGTATCACCTACGTATAATTTGCGACTACAATAGCGGGCAGCACCAAGTGTATATTTATCAACAAAATATATCAAAAATATTGATAGAATCAGGCGTTACTTTGCGGAAATCCATAACTAAATAATAATGAAAATGTAATTATTTTGCTTACAACTTCCGCTTAATTACGCCGGCATAGAAACCCCAATTACACCACCTGTAACCCACAATCTGAGGACAATCACAGGCACATGCAAAGAGCACCGCCCCCCCTCCCTCAAATTGCATGCGAAACAGACGAATGCAAAAGTTAGTACCCAACACCGACATAAAAACCTCGACGCGCGTTTGCCACTTCACGTGGCATCATCAGGAGAGATGTTGTCGCCTCGGCCATTTCATAAAATTTTCGTATTTCATAAAACAGCCAACTAAAACTAGTTATATGTTTCAAATGTCAACGTTTGATGATATGTTAATCAACGTTTGGCCATTACAATAGGTTAAAATACGTTTACAAGTTACTGGAATTTGCTTAATATTAGTTTTGGGCAATAGATAAATAGAACATTATAAATATATGTAATTTTGAAAGGAAACTAATAACTAGAAGAGATTGAAATAGTTAAATAAGCTAACTAACCTCCAAAATTAAGTGTCGAAATCCATTTTTTATGAAGTTACAACCGTTTTTCGAGTGATTTTCATAAAAATCGCCTGGCTCAAATTTTTAATGACAATTCACTGCACTTTTATCTTCACATTACACATTATTATTCACTTGAAGAACAGAAAAATTGTCCGCCGCCATGACATGATGTACCAAAATAACAAAGCGACATCAGCGCCTCTACAGGTTGATAATATAACAGTTTTACGATATGACCACCAACGTTTGGCCATTTCATGAAGTAGTCGGTCATATTATCAAACGCTGACTGATTCATTGAACTGGTTTATTCACATCATGGTGTGGCCAGCGGGTACAGTGCCGCATCATAAAAAAACGTCAATTTTATGAAATGGCCACATCATGAAGTGATTAATTAATTCTAAGATCGGTCTACGACATATCCATGGCTCGTCCTTAATACGTGAATGAAATGAGCCGGACAGCACAACTATCTTATTTTTGTTATAATGTAGAAGATGCCTTAATAAATACATTTAAAAATTGAGATGATGTTTAAAATTATTACGATGAGAATCCAATTAGTTAGACAGTAATTGCGCGTGAAGTAGTGGAAGATGTGGTATGTAAGTGTAATATAGTTACATTTCAACTGAAGTCTAGATGAGTGTCAAGAGGTTCGCTTTGAGCCTGGAGGGGGTAGATGATAAAGTCTAGGTAATCCTGATGCCTAGGGGTTGCGGGAGGCAGGGTGCGCGCGGGGCGAGACTTGCGGCGCGCGCTTCAGTGTCGACCCGCCCGCGCCCGCGCCCACCCGCGCCCTCGCCGCGCCGGCCCGCGACCTGCCACAAACCGGCCCTCGCGCCCGCCTGCCCTAACCTCACTCGATAACCCGCCCACGTAGATATCCCACCTGTCAAATCACTGACTGGACACTTGATCTCCCATCAAGCACCCACCCATTCGCATAAGGCTCACTGACGAATGCTGCCTGTAGTGTACCTGATGCGGCGCGAACGGGCACTTGTAATATGATGTTTCAGTTTTGTTTTGTATTTTTTGTCAATCGATTCAGCTCGAAGGCCTAGTCATTAAATTTTTGTTAGAAATGTGTTATGTTTGCTTACTTTCATTTGATTTCATAATAGTTTTACCGAAAACACATTTTAAAATGAATTAAACTTGTTGTGCAATACATAAAATGTACCAAATATTATATATTTTATTTTAAAAGTGTTTTGGTGCATCTTTAAAAAAAAAATGTTTGGGTGTTATTCTAGAATGCGATCCATAACGTTAATGATGTTCTGGGTTCAGTAGGTTTTGTAAAAGGGTTATGTTTTACTTATGGTCGGCGACAAGTCGCGAGGCGCGAAGTTTGCGGCTGGTATCGATCGTCACCGGCCGGCAGCACGCGATCGCGGCCGCTGCACCGAGCACCACGTCCCGTGCCACTCGTTATGTGTTCCGATGGAACCATACATTTTTAATAATGTAAATATACCTACCGCATATTCACGTGTCATTCTAACCAACCGCACCCGTTTCAGTTTGTTTCTATATTCTAATCTAAGTTATGAGTAAAAGACAGTACAAAATTATAACGCAATAAAAGTGTCATCACGTACAAAGTATAAGATCCATACCTTTATGGGAAACAATCGGTACCTAGTTGGAAGAAATGTCAATGTTGAGAGTTGAACGCTATTTGATACGGGGCGGGCGCGAGAGCGTTGAGTGCGGCGGATAATAGCGGGCGAAGTGTCGCGAGCGCCGCACCGCGGCAGGCGCGTGCCGCCGCCTCCGCCGCCGCCCGCCGCGCCTCGCGTCTCTATGATGGGCTACATCATGGGATGCGCCTGTTTGAGAGGTGCGTATTACTTATGTACATTGCATTTCACCAACTAGGGTCAGGGATGTGTGATGTGTATGTCGTTGGATACCTTCAACTTCTGCCTGGTTCGGATTACTGGCAAATTGCACTTTTACAGCGTGTCAGATCAGGAATGGTAGTAGGTCGGTTTAAAGTTGATACTTTTACGAAGGATTTGATAGATCCTGCCTACCATTTATCGCAATAATAAAGTCAGCCAAATGCCTACACAAATGACCAGACTTCAGTGTAGCCTGTGAGCACTTTTAAAATCTATAAAAAAATATCGAAAATTAAATAAGATTCATAATTGTACATTGCTTCTCAAATTTTTGTAGAACTCGTGAGGATTTGGATGTTCCAAATATAATTATGTAGTTCAGATACCCCAGACATACTACCCTAAATACATGTAGGAATATCTTTTACAATCATGTATTTAGCATCCTGACTTTTTCTCTTTTATTTAACAATAAGTATCTGTATGTGGCTACTACTAAGATTTTTCAGCTCCATTTAGTCATAGGTTAATTTTTAATCATTGAAAGTGAAAACCTTTCTCGAGAGAATAATGGTACTTTGCATAATAGAAAACCTCCGGTAGCAGCGACTGCCGGTAAGCCTTTCAGTGTGATACACATATTGTAAGTCCTATGAGGTGTACTTTAAGGTGGCTTTTGTCATGCTCACTTTTTGGGTTAAAATAGCTTTTTATTTGCCTTTTAATGATGTGTGTTGTACGAAACATTCATTATAAACTGATCCCCTTCCTGTTTTGCTTTCAGAGTTGTAAGCATAACAGAATAATTAATTTTATAATTACGTACCTGACTTAATGTATGTATGTATGATGGTTGAATTACGTAACTAATAGTAGCTCTTTATTCTAGACAATTTGAAATAACCAATCAGCTGTTACGATTTGTGTATGGGGAAGTAATTTCGATGATAGTCCCATAGAAAAAAAAAGTATTTTAGCACTAAAATATGATCCTTTGGGGTTCACTCCCCCCCCCCCCCCCAAAACTAATAATTTACAGTGTTTAGCTTAGCTTTAGATTTCTATCCCGTTTTAGTTTACAGTATGTAGCCGGCCAATTCCCGCATAGATCTACTACAAATTGAGCTAGATATTACCAGCCCCTCTAGCATGTGCAACAAAACACGATATGATATAGCGATTTATCGCATATTTTTTGTCAAAATATTAACTGTTATCAAAAAAGCGAGCATAACTGTGACGTCGCCGGCACGGACATGCTTACTGTTTCAATAAAAGTTCAAGATGGCGGCTATGTTATCATATTTTGAAAGTAAATAGGCGATAAATCGCTATATCATATCGTGTTTTGTTAATCGAGCTAAAGGGGCTGATGGGCCATATTCTCTAGGCCCTAGGGTAATATGACAGACCCCATTGTATTAGTTACTTCAGTCTCGCGACCCGCTGTATTGTTTTTGTATGTCTTTGCTGCACGAGTAGGTTCTATGCATTTAGCAAGATTATGATCAGTGCTTATGAACAGGTCTATAGATATTTAGAATATAACGCCGCCATCAATCAACTACAAACCTGTACCATAATGGCATAAACGACTACCTACCGCAATAAAACGTTTAAATTGTTACGATTTCGTTGCAAAACCTTTATTTTCAAAAATATAATAAGTTTTAATCTTATTAACTATTCGTAAATTGAAAATTATAAGCTTTATTGTCCAGTGTTACGGGTGTGATTACCTGTGTATAGAGAATATAATATATATCTAAATTATCTACAATTATATACAAAAAAGATTTTTTTAATAAAAGTAATAGGTACCATTTCAGAGATTTAATTTTTTAAAATATTTATTATATCCCCAATTTTGAGCCTATCTCTTGTTGCTGCTTACACAAATAAGCAGGTATTTGACAAAAAGGATAAGAAAAATATCTATAGATGGTCATATATTAGTCTATCATCTCCCTAAGTTTGGCACGCTCTTTTTGGAACATTCTGTATATAAATCTAGCTAAACACAAAAGTAATTACCGAGCCAATCTAGCTTAACACAAAGAAATATCAACCGAAAGAACGGAACAACTTGTGTCATAGAAAAACATCCATCTCTTAAACGAGGCTGCATATCCTCTGAACCAAATGGATTTCTAATTATATAAAAATTAAATGTAACTGAGGGTTTTACATTCATTGCCCGGTGGTTGGCCTAAAACGTTAAGATAGAACGTAAACGTGTTAAGGATGATTCCGAACTCCGCAGCACGCAGCAGTGATGCCACAGCAATGCTGCCCGGATTTTGAGCGAGGCAACAGTGTTGCGCTGTTCGTTGTGATGCGCTGTTGTGTATTCCTTGTTTTATTGATCTCCTTCGATATATCATTCCATAATGTCTTTAATTAAATTGTTCCTCTTCTGAATGTGAAAAATTCATTTTTTGTTGCCAATACTTGTAAACATTCACGTAGGTACTATCGATGCGGCGGCAGACGCGTCACTACTGTACTGGTCTCTCGCGGCAGTGGGGCGACACTGCCGCTCAGCATTGCCGCTCAGCAATATATGGGGCAGCACTGCTGCGTGCTACTGAGTTCGGAATACTACCTTAAGATTCCCAGTTCCCAGTTTGTTCAGAAAATGAACTTTACAAAAAAGCTCAGATCACACCTAACCAAAAAAACTTTGGTACCTTGTTTCATGATGCACAAGGATTTTTAATTCTTTTTTTCGAGATCATGACAATTTGTCTATTGTTTGGCTATAGTATACCTATAATATTAGTTAATATTTCTACTTATTTATACCTATAGAAGCTATGTTCAACCGATCCAAATAATGAGTACCTCGGTATATTGTTATTCAAATTGCTACAAATACCAACTGCAGCTACTCACGAATGCAATTGTATCGATACGAGGTATAATTTAGTTGTGAGCCTGCGATGGTTCACAGCGATCACGTGCAGGTTATGAATAATGAAGCATTTGCCATTTTCAGCGCACTTGTTCTGGAACCAACTCTATTGTCACTGACGTCAAATCCAAGCTTGCATATGACCGAGCAGACTGCACACCGCCATATCGCGTGGGAGTATGACGTAAACCCTTTAATAACTAAGCAACGGTTTTAATTTAACTAACATTCAGTCAGTAATAAAAACTTGATGGCTGTCATCATACAAAAAATAAATATTCGTATTATTCAGGATATTATTTCTCTAACGTTTTGTTTAATGATTTGTTGATGATGATAATACATAATTTATAATGCTTAAATTCTGCTATCAAAGTTGTCTGAGTACGGCTTCGGGAGTGGACTGGTTGAATGGTTGTCCTCCTGTTTGTCGGATCGAGTGGCGAGTGTTGTTGTGGAGGGCTTTACTTCTGATCCATTGCCGGTACTTTCAGGTGTACCTCAGGGTTCTCATATCGGTCCAACCTTATTTAACATCTTTATTAACGACATAGTCTCAGTTTTGAGATACTCTAAGGACTATCTCTTTGCGGATGACCTAAAAATTTGTAGGAAGATAACTTCACCAAGCGATGCACTGCTTCTTCAAAGAGATATTGATAACTTACTTACATGGGTCAAAATTAATCAGATGGAACTTAACGCCGAAAAATGTCAATTCATCAGGTTCTCGAGGCGCAAGTCACCAATGCCACCTAAATATCACATTAATGGGATAGCACTCAAAGAGGTAGAGTTTACTCGAGACTTAGGCGTGGTGCTTGATAGCAAACTCCAGTTTCACAGACACATTGATAACATCACGTGTAGAGCTTTCAAAATGTTAGGATTTGTAGTTCGTAACTGTAAAGATCTGAAGCCAGTCACAAAAATTTTATTGTATAATGCATATGTTCGCTCCATCTTAGAATACTGTAGCCCAGTGTGGTCGCCTCTCTATCAAGTGCATAGTAAAAGTCTAAAACGCGTGCAAAAAAGGTTTTGTGGCACGTCTCATTCCAATCTGGCCTAGCCAAGCAGTTGCCTTTGTACACTGACAGGCTTTCAAGATTTAGAATGCTCAGTTTGAAACACAGAAGATTGTTGCTGGACCACATGTTTTTGTTTAAGATTGTGAGGGGTGACCTGGATTGCCCTGGGCTTTTGGAACAGCTTGATTTTAATATACCCTACAAAGTCCCGAGACAAGGAAGATATGTTCCGTTCACTACCAAGGGATCCAAAAGCAACCTTGGTCATCACTCTATCATGAACAGGCTTCAACGACAATACAATGGGTTACAGAAGAAAACAGATATAGACATATTTTCTAACACCCTCTCCAAATTCAAAAAAATTGGTTGTAGAAGAATGTAACAAGTAAATTTTGGCTTTTTCCATGTCTAAAAGTGACTTCTAATTTCTTTTTTAAAAGTTAAATATCAAACACACTCACATTTGAAAGTCGTGGCAGCCTGTAACTGAATCTACACTTAGTTAATTTATTTTTATAGTTTAACTTTTTAATTGTATTAGTGTACGATTTGTTGGTTGCCCTTAATAAATAAAATATATTAATTTGTAATACGACCAGCTTGATCTTATCTAACAAAATATCATACATTTATTTATTTAGGACACAAAAGTGAAATACAACAAAATTGAAAGATAGTTAACAAAAATAGGGTAACTGACCAGTCGTTGGACATTTAAGCATTTTTTTTTATAATTCTTTTGATTACATCGATAATTTATGTATATTTCATAAACCGGTAGTATATCTGAGTAGCTGAAAGGTTGTTCTATTCATTTTATATGGTTTCAATGCGTTGCTTTACGTTTTTTAATTACTGAAAATAAAAATAATTTATGCAAGCAAAAAACATAGTCATTGGACAATAATCATAGTCGCGGGACATTCAATTGACAGTCCTTGGTCAGTTCCATCTGATGATGCTGATTTACTTTGTTCTTAATTAAAGCGTACTAATTATATAAATAAAACAGGTATCTTCAAGATAAGAATAATTTTAATCATAGGAACTATGGGACACTCAAAAAATTTACGTATCATCTAATTTAAAGTAGGTAGGTACTAAAACTTAGTGTTAAATCAGCCTTTTCTGTGTAATTTTGGTAATATTCCTAACTTATCATCAGTCTTAGCAAAAAGAAGTAGGAACATACTACAAATATTAATGAAGTTATTTTTTTGAACTTAAATAGAGATTGTATATTTCATTTGCTGCCTCTTCGGTATTTTCTTCAAATTCAATGGACTTAGTCGAATCACCATCTGAGTTATCATTCTTTTCATCGCCGTCACTATCATTATCTTCTTTATAACAAGCATGACACACAAATGAATCTGTTCTGATATCATCTGGAATATGCATTTGATGTTTAGACGGAATACATTTGACATGATAAATAGACGAACACATATCACAAACAATACGACTCGCCAGTTTCGTTGTCTTTTTACAAATTTTGCATGTATTTGTACTCATATTTTCTCGTGAAGTTTTCTTTTTTCCCTTCGTAGTTTGTTTTTCTTTCCTTATTTTATTTTCTTCCCTATTTTTTTTCCTTTTTTCTTTTTTACGTAAATCTGCCTCTCTCTGTTCTCTTTGT
Source organism: Anania fuscalis (assembly GCA_950371115.1). Lineage (NCBI taxonomy): Eukaryota > Metazoa > Arthropoda > Insecta > Lepidoptera > Crambidae > Anania > Anania fuscalis. Next base: position 13,631,200 of record OX493330.1, read on the forward strand.
TCCCTGTACATTTCCTTGTATTTTGCCGACGTTATCGCAAAAGGCATTCTTTTTATTTCTCGTTTACCTTTTCGTTCTGGTGTTTTGGGTAAGGTAAATATGAACCTAGATCTGAATTGCGTACTTTAAAAGCTGGACTAGTTTCTGACAATATTTGCAGAAGTGGCAAAGCATCTTGACTGCAAGTTACTGTATTTGTCAGTTTTGTTGGAGTCTTCTCAAAATGATTAATTGTTTCTGAAGTAACTTGATTACTTGTTCTAATCTCTGTTAGAATTCCTGAGGTGGGACATAAGCTATAGCTTGAGTCAGAGTGTGGTGGCTTCGTTAGTAAAACATTCTGGAGAATTTTAATCGGAGGTCTTAGAGTTTTAGTTGGTTCTGAAATAAAAACTGTGTTAGTTACACCGTTTTGGGGGTCCGAAATATGTAGTAAGTCTCCACATTCATCCAGTATTGTTGGAGATACTGTTTCATTTGAGCAGTTTTCGTATGCAGTGGCTGGTGATTTTGATAAGAAAACGTGGTCGGTTATATTTGGACTTCCAATAGGCAATGATACCATTTCTTGGGATATTTCTTCATCAAGAGTTGGCTGATGATCTATTATAGGTGATGCAGAGGCAGGTTTTGATAAACCAAAGCTTTTGTATATATTGTAAAGTAATTTTAGGTTTGTCGTTCTTTGTAATAATACCCCAAGCGGCAATCAAGTGTTTTCAACAGCACATAACCAGCTCATTTAGAACTTAAAGTTATTTTAAAGACGTACAAGGGTGTCAAACGCAGCTTTTATCGTTATATGAGTGATTTTTAAGTTATTCTACAGCTTTAAGTATATTCAAGCTGCATTAAGGATTCAACGTAAGCTTAGGGTGTTAAATCAGAATATGAAAACTCTACTATAGAACTTTAAGTATTCTGTGATACTTTAATGCCAAATTTATTATTATAGCTGTATAAAGGCTGTATTTTGGATGTGATCACTTACATAATACAGCTCTAAGTGTTATAATGGTAACGCTTGATACTTGTTTCTTTATATTGGTGTTAGGGAAATCCATTAGAAAACTTATTCTTATAGTGTAATTAAACAATCTTGTGAATATAAACGATTTATATAATCTGTCAACAAGGGTGCTTTAAAACTTAAAAAATAAATTACAGCAATAGTGCAGCTTTAGTCTTTCTAAACAAAGTGAAGGCAACGAAAACAATGTAGTAAATAAAACGCCAATTTCATCGACATCCAGCGAAGGTTCCGTAGAAAAAAAAGAAGTAAAATGTGTGGATTTTGTTAATTGAAATCTGGTGATAACGATTCTTCATTTACCAGCACTAGTTCAAATATTGATTTTGACGAATTTTTATAATGTTTTACACTCGTATTATTGTTTCCTGAAAAGTGGAGAAAAATACTTTAATATACACAACACTATTAAAGAAACCTTATGTTTTAGTTTATTTACTATTATAGACTGCTAACGTTTCTTGTTGAGTGATAACGCAGCAAAATATAACACAAACCGGAACGCGTGCGTGCTCGGAGAAAAATATCAATCAACCAAACAAAACATCATGTTACGTGCAGGTCGCGTTACGTTTACAAGCGCGCTGGACAGTGGAGAGGATGCGTGGTTGGGTCCTACTGTCGCAGTCGCATGCGCAATAATTGTCTCAAATTGATTGAAATTAATGTATGAAAAAATATTATTTTGAATTAAAATAGACTGGAATTAAGAATATATGATATATTTTATTTAGATGGTAATTACTTTAGTTACATACTAGTAAAACAAAACATAAGAAAATTTAAGCGCGGTACTTTTTTCATTTATGTATAGATTTAAAATATGCATTTTAAATCTATACTATTTGTTCTTAAATAATATTATAAAGCTGAAGAGTTTCTTAAGTTGAACGCGCAGGAACTACCAGTAGGATTTGAAACATGTTTTTTAGAACAATTCTTGAGGAAGAATATAGGCTAATTTACATAACGCTTTAAACCTTAGAAGCCTAACGAAAAAAACAGAGCAAACGGCCGGGGGGAACAGCTAGTAACAAATTTATTGAAAGCGAATAAAGCGTCAACACAAAGCGATAAGCTAAGGTTGGCTAATAGTGCAACGGCACAGGTAAGTTTGCCCCGCTTAATCCTCACTTTTTTCCACCAAATAGATCAATAAATCGTCTACTGCACAGGATGAGTCCCAAAGCGCTTAATACGTGACGTGACATGTAAAATAACCCAGCATCGGTACTCGAGCGGCGCAGCTCGGCACGGCACATTAAATTAAGAATCACAGATTGTTTATACTTAAGGGTTAATAAATTTTATACGCATCTCTAAATTTTAAACTTGTAAACAGCCTAACTAATAAAAATATTCTAATTTAACGCTGATTTAAAACTAAAAGCTGTAAAATAGAATTCATATCCTACAAAGTACAGCCAATAAGATTATAATACCCTCCAATTATCGTCTAAGCTGTTTAAGAAATTGTAGCCATTTTAAAACGAAAGAAAAGAAAAACAATATATTTAATCAAAAATTCAATATTTGATTATAGCTAAAGCCTAATCATGAATATCAGCTTTTAAATAATGATGACTGTGTCCTAAAAACCATTACATCTAATTAAATTCAAATTATAACCTTAAAAACAAATTGTACTTATTTAGTTCGTATTTGGTAATTTTCCCTTTAAATGTGTAATGTTTTACTGGCGCATGAAAATATTGCCTATAAATAACCACACATTAACGATAAAATTTGATCTTTACGTTAATTTTATCGATGTAAACTACCAGATTTCCAATATTTATTATTATATTATTTTGAGTTTGAAGTTGAATAAGTCAGTTTATTTAATGACGTTTAAGTTAGCGCAAAGTTTCTCGATATTCTCTTCAAACTCCTATTAGAGTTTTTTTATCTTTAAAAGATATTTATATCATATTATTTGGAGAGTTATAGTTTCTCCTTACACCAAATAACAGCCCTTATACAGCTCTTATACAGCTTCCGTATTGTTTCTACAGCTACTATACAGCCCTACTAATTCAAAAAGCTGTATAACTTGGGCCCTTTTTGCACTTAGAGCAGCTGTATAAGCGCTTATACAGCCTTTGTACAGCCTCATCATACAAATTTAAGTATACTAATGAACTGAAATACAGCTTTTATATAGCTTTTCATGCTGCTTCAGTATTCAATTTGAAAAATAAACGTTCCGTGTTGTTTCTTGGGAATTAGAAGTAGGTACTTAATATGTTTCTAAATTGGATATTACATTTGCAATTATTTTCTAGAATACTAATTCATTTATTCCATGCCTTTTTAGTGAAAGTTTTAGTAACTTTACTAAAAGGGCGTGAAATAAATGAGACACCTCCTACTTAAAACAGGGTTTCAGTCTTTAAAAAAAATTGACAAGTCGTAAGTGATAGATTAAAATGTATGTTCCATTTACGTTATCAGAAGCCAAGCAGTCGCATTGGACCCCGTAACATTAAATTTCTATTGTGTTATGTTTTCATTACTTTGTTGGTCTGTACATATCACCTTAAATTACTAATAATGACACGACATTAATAAATTCTGAAATACCAACGTTACTGCCATAAATTGAAATAACTGAATAATAATATTATCTACATTATATTATTCTTTGAGCTAATGGTTACCATAACATGATTATATCATAATACGTAATACGAAGAATATACGTAGATAGTATACCTTGTGTTCTCATTGTATATTCTCTATTTGTTCAAGAACGTAGGATAAAGTTCACTGACACTGACTTGCTGGGGTTATTTTAAGATCTAAGTACTATCTCTTTAACCATAGAATTATCCTTTTTATGTGGCCATACTGGCCATGTAGCACAGGTATTAAAGTCGAACAAGAAATAAATTGAAGAAATTATCTTCAAATTTTATTTATTATAATCAGACATATTTTTTGTACAAAGCTAATACATATAACAGTGCTGCATAAACCAACGTTTTACCGAACACTGGTATCCACCATTAAGTACAATACAGAAGTATACAAAATTACAAAACTATACAATATTTCATACGCTAAAATAGCAAAAGCCAAAAGGCGCGTGGCGCAGCGCAGTCGATTTAAACTAAACCAGCGTGACACTGGTCTATCACTTTGAGACAATGCACTACCAGTGTCGCACCACTCAGGTTGATTCTGGATTTGAGATATGTAGACTATATATATAAATATAATTAATAAATTCATATTAAAATACCTGTAACATAAACATGCTTTTGCAGCTGTGATTAAAAGTATTCTTTTATTTTATTTTTTATATAATTTTTACTTATTTTGTTTCTGAGACTCATGGGCACGTTATTTAAAAGTTTTGGTATTAGGAAATTTAGTAAGGATGGAGCGTAACCTTAACCTTAGCCAAATGGTTAAAATCATCGCATAATAATCGTCGTTAAATTGTCACTTGCTTAATAAAATGTTATATTAAATAATTGTGCAAGTGCATACCTAAAACTACCTTTTGTAAGAAATAAAAGCTTAATTATTTCGTTGTTAAAATATCATCAATAAAGTATTTTTTTAAATTATTTAATACATGAATGAAGTAGGCAGCGCTTAGTAATGAGGGATTAAAGTAGGTTTTAGTATTTCTTTTACACAATGCAATGCGGAGCAGGTCACCGAACTTTTAGACCTTAGAGCTGCTCTTTTTCTCGTTACGTGGCACGAGTGCTAGATGAATGGCGATAAATTAAAAAATTCAAAACAAAGCGAAGCGGCGCGTGGGCGGGCGGATGGCAAACGCGGAGGGCGGGCGGCGATCGAAGAGCGCGCGCGGAGCCGGGGCTGGGGGGCGGCGTAACGATCGCGCGGCCGGCCGCAGTCTTCCAGCCGCGAGCGCGCCGCGAGCATGAGCGACGTCGGCACGCTCGCCGCCATGGACGCCTTCGCGGGCGGCGCAAGGCGGAGGCCCGCGCGCCTGCCGCCGCCGCCGCCCTTCGTGCCGCCGCCACCGCCGCAGCGCCATGACCACTTCTACGTCCGCCGCAAGTCCCCCATACCGAGGCACGCAGCAAACCTCACACTCTTCGCCCGCAACAACGGTACCCTCACGAAACCCTCAGAAAATGCACTCTCACTCAGCACGAGCCTCTGCCGCTCGCGCTCGCCCGCCCGCACTCGCCGCTACGCCACGCCATCATACGCAATGTCAATGTCACGCTATCATACTATCATCACTGCACGTACACCACCTTTCAAATATTGTCTTACCATTTAAAACGTCTTTTAAAGTGGAGTGGCGGATATCGATCATTTAACTGTTAACTAAAAAGTCATTTAAATATTATATGCTTAAACAAGTATTTTTATTAATCATTTCATTCATTCAGTAATGTCATTTTCAATTCTCTTATCTTCATATCTTTTTTTAATCATACCTTTTACCATATCACCATAACCGTTGCTTGTTGTGTATCGTTTATGTGTTAACATCATGCTTAATACAATTTATATAATAGCTTAACTGGATAAAAGGTTGTAAGAAGACTTCAAAACTTTCCGATATTTTACGTACGTATCTTTTATAAGACATCGACGAAACTTTCGCACTGCGTCACCACATCATGGAAAGTACTTAATGAAACATTAAAATAATACAAATTATCTAACAAATATTTTTTTAATATGTCTACGAAAATTATTTCCCTGTTAATTAACCTTTTTTGTTAATTTATAAAATGTGTATACTATTAAGAACTTAGGTAGAAAGTTTAATTTGTCTAATGGTTAGGTTGGACTGATTTTTTATGTAATAGCAAGCTACTAACACGATTTCCGAGTGACATGACATACCTAGATCCTGTTCATCCCAGGAATATGCCTCAAATCCCGAATATTTGGTGGTCTATACATAATTATGTGACGTACCAAAATCCGAGAGAGCAGAGTCACAGGCGCATGGTGGTGTTTATTGTAACACGAATGTGTTCGTAAGCGAATGCTTACTTGATCTTTTCCTTCATAAAGTAAACATGGACTGACTGCAATAATATGATTGTATGAATTGTTGTATTTAGCTGCCATTTCATTAATTTTGTAAATTAATTCTTACTTATAAAAGGTCGTTCAAGGCAGCTCGTTAAATTTAAAATTGCTTAGGTTTTTTTTAGGAAACACTGATATAGGTAAAAGGTATTCGCGGCATAGTGATAACTATCAATTTATTTATTCAATGTCATATTTGATCGAAGATCATCATTATCGAGATCAATCATCATTTTAGCCATAGAACGTCCGCTGCTGAACATAGGCAGTCCTTTGATTTCCGGATTGGTCAGTTGGAAGCCACCTGCATCCAGCAGTTTCCTGCAACCTTTACTAGGTCGTCTATGCACTTTGTCCAACTCTAAAGACGAAAGTCTAAGACCAGTCTGTGTTAACGGGAATGACCAATGGAACTAAAACGTGGGCCTCATAACGAAGCTCAAGGTTCCATAAGGAAAGGTAGATTTTTTTTTTCGTAATCGAATCAGAAATGAGGATATCCGTAAACTAACTAAAGTATTTACGATCATTATGACGCGAAGAAGTAAATTGAAAGTTTATTGAAAGTTAAGGGTTAAAGCGAATCAAATTCCGATTTTTTGCAGGCCGCCTTGACCGATCCCCCGTATCGAATCAATATGAAAATTAATAAGTATCATAGCTTGCCAAATAAAATATAGTGAAAGAACATTTTTTAAATCAGTAAATAAAACGTTAAAATGAATGCTAAATGTATAAGTTTTACAAAATGATCTTAAACTGCTAAGAGCGAGATAGATAAAAATCCTATAAACAGTAGGTATCTCTTAAATTAATGGTTTTAATCATATTATTCTACAGAAAATGTTAGGTACTTACTTCATTCAAATATTTACAATGCTATTTGAAAGTTAACTTGTTTCAGCGAAATACAAAATATTCATTGTTAGCACACCCCGAGGTACTGGGGAATATTAATCGCCCACGCGCCGCGTTTTGCCCGTCTTTCATAACTTTAGCATAATATTAGGTTCTTATGTTTGGGTTAAGTTAAGTCTACCGACGGTACCTATTACAAATTCAGATTTGTCTCGAACTTGGGCGTCAATAGGGAATATGTACGTAACTCCAAAATAGACGAAATATTTTTTTTGTAAACTTAAGTGCTGGAAAAACACACCTGTAAATTATTTTAAAAATGTATCCTAATATAATAGTAAATTTTAATGATCAAAATGTAGCTTATTTGAAATTCCCTTGCAAATTTTCAAAACACTACGCTATTTGTGGAACGGATCGTGACGTAAAATTACTTTGTTAACAAGTTGTTCGTGTGGTTTCTGGTGATTATATTTATTGTCGCGATTATTTCATATTAAGTTATCTTTTTTTTTCATCGTCTACCCCATCGTGTGGGGTATCGTAGAATAGGTCCTTCAAATTGGCTGAGGGGTTGCTAAGACTTTAAAGTGCCAATTTTTGTTCGAGTAGGGCGTCACACCCCTTCCCCCCTCTAAAAGATAAACTATTGGCTTGAAAAATCTGGAAAAATTCATGGTAATAGTTTTTTTCATGAACTTTTAAGGAACATCATAACGGTTAAGATAAATCAATTATTTTAAGAGTAATAGTCGTTCAACTTAGTCGTTCAAAAAATCCTTAGAGGAAAACTTAAAACGTGACTTAAATGAAGTAATTGCTGAAATATATTGTGGTAGCGACGGACAACTACTACTACTACTACGGTTTTTTGTATTTAAGTATAAATCCTTGTGAAGAAAGACAACACTATTAAAACCATTAAAAACCATTAAAACCAATTTATTTCTGTAAATAGGCTTAAACTAAGCGCTTTTACACGTCCCAATATTTTTTCCCTGCCACTACTTCGGGACAATTTTGGGCTAGCGCCGAGAAGAAGTAGCGCAAGAAACTCGGTCACTATTGTCAGCCTCTTTTTAAATAGTATATATTTTACATTACAAGATAAATGTACCTGTGCGAGCAGGGCAGTATTTATTTCCAAATATTTTTATCATTTATATAATCATTTACAGTATAATATCCTTTTTTCATTAAAGTTGTTTTAATATGCGATTTAAATTTTAACAGGGGCAGTTCTACAATAGACGCTGGTAATTTATTAAAAAAGCGAATACATTTTCCCATAAACGAATTACCCACTTTATGCAGTCTGAAATTGGGAACGGCAAGCTTATTCTTATTCCGGGTGTTAACATTATGAATGTCACTTTTCTTAAGGAATAAGGACAGGTTTTTGCGGATGTACATTATATTTTCATAAATAAATTGGGATGCTTGGGGAATAAATGGGGAAAGTATATTAATTTCTTTAAACAGTTCTTTTAAGGAGTCTCGGGGTCCAAGGCCGTAAATTGCCCGTACAGCTCTCTTCTGCAGTACAAATATAGATTCAATATCTGCTGCTGAGCCCCATAACAATATTCCATATGACATTATACTATGAAAATAGCTAAAATACACCAATCTTGCCGTTTTAACATCAGTCAGCTGTCTTATCTTTCTCACGGCATAAGCAGCAGAGCTAAGTCTTCCCGACAGAGTCTCGATATGCGCACCCCATTGCAAACGGGAATCAAAAGTGATTCCTAAAAATGTAGTGGAACTAGATGTATTAAGTTGTTCATCTTTTACAATAATATGTGTTGAGACAAGTATGACTGAAACTGGTTTTGTCAAGAAACAATCAGATAATCTTTCCAAAGTATACTCGCTTAAGATGATCTCGTATTCAGCATCTAATTCAGATTTGACGTTTGCTGAACTCAGGGTAAAATAATATATCGGGGTTTAACAAATATCGTTTTCATGGTTTTGTAACATTATCATATAAAAATATTTAAAATACTAATTTAAGTACTAAGTTTTGAATGAACTGGTGTTTTTGGCACCCAAGAACGACACATTATTGTGTTTCTATGATAAAACGTTGATTTTATCACTCATTATTCAACTTTTAGTAATTTCGTGAACCAAACACTTCGTTGTCGACATCGAACTCAGTAATCTGATGTCACAGAAAATAAGCGCGCCAAAATGGCCGCGTTTAATTCACGCGAAAATGATAGTGTTATTAATATATATTTTTTAGCTTAATGGTTTACATTCAGGTTGTGTTATATTTATTGTTAGTAATGTAATAACTGGTAGAGACGTTAGAAAAAAACGGCATACTTCTTATTGTTCAGAGCATCTACACCGAACAAATCAAAGGCGAGCTTAGATATTTTTGATACAATCCTGTAAATAATTTTCAATGATTACGAATCGTAACTTTTGTTCTTATGCTCTTATAAGAGTATGAAATAAAATGTAAGTACATAGATAGATTTCAAGTTTTCGTTCAAGTTTTCATTTGTTTTTATTTGGGGCTTATTTTTCGTTCGTATTGCGATATTGAATTTGTTCGTGAAGAATTCAGACAAAACGCTTGTTTTTTGTTTTATCCTCAATCAAATCGTGACGTGTCAGTTATGCAGTTGTCAGAGGAAAGGCGGATGTTTGTGAAGATTGGTTTGGTTCGGCGCCGACGCCGTGGATGTCGATAAATAACGAGCGAAGGCGTCGCCTCGTGGCCTTGCTCAACTATTTGCGGCGTGCGTCGGCGCCGAAGCAAAATGAAACGTTGATTTGATTGCTCGTAAGAATGTCATTCATCGCATTCGACGTTATAATCACTATAATTATGTTCATAATCACGGGGAAAGATGCCTGGCAGAAATTCTTTTAGCATTAAGTCCACGTGCTGTACACGTTTTAGGTTTGTGCAATGTTTTAAAAGTAACAATAAAAAAATCATAATAATGCAAAAATTACAAGTGTCTACAAAATCGACATAACGTAAAACAATAATATGCCACAGATTTCAAAGAAAGAAATATAATAATTCTGTAGTTTTGCGAAGCAATGAATTCGTACTGCAATTTTAGATGAGAGTATCGCTTAGTTATATATTTACGAGAGCCGAGATTGTGTGGGTACTGGGATAAAGGGAAAAGCAATAATTCGGGAAATGAGAAAGGCAGATTCCCGTAGCGCAGGCCGCGCTTCGCCCTTGACACACCGCCCGCCCGCTACCGCTTCCGTTGTTCAGCGCCGCGGCGCCGCCCGCGATAAACCGCTCTATTGAACGCTTTGTTTGCGCTCGTTAAACTTTTATCTAATGTAAACACACAAACATCCTAGCTACGCATCGGCAAAGCGCATACGGTATGCGCCCAACTCTTATATACATTAAATGGGTTAATAAAAATGTCACTCTTTTCTGTAGGTACTATGTATTAGTAAAAAATTATTACTTGTCGATCGTAATTCGCCAGCAACGTGCATCCAATAAATAACAAAAAACAAAGCTGCTGAAAAAATGTTTTAACGTTACAAAAAACGTGTTAGTAGATCAATGGCCACTATGACAGTAGTCATTTGTTGCTACGACAAGTGTAAACAGAAAATGTACATGTGCGTTATGAAATAATAATGTTAACGAGCTTGCTCAAGCGCTTTGGTCTTTTAACGCTATTATTGAACATCTATCTGATGATCATTAAAAGAAACGCCATAAATCTTAGGGTACGTCCAAGATCTGGCAAATGCGCAGCTCGCGTGCTGCATGCGCGCAGCACGCCTTACTGCAATCTTTTGGTGCGCCTCTTTAACGCAACACATGCAAGGCCTGTAGAGTGCGGCCGCGCGGCGCGCGATCTGCGCGCGTGCAGTTCCAGTTCACGTTCCAGAAAAAAGGTGTAGCTTTCAGGTCGCTGGGCGTGCGGCTTTTGCGCCGCTCGCGCGCTGCGCGTAGCTTGCGCGCGAGTTGCGCATTCGTGTCGTGGCGCATTCGCCAGATCGAACGCAGCCTTACGTCATTTTTTTAGGTAATTAAAGACTTGTACATAAAAGAGCTGGACCCCAAACCGGATCAGATTAATATTAAGATTTTATAGGAAGCTTGATTTGCAGAAAGTATAACTTATTAAACCCTTTGTTTGTGAGTACGTACACGTACGTTTGTAATATGTATTGATACAAACTTATTAATCTGTCTAAAAATAAAATCTATTGAAGTTGCAAATTAGAAGATTTGTAACTTTTGAAATATTGCACACTTGAATAAACGGCACATTTTAAGAACACGGACCCGATGAATAAGAATGAATAGATTTTATTTCTAGCTATCGTAGCCGCCGAGTTCGATTTAACTATGTTTTCATAATACTCTAGATATTAGTTAGGTTTGTCGTGCAGGTTTGAAGCTTAAAATGTTAATACTTTGTTGCTTCATTACTGTGTAACTTTTGTAAAAATTACATCTGTTTCTTGGGAAGTACTGAAATGAATGATAGTCATATTAGTAAACGCACTCGAAAATACAGCAATCAATAACTCTTTGGTGGATGCTAGAATTGCAGGCTTATTGCTAGGCAGATGTTTGTATACGGCAAGAATAGTATTAAAAAATATACATCATTATATTCAGTTTGCCTCATATCGGCCGAATCTACAACCGTTAAGTATTTGATACATTGTAATACCAACCAAAATGTGTCAATTCAACTCATTTTACTTTTAATGACTTCAACAGATAATTTGTAGGTATCTTTTTTACTGTCATTTCATTTGTTCTCGTATTCAAAAAGCATTATGACCGCACCCGTCGTCGTCCTCCCACGTGGCACTCGTCACTGTCTCTTTCTTCTTTTTTTTTCATTTTAACATTTTCTGTAACGTGAATTCCGCACGACGCGATACTCTGCGACCCACTTTATATTGGTTTCACTAATTTTATTGGCCTCTTTTTGCCTTGTATTCTACAAAGCAAATTCTTCTTTTGCCTTTGAGAAATTTTATTAGAAATATCTTTAGTTGTTGTAACGCGAAGCGAGTAAAAAATTCTTAACTGTCAGTTTAATTACACTTACACGGCTCTAATATAATGTATTACAGTATGCAAAAAAATCTTTATACATTTAAAAGTCAAAGGTATTTTAATGGCAAACCAAGGCCTGGCAATATTCTGTGGTTAATAAAAGAGCATCCCTGTCGACAGTCATAAAAAAATCAGTGAAACTCTATCATGTACATCTCTCTCTCGCTTTGTCCGTCTCTCTTCTTAGGAAGTAAAAAGAGGCTTTGAATTGACGTACTAAAAAAAATAAGTTAACATTATTTCGCGGTATATCTAGTATAATCATCACAGAACAAGTAAGACTCGCTACGCTCCGCCTGTTCTGTGATAATCATGATGGTTTAACAATACATGCCTTCTAAAATGTTACTTAGCTGCTGTGTTTAAACTTTTGAAAGCTGTCCCTTTTTACCCGACTGCCAAACGAGGGTTATGTTTTTCGAGCGTATGTATGTATGTAAGTATGTCCATTTCTTTGGCACGCCCTAGCTTAAACCGTTTAACGGATATTAAAGTATAGTATATCAATAGATTCGTCTTAATTGTGGGAGTGACAAGGGGCATGTTATTTCCCGAAATTCCCGCGGGAACATAACTTACGCGGGAAAAACGGATCTGCCATACTGATAAACCGATTTTGAAAGTTTCTTTTATTAACTATGGGTCACATATTTTCAGTGCTAATAGTATTCAATACTTTATTTTTTAAAATTCCTACGGGAACAGGCAAAAAAATACACTGAAAAAATAGGAAGGGAAAACCGTTTAATGGATTTCAACATATGATGAGATGATGAGATTCGTCTCAGTTGTGGGAGTGACATAGGCTATGCTATTACCCGGAATTCCTATTGGTATATGAATTAAACGGAAAAAACCGATTTCAGATACTACTTACTCGAGATAAAACCTTTTTTTATCAATGAAGAGATACAAATAAGGCTTTATGGTTCATTGAAAAGTAGTAGTAGAACACTACAAACTAAAAAGTCAAAAATAAAATTAATTAATTTAAAAAATCAAAAAACCCGACTGCTTAAAAAGTGAACTTAAAAGATGAAAACAAGATTTGAAGAATCAATTTGCAGTCGGAGGCAACAAATCCATTAACAGCATAATGATGATTGACTTGGTATGCACTGCGTTATTACCTTATTAAGTAATTTAAATCCGTGTAGAAAAAGTCGAATCAAGTAACATATATTTGATGCCTCAGACTGCAAATTGATTCTTTAAATCTTGTTTTTTTTTGTTTGTTTAATTAATTAATTTTATCCATACACTTGTTAGAGAAAAATTAACTAAGCTGACTTTTTGATTCGAGAGTAGTACAACCGAACCGTTATCAATGTTGACTAACAACAGTAACAACTAAACGACCAAGTTCAATCGTATTTTACGTAAATAAAATCGTTACATAAAATGGCCGCAACGTCCTTTGAAGTTATACATTGCTATTTCCTACCTACCTAAACATCAATAACGCTTTTAGACTGTGTTGGAACATTCTCATAGGAAAGCAAAAACTTTGTAGCAAGAATGTTGACAGTAATTTTGTTTTTGTAGGCGAGTAAAAAGCTCCAAAACACTATTAAAGTATTCGTTAAACGCGTAAACAGGCCAAATGCCTAACGCGTCAGTGCAAATGTTTTCTCTTCTGTAGTGCTAAATGTATTTTTAACGAGCTCGTGGCCGTGTTGACGGCATTTTACGCGACATCACTAGAGTATGAGCATGCACAAAGCGCGCGTGTTTCCATCTCTCGTACTCTTGACATTGCGTGTGCTATTACTGGTCCATCCTTCGCGCTATTAGAATAACTCACTAATTTCATCATCGCATTTCTACGACACGGCCTTCCCATCATCCGTGACGATCGACGTAACGTAAAAAAAGTTCGATTAGAGATTCCTAGCGTCAGATTTCCGGAGCGTTGCCAACAAAAGATTTAATCTTTGTTTAGAAACATTTTCTATTACAAATCGTACAGTATGTACGTACACGTACCACACAACGCAATTATGATTCCAAATTTATGAGTTTCCTTCAATTTAATTGATTAATAGTGTAAGAAGTGTGTCCTTGAGAAGTTTGCTGTTAGCTTCACGTGTCGGGATCGGGAGATGGCATTACATAACGCTGCAGCGTAGCCGTCTTGGGCGCGGGAGGTTCGGCCAAGGGCGGCTCCATCGATCAGAGCTGCCAATGCCAGCGCGCTCGCGCATGGCTCGCTTGTTGAATAAACATTTAAAAACTTAATACCGGATTTATGTAACAATTAAGATCATGATTACTTAAATAAGCCACCCGCACTCGCTCTTTGAACTCATATTGAGTAGGCACTTGACTGGATATTGGAATTGATATTGCTTTCGTGATGGCCTATTAATTTTTATATGCCTCGTGTACGTTTCCCCCTAGAGCGACTTCATATTATGCCCCTATTTTCTCAGATGTAGTATTGCAACGATTAAGAAAGAAATGAGTTTTAGTAATACCTGAAATTACATAACAAATAAGATTACAGGCATTTGTCAAATTTTTGCAAGAAATTGCGTAATGTTTATTTTGCGGCAGAGAGGTGCAATTTGTCTAATGTGTCTAACCCCGAAGCAGTTTATGTCGCAATTTTATTTGAGCAATGAAGGCTTAGTGGGTCATGAAAACGGCGGTACTGGCGTCGCCAGGTGCTGCATAAACATTGCTTCATATGAGCGCGCTGGAACCTGGAATACGTGATTGATACATTTATGCCGAATTTCGTAGACACGCATGTTTTTACAGTATTGCATTAGTATATCGACTGTATTTAATATTGGGGTTGCCGGTGCTTTCTAATCTTCATATTCATGATACTGATGATTGATATGTTGGTTACATAGATTTAACATAAAAACTGTGATTATGGTCAAGTTTTTTTTTCTAATTTATCATTTATCTAAAGTTATCATGTAACGCGTAAATATAAATGTATTCAAAGATTTTACGTTAACAACGACCGTAAGGTCGAATAGATGATCGCTATATACGGTTTTTATTAAGTTACGGTTTCTATTGATTTTGTTAATACATCAATAGTAACCTTTTTTATCGGTAGAATAGCATGTTTATATTTCGAGACGTTTCAAAAAAAAAGTTTAATAAAAAACTAAAAACCGACTTCAAAATGAAACTAAAAAGCGAGAAATAATATTGACTAAATTATACCTAATCAGTTCTTTTTGGAGTCGGTGCCAGCCATCGAGAGTTAAAATGTGTTCATTCGCACCGACTCCAAAAAGAACTGATTAGGTATGTTTTAGTCAATATTATTTTTCGCTTTTTAGTTTCATTTTGAAGTCGGTTTTTAGTTTTTTATTAAACTTTTTTTATTTTACAATTTTAAGTGTTAAGTCCTCTATTTTTTCCCTTCTAACTTCGCCAAAAATTACTTTACAGCAAAGTAACCTTAACTAATATTGGTCCTCTATGGACCCCCCATCCAATGGTATGATAAAAATAAGGTGTTATATAGGGTCAATTTTTCGACGAAAATTTTTAAGTCTTAAGAAAAGGGTTTACCTACACTCCAACCAGAACGGCGGCTATTTTGGTGTCGTAACCATAGGATAAGGTCTCGCGTTAAATAACAGGTTAAATTAAGAAAGGAACTTTCAAATTTTTTTTCGTTACTGGGTGTGCGGGTACGCCCCCAGTAAATAAAAATTGGCGGTCTGGTACCTCATAAGCTCCACGTCTGCTCAACACACTGCGAAATACGTTCTGTCGACAAATTGCAGTACTATCTTCTAACTCCTATCCGTTAAGGAGTTCTGTGGCTTCCATCATCAGGTCAGCAACAGGACATGATGATTACCAGATCCAAAAATCAGCATCGAGTCAGAAAATATATGCAAAACATTATGGGTGCCTATAAAAACTGAGGGTTGCCCTCGATTTTCCAGGGATCCCATCATCAGAATCTGACTTGGTGGAAATGGGACCACCTCGGGAGTATACCCTTTCAAACTAAAAAATAAATTTTGAAATCGGTCCATAATTGACGGCGTAATCGCGTAACATACATACAAAAAAAAAAAAAACACATTCAGACGAATTGAGAACCTCCTCCTTTTTTTTGAATGTCGGTTAATAACATGGTGGCTAAGTTATTAACCAACTTCAGCTAAGTGGCTTAAACAAAATTAAGAATAGGTAGTACATTGGAAACATAAATAATTATAATGGAATTTTGTCATTCATGAGGCATAACATAATAGTCCTCGGTTTGTAAATAAATGCTGAATTGTATTCAATCCTAATGGCGTTGACCTATCTTCAAGGTTCGTTAGATCGCAACGAGGTCAAAGGCTACGATTAAGTTAACAAGTTTGTGAATATGATAATATTTGGTACTTGCTTTTTAAGCAGCTGAGATATTACGGGCTGTGTATATCATCAGCATTTCAAATGTTATCAACAAGCCCCTAGTATAGTGGTAGTACCGCGAGTATGCTAATAATAGACGATAGTTGAGTGACGCCGCATGGCACGCGCCTCCATTCACCGTTCAGCTGTTGTCCTTGGCCGCCCATGGAGTCGTATTGACGCATCCTCGCACATTAGCAACGGTTGAATTAAATAAATACGCCTACCAAACATACGATTTACTGCTATTAAGCAATCGATTCTCTTCTGAATTAATTAAATAAACGTCCGCTAGTTGAGAAATACACTAGAGAACCATTTTCATTCATTACTAAATTATGTCGTTAGTAAAAATCTAAGCAGTTCCTGGTAATATTTGTTTGTTGTACGGTCTGTATCAATGTGTACTATTGTTTGCTTTCAGAACCAAAGAAAGACAAATTGGAAAATGGTGGGGAGCTGATGAGGCCAGAGCGACCAAACTCTTTGACAGCAGGAAAGATTCCGCGGCGGATATGCTATCAAGGAGACGTTGGTGGGTATTTTTTATTTAACCAACGACTACATGAAGAAAAGTTTACAATTCAAGCTGTAATATTTACACTCAAACTTTGATTACACCAATTACTTTGATTATACCGTTCCAATTACACTTTATTGTTACTCTTCTTAAATTAATTAAAAGCCTTTGTTTTTACAAAAAACCAATTATTATTTTGTAATCTCTTCGGGTAAACATGATTAATCTAACCTAAATAATAATTTAATGTCAGTGAAACTGAAATTTTTATTTCCTAAGTATCTTTGTCATACAATGTTTCTCATATTATTTATAAATTAATCAACTGAATAATAGCATTCTTCCAACAAAAGATGTTCCGTTTTCACTATAACTTTTTAATTCGATTGGTAATCTATTAAATATTGCAACTGACTGATAGTAAGAACTCTGCTTGACAATGTTTAGTTGGGGTATACATTTATTATTAAAATCATTCCTCCTAGTGCTTTCACGGATTATTCTTTCTTCTGGTGTCTCATAATCACTGATGTGTTTTGCAAAATGAGTTAATAGCACCATAATATAAAGACTTGGAACTGTCAGTATACCAAGCTTTTTGAAATACCCGCGACATTGTTGTCTAATACGAACCATGGTTCTGATCGCTCGTTTCTTCTGTACAAAATCGCTATGTATATTATATTGATAGCTTTTTCCCCAGAACAATATACTGCAGCGCAGTCTGATTCCGATCTCAATGATGCGTTATCGGAGACTTATCAAGTGACTGCACTGCTCTAGTAGCTGTTCAATCGCTAAGCTTCTAAAATAACGAGTTACACCCCGCGCTCTAAAAACGACGACGGTACTTATGCTGTTTAGTATGTTCTCCTCCAAGACTATAATAAATTGCTAAACAGATTCAATCTTACCAGATTAAATATTTGTGATTCCAGTAGGTGGGTACGGCACATCGGGCATCGACAGGGGCGGCGGCGGCGACGGCGGCGGCGGCGACGAGCCGCTCGTGCTATCCGAGCTACCGGAGCCGCCGATCGCGCTCTCGGAGATCGGGCCGATCCCGCCGCCGCCCATGTTCAGCTCCCCGAGCCCTACGAGACACCAGCACCAACATCAACACCATCACCACCAACATGCCATCATTCAACATCCTCTCTCTGACTGTAAGTAACCATTCAACTAGAAACAGACATCGAACAGTCTGCAGCTATCCTTTCTTCGAGAAAGAACGAAGATTATGGATGACACATCTAAAGCTCGGTCGGCATTGTGCGTATTTTTTTTACTAATGAGACATCCTTTCTCCTTTAGATTAGAAACAGTAATTATTTTAATTGTGTGATGCAATAATAATACACGATCTTTTTTTTGCAAAATGTCAGTTTTTATTAAAACACATTTTTACAGTTCTGTATCTCTAAATTAAAATAAAACCGGCCAAGTGCGAGTCGGACTCGCGCTTGAAGGGTTCCGTACCATTATTTATAAAAACGGCCAAAAAAAAATCACGTTTGTTGTATGGGAGCCCCCTTAAATATTTATTGTATTCTGTTTTTTTAGTTATTTGTTGTTAAAGCGGCAACAGAAATACATCATCTGTGAAAATTTCAACTCTAACTATCACGGTTCATGAGATACAGCCTGGTGACAGACGGGCAGACAGACAGACAGACAGACGAACAGCGAGGCCATAGTAATAGGGTCCCGTTTTACTCTTTGGGTACGGAACCCTAAAAATTAAACACTTTGTTTTGTTCGCCTTTTAACCCTTTTACTTATGCACAATTACTCGTAGAAGTATCACGTTAAAATTCATATCGAACACTAGACATTAGTGTTCGATAACTGTATCATAGAGGTGAAAAAAAAATATGTTGACTTGATTGTATAGTTATACAACATTGCGCAAAATACAGTATGATGAAATATAAATAAAGTTTACTAATCTTAGGGCACAGCGATTACCATAATAACTTGCTATTTAGTTAAACCGTATCCCTTTTACGACATCCGCTAAATTACAACACAAACATTGACTTACAATTAGTTTAGTCAGGTTTATGTCGATGCAGCCTGCCAATAGTGTCTTTATTTATATTATTTTTTTAGGAGTCGGGAGGTTATTTTTCAATTTTCAAAATTAGATCATTAAAAATGTAATGTATTTTTTTCTTCAATTAGCCGAAGAGGAGGACGAACAGGAGGAAGAAGACGTTGAACCCCTGAATTTAGGTGCCGATACCAACCGAGTAGAAGAGATCCCACCCAAGGAGCCCATCTTCAACGCCGTGCCGCTCAAGTCGGCGCTGAAGAAGCGGCCCGCGCCCGCCGCCTCGCCCGCCGCCACGCCGCTCGCGCCCCGCCAGGACCACCACCACGCCAGCTTCAAGTGAGTCACCACACCAAACATCTCTCTCATATCAATACACAAGTTTATAGCCCAGATTTCACTAATTAACTTGTACAGTTTAGAGCTCTTTGACAATAAATTTTCATTCATACTCTAGGCTTCCATATTAGTTTAACTTTGTAAATTGCAAAAATTTACATAGGAATTATATTTAAAATTTCTTGTATTTAATTATGTCACGTTAGCTTAAGCTATATTGAAAACATTAAGTTTTGATGATTGTGAATATCTATATTAACACCATAACTTTCGATGTCATTGTATATTTTGTGTTTTGGTTTTGGGCATACATGTGAAGTAATTCGTTTATTTCCATAATGTGCCGACTCGCAGGCGGCCGCCGCCTAAACCGAGGATTCGCATATGGTAATAGTCCTAAACGTTCCGCCAGTGTTGTCGAATCACGCCATATCGCCCATAGGCCTTCTGACGGTCCGCTTCGCCTTTAGCCCATGCATCGTGCATTGCACGCTTCCGTCTATCATCTGTCTTGAGTATTTTCTAACTGTTCGACATTTCTAACGCTCTTTACACCCGTAAGCCATAATAGATGTGAACACTTACTAACACACCGAATGTTGTGATGCTTTATACGTTTTTTAAAACCATTACATAAATCGCCAAAACGGTAACTGGT
Source organism: Anania fuscalis (assembly GCA_950371115.1). Taxonomy (NCBI): domain Eukaryota; kingdom Metazoa; phylum Arthropoda; class Insecta; order Lepidoptera; family Crambidae; genus Anania; species Anania fuscalis. Next base: position 13,651,164 of record OX493330.1, read on the forward strand.
CTAAAATACATTTTTGCATCAAATATACAAACCTGTTTTATGTAATTATCTTGAAAATCATAAACTATTTATTGTTAATGAATGTATGTCTTAAGCATTTTGTCGATACTATAGTTGAACTTGATATCTTGTTGTTGTGTTGCATGTAAGTGTACTTTTATTTCAAGACATTAGAACGTTATGTTTTGATTTCATTTTTATTCTAAAATAAATATAATATTGTTTAGTTTCCTTACTGTAACTTATTTGTCTTTTTTGTTTGTATTGTTATGTTTAGCTTGTTTATTGATAGGTAATTAAACGATAGAATTATAAGTTAGTTTAGACTTCGGTGTCTGCTGCTTCAAGAGTTAAAACTCTTCTCCTATCATTAATATTAATTCAGTTACAAAGTGTTGGTTATTTAAAAAAAAACTTAATATGTTTTTCAGCTGAGTCAAAATGCTTCATTCTATTATTGATTTAGTTTAACGTAACTTCACTACAAGTGAAATATAGCTAGTATGAAAATATTATTAAAGATCACGGGATACAAAAATCACGAATATTTTCAGCATAAGTAGATCGTAGACTCAAAAACTATATGTCGTCTGCTTCGGTTATACAATTAATGAGTGGTTTAACAAACCTTAATTTTATATTGCCGTTTAGCTGAAACGCTGGAATCATTTTCTTTCAAATTACAGGGACATATAGTATCATCCCTAACATTTATTTGTTTCGACTAAACGGCCTTATAATTATTGTTTTTATTCCAATGATGTAAACATACTTAGCAGGTTGACAGTTATAACATAGGACGCGCTTTTACAGCATAATATTTAACTTATGTTTATAAACGACTTTTATTGGTGGATCAGTAGCAAAATTAAGAATTTCAAACAGCTTAAAACTATTTTGATTAACAAAAGTCGATCATATTCATAAGTCCAAGACCCTGTATAGTGCAAGCGAAGGTCGCAAATTTGCCTACCTCATCTAACAAAAACTTAGCCCCTTGTCTCATATGAAGCTAAACATCACTTTTGTGAACATATGCCATCCATTCTGTTGGCGTAGGCCAACTTGCAGTCGCCACTCGTACTAGTAGAAGCGCTTCCGATGTTCTACCGATCGACATGTACTATAAAGATACTAATTTCCATTTTTCCGTACCAGCACTCGGCCCGTGCGCGTTGGCAACGCGCTAGAGAACAAGGAAAACGCGCGGCCGTGGGTCGAGGGCGGCGAGTACCGCGAGGACTACGCCTCTGAGTCCGACCGCGTCGCTGACAAGCTCGCCCGCAAGGAGAGCCTCAACATCAAGCTAGCGCTCCGCCCTGATAGGCAGGAGCTAATCAACAGGTAACATTACACTAGCTACCTAAAAGCAAAGCGTAGCTTCTCGACTGCGGTGCTCACAAACCTTTTAAATATTGTAAAATATTTATTATTGTTTAATGATGCATAAATAACTGACAAAATAATTTAACCACGTGATACCTGGGTAAAGGTGGTACCTGGTGCCTGGTCTGAGATACTGTGCGTTAAATTCAGAAGTTGTCCAGAGTTATATCTACCTGGGATCCACCATCACAAATACTGGAAGCTGCAAAGACGAAATTTAAAGACGATAACACGATCAGCCGTGGATAAGCTCACGAAAATATGGAAAGACCGCCGCATAACCAAAAACACCAAGGTTCGATTAATGAGATGTTATTTTCCTATATAGAGCTGAGAAATGGACGATCACTCAAAGATATCGTAAAAAGATTCATGTCCTAGAGATGTGGTGATGGCGGCGTTTGCTGAGGATTAAACAGACGGCTCATCGCACTAACGTTTCTATCCTAAAGGAGCTTCAAACAAAGGCTTTCGTCGATTGTGGAATTACGAATACTAAAAATGTTTGGACATATAAGCCGCAACTTAAGCTCATTAGAACGTTTAGTAATACAGAAAAGAGTAGAAGGTCACCGTTCTCGAGGCAGATTACCCACAAGATGGACAGACCTCATAAAGTCCACTAATACAAAGTGTTTCCTCACTGAATGTACACGCAGTGTCACTTTTTAACTACCCGTGCAAGAATCCGGTAGCTGCGTGGCCAAAATAAAAAGTTTTCAACTGGATTTTTTGACACAGTTTTAAAAATCGCACACATGATAGACACATCTCTTCCAAATCGACTTCCAAAGCCAAAAGTATAAAAGCGTTACGTTCGGTAATTACAGTAAGCCGACTGTTAAATTAAATAACCTAGACTTTGAACAAAACAACTATATCACCCGGATTATAGTCAGTTAACCAAATCAGTTCACGTTGATGTGACTCTGACCGCCAGATTTTATTATAAGAAAAGGAGCTTTGCGAAAGTGAGGACACAAAACGAATTTAGCTGTCGCCTAATACATGTAATTAAAAATATTTATGTATCCATTTTAATGTGACACGAGTACTGTGGAAAATGCTTTGAGTGTTGTGATTCAGGAGACGTGTTTTTGAAGCATTAGAAATTTATCTTGATTTCGAACACGAATACGATTCGTGTGCGAACTCTATTTCAATTGCTCATTTTACACATTGTCGAATAACTCGAATTAAGTGTTGCTATTAAACTAAAATTATTGTAACTATTTTCGTTTGACGCAGAAAATATTGAAAACCGGAACGCAAAAACTTATTGATTTTCAAAAACTGGCAATAAATCGCTTAAAACGAAACGAAAAATAAGTGTTAAATCTATGTTTACTTGTAAATGTCATCCTTCCGAACTTTCTAGTAGTAGAATCGAAATACGAGTGGGTAAGACCACTCCTTGTGAATCCACGAAATTAATTTTCAGAAATAGTGATTTTAGTCTATTTTGCTATTTCGTATTCGGATTGGAATTCGCATGATTCAAAAATACATCACCAGACACTTGAAAATAAACATTTAATATAGTCCATTTAAGCAATCCAAATGCCGTGATGTTTAAAAAAAACAGTATTTTTCCATCTGAAAAAAGTTGTTTTGGTTTAAAACGTTTAAACCAAAAATTTGGTTTGGTTTAAACCGGCCTTACATTTTCAAGCTTGAAAATCGATTTTATGCAGCTACCTAACACAAAGTTGAACTTTACGAGCATTAGAAGTGAAAAGATATTACGATTATTAGTTGTATTGCCAAAATTATTCAGTGTATGACCTAGAATCAAAGTAGTACATTAGCAATTGAGTGGCTCAGGTTGTGTCATCAGTATGAGAATACAGCGATTGTGTCAACTCGCTCCCAACTGTCCTACGCAACCATCTGCTTATTAAGTGCGATCTATAATATTAAATTATTATACTTCATTCTATACATCAACTATGAAGTTTCTTCGGTACGTTAGTTTATGTTTTTAATAAAATGCAATATTTTATTTACGAAAACTAATAGGCGTAAATTTTGTAGAGAGTTTCGCCTGACAACAATGCACGCCTGGGAGTGTTATTTTTGTTTGCATCGTCGGGCAAAGTCATTGTTATCGACGTTCCGTTCTTCCTGATTCCCAGAGCTCGTTCTTGGCACTGGCATTGTCACGAGATGTATAATTATCGACATTGATTATTCGTGAAAAAAGTTTTATTTTTAAATCTCGTAATTTGTACTCTTGGTTTTAGGTAGTACGTATGTTATTAGAGGCAACGTAAACTAGAGAAAGCGTAGCGAGGTGATAAACGATTCTTGTTAATTAATTAGGGCTGGGCCTTTATTACGCGACTTGGGACATAGCCAAAAGATAGTGTTAATCGAGCATTATTAAAACATTTTCAGCATCGTTCGAGCTTTCGGCAAATTTTATGACGGTTGGCAGCGCGCGCGCACTAAACAGAATAAATATTATTAGTGGTATTGTATCATCGCTGCGAGAAAGTTACGTCAGAGTGAAGTGTAAAATAAAGTGATAGCAAATTGAGTGCGTTGGTGTTGTTCGCAGGAATATATTGGTGGTGCAGAGTGAGCACGAGCGGCAAGAGTCGTGGGAGGCGATCGGGGCGCGGCTCATCCGGCGCCTGTCCATGCGGCCCACCGCCGAGGAGCTGGTCGAGCGGAACATATTAAAGAGTATGTACACAGTCATACACACATTGGCACAAAATAGCGGTAGGAAGCCGTTGATAAGTTTTAACGATGATCGACCAGAGGTGATAGAGTTTATCACCAGTGTTAAGTAGCAAATCCTATCATCTAAATCTAACTTGGTGAAAAAAACCTTGTACTTACCTACTAAGAATAAAATAACACTTATAATTTACTACCTCGAGTAGAGATCGGAATGGAATCATGTCATTCCGATATTCCTAGCATTCGAATAATTAAACGTAATAATATCATTTGAAATTTGTACGATGATTTAAAAAAGTTTGTTTTTATTTTTCCACCATGTTTACAATAGCAGTCACTAATGACTATTGGAATTTGGTTCATATATCCGCGTAAATGTTGCGTTGCCCTTTCTCTGCTTTCTTATTCATTCATAACACTATCGATTGAATTTCATAAGCATTTAATAAATGTCGCTATTTGAAATTGTAGGTCAATCCCCCGCCGAAGAAAAGAAGCAGAAAGAGGAAAAGAAGAGATATCTGTTACGCAAACTCAGTTTCCGGCCCACAGTAGATGAACTCAAAGAAAAGAAAATCATAAGATTCAGCGATTACATCGAAGTAACACAGGTAAAGATTAAGTTAATTTCTTAATATTGACAGACCTATAATATCATTTCTAATTGGCCAGCCACGCTATGCTCCTTGCGGTGCTCATCGTCATGCTCGTCGCGCTGCCGCGATGTGGCCCTCTCTGGCCACACACTGCTCTACTCGCCTAATTAATCGCGACGGCCCGCACTTGTCATTTGTGTTTGCTATACGATGGACCTTGCGATAAACGATGAAACTGCGGCAGCAAAGAAATCTACATCGTCGTCATCGTGCTCGCCAAAGGAGATGGTGGATGACATTTATTTTCTTAATATCTTAAAATTTGTTGTATTTCCCGCAATTGTCTTTAATTGCAAACTTAGAAACTTTTAACACATACCTACAAGTTGTCTAACAAGAAAAGTTGCATGTATAAGCTATTTTTAAATTTGAATGTATTTTTTTTGTTACTAAAATCGAAAACAAGTGTCCTAATTATAACAAATTCAATGTCTTTCTGAATTCTCCATAACTGAACTGAATTTAATTATATAAGCCTACCTAGTAAGTTGTTTTATATTTTTAAAAATGACGCTTCCGACTCATGTGCGCGCTCGATGCGGACTGCGACCCGCGCGATTATGTTGCCGGCCTTTTGACTCGCGCTCAAAACACCGACAAAATTGGCAGCGGTGGGCAGGACGAGGAGCATGACATGCGGCAACACTACGTCTTTGCCTCTTTCCTCGCTACTTCCCATGCTACTCGTCGAGTGTGTGGCAGGCCCATAAGGATCAAATGAGAGAGAGAGAGAGCGGTTAAACCGTGGTCCAACCAAATCGCCTCCTCTAAATTTCGTCTCGGTTGGGTTTAAACGAATGAAACGTTTTTACAATTGTTAGAAGCAAGACTAACTTAATTTGATTTATTATTATCGTATAAATATACTTAAATAAGTCGTTTTTTGTTTATTATTGAGTATATAGTACTATAAAATGTTAGTTATTATACTATACTATAACATGTATGTCGTTTCCAGGCGCACGACTATGACAGACGCGCAGACAAGCCATGGACGCGGCTGACGCCGCGGGACAAGGCGGCCATCCGCCGTGAACTCAACGAGTTCAAGAGCTCCGAAATGGCGGTGCACGAGGAAAGCAAACACCTGACGAGGTACGGAACATTGTTTTTACCCGTCGCAGTCTTTCCTTTTCCCATGTCAGTGCAGCAGTGGATATAGTTGCCTTACCCATTCACTCCTTATAAAACAATTCTAGTTCGTCGCGGTTTCGATTCGTCAGACCATGCAGTTTCGATTGGAAATGGTAAGGTGCTTTTCATTACTTTCTTTGTTAAATTGATTCATTGGATTTAATGACATGACACCGTCTTTAGAACCAAAATATATATACATGTTTGTATAGATTCCAAGCAAGTATAATAATCCTTGGCCGATTTCGGCTACGGTGACAATGAAACTCCGCTACGGGTTTCAACGGTGTGCCCTAACCAATTTTGAAAAAAGTTCGTTAAAATTTGCTAAAAACATCACGTGATTAATGGACGACCCCCTAGTGGCTAGACGCGTCCATTTGTCCATCTGTGACTCAAACCATTTGAGTGTGCGTTAATACCAAATAAAAGCAAAACTTACTGTGGAAAGAATTTTAATTAGACAACATCACATACATTGTTTTAATCCTCAGGTAAGTTATAGTGTGGAATAGTTTGTTACGGGATTGCTACCATGTACCTTATTTTTGAGTTCCCGATATGTCGGCGTGATCATGGCGCTTGCAACAGTGCCGAAATATCGGGAACTCAAAAATAAGGTACATGGTAGCAATCCCGTAACAAACTATTCTAATGTTAGTGACCATGAAAGTTTAAAACAATATATAGTTATAGTGTGTTATAGAAATCAGAAACAACGACGGTACCACAACACCCAGACCCGAGACAATATAGAAAAGTTTGTTTTGACCCGGAACCTCAGAGATGGCGAGCACGCCGGATTTGGCGTGCTCGCCTCTCGTCTACGGAGGTCGTCGATGGTCGACTTATGGCCGCAGTTAGTAGGTACTGTGGCCTAACAGTATGTCGTTTGAGTGGACGTTACCCAGCGGTGTTGTTTGCAGGTTCCATAGACCATGACGGCTGTGCCTTACACCCGAGTGCGGCGTGGAGCGCGGCGGCCGGGCGCGCGGCGCGTGATGCCGGCGGCGGCGCCCGGCCGGCCGGACGTACGGACAGACGACCGGACGGACGGACGACGCTGAGCACTGAGCCCACCCGATACCCGACGCATCGGTAAAGTGTTGAATATTCTAAACTCGCGCACCGCCGCCGTCGAGCGCCCGTGCCCCGCGAGCGCTATCCCGTTCATCGTTCACCTTACTCTTGTATCGTAGTTAGTGCCGAGTACAATTTATTAATTATTATTATGAAATCGTTTATGTTAAGTTGAAGTATTCTAAGCGTACCTATACATTCTTTGAATTGACCTTCGCGAAAGGTTAGTGATACTGATTATTGTGGTGGAGATTATGCGCTTCGAAGCTCGGTGAACTGTGAGATTTACGAGTGAATTATTTTGATATGTGAGACGTATCCGATATAGAGTTTTTGTAGTCTTGTGATTTTTTCTTATATTGCTAGCTTTAGCTTCGTAGTCGTTAAGCTAGATTCGATTTAATACATATTTATTTCGTATTGAATTCTATTTTACGGTCACAATTCGATTGTTTTAAATAATTTCAAGTTTTAAATGACGTAGTGTCAGCGTGTGACGACGTCTCTTTGTTTGCAAGAATGCAAAAAGTACACAGCGAATTTTTCGCTTTTCGTCTGGATTAGACGAACACAATGAGATACTACCACAAATTTTCATTACTTGTATGACAGTCTCAAAAGTCTGTCTCTGCCTGAATTGATCTAAAAAAAAAACTGAATTCCCAGAAGTATATTATAAAATGTTTGTTGGTGTGAGGATATAGGTGTTATATTGGTTTGGGACGTTGTGCGACACATCGTCACTTGGTTTCTTTTATTGCTCCAGTCTGTTAACTTGAATATCTTAGAAGTGCTTCCAGATGCTGTGCAACGTAACAATAAATCATTTATCATAATATGGAACTTTGTTCCTTATGTAAAATAGGAAAATTATAAAACTAGTATTCTCAGTAGTTATTTGATATCTATTTGAAGTATGCACAACTGTTAGTTTGCTCAACTAAAAAAAAATCTGTTTCTATAAATTTTCTTTTCTCATATTAGTACTAATATATCACCTACTATCTTTTATCACAATACAAATATCTGTATTCGTAACTTTAAAGTTTGTTGATAAGAGTAGTCATTTTCTATAATACACTGCTAACTTGAAGAACTTATGTATAATTATATTATAATCATTAATTTTGTAATTGTATAATCTCCGCGTGATCGTAGTGACCAATATTCAAAATATAATTTTGTGAAATGATTTAAGTGTAAAGCATCTGGTCCAGAAATTCTATTTCTAACTACAGGGAAGACTTGGTGATCATTGACGTATGTAACTGTATAGGTCGCTGTCATTGTTATACTGTGAGTAGACAGGCGGATGCTGGCGCAGGTGGCCGGGGCCGGCTCGACGCATCGTCCGGTCGCTCTAGCCTAGCTCTAGCTTAAGGTATTCAAAATTGAACGAACTATTCACGTAAACAACTAAATATAATTGATCGAATAACTCTATAAAATATAGGTGTTAATTAATATTGTTACGCCTTCTGAGATTATGTTATGGTTCGATAATGTAAACATTTTGCATATGTTTTTGGTAAAGACGGTAATGTAATTTAGAATGACTTTATATATAATGAGCAATAATACTGCTATCGGTCTGTTTCGATTTATTAAAGTTTTAATGTTGAGATTTTTTTACATTACTATATAGGTGAATATTTCGTAGTGTATGTAACTAATAGATAGGAATCAGTTTAATAAATCATTTTTATAAAAGCGATATATTTTTCAGTAGCGGTGCCATTACTTGTGTGTTCGAGATCCAATAGATAAATGACAGTTCTTGTTGAAAATCTTGAGAGTAACTCAGTGTTAAAAAGATATGCGCACTAAGTAGCCAGGAACTGAAGTCAATTTGGAATCACAGACCTTGTACCAGATACGAGTATTATACGAGCATCGACATATAACATTGTAACATAACTTCACCCTCATCCGTGCAGTAGCATTACTAATACCATCTCACGACGTAGGTAAACAGTTCGTAATACACTGCAAATTAACGATAGCAAGTTACAACAAAACGTTTATACAATGGTTATTCTTGAGACCATTCCATTATAGAATAAAGTGGAAGCCAAAATGACGACTTATTTTTCTAAACGGTTTTGTTAGATTTGCAATTAAAATATTAAGGTAACGTGTAGATGTTTATCGATATATTATAATATTAAGACATTCAGATTCCCAAAGATCTAAGGCTCAACTAAATTCTTTTAGCTAGCTTGCATATTGCCATTGTTATCGTATATTATGTATATTTGCGATATTGTACGTACATCTTGACCGATAGTAACTCGTCTCAAGTGTGAATATTGGTGTAAATCAAACGTATTTTTAAATTCTGCAGACATCACAATATATTGCGTGTATATAAATAAAATTACTTTTACCAATAAAATGTGATACGACTTTTAATTTAGCGACTTTGTATTACTTAGACTGCCCTTAATAAATATAAATAATTTGGTATTATATTATGTATAATCCATCGACGCCTTCTTTTAAACTCTAGGCGGTGCTCACTGAGCAGCTTTACAATAAGTATACTTACTATTATTGTTTACACTTATCAAAAAGGGAATACCTATTTGAAAAGTACGCAGGTAACTATAATGCAAATCATGAAAATATGCTAAAGTACAGATTCAGCTGGTAGCGTAGCTATTTGTGTCATGGATGAAAGCTCGTGCAGCAGGATAATACCCATTCTCAAGTGGTATTATTTAGAGTCGATAGAGGACGTGTTAAGATGGCAAAAAGTCTAATGTAATTAGGATGTTTCTAAAGCAATTATATCGATAAACATTATTTTTTAATGATGTCTGTAAATAATTTTAATGTCGTGTACATTTATGGAATCTCTTTTATTTCCATTGATATCATGCGTATTATATTTTGTGCTATTATTACATTAATATAATTGCTACTTTCAGTAAACTGTATACTGTTGCTTTTATTTTCAATATTGTGTAAATTATTAATGACATGCTGTAATGAGTATATTTACTGATAGCCATAAAATTACTTGTTTTATATAACATAAGTCTGTAAATATCATGATTATACATTAAGTTTTATACTTGATTGTTTTGTTTATCTCCAATTCCAATACTACTCAAACCTTAGAATTCTTACCCGACTACAAAAATAAATATAAGTATATTTTACAAGAGACATACATAAACTCGAGACCATTATACGAAAGAGCATTATTCAAAATAATAAAGTAATACCCATTTAACGTTATAACCCTTTACGTGTTTCTTGAACTTAAAATGTAAAAGATATTTTTAGATATATTTTTTCTGAACAAAACTCTTAACAACATTGTTTGTAGAGACATAATTCGTAAGAGAAAACACGAATAATATAAATAATAAAAAGGCTTTGACCCATGAGGCTGTGGAGTGACGACTTTCGACGGCGCCTTAGCTTATGGGGCGGCGGGAGAAAGTTAACTGTAGTGTGTGCCCGTTACCGCGCGCGCCGCCAGTGAGCGCCGGCCTCGCGAACAGACCGCGCGAGATGCACGCGCCATGTGCCACTCCACCGGCGGAACATAACAGAAAGCGACAGTGCTAAACAAAGTGTCCTCATAAACGTGAGATAGTGAACTGTGTATGACCCGGAGCCGGCGAACCCCGCCCGAAGGTCAGTGTGAGTGCAACGGCCCGAACAAGGGACCCCAGGAATGACGTTCTCTGGAAACATGAAGGAGAGTAAGCCGCGAACCGTGAAAGACACATGGGAGTCGGAGGTGAGCGCGATATCTTCTATCATTGTCTCAGGCTAGATGCATGATTATGCATCTAGCACGCATGTGATCCATGGAATTGTTATTGTTTTATGATCTGATTCGAAAGTTCTCTCAATGGGTATACTCATTATTTTTCTTACGCGACAATTATTTTTATAGCGCTACTTTCTCTCGAGTGCTTTATGGGCGTCAAGAAATAATAAGACTATAAAAGTAATTTTATACCTACGTGTAAGTTATTACGAAGTAATGGAACATTTATTCAATTTTGTTAGGTAATGAGCTTTAATCTCTCTATTACAACAATAATATATGTAAAATTATATAATTTTGTGTATAATACATGCCTGAGCCTAATAAAAATTAAAATTATAACTAGACTTTCAAAGAAGTGTGTACCTACTGTTTTTATGTAACTTTACCTGCGGTACCTAAAAATTGGCCGTCGGCAAAATCTAGATCTAGCAGATAATGCACGCGTTTACAGTACCTGCATACTAACACCATAGAGAAAAAATTATACTACGTAAAACTCAATCCGACAAAAAATGTTACTTAGAAAATAAGTAAGTTCTGGGATCTTGGACTGTAATTACTTAATTAGCAAGGGTGCGTTCTACCGGTGATGACCTATACGGAGCCGAAACGTGGAACAAGACATTAAAGCTAGTTCACCGACTTCACGTCACTCAGCAAGCTGCTATGGAATGGTCCATGCTTAGGATTTCGTTAAGGGATAAAATCCGAAACGAGATCATGAGGCAGAAGACCAAAGTAATGGACATAGTCCAAAAATGTAGCAAGCTTAAGTGGCAGCTGGCTGTCCAAATCTGTCCCAGAACCGATGAAAAGATGGAACTCGGGTTCTCGAGTAGAGACTACGCCTTGGCAAAAGTAGTGAAGGACGCTCCCCAGCCCTATGGACCTACGAACTTAGGAAGATGGCTGGCAGTGGATGGATGAAAAAAGCGGAAGATCGTGCTCTTTGGGTGAGACTTACGTCCAGCAGTGGATTACAATAGGTGGAATAGATAGATAGATAGACCTGCTGAAGCCACCGTGACCCACCCATGTTTCATAAGCGGGGATCGTTCTTACCTCTTTAAGGGACATACATACAGAAACTTGCAACCTTTATGAATTAACGAAGGCCTGGCCGTCGCGGTCTCTTGCTCTATTACTCATTGTCGGAGGGCGCCCTACTACGCTGCGATTGCTAAGTCGTGGTCTCCACTTAAGAACACGTCTACCCCATCGGTTATTGGTTCTATGCCATATGGGCTACGGCCACTTCAGCTTGCTTCGGATTTCGGATATATCCTTCAAATATAACCGATTAGGTTTATCCAAGTAAAAACAACAATTTAAACCTTTAAATGTTTAGGATATTAGACATAGCTTTTTTTAAATATCGATCTGCTTAAGCGGCCTATTGACTATTCGGTCGTTTAGTTAAATGACGCACATCGATTTCGTCAGCAAACTTTCATGTCGCGATAGTCTTAATTTTTAATATAGAATCAACAGATCGCTTCATTAGCGGACATTGACGCAGTCATGGTTTTAATCTCTGTTTCGTGGAATCGTATACAAGGCAAAAAAGACATCCTAATGTTCTACGTAGCTATAAAACGGCAATTTACTGCATGGTGCAATGGCTGTCTAGTAGACTGTTTATCTTAAAGTCCAGGGGCACCTTAGTCTTGTCTTCACTTAATTAACGCCGCGTAGGCATTTTAAAAACATTCAACAAGTTAAACATTTTGAAATAAGTAAAACCTATTCTAATGAAAGGTTTTACTTATATCAAAATGGAAGAACCAGGATCAGCAGGCGGCACTGCGGCAGTCAGTATTAACGAAGACATCACAGCCTGTCCGGGTTGCATGTTAATTACAAATTAATTAAATAGTCTCCTACCATGTATAATTTGTACTCTGACACCATAATAGCGGTAGCATTGGAGGGGCATGCTGTGTAGAAAATAACAACATTAATTTATAGAGAATTGTCGGCCTAGTCAATATGAATGTAGTCGTCCTCAGTCCTAGGTCGAACTTAGTTAGAACGAGCAAAACAGTCGAGGTGATCTCTGGGAACCGAATATTACCCAGCCTTCGCAGTGTCTGGGCAAACGATCGATCAAGTACATTATTTTAACAGCAACCATGATATGAAATGACAAAGATAAATATCCCGCAATGCCTTCAACAGAATTATTTGTTGTGATACTTTGTAATAGCAAAGTAATACTTAGGTTCTTGATCAATTTGCGCACTCCTCGCTTCGTGAAGTGCTACATTTGGCCTATGCTTCTAAAACGACGTTGGGTCGTGGACAATTGGAAAAGACCTCGGGATAAGTATTATAAAGGCATTCGGAATGTGGATATTCAGGCGAGACGAATAAGCTGGACATTACATATTATTTTGAAGACGGAACAGGAACTTTTATGGCCAAAAAGCGGAAATTATTATAATTCGGCCATGTCGTAAGACATTGCACGTAGTACCCTCTTCAGGTGATGAAAAGGGTGATTCAGGTGATAAATCCTGTCATTACCACGAAATCTCGAAATTTACGTCAGCGAATAGGCAAAGTATTTTTTAGTCTCATGACTATTATATCAGTTAAATTTTAAATCTAAAAGGTGGTGTATCGCTCTCTTTGCTCAATCACTGAACATCTGTGTCAATAATGGCTGGCTCATGTACAGAAAAGATAACCCAAATGGATTACTGGATAGTGGACTTAAATAGAAATCGTGACTGAATGTTGCAACTAAAACATTTTCTTGTAGACCAATTTCTAGAGGAATCGTGCACAGCACACTTACTTGTATAAAAAACTTACCTAACTTTACAAATAGTTTCTGTTTAGTAAGTTCAAACAGGAAATTAATATAAAACTAGATTGCATACAAGCCGAAATCTATTTTTAAGGGACATAAAGTCCTTGCTTATCGATTTTGTAGCCGCCTCTCACTTATCGGTAGGTACCGCATGTAAGTCAAGACATGACTGTAGCCAATTGATAAAGACACGCAGCTCGATTGAGAGAGACGAGAAAACAAGTTTCGGTTTCGAACAGGAAGTATAAAGCGAGCAAACAGGGGTACTTACTACATGATATACTTAGAAGTAATACTTAATAAGCCTATCTACAACACATCAGTATCTAATAAAACTTTCCACGTAAAACTACCAATCATTTGGTAGTTTACCGTGACAAGTTTTTAATAACTTGCTGTGTCTAAGATTATATCGTTCTGTTTTAGAATTTTCACTATGTATCTTCTTCGAATATTGTAATAATAATAACATATACTTATCTTTATTCTATGCAGTTAGAATTTTAATAATATTATAATTCTTATCATGAACAGACTTTGTTTACCTATTCTAACGGCACCAGCCGTGGAGCGAGTTAGAAAATAATATTCAAAAAAGAACCTCAATATCTACCAAAATATGTAAAATTTCTCCTTTAGAACTTTATAGCTTACATTTTTGGTATGTCTATTTTATTTGGCGCAAAAGTAGTTAGCTCGGTCACCACCGTCAGCCGAAGACCACCAGAAGCATCTTACTTTATCGCGGCTACTGAGTTCTACATTTCTACAACATAAGTCTTTATTACATTACACCAGGAGCGCCTTGAAAAACAAAAAAATATTCTATTGAGAACTTGGGATTTAAATACCGTATGAGTCTCTACAATGACTCATTGCTTTAACTAGTTTGGGGCTTTTTCGTGTTTCAAAACTGGAATTCAAAAATGTTGAATAATTTCCCTAAAATAAATGATTAGTTTATTCTAGTAGGTGTGTGCGTAGGACTCTTCATGTTCATTGACGGAGGATTAATCAACCATTACTAAACATATCTTTGTTGTTATTGTACCTTATCGCGAAAGAAGGTGGGCGTGAGTAATGAAGCTTCTTCTTGCTACCTACGAACATTCTAGACCTATTTTTATATTTCACCTGTTGTATTGTAATTGTAGATGTGTACAGATTTATCCAAGAACATTTCAATGAATCGACAGTGGAGAAGGAAGTGTGTCAGTAGATTTAACGGCACGAGCGCAGCATAAGTTGGTAATCCGTGATCCGGGTCGTCACCGTCTAAGTTGTTTGCGTGGTTTTCAAAATACTACTGATATTATGACGTTACATATATCCGTCTTATATCAGTAGTATTTAGTAATTCTTCTTTGACTTGATAATTATTTTAAGATAAATTCGTAAAATAATTTGTTAATATCTGGTACCTACCGTACATAATGTTGATTTGATTCGGATAGTTTAAAAATTAGGGGATTTATCTACTTATTTTAGTAGAGTTGATGCACGCGTATTGTGTTAGTTACTGGAGAAATCTATTGTTTTAACACGTGTCAACGCCCATAGCTAGTAGAATCATCCTAGGCTTTTAACTAAACAATCAACACCCCATTCCATTATTAATACTCTACACTACACACTACACTAGTAGTGTCGCACTTGTAGAGGGACAGGTTATGTCATATGTAACTCTTACAGACTTACAGACAGAACCATTTTACTATTGCCTATCATAGAAAACTATTGGCTCATATATCATTATTATAATGATAGTTTCATAATTTACGCCTTACGAAGACAGATTGTAAGACAGAAAGCTCAAGCCGACAGCCGGGATGCGGCTGTCGATGCATTAGGGTGACCACACTTCCCACTATATTACTTAGTATGCAAAGATTAATATAGTAGAAAACCTAGGCAAAATGCCCCCGTTTCACGACAGCTGCTTGCCGTGTTCTTTAAATACGTATTTGCTTTTCATACCTAGGTATGAAGGACCAATCAACACATGATTATTACTTTTTGGGTTTAGTGTGACTTGTTTAGGGTAGGTAAACGCGTGGGTAACGAAGGTTCAAATCTGGTCGAGAGCGTCACATATCGCGACACTGAAGTAAAATCCATAAAGATGAGTCTGAAATGTGATATTTCGTTATATATCTGCAAAAGCAAATTGGCTCAGACGGCCGGATATCAGGCTGTCTGACCACACGTTTTTCACGATTCCGCGAAAACCGTTGCATCAAAATGGATGAAACTAAATTAGATGCCGTCACATATCTCGTCACTAAACTTTTGATGAGAAACGGGGTCCTGAAACTCTCTAGAATTTGAGATCCAGAGTATCGGAAAAGGTGAAATTCTGTCTGTCTCAGCCAGGATTCTTTCATTTTCAAAAAATCTATTGCGTCACAAACGATGAAGCCAACATACCTTGGCCTCATATTGCCGTCACCTACGATTCGTTATCAGCCAAGATATGCGAGATCTGTCTAGGACGCTGGCTCAGACGGCCGAAAGTACACACGGTACTGTAATTGGTAAATGAGAATACATATTTCTACGCTATTAGTTGAACTTATTTCTTAGCCATAAGACCTAATGCTACCACGGTCTGTGTAATTAATGCTCTTTATTTCATTACTTCTGATAAGCCATGTGAACAAATACCTACTGAAAGGTTCACGGACATTTGAAATTCGTGGTAGAGAAGCGATCACGAAGTTAGTTCAGTCAGTCAATCAACGATTTATCAACTAACCACAAAACATAACTATTATTGAACTCTGTTCGACTGTAAGTTGAAATAGATTGAGGAAATTTGGTAGTTGACAACGTTTCGTGTCCGTGTAGCCATTTTATTTACTTAAGTACCGTATACTTTTGCTTTAGGTCTAAAACTAAAACTTTTACATAGAACTAAAAACTAAAATTGGCCTAAATAAGTTATCTGTCTAGTAGGTACTTTTGGTGAGAACAAGGCGCAGTAGTAATAAGAGGACGTGTGTATTGTATCGTATACAGTTTCAAAGAGTCAAGACCGTAAAACGCATTTGCGGAATCTAGTAACGGTCACCGTCGCGCTACCGCAAGTTAAATAATAATCATCTAATGAAATTCAGTTGTATGCAAACCTCGAGTGAATCTTCTTAGAGTGTGCGTTCGCGCAGCAAAAAGTATCGCCTTTTCAAGGATTGGATGATGCAGAAAATGTGCCCGAAATTTTATATTTGTGCGTCCAACAGCTTCAGATTAATTTAAGAAAAACGGATTCTGCTGCACGAACCTTCGCCTAGCAAATTTTTTTCATTTCAATCAGAATCATTAAGTTGGAAAATAGTTTATATTATGGACATGAAATAAAGTGCCAGCCATCGAGAGTTAAAATGTGTTCATTCGCACCGACTCCAAAAAGAACTGATTAGGTATGCTTTAGTCAATATTATTTTTCGCTTTTTAGTTTCATTTTGAAGTCGGTTTTTAGTTTTTTATTAAACTTTTTTTATTTTACAATTTTAAGTGTTAAGTCCTCTATTTTTTCCCTCCTAACTTCGCCAAAAATGACTTTACAGCAAAGTAACCTTAACTAATATTGGTCCTCTATAGTCCCCCTATCCAATGGTATGATAAAAATAGGGTGTTATATAGGGTCAATTTTTCGACGAAAATTTTTAAGTCTTAAGAAAAGGCTTTACCTACACTCCAACCAGAACGGCGGCTATTTTGGTGTCGAAACCATAGGATAAGGTTTTGCGTTAAATAACAAGTCAAATTAAGAAAGGAACTTTATTATTTTTTTTTGTTACTGGGTGTGCGGGTACGCCCCCAGTAAATAAAAATTGGCGGTCTGGTACCTCATAAGCTCCACGTCTGCTCAACACACTGCGAAATACGTTCTGTCGACAAATTGCAGTATTATCTTCTAACTCCTATCCGTTAAGGAGTTCTGTGGCTTCCATCATCAGGTCAGCAACATGACATGATGATTACCAGACCCAAAAATCAGCATTGAGTCAGAAAATATATGCAAAACATTATGGGTGCCTATAAAAATTGAGGGTTGCCCTCGTTTTCCCAGGGATTCCATCATCAGAATCTGACTTGGTGTAAATGGGACCACCTCGGGAGTATACCCTTTCAAACTAAAAAATAAATTTTGAAATCGGTCCGTAATTGACGGCGTAATCGCGTAACATACATACAAAAAAAAAACAACATTCAGACGAATTGAGAACCTCCTCCTTTTTTTTGAAGTCGGTTAAAAACAACAACTTCAAATAAAATATGAAGCCTAATGGCATCTGTTTTTACTGTTGATATAAAAATTGCCTCAAATTTTACTAGACGTTTAGCAAAGAAGTTAAAGAAGCGGTATTTTATTGCTTTTTCCCGTTAAATTAACATTTGAGTTATACCGAGTCGCGAACGACTTTGTCATCTGTCCCCAGAGGCAATGTTTACATAAAATTAGCGGGTGTAGCAAGACCTATTATTTGAAATGAGCACGATACAGAATGAAAGTGAGGGCGTTCGCATTGTTGAAGTTAGAGATCTTAATAGAAACCAGCAAAAGGCAGCGTACTCGCAGCGCGCTTTGTTGCCGCGAGCGAGCAAAAACGTGAGGCGGGATGTAGGTCGCGACAAGTGCGCGATGCACGCACCAACTCCTCGTCAAACCGACAAAAAATACCACCGAAAGACTTCTCGTGACATTGCCTATTCAGAATTACGAACTACAGACATAAGATGTCTACATCAAGTTTTGTAGTAACTTGCGACGCGGCCTTCTTGCGAAACCTTCAGTTATTGAAAGTAAAACAAATATAATTGACTTGATCAATACTGGTGTGATATAATAGGCATATTCAATCGATACCTATCATATATAAATAAGCGAACAAAATAAATATACTAGGTGTAGCTCGTTGAAGTCTTTACTAGGCAGTTTTTATTTGTCTGCATAATTTGATAAGAAGATTCGTTTCACAGCACAAAACCTGATCATAAGAGTTGTTAATTGTACGTTATGTACAATTTAAGTAAATAAACGATATTGTGTTATATAAGTAACGCTACCAAATGAATGTGTCATTTCATCTCGTCTCTGAGCGTTGGGAAATCTTAAAGTTATTCTCAATCCTAATATTTTGTTCGACCTTGCCCATTCATGCAATGCAAAGGTAATACTCGTACCAAATACTAAATTCTCTTTGTTCTCTCGTTTGCGCTCAAATGCCATTTGTATGTCAGCCGGGTCACGCTTTTGCATTTGGGCTGTTCGTAGGTATTTAACTTTGTTGTTAAATTTCACGATAATCCGCGCTGTTAGTACGGACAACAGCACGTCGACCTACCACAAAATGTCAAATTTTCTCATTTGAAAATGAACTCTATATGTCAGGCTTAAAGTTGAAAATCTATTGGAGAATTTTTGACTTTTGGGGTAGGTCGACGTGCTGTTGACTGTACAATCGTTTTGAAACTTGAGTTGAGCTTAAGGCTTTGTAAACATTGCACACATTGCTCTTAAGAGGGTTTTGCAAAATCGCGGCGGGTTTTGTGTCTTCAATAAAATAATAATATGAAGGCAATAAGTGTCAATCAGACTAAAAAAAATAACTGACTAAGTATAATAAATATAATATTAAGCGTTAATATGCACGCAAAAAGTTTATAACGCATAAAACGTTAATCATATTAACGCTTTTTTTATGAGAGTATAACTTGTTCTTGTTAGGTTATAAATCGACATATTAATGCCATATTCTGATAAAAACGCAAAGTAGGTTGCAAACAGAAGGACGGATAAACAGACTGCAGTGTAATCTCAATATGAGTTACCAGAATATGGTCCTATTAGTAACATTGTTTTATATACAAAACGTGAATTTCATGATATTTTACTTGTGTAAATCGAATAAACCATGAGTCAGCTTGCCTTTTACTTAATACAACAATATTTGCTCTAACGTTCATTATTACCATTAAAGTCATAATAAATTTCATAAGTTCGAGGTTAATAATGTAGTTTTCAGAATACAGCAGACTCAATACTAGG
Source organism: Anania fuscalis (assembly GCA_950371115.1). Taxonomy (NCBI): domain Eukaryota; kingdom Metazoa; phylum Arthropoda; class Insecta; order Lepidoptera; family Crambidae; genus Anania; species Anania fuscalis. The sequence goes on from OX493330.1 coordinate 13,670,765, forward strand.
TGCAATATTTATTTTCACTTCTGAAATTTTAAATTTGTTATTTTGGCAATATTAACCAGCCGTAACAATTTCGTGCTTTGAGCTTAGAGCCTGACTGAACATGTGAACATTGTATCGACATAGTAAGAGAGGTTATTCCTTTTAATTTCCCATGTCGTTACAAAAGTTAGTATCTATACCTACTTGCCTATAAACTTGTATAAAAGTGTTTATCTTACCCCAGCGACAGTCTTACCTAAAGTGTATTTTTATAAGATCCAACTCATCTGAAACTGTTTTTTTTATTACTTTTGTTATCCTTGGCTCGTGAACTTCGTAGCCCATCTTTTATTTGTCATCACTAATAGTGGGTCACTGAGTCATGTTTAGTGGTATTGGTTGTAACTTTTGTTGAAAACGTTTGTAGTTAAACTAACGCAATAAATAAATATGAATACGACATAGACATAATGAACTTTGGCACATTGTATCGTTTTAGTTATATAATACCTACCTCAATTGAATTTAAAGTAATGCTACAACTTGCGATCTTCTCTAAAATGAGCACACAATACAAATGGATTTATAAGTTGACTAATGACTTCTACGACAATTAATTGGATGGAATTACTCTATAATCTGATCTGGTATTCAATTAAAGTAGACGCTGAACTACATAATCGTACGGTGGGTTGGTGTAGTATAGTGCGGAGCCGTGCTGTGGTCGGCTTTGTTGACGCAACGCAGCCTAGTGATTTCATGCCATTTAATATTAAACTAGACTGTGTTTGTATCCACAGAAATTATTTCAACACGGCATCGAAATATCACGATCACAGCACTCCGCAAATTGTAATAATATTACTTAGGTCAATTACCTACCTAAATAGTTGGATAAAAAAACAAGAAATTCACAAGTAACTGGATCCTAGACAGGCTAAGCTTGTGTACTTGTGTGTGGCAAGAATTGTATTTAATAAAAGTAATAAATTACCTACCTATGTCGATTTAGATTGAGAAGCCACCTTGTGTATCTTAATGAAATTAAAATACTTATTTAGTAGGAAATCTAATTATTTTGTAGGATCGATCCTCGATTTTGTAGTATAATACTTCAAAAATTTTATGAAAATAAAGGTGGCACCTCAATCTAAACGTTTGGATTGAGGAGCCACGTCAGACCTAGAAACAGTATTTAAATCCTCTTTGCTAGGAACATAGTAGATTAATATTGAATATAATTTGGTATGATTTTGTAGCATTTGCAAGTAAAACAAAAACGCAAAATCAAAGCTAGGTAATTTTAAAATTAAAAAGGTACCATACATTATGTAAAGTGGCTCCTCAGACCATACCGTACAGCCAATCCGCAATAATGCAATTATTCCATTTAATCACAATTCCTACATCATTTAGTAGTAAGTATATAAGATTTGTAGGTCAAGAGTCCGTAATTATAAATGAGTGAGTAGGGAGATATGGCCCATTTATACTGGCTCCTCAATTGAGATGCTTCGTTAAATAGATTTGCCTCTAATCTTCTAGTACGGTGAAGAAAATTAAAACAAATTATATACATGTATATTGTATAAATGTATATTATTTGTACGTGTAACCCTGCCCTTAAAAAAGTACATGTCTGCGAAGTTATAAGGTATCGTTTAATTTTCTCCTTTACGCTCTTATGTTATATGTAGATTGAGGAGCCAGATTAAAAGTATTGTATATTCTTGATCAATAACGGTAATGGATACAGATATTTAGTAGGCGCTTTACACAATGGCTACTAAATGATACATTATTTTCAATAACATTCATTTTATACTTTTCATATTCCATGTTGCTTCTTAATTCAGATATTTAGATTGAGGAGCCACTTTTACATTCATACAATTTTGGATTTATTTAACTACAAATTTCAGAATTTAGCCTACAAAAATATTTAAAATACAAAAAGTGGCTCCTCAATCCAAATGCACATGTTTATGTTGGTATCTAAAAGAAAGCAGGCGTCGTAAATACTCAGATCATGATAAGATTTCAGTTGGTAAGTATTAACAGACTGCACATTTTGACAGGCTTCAGTGAAGATAAATTTGGGTCTAAAGGGCGGGCGTCGTCACGCAGCTTGATGCATATATGTAACTTCGCTAGTGACAACAAATGTATTAATTTAGCTACTTTAAGATATTTGACAAAGTTAAAATTACTTCTAGCGCAGAATCCTTTTTTTTATCTACTAATACTAACTAATATTACAAATGCGAAACAGGATGTTAAGATGTTTTCCGACTCAATCACGCGTTAACAGCTTGGATGAAATTTTGCACACATAGAATATGATCTAGATTAACATATAGGATACTTTTTATCCCGGGTAAATGTTCCTGTGGACATTTTTATTTCCTATATCGTTCTTATTTGATCGATTTGCGTTATGTATCGTATCAAACATCCTGTAGTCCACGCAATAGAAATTGCGGGCATAGCTAGTTTACTATATTTGGAACTTATTGCATCATAGGAAACCGGGATTAATTCTTAGAATGCTGCACTCACGTTAGGCAATAATGGTTTTTCATTATTTATGTCAATTTATTCAGTGTAAAAACACAAAGTCTAATTTGTGAAAAAAAACCGGTCAAATGCGAGTCGGACTCGCCCACGAAGGGTTCCGTACCATTTTCTATAAAAAAAGCAAAACAAACACGTTTGTTGTATGGAAACCCCTTACCTAAATATTTATTGTATTCTGTTTTTAGTATTTGTTGTTATAGCGGCAACAGAAATACATCATCTGTGAAAATTTTAACTCTCTAGCTATATCACGGTTCATGAGATACAGCCTGGTGACAGACGGACAGACAGACTGACAGACAGACTGACAGACAGACGGACAGCGGAGGCTTAGTAATAGCGTCACGTTTTACCCTTTGGGTTCGGAACCCTAAAAAGATATGCAGCAAAGATATAAGTTCACCTAGTTTCTCAACAGTCAATGAGCTCAGGTGAAAAAAGAACACTTCTGTCCAAATGTGCTTTGTCCTGAGACATGTAAAACCGCTTATGTAAGTTTGTCAAAGACCACTTGCGTAGTTGCGTGGTATATTTCTTCGTTGACTGCATTGTGCTTATTACAATAGGAGATGAAGCGTGTCATTCAATTTTCGTTTCGGCCAATTATTTCATTGTCTGTAAAATGAGTGGCAGTTATGCTATGACGAGTTTATACCTCATTCCAATAATTCTTAACTTACATAAACCTAAAGTTGGATAAAACCGAAAATAGTTACAGCCCCTTAAATGGGTCTTATGAAAAAAATAATGGTGTAAGCTTTTGACCCAGGCTGGGACTCGACTAGAAAGGTTTTACCATAGAGAAAGAATAATACTACGTAAAAGTTTTACTATAGTTTTTAGGGTTTAACTATTAAAGGCTGGAAGTCTTTATCCATCTCAGATTAACACAATGGTACAACAAAAAGAACTGTATTGTGATCCGAATCACATAATGTTCAAACAAGTTAGTAGAGTCTACAATACAAGCTACGTTATTGTCGTTCGCAGCATGTTCGTAGATTCGTAGCAAATAAAAATAAATCAAGTCACCATCCACTGAAGTAGAAATATTTAGATTTATATTTTTTAAAGTTTGTTAAGACAAAATCTGATAATTCAACTATCAACTTCATACAGCGTTGACTAGCGCTTGCCTGATGTCGAGTGAATTTGCTTTCGTTTTTGCTGCATGGCAATTTCACAGCTCAGACGATTCAGCAAAAACGTGAGAGAACTTTTCCTAGTTACTACTTGTTTGTTTTGAAATCGATGAGCAATAATCCCGTTCTCGTTCAGCTCGGGTACGGATGGTCGCACAGCGGGCGGCGCTGCGCTCGCCACCGGCCACCGGAGTCAACGATGTCGGTGAGCAGCGACATACGGTTCACGCGACGCAAGCTGAGCCGCCCGTGTCGCGGGTGCTGTGCTGCCCTGGCCTCGCTGCTGGTGCTGCTGTTGCTGGCCGCCGTCGCGGTCTACCTTGGACGTATGTACAACACGTGACATTCAAAAGACAGCACACCGTTATTCAAACACACATCAACAGAAATCTAGGGATATTTTGTATTTTTTATCAAATATTTAGATCATTGATGTAAAAAGTAAAGATACGGCTGACAGAACAAATCGCCTTGCATTTCCTCCATACATGACACACTAACCCCATCTGTTAGACTTTGATGTCAACTGTCAAATAGCAACCTTGTAAGAGCGGCTTAAAACGAAAGAGGAATTAAGAAAAAAGTTTTTATTGCACAGATGTTATATTTAAAGTAGTGTCAGAGTAAATATAACTTTTTGCTTTTTCGAATTAAATACGTCAACATAAATTATATAAAATAAAATAATCTTTATATGCTTAAACACGGTATTCATAGGTGTTTTAAAATAAACGTGCCAAGCATGTTTAGCCAAAACAAGGCATGCAAATTAAATATAAAATTGAACTAAAATTAAATATAACATTGAGTCTAAAATTGCATTAAATTAAATTACATAGATGTCAGTCATATCATAATTATGTTGAAATTAATATTTATTATTAAAAAAAAACTCCTTTATGGTAGGTATGTGAGATTAGCCACTTATTCATTTTTGTTTTAAATTGATTATTATTCAATGTTTTGAATTCATTAGTAGGAATATTATTGAAGTTTTTTTTATACTCATTGTCATGCAGCTTTTTTTATACTGCATTGTTATTGAAGTTTTTAGTAGTACCAGGATATTTTGATTTCTTGTGTTCCGTGGATAAATGTCAAATGCCCTATTAAAAATATGCATAATTTGCATTACAAATAAACATGTTTCAAATATATACAGGGACGTCAATGTTAGTAATTAAAATTGTGCAAATAGAGGACGACATGATGTTCGTGGAGGGACACCGCATATTGGTCTTATGCATCTTTTTATGGCAATAAAAACTCTATTTATATTAGTGCTATTGCCCCACATCAGTAAACTGTAGCGTAATTTAGAACCTACAATGCATGATAGGTAGCAATCACAGTTTTTGTTACAGATCTAACCTGCTTTAAGGCATAAATAAACTTGATGACTCTGTAAGGATAGGTCCAGATATGGCGAACGCTCCACGAATGCGCAGGTCGCGCGCGAGCTGCACACGCGTGGCACGCGATCCGTTACTGCAACCGATAAGTGCGTCTCTTTAGCGCAACTCATGCAAGACTTGTACAGTGCGCGCGAGCTGCGCGCGTGCGGTTCTGGTTCACATTCAAGCCAGTTTAAAGGTCGCGTTCGCGCGGCTCGCGCGCACCTCTTGCCTGCTGTACAAACATTATCTATATGCGTTTTTCAATTTACGTCTTGTTATATAGTTAAACCTAGGAACTTCGTTTGTTTTACTTCGTTAATTTTCGTGTCTATAGAATGAATATCAATAAATATAAATGTATTTAAGTATGTTTGTAAATGTATTTAAGTATGTTTATAAATGTATTTAAATATGTTTATTATCTGTATCTAGTCGCAATAGCACAAGATTTGCTTAGTTTGGCTAGATAATTGAGTGTTTGTGGATACAATTTATTTTTATATACGGAATCATACCTTAAAACTTAAAAAAAAAACTATATCAGATAATTTATATTTTTATTTATTACATTTCACTGTCCTTCGAATAAAACATTTTTTTAAACTTTTGCCTTTTGTTATTTTTGCATGTTTTAAATTTTTAACTCATAGTGCATTACGTAAACTTAAAATAAGTATTCAATAAATTATCATAAAATACAATATTTATATTAAATCGCATGTACTGGACTGCACTTAGTGCACTGTGAGCACTATTATGGCTATACTATAACCATACAACTAATAAACGCCGCTACAAAGTTGTATCGATTTTGCGCGGTAAATATGGCGTTGCTTCGTAAAATTGACAAAGAAGTTAGAAAATTGTTAAAGTAATGTAAATAAGTTTAGTGTTTATCAAATATGCGGCTTATTGGTGAGAAGTAATATTAGAATTTGTTTTAATGACCTTTCTGTCGTAATTTAAGCAACCTTTCAGTGAACATCTAGGCATTTTTATTTTTTCATACAAATGTCAGATCCCGATGACCGCCGACCACTGACTACGTCACATCGGCCTTGGTCGGGTCATTTTCGGGTCTCTTTAGGTCCAACACCCAGACGTGTGGTCCGCCCTGTCCTTACGAAGTAATATATAAGTCAATGATTTAGATATTAAATTTTTAGAAATTTATGAAGAATTTTCTGATATAGTAAATGGAAAATTGATAGCTTATTTTAATGTCTTTTATAAAAAATAAAAATAATTTCGTATATTTTTTGTTTTAAGTTATAAAAATGTGAAGTTTGAAAAACGCCGTAGAAAATTTGAATAAAAAAAACTTTATTTCTTCTTTAAAACTATTAATTAAAAAAAAAACATATGAAATCTGATTATTTATAATCGGTGTTACCACCTCTTACATTAATTACACATCAACATCCATTGTTCATACTTAAAATTAATTGTCAATGTCTTATTGCGGTATGAGGTCCCATGTTCTTTGCAAGTGTTCGTAAAGTTGTTGTTCCGTCGTCAAATTTGGCGGGAAATCTCTCAAAGCTTTTCGTTGTAACATGTCCCGGGTATGCTCGATAGGATTTAAGTCGGGCGACTGTGCAGGCCAATCCAAAACTCGAATATCGTGGTCTCGGAGAGCGGCCGACACCAGCCGCGCCGTATAGGAAGGAGCAATTTAGCGCATGAGTATAAATTACTGGCCCATTTGCATTCTGTGTGTTACAATAACAGGCTCTACTACCTCCTCGTGGTATTTTTGAGCAGTCATGCTGCCATGGATCCAAACGAGCTGAGATCCTGCCCATACCATGATTGTCCCGCCTTGTTAAGAGTGAACCTCCTGAAGGTGCCGTAGACGGCTAACTCTCCCTGGAGTTCTCCAAACGCGTGGTCTTCGTGAATCCGGATGAAACCCAAACCGGGACTCATCGGTGAACAGCACCCAAGACCATTGTTGATCACTCCATGGTAAATACTCCCGAGTCCACGAAAGCCGCCGACCGCGATTGCCACGTCGCAATGCTGGAACACGTAGTGGTCGACGTGGCTCTTAAAGCTCACACGGTACGTTAAATTAAAAAAGAAAGACAATGTAATCCCTTTTCATTAATTAATATCAATAATTCTTGACGGAAGGAATTACTCAGGCCGTCGACATACCATCCAATCGCAATTTTAGTAGTATTTATGAACTTACTTTGTCCTATCATTGAGATATAAAAATACCCTATCATGATAAAATGAGTATTGATTCCTTGAGCTTACAAGTTCCATGATTACTATTAAATTTAGACGTATTATAATAATTATGTTTAGTGTTGGTAACATTGTGAAGTTTCTTTAACTAATCTGTAGAAGTTTGTCATCGTCGCGCCAATTTTGGATAATTGTTTGAGTTGTTTGCGATTTATTTCAAGATTTTATTAAATTTCGTGCCAATCAATACAAAATGGGAAAGTCTTTACGAAAATGTGAAGTTTGTGAGATCAGACGCGTTAATAAAAGTGATTGTAATATATTTAGGCCAGATTTCCACTTGACCCTACCAGGTTAGTTAATATGCGATATTTTAAAATATTTCTTATCCTTCGAGTTTATGTATTGTTTTGACCGTGTTAATAGCAATTTGCAAGGACAAAGTGCACTCCTAGATTTGATATTTCTCATAAAACCGCATTAATCGAGCCTTATCATTGAAACGATAGTGATGCAATTAAATTATCGATAAATGAAATTTATCTTGTAAGTACACCAATACATTTACTTAATTTGACGATACAAAATATTTACTATTTATTTTAGATGCCGTTTATGAGTAAAATTAACTGGAAACGAAGATGTTGCCTATTTACCTATACAAAAGTTAAATGATTTTTTTTTTTTGTGGAAACCACTTTTTAAGAAGCGCCTTAAATAAAAAAGGCAATCGATTAAAAGGGACTGCCGTACCTTCCTTGCAATTAAACATGCCACCACTACCTGATCAAACCCTTTTGGAATTTTCCATTCCCATTTTTGTTTTACCTGATAAAACCAAAAAAGGTAATTTATTTGATTTTATGTTTGTTTTTTAGGGTTCCGTACCCAAAGGGTAAAACGGGACCCTATTACTAAGGCTCCGCTGTCCGTCTGTCTGTCTGTCTTTCTGTCTGTCCATCTGTCACCAAGCTGTATCTCATGAACTGTGATAGAAAGTTTAAATTTTCACAGATGATGTCCCTAAATTAAGTAAGGGAAAACTCAAGGATAAAAATGCTGGATAATGGGTTGTTTTATACAAGCTAACTTTAACGGACTTATCTATTTTTCAGTTTTAAAGTCAACCAAATATAATTATACACTTACAACAATAGTTGTACTATGTAAATATTAAACTGCAATTTCTGATAACTGCGGTCCATACGAAAGCAAAATATGTGTATAGTGTGTGGAAAATCTCCACTTATATTAAGAGGTAAAAGTTTGTAACTTTCCAAGAAAGGGATATACTCTACTCAAGGACAATAATGCTGGATAAATGGTTGTTTTGTACAAGCTTACTTTAACGGACTCATCTATTTTTCAGTTTCATGGTCAACCAAATATAATTATACACATACAGCAATAGTTGTACCTACCATGTAAATACTAAACTGCAATTTGTATTAGCTGCGGTCTATACGAAAACAAAATGTGTATAGTGTTTGGGAAATCTCCACTAATAAAAATAGGTAAGAGTTTGTAACTTTCCAAGTAAAGGGTATATTGTACTCAAGGATAAAAATGCAGGATGATGTTTTGTACAAGCTTACTTAAGAGGACTATCTATTTTTCAGTTTTAAGGTCAACCAAATATGGGATTGGAAATAAATCAAGCTGCCCACTCTCTCCCTCCCCCAAACCAGCCGCGCTTTTGCCCCGACAGCGATTTTTTACAACGAGTGAACTTCACGGCTTACGTGGCATGCGCCGAAGATACAGCATTCATTAGAGTAATAATAACTCATAATAATGTAAAAAAAAATAGCTTTGGTATGTTTTGTAATACATAATGTAATAAATACGTTTAATTTAATTGTTGTTTTTAGTTTAGTACATACAACTGACATATCTTAATGGTAAAAAGTACCCACCCGACCTACCGATTGATTGCGGATTTATCGATATCGATAGATAAGAACGATGCAGCTTCGTCAAGCCCTATTTGTCAATTAGTGTGACAGTTGTGTTTTTAAATGTTGGTACAATTTCAAATTACCAGTGCGGTACAATTTTCTTCCATAAATCGGTTCAGTGGCTACTACTAGAATGTCGACTCTGATTACGTAGTATTTAAATCCTCATTGGAATTACTTACAATTTTGCCGCCGTATTTTGTTTTTTCTTATGTTTTTTTTAAATAACATTTCATATTTTGGAAATAGAATAAAAGAGGTTTCAATCTTTAGATAAACTTTGTATGGAAACTAAAAAGATATCAAACTATAAAGTCGTAAATAATTTAGGATTACGGTATCCCTAGATTCTGTTGATGTGTGTATACTTAATTTAAGGAATACTTAAAAATCCTTGTAGTTGTGACACAATGAATATTGCCCAGCACACCGAGACCCGAATTGGGTAAAGTTTATTTACAGAATTTACCCGAACCGGGAATCTAACCAACCCTTTTCGTTAAAGGCGATTCACTGTACAATGGATGCAGCATCTCAACAGCAATCAGGTTGCCAAGGTCAGCTGTGACAAAAAAATAATTAGGTTTAAAAATAAAAGGTTTTACTGAAACATCAAAAACCTTAAAGCTTGAGTACCACATGTATTTTTCCTACCTAATCTCCTTTTGAGAACTAAAGTTTTGAAACACATCCAAAGTAAAGGCCAATGAGTTAATCATTGTTATCGCAGCAGAAGGTGCGTGTCGCATTCCTTTATTGGTAAACCAAGCAGACAGGTGAGAGGGGTCAATCAATATAGTATACATACCAAGCGTAGGCTGCGAAGTGGCCAGGCAACACTAGCCCGTCGCCGCTAAAGCCACTGTGCCGGTGACTGGCGACCTTGCGCGGATCGGAGCGACAAGTGCACTCATAAATAAATCAGTCTATTATTAAATATCGTGTTGTATCGCTGCCTTAGATAAAATAGACAAACATAATTGAGAATATTTTTTTACTACTATACTAATAATAATAATAATAAAAATTATTCAGAAAAACAAACATGAAGAGTGATACAAAGTAACAGTGCATATTACATACTAATTATGTTTTTAAATATGAACTTGCTTCCTAAGTTAGGGTAAACCCTGTGTTTTAGGATAAGCAAAGCTCTTCCCAATTATTTAACTCCATTTATAAGATACACAAAACATATTGAAATGATACAGTGAAAATGATAAATAAAAACATGCACACATTGTACAAATTAAGAGAGAAGTAACAAATTGCAAACTAAGTACAGTCAAATCCTCAGTTTCTTCATAAGACTTAAGTTGTAGTCATTTTCTGAGGGCAACGTTGCATTGATGCCTATTCATAGAGTATATATAAACGAATTTGTTTATTTTATTATATAAATAAGGGCCAAGAAAGCAAAAATATTTTTTTATGAATTTTGTGTTGGGTTTAAAACTTGTCTTTATCACAATTTCTTTACGACGATTAGAATTGATTTACCCGGGTCATAATTCACAAACTGATGCTGTTTTTTAATATCATTAAGAACAAATAGTTGGCAAACAGTTAAAACTCACATAACACATATTACACATATTTGATAGTGAAGTATGTGTATGTAGTTACTTTATAGTAAATGTATGTATGTAGTTACTTTAACCAACACAACAACCCGTGTAGTTTTTCATAGGATTGAACGTAGGTTAATAGGAAACTTCTATAAACCATGTAAAAGCTGAACTGCATAACTTTTGTAAGAGAGCAGCACAATAATCTTTAAAAAAAAGATCATCGCGATTGCTCGTAATTTTTTATGGATCTTTTTTTTTTCACGATCGACTTTGCTCCTCCAATAAATGTTAACATAACTGTCACAAGCTGCAGCTGATCTTATTATAATAAGTGTTCTATTCTCTTGAACACCCCGTTTGTATAATAGATTAACCAACCAACCAACCACTAGACCAACGTCTTGGTCTAGTGGGGCAGCGGACTACAAAGCGAGGCGGTCACGGGTTCGAATCCCGCAAGGGGCAAGTTTTTGTGTTATGAGCACTAGCATTTGCACCTTAATCATGGATGTCATATGCATCTATTTAGGCATGTCTTTTAATTATCTAGTTGTCATCATTGATAATTTGGTACAGATTCTGCCTATTTTGATGTAAATAACTAGTGCACATACATAAGAATAAAAACATAGTTTTTCTTAGATATTAATGGACCATTGTTATACGTATGGACTTTATTATAAGGCTTATAAATAAATTGTTTTCTTACAGACTTGTACTTGTTCGGTGACCCGCTAAACCGGCAGACATTCCGGGGCTCGTTCGTGGTGAGCTCGTGGGGCGAGGGCCCAGAGGGCAGGGACCTCCCGCTCAACGACACGAGGGAGGCGCGCCTGCAGAAGGCACTCGTCAATTTATATCAGAACTCCGAACTTCGCTCGTGTTTTGTGTCCGCAGAGATTCTCGCGTTGGATAAGTAAGTCGACAAAGCAATGTTAATCTCCTTATCTCCCTTGAATAATAGAATCATTACTCACTTATTCTATTTCAATTTGGCTTTCCATCTTAGTTTATGAAAACACGCGCAAAACGACATAGAACACGTAATTTTGCCCTATCTTATCTAATCGTTCTTTATAAAAATACTGCAAACCCCACGTTATGTGCGTGATGGATGTCAGTCAACTCATACATTTCTTACTTACATAATCTCACAATCTCAAGCACAAATTGCTTATTGTTGTAACTTGTCTAATCTGTATTGTAATTCGCCGATTTATATCATCATCACCAGCCTATATCAGTCTATTGCTGGACACAGGCCTCTCCAAAAGGAGGATTTTGCCATAATCGCCACGCTTGGCGCAGGCGGGTTGGCGATCGCAGTTTGGCCAATGGTGGAGAGAAGACGTTGCTGCACGTCTTCTTATGGCGGTTCTCCTGTAGTCGCCTCTTACGACACCCATAGGAAGAGAAGGGGTGGTGCAATTCTTTTAACGTGCCGGCACCACACGACACCGATTTATATACCTAACTACAATTCTGGCATTCAATAACTTGTGTTAACAACATATACAGTGCAGTCACACCAATGAACATCATACATATTTTAGTCGCATTTGAAAACTAGTAACTACTTACAGCACTCAAAAAGTTTAACTCAAACACGGCTGTTGGTAAAGCTTGTTACCTCATTCAATCTTACATCATACCTACTAGTCTTATTTCGTGTCTAGCTAGACTTTGTTACAAATTACAATGCTAGTCTTAGCATAAAATTGATCGAGCTCCACATTTTTGGTTGCTTGCGATAAATCATTTTTCGTATTACTCCGTGAGTAGTTCCGTAATATTAACAAAACTAGTTTTTTTATGTGTCATGACATGAATTTTTTTTAAACTATAAAGTGTAAAGACACAAAAGTTTCTGACTGTTTCAAGGTCACTTGTACTAGTCCCAGTTTGTGTCTAGTCTGGTCACGAACAAACTTGTAAGATAATTAAACAGCAAAACTTTATAATTCGTTTTCTAATGAATTGTTAGGTCACCCATTTAGGTTTATTATGAAATCAAGGTAAACATTGTGCGGCCCTAAATATCATTCCACACAGTATACACCGATACATATTTTTAGTGGTTGTTTTCTCGCAGTAAAATGATTCTATCTTAGTAGTACAATAGATTAATGAAGTGTTTTTTATAACTCAAATCACCTGTAGGCATTCAAATTCAAATCGCCTGCAGCGCGTGCGATGCAGTTTATGCTGAATTACTTTGTGCAGAAGCTTCTTTTACTTTAAACGTTTATTTTGTGCGGCAGGCAGTACCCAAATACGTTACATCTCGTAAAAGAAACTATCGTTTCTCACGCTATCGAGTTGATGATTATTTTTTCGATTAGTACAACACAACAACTATATTTTTATTTTAAAAAAACTCGCATTGTTAGATAGTACTAGGTAGGTACTAAAGGTAATCGTTCTGCCGCGGGAAAACAACCACTAAAATGTCTCGGTGTATTGTCGTATTTACCTACTTATAAGGTTTTTTGTAAAACTGAAGTAATATAGCTTCATTCCTGGAGAAAGGAACGTTCTCGAAAAGGTAAACAGTATGTAAAAAGAATTATTTAGTTTGAATTTTAGATCTAAAACTCAATCATTTCTCTCGTTTAGAAAAGGGTTATTTTAACAGTTTATGTTCACAGCAAAATTAATAAATTGCAATTGCAACTTACTTGCGAAACTAAATCTTTTATAAAATGTGTTTCTTTGGACATTCATGAACATTTTCTATAAATCTAAGTATTAACTTAATACGACGACGTTGGCAGTGCACAATACTGAAGGAAAAGGTAAATACGTTTTTTTTTGTAGCTGTTACATTCTCCCCCATAAATTTAATAGACCTTCGGTTTTTAAAAAGTAGTTTAATTTAAATATATCGTGTTCGCGTAAATAAAAGACAACAGCATGAAGAGATTTTCGTACCTATTTTTTTGTTACATTATGACTACTAAACCTACATAGTTTTTCAGTATTAAGTATGTGTCTTGATATGATCCAATAAGATTTATTTACTTTTCATACATTATGAGCTTATAGGGCTAAAATCTTATTGATATGACACACAGATAATCATATAACACAGATGTCAATTTTTATCATACAAAATAGCCTACATAATTTATATTCATTTCATGTTTACAAGCATTTAAAGCGCAAAACATACAGTAAATTTATTTATTGTATAATATATTATAATTTATAACCGATATAGTGAAATGCAATTCAACACATAGGCAGTACTCATTATTATACTATGACATGGGTAACACGAGAAAGTTCAATAAATACGTGTTTTGTTTTGAAGTTCCACACTTTCTATGCGGCGTACGTTGTTGCATTGAACTACATTGCGATAAAGTAAGGTACTAAATGATGCGGACGGCCAAAGCTCACGACCCTTTCTTCTTCTGAGCTGAATGCCAATCACGTACTCATACATTCAATAAACAGGCTACAGGATGTTGTTACCTTGCACTTGAACTCAATGTACCTACTACTATAATAGGTAGGTGTTTACAAGGTACGATGGAATATCTATTTGTTTTAAATATGTGTTTGTATAATAATTATAAGTATGTGATTTAGTAAGACGTTTATCCTAAACCAAGTGGCATGCATGGCTTCTAGATAGGACTAGGACTAATACCACTTGAGATCTAGCATTTGAGATAATAGTATTTTTATGATCTACATAATTAAATTTAAAGTTTTTGTCTTGGCTAAGTAGAGATACTTACCAGAGTATCAAGTCTTGAGAAGACTTTCAAAGTAGGTATCTAAATTTATCTAGGCTGTTAGGTTAATAAAGTAGGACCTAACTGCCTTGATTCTTTCGCAAGTGATTCGCAGTAATCCACGTTTTAAGCATTTAGGTTTAGCTAGGTACTTGAAACTAGTTTTGGAAGGCAAACTCGAGGAATATACGAGCTGTGCTGCTAATATTTAACATTGCTGTATGCTCAATGTGTATGCTCATAAAAGTAAAATAACTATCTTAGTCAAAATTTAAGATCTGTTGTGGTTGACGCATGCGGTTTATTTGTTGCAAAAACTTTCGACAAAGAGTTGTCATTCAATCACATTGTTCATAAAATTATTATTTATCAGTACCTATCAGTAAATGTTCTATGAGTTTTTTTTTAACTTAAAACGTATAGTAAGTATCTAGTGAAGTTTAAAATAGATATATCCGATGAATTGAGTCCAAAATCGAATTGGTGCAGAACATTACTATAGCTTATATCCTACTAATATTATAAATACGAAAGTTTGTATGTACGGATGGATGTTTGTTTCTCTTTCACGCAAAAACTACTGAACGGATTTGGATAAAATTTTGTATACATATAAAATATGATCTGCATTAACATATAGGATACTTTTTATCTCCGATAAATGATCCTGTGAGATACATTGAATAAACTAAAGCTCAAGCGAGCGAAGTCTCGGGCAACAGCTAGTAATATTTACTGTGACATTAATTCCGCTTTCTCTACCGTCATTTGTATTTATCTAGCTGTCAAATCAAATTTTAACTCCTTATCTGACAAACCATAATGTTTAATGTAGATGCCTAAAATTTTTTTTTTTTATTTCTACCTACTCCATTTAAAAACATTTTGCAAGTCACAGCAAATACACAAACGACAAATCAGTTTAGTTTTGTACGCCTACTGAAAATATTAAAATCTTCGTCTCCCTAATATACATGTCGTAGCCCGATCTTAAAATTAAGCACTTCATGATGTGGCCGGCCATTTCATAAAATGGTCGTATTTCATAAAACGGCCAAACAAAACTGGCAATATCGTTTAAACGTCAACGTTTGATGATATGTCAATCAACGTTTGGCCATATCATAAAATAGGTATAAATACGTTTGCAATTTACTGGAATTAGTATTATATTAATTTTGGGCAATAGATAAATAAAACATTATAAATATTTGTAATTTTGAAAGGAAACTAATAAATAAAAAGATTTAAATAACCTAATTAACCTCCAAATTACGTGTCGAACTCCACAATAATTTGACGTTGTCTTTTTTTTAGTGACTATCATAAAAATCTCCTAGCTTGATGTCTTAACGATAATACACTGCAATTATATCTTCTATTCACACTTATTATTCACTTTCGCAATTTACAAGAACAGATCGAGCAATTAAATAATTGTCTGCCGCCATGTTGTACCACCCACAATAACAAAGCGACATCAGCGCCTCTACCGGTGGACAATATAACTGTTTTACGATATGACCACCAACGTTTGGCCATTTCATGAATTAGTCGGTCATATCGTCAAACGCTGACTGATTTATTGATCTAGCCTATCAACATCATGATGTGGCCAGCGGGTATTGTGCCGCATCATGAAAAACGACCATTTTATGAAGTGGTTGGCCACATCATGAAGTGATTAATTCTAAGATCGGGCCACGACATACATATGTATAATAAAATGACACACAAGCACAAAGTAATTTATAAATAGTAAAATAAACGTATAAACGGCCTCTTTGAAGAGAATTGGAATCAAAACCTTTAAATACGAAGCATATACTTCCCTTTGACCTAGATTTGTGTTCGTTATATTTGTATTCTACATACACCACGTTATACAGTATAAAGTAATTGTACGGACGATGGGTAAAAGGATCGCTCTAATCAGTTGACAGTCTTTCAGTAATTTTTTGCATCATTCTAGTGTGGAAGACGGCGAGCGGTTGCACTTGGAGGTGTCGTTCGAGCCGATCTTCACAGCGGTCACGACGAGCGAGGTGGCGGCGGTGCTGTCGCGCGAGCTGGCTGCGCCAGCGCTGTTCAGACTCGCCGCTCTGCCGGAGACCTTGCATATTGAGGTATAAACATCTATACTTAAATAACGACCAGTGTCCTAAAGGGCAGTGCCAGCGGTGCCAGGTCATGTTTTGGGACTAGCGCGTATATGGACGAGCGCGTAAAATGCTAGTTACGGCACTGATAACAATTTGAAGTATCGAAGGGGAAGGTAGACCCAGCCTGAACTTTGATGTTGATAACCAGCGTCGTAGCTGGGGGGTGAGTACCCCTGGTTTTTCGCCCCACAAGACTTATTTTCTAAAAGCCTAAGGTAAGTACCTAACGGCACCCGCTCCTAGCTACGACGCGGTTGATTACTTAACTAAACCTTACCATCTTATAAACACCTAACTTATCGCCATCCATACTGGGTCATATGTTTACCTTAGATGATTTATCATCATCCGTAATTTTTTTGCAAAGTTACAAATAAATATTCCCCTATTTCTTAGGAAAATTCAGCGATATCGTCCCTTGAACTAGAAAATACCGAAACAACAATCCAAGAGGAACCGACCACCGAAGCCATGATGACTGAAGTAGAAGAAATCAGTAAATGCTACCCTAAGACCCTGTCGCTGTGCTCCCACCTACCGTACAACACGACTACGTACCCTAACCTCGTGGGGCACACGTCTAAAGACGCAATTTTAAGAGACCTTGTCGCATTCAGGGAGCTTCTTGATGCTGAATGTTCGCATCTTGCACAGGTAGACAAGACTTTTCTTGTTTTAATATGAAAAGGCTTTATTCAAGAGCAAACGTGTTAACAATTGATTACCTAAATAGCGTTTAAAAACATAACTATAAATACCTAAGTAAGAAACATTTTATGGATATAAAACATCGCCAAGTTGTCTTAGCCACCATAGATCAAGATTTGGATTGTTTAGAGATTGTAAAGATACAAAATTGAACTAATCATATTGTTCGATGAGAAGCGGGTATCTTAGTGGAAAAAATATTCAAGAAAATGAATAGCTTGTATTAACGTAAATTGATGTTACGCTTTTCGCTTTCTCTGCACGGGTTTGTTCTGTGCTCTTGTTACATTTAGCATGTTTTATCTCATAAGAGACATAAAATAACAACAAATACTTTATACTCAGGACTTCGTATGCCAAATGCTACAGCCGCGTTGCGACCTAGGGCGGCTGGTGCGGCCCTGCCGCGCTTACTGCCGCGCGTTCCACGCGGGTTGTGGATCACGCTTGCCCGACAGGCTGCGAGCCTATTTCGATTGCTCGCAGCATTTTCCAGACTACTACGGCCCTGGCTCTTGTATGCCAGAACCAGGTACAGAACCAAGGGGATTAAATATTTTTATTAATGAATTAAATAAGGGGCGCCGGGTGGCCTACCCAAACCATGGGCACTAGGGGCTCCAAAAAGAAGTTATTTTTAATCCAAACAAGGTCTTAACTGGAATCATAGCCCCAAACAAAATTAAGCGAAGCGAGCGCGAGAATTCAATTAAATATTGATAATCATTACTAGCCGTGTAACAACTGTCATTGTGTAAACAATGATAGTTGTTACATTTGAAGTATCTACCTAAAGTATGTTTATGTAAATAAACATATTTACTAACCGAGACTAAAACTGACTTTTTGCCTATACAAGGAAAGAGTAGACTTTGAAATTTATAGAATTGCTGTATAGTTGATCAATTTTGTTTCCATTGTTGAAGCATGTCGAATCGCAAGTCACAAAGCTTATTTAAATATGAGGCGTAGTGTAGTAAACCTTGAACAACTTGATTAAATTTATCCACGCCTGACATTCTGCATTACCAGTTGTTGTTATATAAATAACATGTGTATGTTTTTTTTAAACTCTGAAAATAAATCTTTGAGTCGCTAGAATTTTAGGTATGTAGGTACTAGGTACTAGATAATAAATTAGGCAATTTAGTCGAATAATGTGCTCTCTGAACTGAAAATTACTCAAATAATTTAATCTATTCGCGTAGCTAAAGAAATACTTACTTAATGTTAAACATTTGAAAATATGAATTATTGTGAAAATGTGTTGTGAAAAGAAAAAGTGTTTGTTAGTAGGATGGTAACCAGTTATTTTATCTTTTGTCTAACTCTACCACAAGGTCGTAGAAATAATATCAGCATCTAAGGACATAATAATTTGTTGCTTAAAATAATTAGCTGTTTCAAATAAATCATGGTTGTTTGCTAATGATTTAGTTTCAAGTATTAAAAATCTTAGATAAGTAGTACCAGATTTGTTCAGAATTACAGTAATTTATTGGAGATATTATTTTATTTGATACTCGATGGTTATTATTTATTTTAATACATACCACCAAAACGGCTCTCTAATGTGTTATTTTATTATAGAGTTAGTCGAATTTTATTTGATATTTTATAATAGCTGACGCGGCTAACTTTACACCGCCTGGCCCCTACGGAGGTACAAAGATAATTCTCTTGTTTGGGAATTTTTCGATGTTATAACAGATATTTTGCTATTCAGGGCTCATCGCCCTTCAATCTTTTATTTAACAAATCAAAGACCATAATATCGACCCAGCTGTTCTTGAGTTATAGATCGTGTTACTAGCTCAAATTTGATTTTTATAAAGGTAGTCATAGTCATGATCATTTATTGCATCATGTTAGTACATTGGTACCTAGCTGTTATTATTATAATAAAATCCCATAACATGGCTCTGGAGACGTATTTTTGAATCATGCGAATTCCAATTCGAACACGAAATGGCAAGATATGCATGCGAATGACTAAAATCGCTATTTTTGAAAATTCATTCTGTGTATTCTGCAACGAGTGGTCCGACCCACTCGTATTTCGATTCTACTAGTAGAAAGTTTAGAAGTATGACTTTGACAAGTAAACATATGGTTCACAGAATAAAAACTTTTTTTTTCGTTCCGTTCCATGCGATTTATTGCCGGTTTTAAAAATCAATAAGTTTTTGCATTCCGGTTTTAAATATTTTCTGCGTGAAACGAAAATAGTTAAAGAATTTTACCATAATAGCAACAAAGAATTCGAGTTATTCAAAAATGCGTAAAATTGGGAGTAATAGAAATAGAATTCGCACACGAATCGTATTCGTGTTCGAATTCAAGATTCATTTCGAATGCTTCAAATATACGTCTCCTGTACCTACATATACGAGTAAGAGACAAATTCTTACGTATAGCATGTACACTAATGTACAGTGCATGGAGGTATTTAAAATAATTGTCAAGCAAACTTTTGAGTTTTACGCTCAATATTGTACTGGTTTAAGCTTTAATTTAAACTCACCTGTAAACATCTGTAGCACCTTGCTACTTTCCGGATCGTTAGAGCAATCCTTATAAGTTCACCTAAATCATCATTTGTTCATCGCCAAACTTTGATGTTCCGAATAGTAACTTTAAAGCTACAATTAACTATTATTTTAGACCATTCAACTCATTTGTATTAGCATAAACTATCAACTTATGCGGATAAATATGAATAGGCGACGATAACACCTCTACATGTCTCGTAAAGCAGTGTCTGCCCTCATTAACAAAGTTTTTTTGCTATATTTTCAACTTGTTAATTTGTATAAAAAGTAATTCGACGTTAACGCTCTTAATGTATTTTTTTAATCGTCAGCTGCACATGCTGCAATCCTAATGCGGGCTGCTGTGGTCCAAACAGTAAACATTTTTTGAGGCTTTATATTATCTGTGCTAGATTGCCTCGGAGGTCTGAACCGGCTAGCGCTATCCCGACGCGCGTGCGACGGCACCCCTGACTGCGCGGACGCGGCGGACGAGCGGAGCTGCGCGTACTGCGGCGGCGCGGGCGCAGGCGGCGCGGGCGGCGGGCTGCGCTGCGCTCTACACGCGCGCTGCCTGCCCAGCCATCTGCACTGCGACGGCACCCCCGACTGTCCTGATGGCAGCGATGAAGTCGGCTGCTGTGAGACACGACACATCATTCATTTCACTTGAGAATCGATTGCGATTCCTACCCAACCTTCGTACACAGCTATTTCTTACTGCATTTTATTACGATATATTATTGTTAACTGGATTTCCTTATATTCAATGAATTAAATTTATAACACCCGTCTTTTCCCGTCAGGGGTTAAAAAACATAGAATGTCACTTGCCGCTACTTAATAATGGGAGGTGGCGTCTACTGAAATCATACCAATTGTTATATCGGCAAACGGGTTAATCCCAGCCACATTAGGTTCACACCTAAAAAGGCTGGGATTCATCGGCGGCTTTCTTCCAGCAAAGATGCAGAAAGCGGTGGTGCTTGATACTGCACGCATCGTCCGCCGATTTCTCTCTCTTTTGCCCTGATCCCGGCCAACTGTGCCACTGCGGGTCATTACCGCCCCAGAGGCGAGAGGTTTCGGCCTATAGGAAAATAATAATAATAAAGCTTTATTTGTCCATGCAAAAAAACATAATGTAAGTAACATAATAAATATAAATTCATTGGTAATTAATTTAACATATTAGATAGGATGAATTTATCCGAATTTAGAAAAGAAATTAATTAGATTTTTATTATAAATTGGATTCTATCGTTAATTTCTAATATAGTTATTTTTGTATGGACCCCCTACGGGTAAAAACCTCCTCCAAGTTGTGCCACTTTTTTCTGTCTATGGCTGTGTTCAGCCAACCTCGGCCTGCTATTGCCGTTATTTCGTCTGTCCATCTGGCGTGCGGGCGGCCTCTCGCACGGCTACCTTTCGGTCCGGGCCATTCTGCCGCTCGTAGCGTCCATCGGTTGTCTTCGTACCTAGCGATGTGCCCTGCCCACTTCCATTTGCTTTTAAGTACGAAAGTTAAGGCGTCGGTAACTTGGGTTTTCTTTCAGATGTCAGTATTTCTCACTTTTTCTTTGAGTCTTAGTCCCATACTGCTTCTTTCCATTCGCCTTTGGGTGGTCTGAACTTTGTTTTTGATTTTGGTTTCGATTGTCCATGTTTGGCACCCATAAGTCAGACAAGGAAGTATAGCTGTGTCCATTATTATTTTCTTAGCTGAAAGCGGCAGTTGTGACTTGAAAATCTCTTTGTGAGCCCAGTATTTCTTCCACGTGATTGCAACTCTCCTCTCTACCTCTTCAAAGTTCCTTTTGTTTGCCCAAGTATACATATTTTGATACAAATTCAAGCGGTAGGTATGTTGTTTATCAAAATTTTGTGACGTATGATGATTAGTCATCACTTTTGTTTTTTCAAGGTTAATTTCTAGGCCAACTTTTGAACTTGCCCGGTTTAGCTCGTTTATCATTGTGTTGAGTTGTTGCCGACACTCTGAGAACAGGACGATGTCATCAGCAAATCTGAGGTGGCTTAGGAAGTTTCCATTTATATTGATACCTCGTTTGGACCATGGTAGGTTTCCCATAACCTGTTGTAAAACGGCTATAAACAATTTTGGGGAGATTGGGTCGCCTTGCCTGACTCCTCTTTTAATGTTGATTGCTGTGCCAACTCTATCCAATTTGACTCTACTTGTACTGTTTCCGTAAATGTTTTTCAAGATGTTAATATATTTTTCTTTTATGTTTAGTGATTCTAAGGCTTCCCAGATGCTTTTTCGGAAGCATCTGGAAAGCCTTAGAATCACTTGCCCCTATTTACCTACCTCATAATGTTATTTTCTAATGTTTTAGACCGCGTGCGGGCGGTATCTTCCAAATCGCACCAGCACTTAAATTTATTACATTTCGTTTATTGCGCCAGTTGGATTTCGATCGGGTAGCAAGAATAGGGGCTTGTTTGGGATCAGATTGGGAACTGATTTCCTCTTCATCATGACTCTGCCAGCAAAAGTATGGTAAAAAAAAAGAAATACTCCGTTTTAGAGTCGATTTATGATTTTGTGCCTATCGCTGTGGAGACGGCCGGGCCCTGGGGTTGTGAGGCACTTAAGCTTTTCAAGGAAATAGGACGACGATTTAAGGAAAGGGGTTTCGATCCCCGCTCTGGGTCTTGGTTGGTACAGCGGGTCTCCATTGCTATACAACGAGGGGACCGTTGGTTCGGGTGGTAGTGTAGTTTTTTGACATAGCAATAAGCACGTAGCAGATATTGTTTAAACATTTGACGACGCTTGTTGCTAACGAAATTGCATAATATTTTTGCATGTTGTAATAGATGATTAAAGATAAAGGATATTAGGAGTTTATGACAAGTAAAAAAAGATCATTAACAACTTTGACAAACCTCTCCAGTGTGGATCACCCGATCCCTGGCCTCGTGGCGGCGCGAGCGTGGCGAGTCGACCCTGGGCGCGGTGCGGAGCCGCAGCGGGTACGCGGTGTGGTCGGAGCGCGGCCGCGACGGCAAGATCTGCGCCGCGCCCTACGACGCTGACAAGAGGGCGCTGAAGAGCGTCGCCACATCACTCTGCCGAGCAATGAGTTTTAGGTAGGCCGTAGGTTTCCTTTTTGTCGTACTCGTCATGTTACCCTCAAATGTAGCTGATTTCAAATCTGGTTTTAGATTGACCATGGTTAATTTTAATACTTTTTGTTGTTGTATTGACCTCGTTGTTTCTGAATATCGTTTTAAATTCGCATAAATGTATTATTAAGTCTTAGATACAAAGTAATTATTAAGTAGTACCCCGTTGTCGAATGTCTAACTCGTTTATGTTTTTTGTTTGGCGTTTAATTAAGTTCAATTAGCTGCAGATTAACTTCCTTAATAATATTATTATTTTTTAACAGAGGAGCATTAAATGTTGAAGTGATATCGGATGCCGAAGAGTTCAAGAGTGACCAACATGAGTACGTGGAAGTGGTGGATCCGTTCGCGCCCGAAATATCGTTTCTGAAGAGCGAATGTCCGGAACGAAAAGTTATCAAAGTTGTTTGCGATCAGTTGGGTGAGTTATATACATAAACATGCTATCTACCTATCTCATTCAATAGAAGAAAGGAGCTACCTGTTATCACCCTGCTTTTGATTTTAGTTTTAAGGGTTCCGTAACGTTAATTCTAAAAACAAAGGCTTATGTTTTGTCTGTATGTCCGTTACTACTTATTTTCGAACTATTCATGCCATGACGTAATAAGTTAACACCCAAGATTTTTACAGAGGGTCATGTATTTCCTACTATAGCTGATTTATGAAGATAGGTAAAAAAGTTGTAAATTATTATTTAGAAAAAACCCCTCCTACATAATAATAGTTTTTTTCGGCTTTTTGCTTGATAGGTACGAAACACCTTGTGAGTCTTGCACTCGTCCGGAATTTTTAACATAGGTGCGATTTTAACTTTAGTAAGTAATCTAATCAGATAACCGCCACAAGAAGACGGGCAGCAGCGTCTTCTCTCCACCATTGGCCAAACTGCGATCGCCAACCCGCCTGCCAAGCGTGGCGATTATGGCAAAATCCTCCTTTTGGAGAGGCCTGGGTCCAGCAGTGGACTGATATAGACTGTTGATGTGATGTGATGTGAAGTAATCTAATCAAGTGGATATTTTTTATGAGTGAATGAAATGAAATGAAATTATTTATTCTGTATGTAGGCCCTCCTCCGGGCACTTTTACACGTCCCAAAATATAACTTAGCCCTACCACCGCTTCGGGACTACATATAGGCTGGTGATGAGAAGAAACGGCGCAACAAACTCAGTCACCTTTGTCAGCCTGATTTTACAGGAAATACATTTTACAAGACAATAGTAAGTGCGAGCTAGGCAGTTTAAGTCCATACACTGTTGTTGTTGTTACATAATCTTCTAATTTGTAATATCCTTTTGTCATAAGGACTTTTTTAATGTTGATTTTGAACTCATGGATCGGTAGTTCAACAAGAGTTTGTGGTAATTTATTGCAAAATTTTATACCATTCCCCATAAATGAATTACCAACTTTTTTTAATCTGAAGCACGGAACAGCAAGTTTATTTTTATTTCTAGTATATAATGATGTAAATCACTTTTTAGACTTGTTTTTTTTGTATGTATGTTACGCGATTACGCCGTCAATTATGGACCGATTTCAAAATTTATTTTTTAGTTTGAAAGGGTATACTCCCGAGGTGGTCCCATTTCCACCAAGTCTGATGATGGGATCCCTGGGAAATCGAGGGCAACCCTCAATTTTTATAGGCGCCCATAATGTTTTGCATATATTTTCTGACTCGATGCTGATTTTTGGGTCTGGTAATCATCATGTCATGTTGCTGACCTGATGATGGAAGCCACAGAACTCCTTAACGGATAGGAGTTAGAAGATAATACTGCAATTAGTCGACAGAACGTATTTCGCAGTGTGTTGAGCAGACGTGGAGCTTATGAGGTACCAGACCGCCAATTTTTATTTACTGGGGGCGTACCCGCACACCCAGTAACGAAAAAAAATTTGAAAGTTCCTTTCTTAATTTAACCTGTTATTTAACGCGAGACCTTATCCTATGGTTACGACACCAAAATAGCCGCCGTTCTGGTTGGAGTGTAGGTAAACCCTTTTCTTAAGACTTAAAAATTTTCGTCGAAAAATTGACCCTATATAACACCTTATTTTTATCATACCATTGGATGGGGGGTCCATAGAGGACCAATATTAGTTAAGGTTACTTTGCTGTAAAGTAATTTTTGGCGAAGTTAGGAGGGAAAAAATAGAGGACTTAACACTTAAAATTGTAAAATAAAAAAAGTTTAATAAAAAACTAAAAACCGACTTCAAAATGAAACTAAAAAGCGAAAAATAATATTGACTAAAACATACCTAATCAGTTCTTTTTGGAGTCGGTGCGAATGAACACATTTTAACTCTCGATGGCTGGCACCGACTCCAAAAAGAACTGATTAGGTATGTTTTAGTCAATATTATTTTTCGCTTTTTAGTTTCACTTTGAAGTCGGTTTTTAGTTTTTTATTAAACTTTTTTTTCTTACATACATAATATTTTAAAAATGTATTGGGACGCAACGGTTAATAATGTTGACCTCTTTAAAAATCTCCCTCAGAGACTCTCGAGGACCAAGACAGTATATTGCACGTACGGCTCTTTTCTGCAACACAAAGATTGATTCAATGTCAGCAGCTGAGCCCCATAGCAATAGACCATACGACAACAAACTATGAAAATAACTAAAGTATACTAGTCTTGCCGTTTCGACATCAGTTAAAAGATTTTTAATACTTGAAAAAAATCGTCCGCCTCAGGTGGGATCCGAACCCACGTCCATCGCATACCGGGCGAGTGCTTTGACCACTAAGCTACCGAGACGTTAGTCAACTCAACGAAATCTTTGAAGTGGTTCTCGCTGTCAAAGCCAGCGTATTTTCTAATCAATGTTGCGGTATATACTACTACCGTCAACACCCGATAGAAATATTTTTACAAATATTTAACTATTGGTAAAGATCAGAAAAGCTTAAACAATTAATTTTTTTGTTTTTAGCAATTACCATGCTAGTTTTATCTAAGATTTTTAATACTTGAAAAAAATAGTCCGCCTCAGGTGGGATCCGAACCCACGTCCATCGCATACCGGGCGAGTGCTTTGACCACTAAGCTACCGAGACGCCGTATGTGTTACCGAGACGTTAGTCAACTCAACAAAATCTTTCAAGTGGTTCTCGCTGTCAAAGCCAGCGTATTTTACACATCGTGCGAATGAACACATTTTAACTCTCGATGGCTGGCACCGACACCAAAAAGAACTGATTAGGTATGTTTTAGTCAATATTATTTTTCGCTTTTTAGTTTCACTTTGAAGTCGGTTTTTAGTTTTTTATTAAACTTTTTTTTCTTACATATATAATATTTTAAAAATGTATTGGGACGCAACGGTTAATAATGTTGACCTCTTTAAAAATCTCCCTCAGAGACTCTCGAGGACCAAGACAGTATATTGCACGTACGGCTCTTTTCTGCAACACAAAGATTGATTCAATGTCAGCAGCTGAGCCCCATAGCAATAGACCATACGACAACAAACTATGAAAATAACTAAAGTATACTAGTCTTGCCGTTTCGACATCAGTTAAAAGATTTTTAATACTTGAAAAAAATCGTCCGCCTCAGGTGGGATCCGAACCCACGTCCATCGCATACCGGGCGAGTGCTTTGACCACTAAGCTACCGAGACGTTAGTCAACTCAACGAAATCTTTGAAGTGGTTCTCGCTGTCAAAGCCAGCGTATTTTCTAATCAATGTTGCGGTATATACTACTACCGTCAACACCCGATAGAAATATTTTTACAAATATTTAACTATTGGTAAAGATCAGAAAAGCTTAAACAATTATTTTTTTTGTTTTTAGCAATTACCATGCTAGTTTTATCTAAGATTTTTAATACTTGAAAAAAATAGTCCGCCTCAGGTGGGATCCGAACCCACGTCCATCGCATACCGGGCGAGTGCTTTGACCACTAAGCTACCGAGACGCTGTATGTGTTACCGAGACGTTAGTCAACTCAACAAAATCTTTCAAGTGGTTCTCGCTGTCAAAGCCAGCGTATTTTACACATACAGCGTCTCGGTAGCTTAGTGGTCAAAGCACTTGCCCGGTATGCGATGGACGTGGGTTCGGATCCCACCTGAGGCGGACTATTTTTTTCAAGTATTAAAAATCTTAGATAAAACTAGCATAATAATTGTTAAAAACAAAAAAATTAATTGTTTAAGCTTTTCTGATCTTTACCAATAGTTAAATATTTGTAAAAATATTTCTATCGGGTGTTGACGGTAGTAGTATATACCGCAACATTGATTAGAAAATACGCTGGCTTTGACAGCGAGAACCACTTGAAAGATTTCGTTGAGTTGACTAACGTCTCGGTAGCTTAGTGGTCAAAGCACCCGCCTGGTATGCAATGGACGTGGGTTCGGATCCCACCTGAGGCGGACGATTTTTTTCAAGTATTAAAAATCTTAGATAAACCTAGCATGGTAATTGCTAAAAACAAAAATTTAAATCAGTTAAAAGCCTTATTTTCCTCACAGCATAAGCCGCTGAACTGAGCCTTCCTGACAGGGCATTTATATGGGGACCCCATTGCAGTCGTGAGTCTAATGTGATTCCCAAATATGTTGTTGAATCAACCGCATCTATATGATCGTCTGACATATTTATTTGCGTACTGACCTGCCTTACATTGGGCATAGTGAATTTAATGCACTTGGTTTTTTTCACATTTAGTAAGAGATTGTTGGCAGTAAACCAGCGTACTACTTGTGAGAGCGCATCATTAACATCGTCGAAGGTAGCTTTACCTCTATCAGTTTTAAAAATCAAAGGTGTATCATCTGCAAACAATACTATCTCACAAAGGTTTTTAGTAAAGTTAGGAAGGTCATTTATATATATTAGGAATAATAAAGGTCCCAATATAGAGCCCTGGGGCACACCCATGCGTAATGGGGCTCCAGAAGAGTCAGTTCCATTAATACTAACTGTTTGCAATCTGTCAGTGAGGTATGACTCTAAAAAATTTCCTGAATCATTCGAGACACCATAATGCCGTAATTTCATTATTAACGTTTTGTGATCTACACAATCGAATGCTTTAGACAAATCACAAAACACTCCTTAAGCATCTTTCTTTTTTTCAAATGCATCGAATATATTAAAACCGCGCCACAGAGCTCCAATCGCGGAATCGAAACCTGCTTAATTGAAGACACTCTTGTTTTTGCCGTCACCAAATTGACACGAACTGTTCCATCTTCTTTAATAATACGAATGTACACGACAGCAGCATAAGCTTCATTCGAGGCATCGCTAAATCCATGAATCTCGGTCAATGTATCATTCCGATTCGTGTCCATCCATCGAGAAATTTCAAATCCTGCAACTGACGACAGTTCATTTCTGAACGATAGTCATTCTTGCTTAATTTTATCCGGCAGTTCTTGGTCCCAATCGATACCTGATACCCAAATTTTCTGTATGAGTATTTTTGCTCTTACCACTACAGGAGCTATCCAGCCTAGCGGATCAAATAACCGCGAAATATCAGAAACAACATGCCGTTTTGTCACTAAAGTTTTTATAGGTGGCAGTTGAACAGAATAAACGAATTTATCTGTCAAGCTATTCCAGCTTAAGCCCAATACTTTTACCACTTGTTTAGTTTCCTTGTCCATGGTTATTTCTACTTTGTTTTCTTTTTCCTCTGCCTTCTCCAATTTCTTTAATAACTCGCTAGAGTTAGTCCTCCATTTCTGTAATTCGAAACCACCTTTTCTCATTAATGAATTCACATCCTTGTAAATGTCAACTGCTTCAGCCACTGTTTCAGAACCTGTCATTAAATCATCCATATAAAAATCCTTAAGCACAATATCCGAAATCGATTTAAACATTGGCGATTCATCTATGGCTAGCTGCTGTAAAGCCTTAACAGCTAAATATGGTGCCGCCGAAACTCCAAACGTCACACGTAACATCCGATAGTGTTGCAAATTGCCATCCTTGTCATGCCATAATATTCGTTGAAAGTCAACATCAGACTTTGCGACCTTCACTTGGCGATACATCTTGACTATATCGGCTATGATGCAAATAGGATGTCTTCGCCAGCGCATAACCAGATGTCTGAGGTCAGGTTGAAGTTTAGGGCCTATCATGAGATCTTGATTCAATGAAACTCCGTTTGTCCCAGTACATGACGCATCAAATACTACTCGTACCTTAGTAGTTTCCCTGTCTTCCCGCACCACGGCATGATGAGGTAGGTACACTGCCAGTTGGTTATTTTTCTCTTCTTCAGGGACCACCTCCATATGAGTAAGTTCGACATATTCGTTCAATACCGCTTCGTATTGCTCCCTCAAGACAACATTTTTTGCCAATCTTGTATCTAAACAATGTAGTCTTCTTGCTGCAACCCTTTCAAAGTTGCCATATTGACATCTAGGGTCTTTTTCACGAAAAGGAAGCTTCACGACATACCTGCCTGTGTCGTCTCTTCGAGTTGTTTGAGCGAAAATCTCCTCACATCTCTGCTCCTCTTCTGTAAGGAACTTTTTATGTATACTCTCCGATGGTTCCGATTCTATCTCCCAAAACGTTCTTAGCAAATTATCATCTACTAGAGTATGTAGAGTAACAACCGTGTCAGTTTTCATCGTTCCCGAATATACTTGTCCAGATAAAATCTATCCCAATTTTGTTTTTAAGGCCAGTGGACACCCTGGTGGGCCTTTAAATACACCGTCTTCTAAAATCTGACAAAACAAACCTGCTCCAAACAACACGTCAACTTTGTTAGGAACTTCAAACTTCGGATCCGCTAACTTTAATTTGGCCAGTTCCGGCCACCATGGCAAAAGCACCTTTTCTGTAGGTAGAAAAGCCGTAAGTTTATTCATTACATAAACCTTGACTTCAAAACTAAACGTAGGATCATAGATAGAACACAGCTTCAGAATCACAAAAAACCTAGAGTTTATAGCTGAGTTCGTATCACTTCCTACCCCAGAAACGAGAATATTTGCTGGATATTTCTGCAAGCCTAATGACTGTACAGGGGCCTCCGTTATAAATGAAGCTTGCGAACCTTGGTCCAACAAACATCGCATTGTCATATCTCCCCAAATTCTCGATTTAACCCTAATAAGAGCAGTTGCTAATAACACGCGACTTTGAGTTGTAGAAGCACATGCCGTGACAGGATTCATCTCCGATTCCACCTGTTCCTTTAGAGGATCAGCAGAAGCAACGTTAACCTTAACACCATTTCCGTCTAACCCTTTACCTCTAGATGGCTCTACGAGGTTATCCTGAGGGTGAAGTAATGAGTGATGTTTCCTCTTACAAATTTTGCATGCGTAATGAGTGCAACTCCCGCATCAGTTGTGTTTCTACCTTTAGTAAAACCAAACTGCTTCTCATGCAATAATTCGTTCATTCTAAAATGTAATAAGAGTTGATTAAATATAATCTTTTCAAATATTTTACTAAGAGCTGGTAGTATTGATATAGGTCTGTACTTCGAGGGATCACTTTTATCACCGGATTTAAATAAGGGTATTATACCTTTATTTAAATTTACTGTACTTCATTAAATTTGGAAATGAACCTTCATCAATACACCGATTAAATATACAAGCAAGATGCATTGCTATACTATCAATAATATGGTTGATTATATTAGTCGAAATTCCCCATAAATCTTCAGTTTTTCTAATATTCAACTCTCTAAAGTTTAAATAATAATTTCTGGATTAATATGTCTAAAATTAAATGAGTAAATTACTTTGCAATGTATATCCAATAAGAAGCAATGTTGCAGAGTGTGGAGTGGCAAGCGCACGAGTGGCGCGCGCCCGCAGCGGCGTGGAAGGCCTGCCGCGGTCCGCGCAGCCCGGCGACTGGCCGTGGCACGCCGCGTTACTGCGCGCGCACGTGCACGCCTGCGACGCCGCGCTCGTCCACGCCTCTTGGCTGCTGACCACTGCCTCCTGCTTCCAGGTTCGCTCTTTTTGGGTTCCGTACCCAAAGGTTAAAACGGGACCATATTACTGAGGCTACGCTGTCCGTCTGTCTGTCCGTCAGTCACCAGGCTGTATCTCATGAACCGGGATAGTTTTAGAGTTACAATTTTAACAGATTCTGATGATGTAGTTCTTTTGCCGCTATAAGTAGCAACAAATACTTAAAAACAGAATTCAATAAGAATTTAAGGGGGCTCCCATACAACAAACGTGTTTTTTGCCGTTTTTTTGATAATGGTACGGAACCCTACGTGCGTGAGTCCGACTCGCACTTGGTTTTCTTTAACGCGCTTCTACAGTACGCGGCATCTATGTTGAGCGCTGGGGCGAAGAGTGATGGGCTTTGCGCATCTTACGAGACGATCACCGTATCAAAGGCGCGTGTGCGCGGAGCTAACAACCAACCACGGCCGACGGTGCAGGCGCGCGCGTCACACGAAGAGCCAAAGCGCCCAACTTCCGTGCCGCTAGTTGTAGTCATATCTCAAGCTCACACTACCCGTGTCTACTAGCCACCGTGCTGCTGATCTGATGATAGGTAGAGCCAGGAGATGGATAGTAAACTTTGCAGAAGAAGATTAATTTTGACGAGTCCAATATACATAAATTGTTGTTGTTTTTTTATCTATGATAAAGATAATCTTCATCTCTCAGGGACAACCGAACGTGGAGTGGATAGCCAGATTTGGTACGGTGCGCATACAGAGCACAACACCGTGGCAGCAGGAGCGGCGTGTTGCAGAGGTGATCCCTTCTCCCGTGGAAGGCAGTATGCTGGCTCTATTGCGCCTTGAGAAACCCGTCGAGATGACAGACTTCGTGCGACCGATCTGTCTGCCTGAGAACGCCACCACCGCCGATCAATCCATCTGCAACACGCTGAGCTGGACAAGGAATAGAGACCAGCTCCAGCGAGTACAAGTGGTCACCAGTCCAATGAATAAATGTGAAAACGTCAGCATTGCAACCGTTAACGGTATTTGCTCAGAACGACTTTATGACAACGATGATTGCGATGTAAGTTCATGGTATCTAGCTCTCTATTGCAGGGAGTTTTAAAGTTCTCATTGTAGTTTTTATTAGAAAATGTCTTTGCATTACATACTTACAACTAATATTCATTAGCTTCGGAACCCTAAAAATATTTTTTTTTTTAGTTATAGGTAGGTACTTATTAGATGATTTCAATTTATGTATTCACATTTACAGGAGGAAGAGTATGCTGGAAGTTCAATGATGTGCTTTGACGACAAGTCTAAGCACTGGTCACTCATAGGAGTCAGTGGGTGGCGAATAGCCTGCTCAAAAATAGGACTTGGTCGACCTCGAATATATGATTCAATCGCTTCACACCTCGACTGGATAAAACAATCTATATCTCACTATCCAAGGTGACCTTTTTATTAA
The DNA here is from genome assembly GCA_950371115.1 of Anania fuscalis. Taxonomy (NCBI): domain Eukaryota; kingdom Metazoa; phylum Arthropoda; class Insecta; order Lepidoptera; family Crambidae; genus Anania; species Anania fuscalis. The sequence goes on from OX493330.1 coordinate 13,703,291, forward strand.
CTAAAACTTATGGAAAGACTGTATTGGATAAAATAGTTACCTAGGTTAATAATTATTGTAAATTTTAAATAACCAATGTTATTGAATAGAAATTTTATTGTCTTTATAATCAAAGGTCGGATAACAGCAATGATGGCTACTTGCAATGTAAGGCCGTTAATGGAACAAGGGCGGAGAATTCCATGCAAAATACTAATATAGAGTAGGTACACACATGGAGGCAAAAGAAACGCCACAGCACGTGCTTATGGAGTGCGGGCAGTGGCAGAACAACGGGCATGGATTCTCCAATCACCCGGATCTCTCCCGGAAGTCTTCAAGAGCCTGAAAAGGCTGCTGACGATCTGGGAAGACCTGGGCTGGTTAGAGTAAAGGGGAAGGATGTAGCACGCACAATGGCCCGATCAAGAGGCCAAGTGCGGAAACTGCCCAGCTAAACAAACTAACTAGGTACATACATAAGAGGTATGCGAGTTAAGAAAGCACGGGCTGATTAACAGGCGAGGTGTGGATGCCGAATCTTCTCTACTGTTATGGGCCTAAATGATTGTTGCTGTTGAGTAGTACCTACCCACAAAACTTCGCCTGTATTAATTAAGTCGTTTTATATTTTAGTTTTTGTTACAATTATGTAGGTGCAAACCAAAGAAAGAGATTATTTGTCATATGTTCTTGTTCCCGCATACAGATACTAAATAATATGTGATTAAGATTCCTATTGACACAGATATTATTATACCTGAGTACCTGATGCACCTACTATTAATGTAACAGTTAAGGTTAATTGACCTTTGATTATAATGTTTCTGTTGGTGATAATTCCAAACAAACTTGCAGATTTATTAATATCAACAAAAGGAATTAAAGATTAAAGTATTTTTGATTTTCAAAAAAGTTCAATTAAAGGCATAGTCAACTAATTTTACAATAATTAAGGAAGTAGGTACTTTTTATGTGTAATGATTAGTTCTATGTAAATTTTATTATTGAAATTAACTAATCTGTTCATTTGTGAATTATAATTTATGTTTGTAAATCTATAGTAAGTAGTAGTATCTAAGGTAATTTATTTAGAAGTTGTATGTTGCTGTGGAAAATATTTTATACCTGCCTACTTAAGTATCTACTCAATAACTTAATAAATCAAAGCTAGGTGAAAATTTTAAGAAAGTTTTTCAGACTTATTGTTAATTTTTGAAATATTAATTGTTAATATAACTAAGAAAATTACCAAAATCTATTGCTTAATAAATGATTTGCAAAAGGTAAGATCTTTCTTTTACACAAAATGTTTCAACTTTTACATTTTGCTATGTTCTTGTAGCCTTGTATTCATAAATAACAGTTCAATAACTGAGACCATAATTGTATATTATTTAATAACTTAATTAAAGCTATACATTTAGAAGAAATTAAAACAAATAACACATTGGAAAAAAATTACAACTTTATTCAATAGTCAATATGCATGACTACATATTTACATTTTATTTCACATTATCTACACTAAAAATAAATGAGTAAATCAATACATAATTACTTTAAAACACCTTCCTCTTGTAGTTCTTTACGAATCTTGGCTTGAATGTTTTCTGGAAAGTTTTTTAGTTCTTTATTTATATATTCATTAAGGTTTTGCAAGGGCCTATAGTGTTGATGAACCAACTGAGATCCAGCCAGCATAGAAAACATAGCAGCACATGAAAAGCTGAGATATTGAAACCATGTCACTCCAGCAGGCATGATAAGCTGTTGACAATCTATGCTGTAGATGTAGTGTATTTTCTTATCTTTTCTTCAACTATATCTTGAGCCCTGCGCTTTTTGAATGTATTATAAAAGTTGACTTCACCAACTTTCCAATTGATCATGGAAAACTCCAAAGCTGCACCAAGTACAAAAAACATTGGCAGAAACCTATACATACCAAATGTTCTTTTGCCGGGCCATTTGTTGACTAGTTTTTGAATCCAGCCAATTCTCATTGCATTCGATTGCTATGAATTAAATCCAATCCAATCCACACAAATACTTCTTTCTTGTATTTGTGTATAATAGTTAAATTAAGCAAGCAAAATCATGTAATGATCAGAAATTACAAATTTTAACCTTAAATTCTTCTTAACACATTTTTTTTTAACTTTCGTTCGTACTTCGTTCCACTTGGAACAGGCTAAGGTCTAGGACCATGCTGCCTAGTCATTAGTAATTTATATTTCATTGTTTTTTTTATAGTTCATCTATTAAAATTCAAGTCATTTTTAATGGCTGTGATTGATGTGATGTGATTACTAGATCAGTGCAGTGTTTCCCCTTGTTCCGATTTGCGCTAAAAGCACAAATCCATATAAATGCAGTAGTTTGTTATAAAAGCACTGTAAAGCTGGAAACATACTATCGGACGCGGCTTACGGAGGCGGCTTACAGCCGCGACTTAAAGGAATCTAGGTATTGAATGTACAGTCAACAGCACGTCGACCTACCCCAAAAGTCAAAAAAATCTCCAATAGATTTTCAACTTTAAGCCTGACAAATAGAGTTCATTTTCAAATGAAAAGAAATGATATTTTGTGGTAGGTTGACGTGCTGTTGTCCGTACACTAAGGTGTGCAAACCATCGGACGTCAGTCGCGGACGTAACCTTGGGCTGACCTTCAGCGCTCGGACGTCCGACAGCAATCTGGCGCGCTGGATGTTTCTGTAAAGCTGGAAACATACTATCGGACGCGGCTTACGGACGCGGCTTACAGCCGCGACTTAAAGGAATCTAGGTATTGAATGTACACTAAGGCGTGCAAACCATCGGACGTCAGTCGCGGACGTAACCTTCGCTGACCTTGAGCGCTCGGACGTCCGACAGCAATCTGGCGCGCTGGATGTTTCTGTAAGCCGAAAACGTCCGCGGACGGTATGCACGGGGTGCGGACGCGTCCGAGCGTTAGAAGGACGCCGACTGCGCGAGAGCTCGCACGTGCTTATTGATTGCATGAACATTTTTATTATAAGATAGCTAGCGATTTGATAACGTATGCGAAAAAGAAACCCGCTTATCACCGTATTCAGTATTATGTTACAGGAAATCTCCGGGACCTGGACAAGATTTATTTAGGGTTCCGTACCCAAAGCGTAAATCGGGGGCCTATTACTATTCCGCTGTCCGTCTGTCTGTCTATCTCATGAACCGTGATAGCTAGACAGTTGAAATTTACACAGATGATGTATTTTTGTTGCCGCTATAATAACAAATACTAAAAACCAGAATAAACTAAATATTTAAGGGGCTCCCATACAACCAAAGTGATTTATTTTGCTCGTTACTAAGGCTCCGCTGTCCATCTGTCTGTCTGTCCGTCTGTCACCAAGCTGTATCTCATGCACCGTGATAGCTAGAGAGTTGAAATAAATATTTAAGGGGGCTTCCATACAACAAACGTGATTTTTTTGCCGTTTTTATAGAAAATGGTATGGTAATGGAACCCTTCGTGCGCGAGTCCGACTCGCACTTCGCCGGTTTTTACAGATAATGGTGCGGAACCCTTTGTGCGCGAGTTCGACTCGCACTTGATCGGTTTTTTGGGCCTGGATAATTGTATTTTGGATAAGCTACTATTTTTAAGAATTTTCTTCCAAAATCTACTAAACGATACAGATTTTCTACTGAAATTACTACTAAATCATCGTCCTCTTTGTCACAAACCTACCAAAAACGTAGAAATCTACTTAAAGTGGTCACACTCATGGAGTCCGCAAGCAACGTCCGAGGACCGTGCATACTTATCAGTCGCGGCTGTAAGCCGCGTCCGTAAGCCGCGTCCGATAGTATGTTTCCAGCTTCAGAAGGACGCCGACTGCGCGAGAGCTCGCACGTGCTTATTGACTGATTGGGAAATCCCCGGGACCTAGACAAAACTTAATTAGGGTTCCGTACCCAAAGCGTAAAACGGGGCCCTATCACTAAGGCTCCGCTGTCCGTCTGTCTGTATTTCCGTCTGTCACCAGGCTGTATCTCATGAACCGTGATAACTAGACAGTTGAAATAAATATTTAAGGGGGCTCCCATTCAACAAACGTGATTTTTTTGTCGTTTTATAGAAAATGGTACGGAACCCTTCGTGCGCGAGTCCGACTCGCACTTCGCCGGTCTTTTTTTGCTTGGATAATTTGTATTTTGGATTAGCTACTATTTTTCAGAATTTTCTTCCATAATCTACAAAACGATACCGATTTTCTACTAAAATTACTACTAAATCATCGTCCTCTTTGTCTCAAATATACCTACCAAAAACGTAGAAATCTACTTAATGTGGTCCGTCAACTTCCGAAAGACCGTGCACACTTATGAGTCGCGGATGTAAGCCGCGTCCGATGGTTTGTTTCCAGCTTTAGTTAGCACGAATCCTCAGGCCGAAAATGCGGCCTGCATTTGGCTTAGAAATAACTTTGTGAAACCTATTGACATAGTGCTAACTTGATCAGTGCCTGTAAGTGGTTTTCGTAGTATTAATTATTTGATCAGTGGTGAGTGGGGCGAAAATGTAAAAGAACAACTGTCGACTTTTTGGCGGGAAGTTGAAAAGAGCGGTCAACTTATTTTATAATATTTATTTTTTATTGTAAAACTGTAAATATTTATTGTTAAATACTAGTTTTATAGTTTAGTGTACGTATTTTATTTATCTGGTAAGTTTTTTTGGTATATTGTAGTTGTAGAGTTCCAGTATGGAGACGGAGCCGGCTCCTGACCCTTACCCTCCTCCAGCCCATAACCCACTCCTAAACCTTTTAGAAGCTGAAAAATTTATTAATTCACAAGAATCTGAATTTGAAACATCCAAACTTGTTAAAAGAAATAAAAGAAAGTCAAATAAACCAGAAAATAAAATGATGTTTCGTCCACTATAGTTAAAAATAAAATGCTAAAATGCCCATATATTGTACATGTCACTTTAAAAGAAACTTCTATCAATTCTGGTTCCACTCTTCATCCAATCAAATTTGGGAACTTTTTGTTCAGAAATAATCTGAAAAACATAATCGAAGATGGTATTAAGCGCATTGGACGGAATCGTTTATCAGTGTCATTTAAAACTCCTGCGGGTCTAAAACGGCCGCATTGGATGTTTCATATTCCGTTCATAATATGTTTCATTTAGCAAATCTTAAAATGAAATGTTATTTGATGAATCATAAAATGAGCCTCGAACATTTCATATTTGCAGTTCATCTAATTTGACAGTTTTGTATGGAAATTCGTAATATGGTCCACTTATTATGAAAAGAGTAATTCATATTAAATGTCAAATTGGTGAACCACCATTTTAATGTTATTTTTATTATTATTTTGTATTGATATTTGTAGAACACACAAAACTTGAGTATTTTAAAACATTTTGTTCCTTTGTGTTGTTAAAAACTTTCATTTTCACAAAAACCGTAAAGTAAGATTGGACGCGTCACTATATTTTTTTAACGTCATCAAATATGATCCATTTGATGAAATGAATTGCATATCATTCATTTATTAATGTGGCCGTATTAGGGTTTGCAAATCATTTCTGCTACATTTCACTAAATGAAACAGATTAAAAATGAAACATCCAATGCGGCCATTTTAGACCCGCTGGTGCAGCCAACTTGTTTCTATCAAATGACCTAATATCGTTGGAATACAGTATTTCCATTCCATCATTCAATATTTCAAAAATACACAGACAGATCTATCCAATTGCGAGTTCCAGGTGGTAATATTACTCGTAATCTCTACAAAGGAGTTCCACAGGGATCTGTTCTTAGTCCCCTTTTGTACGACATTTACACAAGAGAATTGGAAAACTCAGTATTATCCACGTGTTCAATTTTGCAGTATGCGGATGATGTTTTGCTTTACAATATCAACGACTCTATAGAAGCATCTTCCTATGTTCTGGAAAACTCGTTATGTGAGCTGTCTGAGTGGTTATGTGACCGTAACCTTTCACTATCCACCTCCAAGAGTACTGTTGTCGTCTTTTCTAGAAAAAGAAGTATTCCAGAAATTCGAATAAAAGTCAACGGCACCTTAATTCCCGTAGCTAATGAAATAATATTTTTGGGAAGAAAATTTGATAGTAAACATAGTGGGGTAGCGCATGTTAGTTATATTGTTAATAAATGTGAAAAGAATTTAAATATCATGCGAGCTCTTGCAGGAGTTTGGTGGGGTGCTCACCCTTTTACATTAAAACTAGTATATAATGCCGTAATTAGGAGTCTTTTAGATTATGGCTCATTTGCGAATCGGTATGGCTAACAGAACAGCCCTTAAAAAATTGGATTTGGTTTAATATAGAAGCCTCAGAATAATTTTAGGTGCGATGCGTAGCACTCCGGTTAATGCTTTGCAAGTTGAAAGTGCAGACCCTCCGTTACATTTGAGACGCCAATACCTTTCTGATAGATATCTATTAAAACTGTATCAATCAGCTAACCATCCTCTGGTACATAAACTTAGCTTACTTAATGATGCAATAACTATTAACAATAATTTCTGGCGTAACAAAGCAATCCCCAACTTAATAAATAGTTACAGGAAAATTATTGAACTTGACTGTCAAATAATTAAATTTCCATGTCATCCATTGTTCCACTTTGATTATCAAGTCTTAATTTTTGAGCCTGATATTTTGCTATCTATAGGTATAAACAAAGATACACGTAATCCAAATCAAAAATTCTTAGAATATATTCAGAAGTATGCTTCGAATTCAGAATTTTTACAGATGCTTCTAAAACTCTTTCAGATCAAGTTATTCCTGATTCAGGTAATTCCGTAGGTTCCGCCTTCTTACAACAGTCTTCGGGGTATTTCAAACTCTTTAAATATCCGCACTTTACTTCTAACTTCTGTGGCGAAGGTTTGGCCATCTTGGAGTGTATAAATTATATAATAAGTTGTAAAATTAGCCACTCCCTCATATTGACAGATTCTTTAAGTTTTTTGCAATCTCTTCTTGCGAATCCTTTTAAAAACATCACATTTAGCCCCTTATCACTGTTAGTCAAAAGTAAGTTGATGGAATGTAATTTAAATAGTCTGCACATTAAACTGGCCTGGATACCTGGGCACTCAGGTATTCAGGCTAACGAACAGGTAGACAACTTGGCAAAGTTGGCTGCTAGACAGGGTAGCGATAGCTGTAAAAAAGTATATTGCCAAGATTTAGCAATTATTCCCCAAAGGATACTCAATCAAGATTGGAATCAGAATTGGCAGATTTCCAGCCAGTCCAAGGGCAAATTTTATCACGATTTTCAACCTAATATAACAGTAAAACCCTGGTTTGCTAAACTGCGTTTTGACAAACAAATTACTTTAACTATTTCCCGCCTACGTTTTGGACATTGTTCTTCTCCCTCTCATTTATCAAGATTACACATCTTAGATTCTTCCTTATGCGAATGTGGTTTGGAGAAAGGAAATATTTAACACTTATTATTTAAATGTCCCTTATATAACTCATTAGACCTTCATAACATTTTAATTAATAAAAAAGCTCCTCACCCTTATAATCTTTTATCTATTTTATCATTATCTAATCAAAAATATATTTATTCTCTTGTAAAATTTTTAAAGTTCCACAATATTAAACTATAATTTTATAACTCTATTATGTACATTTAAATTATATTATACCGTTCAACGATCCAATCCCTACCCGTCCTTCCCACTACCCCTTACAAAATCCTCAAAACTTGAAAATGGCAAAGTAATCCTCAGTCAGCCAGACTGAAGAGGCGTGGGTTGCCAGTAATATAAAAGAAGAAGAAGAACAACTGTCACTGTCAGGAACACATAAATGGCGAATGATTTTTTTTATTTTTAACTGTTTATTTCTGCTTAATTGCTTAAACCTTTTTTAGTTTGTTACGTAGTTTAGTTGATTAGTTTTGTTGTGTGAAAAGCTGCTTTGTTGTATTGTATTGTGAATTTAATCTTAAAGTTAGGAAGATTGTTGTAATTGATAATGAAGGAATGACCAAATATTGCCAGAAAAAAAGCTATGATAAAAGTTTTTTCGAAAAAACTAAACCTACAAAGTTAACTGAAACTCGAAAGCTAAAATTACACACTGAAGGATGGAGCCTGTTATCTGATTATTATCTGGAATCCGTTAAAATCAACAAAACTAAACAAGGCGGAATGTCATCAACAGCTATATTGAAAATCAGTGATAGATCGGGTGAAACAACTTGTCTAGTAAAGGGTCCAACTATTGGCCTGTTATTTGCCCTGGAACCTTCGGAGTGGATAGAGGTAGAGAAACTGAACAGCTGGAGCCAACAATTGTTTTTTAGACACTTCAAACATGGACTTAAATCCACTTTCAGTTATGAACAAAAAATATTTTACAACTTTTGTCTTAGCAATCAAAGAAAAGATGTTTTCGTTGCTGTTTTCCAAAGATGTGCCAATATGAGAAATGAAGATAAAAATCTTGCTGTTCTTGAAATATTTGAACTTAGAAAATGTAACAACTATTTTTTAGATTTGTATTCGGAATCATTGAAAAAATCACTTGATACATGACATACAATAATATAAAATATCTAAAGGAGTACTATTTGCACTAGTGAGAGTTATTTAATTTAAATGTAATTATTGTTCTTATCGTGATGTAAACATGTATGTAATGTATGTTTTTTCAATATAAGAAACAGTGTATATTTGTAAAATATTATATTATTATGTCTCCAAGTCTACTGTAAGTATGTATTAGACCATTTATATTATGTGTAACTATTGATTGTGTATATAAATAAAATTAAAATAATTTAAGACTCTTTACCGAAAAGATCCTGATGGTTTTATTATTTCTCCCCGTCATTTTTGGTACCTACTTATAATTTTTGATCAGATTTACATAAAGATAGCTAAATAACTAAAATAAATAAAGTTATGCTTGGGTCAACATTGGTGAAGAGTTTATGTAAACAAAACAACATTAATTTCATATAGGTTTTTATTTTTCTCACATTTATTACTAATTTCACATCATTGTAAGTTGTGTACCTATCTAAAACTAAATGTGGAACAATTTCCAAACAATATTGAATGACATGACAGTCCCCATGATCTATTTGGATATAGGCAGCTCCATTTCTTGGTAGCGCAAGAAATTGCTAGTTTTTATATTACGTAGTCTGCTGATTCGCCCAAAGATTTAAATCTAATCTTTCTGTAGCTTATGTAAGTAAATACATACATACCTATGACCATTATCATTGAAATTCACTATCAACATAGAAATCCCGTAGTGGGCACCGGATTAGCCAGAGCGTTTCCACTGGAAATAGCCGAGACAACTAGTGTCTTTGTCTCTGCCTTATAATGAAGAAAACACACCCTTTTGTTGGCAGATAAGTAATGCTTCAAGTCACAGCTATAGAGCATTTAACTTTTACACAGCTATAGTTACCCAATTTTGATATCTAACTAATAACAATCTAAGTTCGAAGCTGTAAACAAAAAGCTAAGGTTTGTACTAAGTTTAAGCAGCCAGAAACGGGTCCGGGTAAGCCCAGAATCAATCCGCCGGCCATCGCTCAAGCAATAAGGTCGTTTTTTGAACAGATTTCTACAGATTCTAGCAAATTCTGGCTGCTTATAGTCCGAGCCTAACCTAGATATAAATTAGCTCATATATGGATTTGCTGAAAAACTGTCTAGATGGGAATTATATTCTTTTCCAAGGTCAATATTACCTCTAGATTGATGGAGTCGCAATGGGAAGCCCTGTAGCCCCTGTACTTGCTAATATCTGGATGGAACATTTTGAAGAAAAGGCGCTGCAACTTGACCCTGGAACTGTCAGACTCTGGAAACGGTACGTTGATGATATTTTCAGTATCATCAAAGGTAGCGAGCAAGAAGTAGATCGATATTTAGAACATCTTAACTCGATTCATCCTAAGATGAAATTTACATATGAGTTCGAGTCGGCCAGGTCGTTGTCATTTCTGGATATCAAAATACAGTGAGATCGGATGGATCCTTGTCGCACTGTGTCTATAGAAAGCCAACACACACAGATAGATACTTACACGCTGCCTCACATCACCATCCACGTCACTTACATTACGTAATGTCATCATTAAGAAATAGAGCATATGATCTCTGTGACCCTGACCATTTAAGCAAGAGCTAAATCATGTTCAGGAGGATCTCATTAAAAACGGATACAAAGTGTCACCACACCTGTTGAAGCCACCGATAAAACGCTCGCTAAGTCCGAATGTAAACAGACATCCCGCATTTTTGCCTTACGTGAAAGGAGTGACTGATAAAATTGGCTCCCTGCTAAAGAAATGGTCCATTCCCACGATTTACACCCCGGGGTTAAAAGTACAGACTTTACTGGGCGGGCACACCGAAGGATGTCTTGCCGTTACAAACACCAGGTGTTTACAAAATAAACTGTAGCTGTGGGAGTTCCTACATAGGTCAAACGAAACGAACCATCGCTGAAAGGCTTAAAGAGCATATAGCTGCTGTGAAAAACCGCCAAACTACGAAATCAGCGATTGCCGAACACCTTCTTGAATCGGGCACTAATCACTGGATTGAATTTCATCAAACGCAAGTTCTTTCCACGGATCGCCACTTTTATTCAAGAGTTGTGCGTGAAGCTATTGAAATCAAAAAGTATAAAAATTTCAATCGGGAAGACGGTTACATGGAATCCAGTGATTAAAAATAAACAATCTCGTTTTGTTTCGCGATCGAGTTCTTACCTGAATACGGACGCGGCGGTTAGTGTGCAGAATAGGGACACAGTGAGTGTACTGTGTGACGGTACTTGGCGTGAAAATAATATCATGAGGGTAGATGAAGAATCTGCCTCTCATACGGAGTGAAGACATCGCTGATCCAGTCAGCCTGTGACCACGGTCGGTGTAACCCGATCGAAACGTCAGGCAAAAGAGGTAACATTTTGTACCTAAATTATGATCGCGTTAATTCCCGTTTCATTGAGTTTTTAAATTATGCAACGCAAAAGTTTAAAAGTAATTATAAATTAGCTCCATTTTTCAATAAGTAGGTACCTACTTAATACTTAATAGGTGCAAGGCGGCAACACTGGGTCACTTTATTTTTGCAGTGCTGTAACTTGACTTGGGTGAGTGTTGGAAAGATGTAAAAGGATTTGTATTGATTATTCCAATCGATTTAGCCCAACAAGATAATATTTTGGAAAATAAATACCTAGTACTTAAAAAAAAAACTCATTTGAGCCACTGTGTACAGTGAATCGGCCCTCAGTTTACAGTGAATCAGGCAAGTTCACAGTGGATAATCTATAGTATAACTCAAATAAAAATGCAGTTATTTGCATTTTATCGGCCTTGGTTATTTCTGTTTTAACCAAACAATAAGTTTCACATCGAAAAAAAACCTTTTTTTGACTACCTACTTCAGTCTCAAAATGACTTTTCAGTCTAACTTGGAAATGTAATAAATTATCGTCATTTTTTTTACTTGGTTAATAATCAACACGTAACTTCAACATACACTAAGTAACTATAACCATTACTTAATCAGTATATTGCATAAACTGTCAAAGAAGATGACTATTTGTCCTTAAAATAAATAACAGGCCACTTTTTGAATTACTTCAGTCTTAAAGTGACTTTTAAGTCTTACACATTAGTGACTTTTTAGTCTTATTTCTTACGAACCTCGTCGACATTGATATTTGGTCTTAAGAAGATTACGTCTTAGCGTAGTGAAAGGAAATCCTCAATCTTTAGACGCATTTCTCACACAAATACCAATTTTTTAAAAAAATGTTTTTCATATCATCAGCTGTATGTTTCCTTTACGAGGCCTTGCTGGACGAGCCATCCTCAAAGGGAAAATTAACCAAAAATATTATTTTTCATTAAATAATTTTTAATTAATATCTGGGTAACCATTATCCAGTACCAATAGTACACAGTTGTTCATGAGCCACTGTGTACAAAACCGCTATTTTGGATTTCATCACGTGTGGTGGTTTTACGTAAATTGAAGTGCGGTATACGGTGTGCGTTCGCGCAGCAAAAAGAATCGCCTTTTCAAGGATTGGATGATGCAGATAATTAGTGCCTTATATCGTGTAAATGTGCCCGAAATTTTATATTTGTGCGTCCAACAGCTTCAGATTAATTTAAGAAAAACGGATTCTGCTGCACGAACGTTCGCCCAGCAAATTTTTTTTTAATTGTTGGGCCTATCTGTATATTAAATATGCAAAAAGATAGTTTATATACGATCTCAGATATCAGAGTTATTTAGTTTTTTGCTGGGCGAACGTTTTGGTGATTACTGTATATCGGAAACGGTTGAATGCACATTCATGATTTTTTTAATATATTTGTGCATATTTGTGCCGGAATTTTCATTAACATGACTAGCATGGTTCAGATGCAATTCTTTTATTTTCTAAAAAACGGAAAAATGCTCTGGCTCCCGAACGAACAAGACCAAGGACTTCGCGTTAGTGCCGACTGGTACCCATTATATATTCACATGATCCTGTAAAGTTTCGCCGGCCTACTACATATCATTGCCGATTTCTTAAAGATTTTGTCTTTTTTTTGAGGTTATCTTGAGTGAAATTACTTAGAATACGAAAACACTAGTTTCCTGTGAGCTGGCTTATTACATGCTTTTACAATAACATGAGCGCTGTTTTAAGAATACGAATGCAACAAATTATGTATGTATACCCATTACTTTAGACAATAACGATTAAAAACCATTCGAATATTTTAGGTAGATTATCCGACCAAATTGTAGTGAACATTAAAAAGCGGCCGCACGATACATCAAACTATCCTTCCTCACTTGATGGCGTTGTAACGAAATTTAAAATTGTTAAGTTGGAAAATAGTTTATAGGTATTTGGGACATGAAATAAAATGGGAATTGTTTTTTTTAGTACTTAATAATACACTATAATTTGTAATTTATTATTTAAATAAATTATATAATGAATGAATGAAATAAATAATAATAAAAAATAAATAAATATTGGACAACATCACACACATTGCTCTTATCCTATGGTAAGTAGCTAAAGCACTTGTGTTATAGAAATAGAAACAACGACGTTACCACAACACCCAACCCTGAGACAATGTAGAAAAGTTCGTTTCCTACATTGACCCGACCGGGGATCGAACCCGGAACCTCAGAGATGGCGACACCATATTAGTCCGGCGTGCTCGTCTCTCGGCTACGGAGTTCGTCAAAAATTACCATAAATTTATACATACATACCTTGATATCTGATTAAGCTGTTTGAAGCGATAACGAAGTACAAAATTTCTTGTCCATCATTATTATCCATTTTTTGTTATGTAATATTTAGAACACTTTTTGTTGTGTTTAGGAATTACGTTTAACTTGATTTATTTATTTATTTGTAATGTTAATTTTATAGTACACGTTTTAATCATCTAAAAGGCACAAATAGCACCTAACCATTATTCATTGTTTATTTAACCATTAAGTAAGTAACCATTATTATACACAAAAAATAAATCGATATAAAAATTACCAATATTGTTTTGTTCTCCTTTTATCCAAATTGCTTTACTTACCAACTAAAAAAAACAAATATACTGTCAATGGCACATCAAGCTATCAAGCTTAATCAGCTATCAAGCTATGTAGTTAGGTATAGATTTATGGTGCAAAATCATTCATTCATTCATTATAATCTCAAAAGGTCGACAATTTATTTTCAATAATAAATTACAAATTATAGTGTATATGTACAAAAAAAAAAACAATTCACATTTTATTTCATGTCCCTAATATAAACTATTTTCCAACTTAATGATTCTGTACGCATCTGTAGTATTTTTTCGTTACAACGCCATCAAGTGAGGAAGGATAGTTTGATGTATCGTGCGGCCGCTTTTTAATGTTCACTACAATTTGGTCGGATAATCTACCAAAAATATTTCGAATGGTTTTTAATCGTTATTGTCTAAAGTAATGGGTATACATACATCATTTTTTGCATACGTATTCTTAAAACAGCGCTCATATTATTGTGGAAGCATATAATAAGCCAGCTCACAGGAAACTAGTGTTTTCGTATTCTAAGTAATTTCACTCAAGATAACCTCAAAAAAAAGACAAAATCGTTAAGAAATCGGCAATGATATATAGTAGGCCGGCGAAACTTTACAGGATCATGTGAATATATAATGGGTACCAGTCGGCACTAACGCGAAGTCCTTGGTCTTGTTCGTTCGGGAGCCAGAGCATTTTTCCGTTTTTTAGGAAATAAAAGAATTGCATCTGAACCATGCTAGTCATGTTAATGAAAATTCCGGCACAAATATGCACAAATATACCGAATCTGTATACAAAAAATCATGAATGTGCATTCAACCGTTTCCGATATACAGCAATCACCAAAACGTTCGCCCAGCAAAAAACTAAATAACTCTGATATCTTAAGAGGCACAAATCTGGCTTTCACGGCACATTTATGATCGTATATAAGCTATCTTTTTGCATATTTAATATACAGCTAGGCCCATCAATTAAAAAAAAATTGCTGGGCGAACGTTCGTGCAGCAGAATCCGTTTTTCTTAAATTAATCTGAAGCTATTGGACGCACAAATATAAAATTTCGAGCACATTTACACGATATAAGGCACTAATTATCTGCATCATCCAATCCTTGAAAAGGCGATTCTTATTGCTGCGCGAACGCACACGGTATACGCCAAAATGACACCAATTAAGTTTTTTTCTTAGCAAAAAAATCATCTATTGGTAAGACAAAAGGTTTCTGAAAAAATACAAAGTATTTTCTTCCGTCAAAACAATTAAACACTCACAACATGGGTTTGTTACATGGCTGACGCAGGGGAACTGGTTGTGACCTGCATCTATCGGAAGACCTTCCGAAGAGTAAACGAGATCGAATGCTACCTATAATACTTTTGAAACAACGGCCAGTGGGCCACTGTTGTCGCTATAGACACTTTTGCCGCCTTAACCCTACTTAATATTTAAAACATGGTCTTACAGTGCACCGACCAGTATAATTTCCCGATGTGCTCTAATTTGTCTGGTACTTACTTACCTAATCCTGGAAGTAATTGGGTTTTTTTCAACTATTAGGTCAAAATACACACCATTTGGTAAGTCATTTGATGCAATAGTCACGCGAGTGTGGGCCGCATTTGCGAGTCTGGGTGGCTGGTACCTACATAAAGATTGCCAGTGGGCGTTGACATCGAGTTGGTACGGTTTTTTGCCAGCGGAAGGCAATAACGATATTCAAATTTGTTTTAGTAGGTTCACACACGCAGCCGCCCGCCCGCCGCAGTAGAAATCAGTAGAATAGAGCAGTAAGCTTTGAGCCGGCGCGGCGAAGTAACGTGTCGGTCCGCGCGTGATTAACGAAAGAGCCTTCGAGCTCCCGATTGTAGCTGCAGCGAACGAGACACTGACATGGAAGTCGCAGGTCAATGGCGGCGGGAGTGGGCAGGCACTGCCGAATATGGAAAGGTGAGGCCGCCGACCTACCCTTCAGTTTAGTTCTATAAGATTTTGACCACTTTGACGTAAGACCTAGACCTAAGTACATATAAGTAGTGCAGTTTATTTCGTAAACCAAATATACTTAAATAAATAACTAGGCTCATCTCTTTAAGTCTCATAAGTACCTAAGTATTCGCCTGTACTAAAATTTTAGCTTAACATTATTTAGTTAAGCACAATGTATTTACTTAGATTGTTTGTATTGAACATACCTACACTGCGTCTGCGTTATGGATAGCAGTCATTTCCAAAACAGTACTGTTGTCGTTTCCTTATACGGTTGTAAAGCGACGCCGTTGGCAGCAAGCTTTATTTTAACATTTTTGCGTATAACAAAAATGGTACTTGAGGAACGTTGAAGTAAAGTTCAATGTCAAGGAGATAAAACCCCGGCCAAACCCGTGAAACCAGTCCGGCAGACAAAAGTTTTTTCTTTGCTCTTTAAGTTTAGCGAGAAGATACAACTGACGTGTATGCAATATTATAGTTGGGTCAATCATAATCAAAATAAATCTTATAAGGTAGGCACTTACAAAAAGATCTCATAGAATAGCTTTAAAAATACCTAAGCTTGAAAATCTAATCTACTTACTTAATTTTATCTCTGAGGTAAAATAACATACCTATTCAAATAGGTAAGTTAATTATATATAATAATTATTCAAAGGACTAAGTTACTCCAAGTTTCGGAAGTCTGTATAGCAATCACTACATATATACATGTACGTAATAAACAAAAATTACCTTTCCGGTTCTATCTAGAGTTTGGTCACACGAAGCTACCCGGATTACTCAGTTGACTGCAACATTCTAGCACACACAGCCTTTGCCTGCAGCTTTACTGTGTGTCTATCACAAAGGTGGTACACGTTATCGCGCAGTCTTTGGGAATATTTGCTAGATTATCCTGGGGTAAAAACCAGCCGATTTTCCTACTCTACCGTCTAAGTAATCGACTGTATTTATACTGTTATTGCGTGAGTATCCAATATAGATTTTCTAATATTTTATCTTCGTCACTTTTAATGGTACTTAGTTACACCTACTTAAAAAGGGTAACTTAAATAAGGTGTTTAATATAAATGTAGGTTGAGTTATGAAAAAATAGTATTTAATAATTTGCAATTTCTTTTGTTTGAATAAAACGCGTTGATGTCTTTTATTAAGCAATCGCTTTGTGCGAAATTGGTAGGGAATAACAACGATTACTTCTTAAAATTTATTATTGTTATTGTGTTATTATTAGTTTACATGACCAATATGTCCATAAATAGGAAGGTTAACTTAATTATTTTAGTTGATTTTACTTTTTAATGGGGTTTAATGTTGTTCGTAATATAAAAATAAGTTTTCAAACATTTTTATTTAAAGTAGCTCTACAATACTATTTTTTAAGTACCTACTAAAATTAAGTGACGTATTAATTGGGTACAATTATTCATTTTAGAAAAAAAAAATAAGTAGGTAACACTGGAAACAGAAGCAGTTGTAAATTTAAACGTCTTTCTAATGTTGAAAATTTTTGTTTTTAGCAATTCCATGCAAGGTCCCACCTGAGGACAATGTTTTTTTTTTCAAGTGTTATTTGTCTTTCTAATGGTTTTTGTGCTGATTAAAATTGTATCACATTTAAACGGAAAGATTGCATGAGATGTAACAATCGGATGCGCTATAGGAAACTGTAGACAATAGCAATCTCGATTCATTTGTCGAACGGTGAAAGTGCGCAGACGTGAGGAAGCTACAGAGCGATCGCTTCCTATTCATTATCTTTGAAAACGAAAACTGACGATTACCTAACCTTCTTTGTATAATGAGCATGGTATTGGCGCCACATATATAGTCCCTAACAGGTACCAGACGATTTTCTTCCTCCCAAAGTTTATGATCTATACGAGTAGGTACCTACTTCTATTTCTAGTTGGGGGAAATTTATGCCTAAGTAAAAACGGCAAATCTAGCTCTGTGAGCTCGTGGTAAAAATAATAGTAACCTACCTATGTCTTGGGATTGGACCTCTTGTGATCTAATTTTATTTTATTTAATGAGAAAACCAACGGCGTTATACATTGCATTGAATTAAAGTACTTATAAACTAGTGAGGCTAAATAAAGGTTTAGCCTGTGACCACGGTCGGTGTAACCCGATCGAAACGTCAGGCAAAAGAGGTAACATTTTGTACCTAAATTATGATCGCGTTAATTCCCGTTTCATTGAGTTTTAAATAAAGGTGTTCCTAAAATTAACACAAAGTATG
This sequence comes from Anania fuscalis, assembly GCA_950371115.1. Classification (NCBI taxonomy): domain Eukaryota; kingdom Metazoa; phylum Arthropoda; class Insecta; order Lepidoptera; family Crambidae; genus Anania; species Anania fuscalis. The sequence continues at coordinate 13,721,138 of OX493330.1, forward strand.
TTTAGGTCGTGTAACAGACTCATTGAAAACATAAGCAGATAAAAATCTCAAAAACAAAAATGATCTCATTTTATGTTACCGGTACAACACAAGCGACCGGCTACTGCCCAGAGAAATGATCAGTGAGCGCGATATTATTTATCTTCTGTCATAATTTTATACTAAGTATTTCAAATTCTCTAGAATATTATTGTAAATTATTATTGTTGAACACCCTCTCCTATCAGTTTCCTCGCAATGTAGGTTTTAAACAAATTCTTGGAATGATTAAATACATCGATATCGCTAAATTTTGTGTTGTAAGTGGATGTCATGCGTGTTAGAACCGAATTTTTTGAGTATTTACGAAGATGAGCGGGAACGTGCAGCAACGGCGTGTGGCGGGTGCGGCGCGCCGGAGCGCAATACGCCACACTCGCCACAAGCCCCGGGCTATCAACGTTGCTGTTCAGTATGTCATACAACAAGGACATGTCCAGCAGCTCACGCCTTTCCTCGAGCATTAAAGTCCATGATGACGACAGCCGTTCAGGTATGAGTCAAAACCGGCTCTCATTCTGAAATTCAAATGATCTACGAACTTCTTTTGGATACGTTCTAGGCGGTTGCCATGGATTTTATACTGTGGAGACCAAATCGGACATGCGTATTCCAATACGCTGCGAATAATTGACGGGTTCACGATTGACCACTTTGGAACAATGGCAAAATCTTATGCTTCTTAAGCACTTGTGTTAGGTTGGGTATACTGATGCAAACCAATCGACGCCCTAAGATAATATGATGGTTCATCGTTCATTAGCAAATTTTGACTATCAGCTTAGACTTTAGGACCATATTTCGTTGTCCATAACCCTAAGTGACAATCTTGGTGCCTACTTGTGGCACATGGAGCGTAGCGAGTCTTAAGGTGGCGGTTCGCGACGCGACGGAGACGGGAGACCGAGACAGGAGACTGAGACCAGAGACCGCGACAGTTTGCAAGCGAGACAGAGACAGGAGACCGAGACGCGAGACAGGAGACATCGAGACGGTCGCTGCTCCGGACTGAAGTGTCTCGTGTCGCGCTCGTAAAAGCACACGTGTTTAGTGTTTAAAAATAAGTTTTTCTGACGAAGACTGTGAGATTCTGATTGAACTAATCAGGCAGCACCCTCCGCTATACAATGCACAACTAGACTTCTACACAGACGAAAATTTGAAGGACAGTATTTAGAAAAGCATAGCTGAAAGCATAAATAAAACAGGTGAGTTATTTTTATTTTATTTATTTTGCATAAAATTAATATTTGGAAGAAAACATATAAAAAAGAAAAGGTGGAGTGGAATCAGCTCAAACAAGCCGTGTGACATGTTTTTTTGCCAGTCTACTGCTCCTTGCTGTGACGTGAATTAATTGGTTAATTTTACTCTAATATCGAGTCCGTTGCTGTTCGAAAACCCTCCTGTTCCACGTAATGAAACAAATTTTGAAGCCAAATTTGCTTCCTCTCGGTTCCATTGATGTACGGGCATTTGAGCAGATTCCACAAATTCATCTCTTAATAGGTTATGCAAGCAACAGATATTCCGATAGGAGTGTAAAATATTCTAAACACCTGAGACAGCAAACCGAACGCGTTTTCCGATACTCGTCTCGCACGTCAAAGGCGGTAGTTAAATATTTCTTTGCTTAAATCGTTTTTTGCAACTCTTCTAGCTTAAGGTTTCATCATAAAGGTATCAAGACTAAATGCTTCATCTCCAACTAAAAAATGTGGTAATATTATGTTCGGATTTGGTAGATTTTTTTGTTCTGGAAAATTAAATTCATTTTTCATGATATGTTTTTCCATTGTAGATTTTTGGAATATTCCACTATCTCCTTCTTTGCCATAAGAGCCGACGTGTACTGCAATGAACTTGTATTTATTGGTCTACAATAGCCAGAAGAACAATTGAGTAATACTCCTTATAATTAAAATACAACGACCTACTATTTTCAGGGGCTCTTATTCTTACGTGCTTCCCATCAATAGCACCTGTACAATTGGGGAATTGCTATTTGTCCCAAAATCCTTCAGATATAAGCCTAAAATCACTTTCTTTTAACACCTCTTTTGACTGTTTGTGAAATATAAGGTGATATACGAAATTCGAATGATAGCAAAGCATATGTTTCTCCAGTCGCCATGAATCTGAAGATAAAAAAATAATAATATTATTTATTACAGATTCGGATTGCCGTAAAAAATGAAAACTGATCAAGGACTCCTACAACAGATATGTACATAACAAAAACAATCGATAGGATCTTTAGCACCAGCTAAAAATTCAATGTGGCAGTTTTATGAACGCTTCAGATTTTTAGGAAACACACCATCATAACGGCAAAGCTGCACCAGTGTAGAACAAGAACAGCAAAGCTCCGCCAGTGTAAAAAAAGGAGTTACTAATACCTCCCCAGGAGTAGAACACGAAGATACTCCTCACGAAGCCGCAGACACGTCAGTACATAACACTCCTTCAAAGAAGTTACCAGGCACTTCTAAATCTACACAAGAGTGATCTAATATACCACTAAGTAACAGTTCTAAAAAATCAACCGCCAAGAATACAAAGAGAAAGAGACAAAAAGAAGATGAATTTATAAAATTTATAAAGGACAGACAGGAAAACCGAAATAGACAGCTGGAGTCATTAAAATCTCAAGAATCAGTTGATGATATATCGACATTTACAAAACATATTGAAATGATGCTAAGAAAATTGAGCGCACGTTCAAGAGCAATGGCAAAAACTGAAATATTTAATATTGTCTCGAAGTATGAGATCGGAGATATCGAGGGTCAAAGTGAACGCCCCTATACAAGTTCACCTTACAATTCATATTTTCCAACAATAGCGGCTTCATCAGGACCTCAAACACAGAGTGTTTCATCACGTCAGTTATCATATAATTCAAATTCATCATACAATCCATATTCTCCGATAAGTGCAGCTTCATCAGAACACCAAACACAGACTGGATTGATTGATTTAACATCTCGCCAATTACCAAATATTTCGAGTGAACCATTTCAAAGCAATTACGGTGAAATCGACCAGAATAATTTCGATGAATTGGCAAACTTACCTCAATGTTAGTGCAAATTTTTCTTTCACTGATATTCTTCCCTTTTCTTGCATTGTTTTTTTCAGTAAATTTAATACGTAATCAAACTGTGTTTTATTCAGCGGAAAATACTTCCTGAATATATTGTCATCAAACATCAGGTGCTTCTTTCTCTATCCTTCTTAATCTCTAGTTAAATATAAATCCTTAATAGGTAATCGTCTTTCAGTTTTGTATTTGTAATAATAATATAAGAGCAAATCATCGTATTCTTCTTCCTCCAATAGCAGCTTCATTACTTGGTTTTCCATCACGACACAAAACACCACTGACTTCATCGACACTCTCTTGAACTGAGCGGTCGCGAACTTCGGTCTCAGTCTCCTGTCTCGGTCTCCCGTCTTCGTCGCGGCGCGAACCGCCACCTTTACTTGTTCTGTGGGCACATCTCGCCGTTTCATAACACAAAGCTGTTTGATAGTAGAAATAAGCTGTCGTTGGTGTACTTACTTACCCATGCTTTTGCGTACGCATTTTCCCAATGTTTCGTTATAGTCGTCTTGGAATACCGTAAAGACTCCAACTACTAGAACTAAGCACCTAGTTCTAGCAGTACTACATGCAATGGTTGCCACTATAATGGTTATCGATCCGTGGCAAGAGGAGTCCACTGTTCTAAAGAGGAGTTTTAGAATAAGTCAAGAGGAGTCCACTAGGTATGTTTGTGCGCGTGCGTGTTTGTGGGCTGCCGGAAATCCTGCGCAAAGGCCGCGACGAGGCTGCGTACGCGTTAAATTATGTTATTTTTTGTGTTACCGGTGTTTATCATCATCTGCCGAGCCTATTAGATGCTAATGTGTTAACAAGGTAATATTGCAGCAGATGTACTTTTGTTGTTGCACGCTGTTCATTGAAACAGGGGGTTTTGGGATAGAAAAATTCACAGCGAGAAGAGCCCGAGGTAGTTGTTAATAAAAAAATAACAACCTTTAGTAGTAGATACCTAAATATGAAATAGCTTTTGCCCGCGGCTTCACGTTACATTTGATTTTGAGTAAATGAATGAATGTCAAACTCATATAAAGAAACCCACCAAAACTTCTTTTTCCTCAACCCTGAACTATTTGCTTATTTAGTGAAAACAATCCTTTTATAATAGGTAGCTATAGGTATGAGTGTGTGTATGCCAAATTTTAGCGCAATCCGTTCAGTGGTTTGAGCTGTGCGTTGATAGATCAGTCAGTCAGTAACGGTTGCCTTTTATACATACAGACAAAAATATGTAATCCGGTAGACATACATCCTCGTAGCAGGGCCGGATTAAGCAAGCACGGGGCTTGTAGTAAATTATATCAGGGGGCCCTTGGTTGTTGAAGGCAGAATAAATACTATGTATAATAAAAACATAATCCGCGAGCGAAGCTTCGTAGGTAACCACAGCATAGTCACAACATTACCCAGTCCTGTAGGTATGCAGTTATGGTCATGATAGTAAGTAAAATAGATAAGGTAACTATCGATAGGTAACTAAAATAATAAGCACGAAACCTTGTAAAAAACGATAAGTAAGATTACGAGTGGTTTACTTTTTAAATAGGTACAATAAATTATTGATGTATCTAATCTAATTTATCATGCTGGAAAAATAAATATAGATTGAAATTTAAAAAGGATTGTTTGCGACATAGCAAACTATACTAACAGTAAGTAAATTAACTCTTTTATGGAATTATATATATATACACAGGGTGTCCCGTAAATCAAGGTCAAACTTGTAACCGCATATTCTATAGGTACATCATGGTGAACAAATTTTGTTTTATCACTTTTGCAAATTTGCATGAAAATTTATCGATTTCCCATACAAAATTAACAAATTAGTCAATTAGATTTGTAAAGATAGTCAAGAAAAACATATGCATAATTTAAAAAGTGATAGAACAAAAGTTGTTCAATATGATGTATAGAATATGTGGTTACAAGGTTGACCTTGATTTACGGAACAACCTGTATACAGTGTGTATGGGTTCGACCGGCTATAATTTAAGGGCATTAAATTTATAAAATTTTATCGACAAAAAGCCCCTACTGTTAGGGTGTAACCTCCTCTTGAAATGGCAGCCATTTAAATATTTTAAAACTTTTATGGTATAGCATGCAAAAAAATACTATTTATATTGATCTGGAGTGCCTAAACATTAAGGCAAAAGATTCCTAAAGTATGGCACCCAAAATAATGATTTTAGTATTGTTTGGTAGATAATCTTAAAATGTATTAAATAATACAAAAATAAAGAACATTTATGGGGCTAGTTTTTGTAAAACGTTTAAAAAACTGGTAAATTTAGATAATTTTTGAGCAAGTTTTTTATAACTTCATTTTTTGTCTATTTCAGTTAATATATTTTTAATTGATATTTGTTTTACTTGATAGACGATATCATTACCATTCTTATAAAACTTTATAAAACTAAACTACTCATAAAACTTATTTTTTTTCATAATGTTAAGAACTTCCAGATCCATAATAATACCATGTGTTTGAATGCTATACCATAACAAAAAAAAAAAAAAATGGCTGCCATTTCAAGATAGGGAAAGCTTCATGGGGGGCTTTTGTCGATAAAATTTAATGAATTAAAAGCCCTTAAATTATGACCAATCAAAACCCGGACACACTGTATATATATATATATGTAAAGAGACAGACATCAGATAAAAAGTAGGGCTTGAATCCCGGAATATCTAACTCCGAAATCTCGAAAATTCTCAAACTGGAAGATTAGATATGTTTTCTGAAAGCAAAAGATTCAATGGGCTATAGCAAACTGTAGATTCTAAATATATACCTGACAGCAAAACTTTAAACTTCGAAATCCTCATAGGGGCCTAAACAGGCGCCTAAACTAAGTACCATCTTAATAAAAATGCGTAATAAGATAGTTAAAGTTCATTCACATATGATGAATCGCAGACGTTTCACCATAAAAATATGCATGGTGTAATTATTAAAACGTTATTCATATTTTGTCGCATTATTAGGTACGATGAAAAACTAAGATTTTTTACCCGCCGAGTTTTATTAATTATTATATCAAAACGTGGAAAATTAATAGTAATTGTATAACTTTAGGTACCTATGATTTGTTCACCGCGGCCTGTCTATATGTTCACGTTCCGAACTACAAAGCTAGGTGGTTGCGGGTTCAATCCCGCAAGAGATAGGGTGGGTGTACCTAAGTCATGGATGAGGATGTTTTATATGAATTTAAGTATGACCCATTACCTAGTAATGAGATTTGCTTAGTTTGGGACTAAATAATTTATGTGATTGTTTGAATGGAAGTATTTTATTTAATACGAAAATATCTAGCTACTAAGATCACATAATAAATAACACACTGACCGTTGGGTTTCTTTTATACATGACTAAAACCTGCATTAATTATGCAAGTAATATAAATTAAGTTACGCGCGCTCTGATTCACATTTTTTGAAGTATTCATTATGTTTTTTCCTTTAGACTAACAAACACAACTCATCTGCGATTATAAAAACCAATCTACATCATTGGTAGGTAAACGTAAGCGGAGGGAAATGGATAATATTATTTAGTAACTGCGTCAGAAGCAATAATATAGGAACTACTTAAATCAACTTTTTTTAGATCACATGAAATCTTCCTCATCGTCTGAGTACCTTGATAGATGACTCAGACATTATGTTGATTTTTCCTAGACCTTTTGTCTTGAGATGTGTGCGTGGATATGGTGCCACCGCCCCCGGCCTAAGGCGCGAGTCGACGACCGCGTTAAGCACCACGTCACGCCGCATCCCACCCGCACCCGCATCATCAGATCGTCTGCTGACCATTTCCAATGCGCATACTGGTAGAAACAAAAACCGTTACTCGAATTAATAGTGAATCATGTATCGAACTCGCGTTAACTTAAAAATCACGTCATTACAAATTAGTGAAAGCCATTTTATGACACCATCCACTGCAATACCAAGAAACTTTTCATCATCTTTCGAAGATCACACACAAGGCTTCAAAGAATCGCTTTGTGGTTTTAAAAGCAAGTCCGTGGGTTGCGGTAGCGACCTTACATTTGGTCTTGGTCGGCATTCGATCATGCGGGTGACGTCATTTAATCCACTGAAATAAATCACCTTGATTCTGTACTACCGGCGTAAAAGGCTACCGATAATTATATCCACAAAATTACATTTAAAGCCCATAAAGCAATAAGTGCCCAATTAGAAAGTAATTTTCTAAAGATACGATAGAACAAAACATGTCGCTCAAACTGAAACAATATTTAAAAAAAATGTGCCCACTTTACCTACTACCATAGAGAAAGAATCTACTACGTTTACATCGTCGTGAATTTAGCAATGCTTTAGTAAAGGCATCTTAGGTTTTCCATTTTGTAATGAGGAGAGATCCAATTTTCGGCTACATTTGACTGTATATTCATAATTTTTCGTCATTTTCAAAGAATTAAATAGGTACCATATTATGTATTTACATAAGCGAGTACTTATTTACTTACTACTTACTCCATTCCCGGTGCGGCCAATAAAAAATATAAAACAATTCTCCTAAAACTGTAAGTAAGTGCCAAATGTTAATATTGTTTTATTATATATTTTGCTAGTTAACAATATTTAGGTTTATCTTTACTCAAAATATATCCCTAGGCTTAGATAGATGCGATACGATCTATGTTGGAACGAGGTTGCCCGAAATACTCTTTAAATTCATGAATGGACTGGCTAGTTCCTTGATTCTTGTAATAGGTGTTTTATTTACTCTTGTTTGGACATGAGTCTAGGTAATTACCGCCTAATAAATATTAGTCTGCTACCAATACCAAGCGGTAATCACCGCTTCTGGTTAATCATCCAGATTAGCTGTTTGGATATAATATTTATTCTAGGACAACATTTATTTGTGCAGATAAATTGCAAATATTGAATGAGCGACACCCACCGAGTTCAACAAAAGTGAGTAGTTCAATGGAAAGATCGCAATCGAGACAACCGCAATTTCATTCGCCCCCGCATCGACGATCACGTCACTATTAACAATAAATACTTGCTTGCTCACACGAAGGTCGTCCGACTTGTACCTGGGGCCCTGAGCATAATGAAGCTTTTGTAAATAAAGCAAGTATGTAGTATGAAAATATTTTTTAAATAATATATTTTTGCCCACAGACATTGCAGGAAGAGAAATTACTACACCTAGGTAGTAACGAAAAATAATAGGTACCATAATAGATCACGATTAATGTCAAAAAAACTTAAACAAATCTTACATAAATTAACTGAATCCATGCAAACCATCGACGGCTATAACTAATAGATGAGAGTAAATTGTAAACTATGGAATATTCTGAATTAAACGTTACAAATAAGTACTTAAGTTAAATTGAAATTACCGGATAGATTTAACAATTCTACTGTCAGCCTCCTCATTACGACAACACAACAACAAAGGGTTTGTCACATTTGGCCACTGAAGAACCGCATTTATTTTGCTATACTTACCTAAGTAAATAAATGAGATCCTAAAACCCTAAAGTGGTCGAACCGGATTTGTCTTATTCGTGAACTAGGAGATCGCAAGCGTTACTGTTACTGTGTACTGTCGACAAAAACACCTTAAGCACTTGCCAGACAGTTAAAATAACAGTTGAACCATCAAAGCTTAGCTACCTCATGAATATTTCATTTACTATTTACTTGAAAGTAGTGTTGCGAAAGAATATTTTACGGCTCATTCATAATTTATTTTTTATGCTTTTCAAATACATATTTATTTTCTTTTAAAGTAAGGTAGGTAGAGGTACGTTGTTTAGATTCTAAGACTAGGTAAGTGTCGAACAAATACATTGTACTATTTCCCGGGTAGCACAGTTACCTAGTTCATAATGACATACTATATTGCAGTAAGGTTTATATTGTAGAACATGAAATATCTACTAGTGGGCAGTGGATAATTCGTAGCTATCAGTTCTGCGGAGTGAAATAACGCATTACGCATCATGTGTGCTCTCTGTGGTATACTTACTTAGCCAGCCTTATGAATTACGCTGCACGCACGCTAAGCACTAATAGGAGACATTAGTAGGCTGGTCAGTGTAAATGATACAGGATGGGAAAAAACATTACGAGTTGTTCCATAACTTGTAAAGTAAATTTTATTAGTTAGTTAGACTTAGGACTTTGGAAATCCAAAGAGATATAGATACTTATTTGGTCTCTAATTCGATAGTTAGTAGTTACGTATCGTTAAAATTACACAAACTACTTTTCTTTTGATGATTATATGCCATAGAGCTTTTTTGTTTCACAGTAGCTACCGCTCCGCACTAAGAGTACGAAGAATTTACGTACTATTAAATCATACTTACATACAAACGGTTTAGTAGATATTGGACCTATTCGCAAAATGGCTTACGCCAAAAAAAACGACCTATTTATATTTTCTCGAAATAACCTATTCTTATATACACCTTCTATTTAAGAATAGGTTATTTCGAGAATAGGTCGTTTTTTTGGCGTAAGCCATTTTGCGAATAGGTCCAATATCTACTGAACTGTTTGTATTTGTATTATATTGTTCGCATAATACCTCATTCTGCAAAAGACTCATTCCTACAATGCCTTATTCGTGAAATGAGGACTGCCTTTTTAAAATTCCTATTAGCTTTAAGTTTAACAGCAAATAATTGGTAACTATAAGGTAATAAATGATTTATAAGCATTTTTTTATGTTTTCGGGATAAAGCCAAAAATTAGTATATTTGATGAAGTTTTGAATTCACAGTTCTGAGTCAAAGCTTATTGCACTTCATACACAAACTAAGAGGAGAAGCAAAGCACTTCGATGTCATTATTAAGAAGAGTCTTTTTGAGGGTCTTCGCCGAAATAGGAGACATAAAGACGTTATATTCGATAAAAAATAAAAAAAAGGATTGAGAAAATTAGAGACTCACGAAATAAACGTGACTCAATTTCTTGAAAAGATTGTGTATTTACAACTTTTAATGTAAAACTATTGTTAAACTTATTTCTATTGACGTAATTGATTGAAGAGAACTTATATGAATATAAAAAAATGACACTAAAAATTCCTTTATATTTTATTTGTTGATTTTGATTATAAAAAGATAATAAATGATTTACATGTATTTTTTTCTTTTTTTCTGCAAAACCCTTATAGCATCATATATACATGAATCATTTTATGTTACTGGTTACTCAAAATTTCTTGTTTATGATCAAACAAAAAACAAAAATACATATTTTTACCATAAGCGAACACTTACATAAATATAGGCCATTTCAAGAATATGTCCTTTTAAGAATAAGTCTTTCAGCGAATGAGTCCAAAGTATAATAAGGTATTTTGCGAATAGGGCATTTTTAGAATGAGGAATTTCGCGAATAAGTCCAAAAACGACTGCAGGTCATTTTGCGAATAGGTCCAATATCTACTAAACCATACAAACCTACCTGGTCAATCAGTCTATAAAACCAATTCCGACCCTATCGAAATTCTTACACATTAGTTTCGAAGATAATTATTTTCATTATCTTAATGTTCTCTATCTCTTCTCTTAAATCTGATTCAAAATGATACATATGTTTATTGTCTCAATTCGCAGGTGACCGAGGGTGGCGTGACGCGGCGCGTGGCCCGCGCTATGGAGGTGCTGCAGGCGAGCGGGCCGGGCGCGCGGGTGCGGGTCATGCGGGCTGCGTACCACTCCACCTCCGCGCCTGGACTACCCGCATCCTCCTACATGCTCCACTCTTCACGCAGGGTATATATTCTTCAACATGTTAACCGCCCGAGCGTCGCCATTTCGATGGGCTGGTAGTTTACCCATCCATAAACCTAATGATGTAAATTCAGATGAATAATAAAATAACTAAATATATTTTTCAATTTCAGGTGATATCGTCTGGATTCAACATCCTTGAGCCGCCAAATTTCCCTACACAACCATTAGAAATATCTTCGACACCATTGGAATCATCACCAGAATCGAATATTGAGACAGAGAATTATAAAGTTACAGAACCAGATGACATGGATATATCAGAACCCTCTAAATGGAGAGGCACAACTGGAAGAAGCTCGATACGAATGCCGAGCGAAGAATCATCGTCCACGGATAACGCCAGCATCATAGACTTGGATTCCAGATTTAACCGTAAAGGGTTGTACAGAAAATACTCTTATGATTCAGAAAATAGCGATGTACATTCTTTGAAAAGAGATAGCGCCAGAACATCTCCTCTATTAGATGCACCAGTAACGTTAAGCACCTTGAAATACAAATCCTTTTTGAACAGTAGTAACGACTGGAACAATAGGCGAAAAAGTTACAGTTTTGAAGATACGTCCCCGTTGAATGAAATTATGCTACAAAGTAACGATACATTAGCGATGGAGTCATCGACTGACAGCGGTATTTGTAAGTCATCTGAAATTGTGAATGATTTCATTGAAGATACACAGAAGAATATTTTTGTAAGAAGAGAAAAGAATTGCAACATACAGGATTCAATCGATAATTGGCAACGAAAGAATAAGTTACATTCAACTTATAAAAATGCAAAAATGAAAACATTTAATGAACATGATATTGTAATCGAGGACTCTCGTGAAAATAATATTGCATTACAATCAACAGGGAAAGTAACAATAACTGTTCCAATGACTATAGAAGCTGATGAAGATTATAAGAATTCGAACGATGACGGAGACCGTAAGATAAAGAAAGTGGAGTTTTGTAAAACTGAGTTACACTTTGCAGCAGACTCGGGAAGAGTCAACATAATAGCTACAGATGAAAAACCACCACCTACTAATGCTTTTAGAAAAAGGAGGAGCGCTTTCGTACCAATAAAAGATACATTTGAAAAACCAATAACTCTATTTGGTGACAAGAGTGACTTTCCAGATATGAATAAAATTGATGAATATAGGTTAAACGACTTCAGTGAAAGTTCAGATTTTGATGAGAATACGGCAGCTACAAAAAGTATTCTCAAGAACAAAATTCCGAAGCCCAAACCATATCTTTTAGGAGAGAACATGGCATTTGGGCATATTCAAGACAAAATTCAATCTTCTGAGAGTCCAGTTTCTATTGGCGTATCACTAATTAATAAAGAACTGCAAGCAAACAGTATATCCAGTACCAGACAAACTTTTTATAGTTCTGTCAATGAGACGAAAAAGGAGAAAAGCTTTCCTAATGCTCTTAGGACAACCAGTAATGGTAAGTACTGTAGACACTGTAGTATATACAGTGAATAATTAAGGAATGATTAAGGAGTCGTGGAGCAAGAAAGAAGCATTTAACTCACTTTCGCCTCAGGATCACGATAGGTTAGGACTAAAAGCATTCCTGCGACTTATTTAGTTATTACAGCAAAAATAAAAAATTAAACTGCGATGATTTGAGATCATTGTCACCCTACTGTTTCCCAAGAATTCTTATGTCAAGTGCATGTATTTATCAATCGTCGCAGTATGTAGTTAGTAGGGTGACCACACATTTTAAGTTACTAAACCTTTTTTAAATTAAAACATGTAAATTACTAATCATCTCTGTTTCAATTGAAATATATACAGGTAGCATCGCAATCGTTTACTGAGTTAAAAAAAAGGTTGGGATCACAACCCAAAAATCACCCTGTATTATACAACATGCTTTTTTAATGGTCTTAAAGCCGAAGCCCACGTTATGTAACCATCTTAAGAAACCTCTAGGAAGTGTTATTTTTTTTTAATCATCCATAAAATTGTTAACTAAAAAATCAGAAATAATTTAAGATAGTAATGTATCATCCTGTTTATAATGTTTACGGTTTCAAAATTGCATAGTCCTTGACCTTGCCGCCTCCACGCGTGCAGCACCGTCCACGTGGACTATCATATCCGTATACAGGATGATGATACAGGAACTAATAATTATTTTAATTTATTAGTCTTTAAAATCTTAATAATTACCAAGTTTTATTTTACGAGTGACAAGTAGTTATTGGATACTTTAAGTGGCCTTTGACTTTAAGACGGTTAAAAAAGCACGGTGTATACGGTACTTTAAAAATAGTTGTTAAATTAAAGGATTCGAATGTGTTCCACAACACGAAACCTATACATTTTTTTCTATAGGGGTCGTCTTCTTCGAAATCGCTTTATTTATTGACGTTAAAATTTAAGGAGCGGCAAAAAATATTTTTTAATTATGACATGATTGATATTATTTTTACTCGATGATGAGTTGTTGTAGTTAAAGTTGTTTGTATTGATACTCTTTCACTAGTTTCACTTCCTTAAAATTTGCAACTATTTAAAAAGCGACTCTCCCCAATACCTACCAATTAATGAAAGCATTGACCTTTTTAATGGGCTCACCCTTGCACTCAATTTAGTCCACTTTCGCCTCAACCTCAACGTTATCTATGTACCTACTCGGATACCTACCCAAAGCCGATAATTTCACACTTTGCATTCCTCAAGAGCTGCTGAATGCGAAAGTGTAGGTATGCCTATATAACGGTAAAATGCCCCGGTAATTAACAAGTTAATGTGTTCTCTGAACAGATAGTGCTCGACGTACATTTTATACTTTACGTTTTTTCAGGTCCTTCACAAACTCCGAGCTCCAACATTCGGAAACCTGACTTAAACAGTGAAAGATATTCCTTGCACGTGGATCCAGTGGCAAACAGCGAAGAAATCAAAGACAGTTTGAAAATACCGAGCAGCGAAGGAATCAAAGACAAATTGCATGTTTTGCAAATGTCTCCGGTACCAAAACCTAAGACAAGACAACTTCGTGATAGTGATCTCACGTATTTTGGCATAGCAAAATACCACGATAGTAACATTGACAATAAGATCAATCATACTGAAAGAAAATCGGCTTTACCGTGGAATGATTTATCGGAAAACACATTTGAATCGGTTAGATTAATAAAGAAATATTCAAGCAGCGCACAAAACAGCGACGCCGAATCTGATTCGCATGAATATCAAAATATACCAATTAAAAATAATTTTGCTCCCGTACCGATACCCAGATCACGCGTAAAATATAAGAAACCAGAAGAGCAAGGCGTTATTCTAAAACCAATCATTGAACAGGTTTATGATTCTAACAAAACTGTACAAGAGTCGCGTCGGTCTAGAAGTAAAAAGCAAGACGATTTTGTAGCATTCACTAGTCGCAGTCTTTCTGCACCAGCGAAAAATCATATACGCAATAATGTTGTTGATACAAGACATCGATACGACGAAACTCGTACTAACAGCGTTAAAAAGGAGAAACCAAGGCAAAGGTATACTATTTTATCCATGAGAAAATAACAATTAGTTTTTTTACTAACAATTACTATGAATTGATAAGTAGCTATAATGAATTGTTATTTTTTTATTTTAGGAAAGAAATATACACAGAAACAAGAGTAAGCAACAATAAAATGCACAACGATACAGCAAATGATATCCCTCTATACGCAAACTTGGAAGGCATAGATAGTAAAATCAATGAATTCAATAGGTGTACAAAAACTTGTGAACTTGAAAATAAAAGTAAAAGGCCTGTGATCGAAAAAAAGAAATCAATAAAAAAAACAGCCGACACAGAATCCGCATCTTTAGAAAAAACGCATATCTCTAACAAGGCAAATCATCGTGTTCGGAGAACAGAAAAATTGTCCACTCCAGAAATATCGAACAGTTTAACTAACAACAACAAAGACACAGTCACAACTAAGAACAGTTTAGACAAAAACCTAATTAATTCAGACATCGCAAAAGACAATCAATTAAAAGGTCGACGAAAATTAAGCAAGGACTCTCATATTTTGATGCAAAATAAAGACAAAAGCAGGGTCAAAGAAATAAAAACATTGGAATTTACTAAAACGGACAAAGCTGATAAAAAATCTAACGGTCATACATTCAAAGATAAAAATAACAAAAACTGCGAACTGCCACGTTTAAACAAAAATATTAAACGAAACTCTTTAGAGTATGGCACCCATTCTAAACCGTTGAAAATTGAAAAAGATGGGTGCGATAGAATGAACAACGATACAAATGGGCGCAAATCGTCGAGAAGAAGTGAATATGTTATAAAATATGATGACAAAAACGGCACTGTGTCTTCTATATGCAAAGTTAGATCAGGACACAGTACACCAAGAAAACAAAATTCATCAAAAGAAAGAAATAAGGAATACAAGAAAGATTCTAAATCTAACAACACAGATAAATCTGCTCTGCGTAAGTAAGTCGCATGCATGCTCTTTAGAACATAATAAAATGTATACGTAGATGATATATTAAAAATGGATATATTTCAGAGCAGCTCCCTGCCTATCGGATACTGAACGGAAAAAATGAAGAATCGAAATGGAACGCGAAAGTTAATGTACAAAGATCTTGCCAACTTTTGTAGCATGACAAAGCAATTGTCTAGTCTGTATAGGATTAGAATTAAAAGTAAAAACTATCCATTTGTTTTTTACTCATGTGACTTATAAATCTTACTTGTGAATGTGTACTCACACATTTTTGTCAGTTTTGTCAGAATAAAATAAAAAATAACCTTGATCTCACCCAGTCAATATTTAAATTGTTATTTTAAATGACCTTAACTATACGAATAATTAACAATATTTATTGATAAGATATTAATACTAAGAATTAATAAAACATTGACGAACTACTTTCAGTATTTTTAATAAAATTTATTACCTTATACAGTTATTAATGGATCCTTATCAAGATTACTTACAACAACTTGAACCTGATTATCAAGTCTTTTCTCAAGGTTTGATGAAAATACACGCAGAAATCCTCTCTCTGAATCGGAATGATTTGTTAAAATGACTGAAATTCCCTTTTGAGCTGCATCCAGGACATCATGATGAAGCATTTCACCTTAAACAAAATATCCGTGCAAAGGAAATTTCACTTTGAGACTTTGTTCCAGTTTACAAGCTCGACTGCTCGAAGTAGGCTATTTCCATTTTGATTACCTCGTTTAACATTTAAGTTGTGAATCAATTTAAATGCAGTAAAAATTAGACCATTTAACCATAAAATGGTATTTTTAATATTTTACTGGGATATACCTAGTCCAATTTTTACTATTCATAATTATACGAGGTGCCAAATGGAAACAAAATTAGCCATCAAACTCCGACGCTAAGGACATTATCTTTTACGATCAACATTCAGCTTGAAGTAAAAATTATGTGTACTTCCGGCCGTCTGAGCCAGAGTCCTAGAGAGATCTCGCATATCTAGGCTGATAACAAATCGTAGGTGACGCCAATATGCCTCGGTTTCATCGTTTGTGACGCAATAGATTTTTTGAAAATTGAAATAAACCTGGCTCAGACAGCCAGAATTTCACGTTTTCCGACACTCTGGATCTTAAATTCTAGAGGGTTTTAGGGCCCCGTTTCTTATCAAAAGTTTAGTGACGCGATATGTGACGGCATCTAAAGTAGTTTCATCCATTTTGATGCAATGGTTTTCGCGGAATCATGAAAAACGTGTGGTCAGACAGCCTGATATCCGGCTGTCTGAGCCATTTTGTTTTTGCAGATATATAACGAAATATTTCATTTCAGACTCATCTTTATGGATTTTACTTTAGTGACGCAATATGTGACAGCTCTCGACCAGATTTGAACCTTCGTTACCCACGCGTTTAGGAGAAATTCTAAAAAAAACTGTTGGCACAGACAGCCGGATTCCGGCTGTCTGTGCCAACAGTTTTTTTCTTGAGCCATCCAGTTCTACCACTTCCAGGTGTTCTTGGTAGCTGGAAACTCATCTAAAACTACTTTAGAAATAGCTCTAGCACTCGCGCACGAAGGGTTCCGTATCATTTAAAAATGGCAAAAAATCACGTTTGTTGTATGGGAGCCCCCTTAAATAATTATTGTATTCTGTCTTTTAGTATTTGCTGTTATAGCGGCAACAGAAATACATCATCTGTGAAAATTTAAACTCTCTAACTATCACGGTTCATGAGATACAGCCTGGTGACAGACGGACAGACAGACGGACAGCGAAGCCTCAGTAATAGGGTCCCGTTTTACCCTTTGGGTACGGAACCCTAAAAATCATGAATTTCTTATTTTCTGCTCCTCGTCCCAAATGAGCCGTGGGCATGTGGGAAGAGTTGGTAAATTACTCAATGAAATGGGAAATGACTCGCAAAATAAAGATATTATTGATATTCATTTTCTGCATCTTGACCCAAATAGGCCGTAGGCATGTGGGACGAGTTGATAAATTACTCAATGAAACGGGAGATGACTTGCAAAATAAAGGTATTATATAAATTCATTTTTTGCATCTTGTCCCTAATGGGCCGTTCCAGCATTTCCAGTAAAACACAGCAAATTACTCTGAATAAGTGTTCAAACAAATTTTCCTCTTTAATTACATACCCTAAACAAGTCACACTTAACCCAAAATGCAATTATTAGTGTTGATTGGTCCTTCATACCAACGTATACGCAAATACGTATTTAAAGAACACGGCAAGCAGCTGTTGTAAAACGAGTTGCCTCGATTTTCTAATATACTAGTATTTGCATACCTAATATAGTGGGAAGTGTGGTCACCTTAATGCATCGATGTATGGACAACAATTGATTTGCTTATATCTTTTATTTGCCGGCATATAGAGCCGTCACAAACGATAATTCGTATTAACCACCACCGTCACTAACGATTAGATGAGTTGGAAGTGGTAGAACTGGATGGCTTTTTTTTAGAATGTCTCCTAAACGCGTGGGTAACGAAGGTTCAAATCTGGTCGAGAGCTGTCACATATCGCGTCACTAAAGTAAAATCCATAAATATGAGTCTGAAATGTGATATTTCGTTATATATCTTCCAAAACAAAATTGCTCAGACAGCCGGATATCAGGCTGTCTGACCACACGTTTTTCATGATTCCGCGAAAACCATTGCATCAAAATGGATGAAACTACTTTAGATGCCGTCACATATCGCGTCACTAAACTTTTGATAAGAAACGGGGCCCTAAAACCCTCTAGAATTAGTGATCCAGAGTGTCGGAAAACGTGAAATTCTGGCTGTCTGAGCCAGGTTTATTTCAATTTTCAAAAAATCTATTGCGTCACAAACGATGTAACCTAGGTATATTGGCGTCACCTACGATTCGTTATCAGCCTAGATATGTGAGATCTCTCTAGGACTCTGGCTCAGACGGCCGGAAGTACACGTGATTATCTACTTTACCTGTTAAATACAGATCTGCACAAACGCCTTTGAGTACCGATCCGCCAGACCCGGCGCACAGACCTATCTTTGATAAAGTATCTTCTTTTGTTTTGCCTTTTCCAACGGCAAGACGGACGTGTTGAAGTCCGGTCAGCTGTTTAACATTCAAAACGGCCTGGTTTAAGGAAATACTACTTTTCAGTTGCAAAATCCTGCAAGGAAATATTTTTATATGAATTAACATTCTTACAGATTAACGATATTATTGATGAATGCTTCTCAAAATGTTAGTTAGCGTCAATTACCTTCCCGCTCCCGTAGTAGGGTCGGCCCCAGGTGTTATAGGAACAGACTCTCGGAGGTCGAAAGCTGATGATAACCAGTCGTTGACTCCACCCCTGACACAGTCCCAGCTGGTGTGTGGAGAGTACAGAAAAATGCGTTTTTCTAACAAGAGTGCCACCACTCGCTCCTTCCAGGATCTGAAAAGATCATATGTATTGTGTCAATAATGAATTTATGGTTAATCCAGCTTATTGTTGTTGTGTCCAACTGTCCAGATTTGATGTGGGAAGCATAGTGTGGAACTTTGATGGAGTGGTTCACGCTCCGGACTAGCCCGGCGGTTGCGGTTTCGAATCCCGCAAGGTGCAACTGTTTGTGTGATGAGCACGGAAATTTGTAATTAGACATAGTCATGCATTGAGTTAAATGTAGTCATGGATGTTTTATGAATTTCATCATCATCAAAAGGAGGATTTTGCCATAATCGCCACGCTTGGCAGGCGGGTTGGCGATCGCAGTTTGGCCAATGGTGGAGAGGAGACGCTGCTGCCCGTCTTCTTATGGCGGTTCTCCTGTAGCCGCCTCTTACGACACCCATAGGAAGAGAAGGGGTGGTGCAATTCTTTTAACGTGCCGGCACCACACGGCATGAATGAATGTATGAATTTAAGAATCAGTTATTAAAAAATTCATTGTAAAAGCTTTGGCAGTTTGATAAATTGGTTTGATTGTTTTAAAAACTAGCAACTGGTGTCTTATCTGATACATATTTAAATATGCGTCAACAAGACACCGATTGTCGTCAAGACCCAGCACAACCATTACACCCAAATTCGAGCCAATGAAAAAATATTAATTGAAGATAAATAACACTTGAAAAAAAATCATCGACCTCAGGTGGGACTCGAACCCACGTCCCATCGCAAGCCGGGCGAGTGCTTCACCAACTAAGCTACCGAGGACGTCACGTGACAAGATGAAATTCCTCAAGTGTTCTTTCTCGCTGTCAAAGCCAGCGTATTCTGATCAATGTTGTAGCTATATGTATAGCTGAGTAGTATACTACCGTCAACACCCTATAGAAATATTTTTACAAATATTTGACTATTGGTTAAGATCAGAAATGCTTAAACATTGTAAATTTTTGTTTTTAGCAATTCCATGCAAGGTTTTAATTGAAGATAAATAACACTTGAAAAAAAATCATCGACCTCAGGTGGGACTCGAACCCACGTCCCATCGCAAGCCGGGCGAGTGCTTCACCAACTAAGCTACCGAGGACGTCACGTGACAAGATGAAATTCCTCAAGTGTTCTTTCTCGCTGTCAAAGCCAGCGTATTCTGATCAATGTTGTAGCTATATGTATAGCTGAGTAGTATACTACCGTCAACACCCTATAGAAATATTTTTACAAATATTTGACTATTGGTTAAGATCAGAAATGCTTAAACATTGTAAATTTTTGTTTTTAGCAATTCCATGCAAGGTTTTAATTGAAGATAAATAACACTTGAAAAAAAATCATCGACCTCAGGTGGGACTCGAACCCACGTCCCATCGCAAGCCGGGCGAGTACTTTACCAACTAAGCTACCGAGGACGTCACGTGACAAGATGAAATTCCTTAAGTGTTCTTTTTCGCTGTCAAAGCCAGCGTATTCTGATCAATGTTGTAGCTATATGTATAGCTGAGTAGTATACTACCGTCAACACCCTATAGAAATATTTTTACAAATATTTGACTATTGGTTAAGATCAGAAATGCTTAAACATTGTAAATTTTTGTTTTTAGCAATTCCATGCAAGGTTTTAATTTAAGATAAATAACACTTGAAAAAAATCATCGACCTCAGGTGGGACTCGAACCCACGTCCCATCGCAAGCCGGGCGAGTGCTTTACCAACTAAGCTACCGAGTACGTCACGTGACAAGATGAAATTCCTCAAGTGTTCTTTCTCGCTGTCAAAGCCAGCGTATTCTGATCCATGTTGTAGCTATATGTATAGCTGAGTAGTATACTACCGTCAACACCCTATAGAAATATTTTTACAAATATTTGACTATTGGTTAAGATCAGAAATGCTTAAACATTGTAAATTTTTGTTTTTAGCAATTTCATGCAAGGTTTTAATTGAAGATAAATAACACTTGAAAAAAATCATCGACCTCAGGTGGGACTCGAACCCACGTCCCATCGCAAGCCGGGTGAGTGCTTTACCAACTAAGCTATCGAGGACGTCACGTGACAAGATGAAATTCCTCAAGTGTTCTTTCTCGCTGTCAAAGCCAGCGTATTCTGATCAATGTTGTAGCTATATGTATAGCTGAGTAGTATACTACTGTCAACACCCTATAGAAATATTTTTACAAATATTTGACTATTGGTTAAGATCAGAAATGCTTAAACATTGTAAATTTTTGTTTTTAGCAATTCCATGCAAGGCTTTAATTGAAGATAAATAACACTTGAAAAAAATCATCGACCTCAGGTGGGACTCGAACCTACGTGTGCTTTACCAACTAAGCTACCGAGGAAGTCACGTGACAAGATGAAATTTCTCAAGTGTTCTTTCTCGCTGTCAAAGCCAGCGTATTCTGATCAATGTTGTAGCTATATGTATATCCGAGTAGTATACTATCGTCAACACCCTATAGAAATATTTTGACAAATATTTGACTATTGGTTAAGATCAGAAATGCTTAAACATTGTAAATTTTTGTTTTTAGCAATTCCATGCAAGGTTTTAATTGAAGATAAAATATTAGTTCATTCCTTGTTTTTTATTTCAATCATTCACAATACCTTAGTATTGTGTCTACTCTGAAGGTGTGATATTTCTTAATTGCATGCATTTAGTTTCTTAAAGTTGCAATTTTAAATTATCCATCTTCACTATTACAGTACCTGGCAGCCATTGAAATGAGAAGTTTAGTTAAAAAGATGAAGTAGTTAGCGATTGCATAGGGACTAGAAAACTTTAATAAATTGTACATTTTTAAATACATTACCTTTGCACAACTGATTTTAAAGGTGCAAATATAGGAGGGTGATATGATATAATCATTTCGCAACAATTAGTATCTGCTTCTACGGCTACATCTTCTGTCAAATCATTAGTGAGCATAATTTTGGTGATATTCCTGAAATAAAATACATGTACAAACAGATTATATCTTTCACAAAAATCATAAAATTATTATTTAAGTATTTTCAACTTTCTAGTTGTACCTATCACCCTTACCTTGCTGTATAAGGCTCAACAAGCAATCCAGTATTATCCCAACCTTCTGATAAAGCCTTGGGTGCAAAATCCTCTAGTGCATTTAAAACTTTATTTAAAGGCACACCAGCACTTATTTCAGCTGACATTTTCGGAGCTTTGCTGGCTGCACAATAATGCCTTATAATAGTTTTAGGGAATAAAGCAAACCTCTCAAGTTTATATATCATTAGTTCCCCTGTAAAGAAAAATATATGTAGGTATAGTATTCTAGGTCATGTCATTCACATACTATTAATATCAATGTATTGTTGAATTTTTTAAATATTATTATACGAAATCAGAGTTTTATTAATATGTGTTAATAAGTTCATGATAAATAGGCAAATAAAATCAAATCTTTTGTAAATAAAACATTTTTATTAATACAATTAATGCTAAATATGACATAAAATCTTATTAAGCCCTAACTGCAACCACATTTTACTTTAATAAGGTATTTTTATTATACTTAGATAAATAGTCTAGCTATTTCAATAAAATAAGGTTCATTGCATAAATTTCCAAATTTTTATTTCTCCATTGTCACTACAAGAAAGTAGCTCTTGATTTCCTATTGGATTCCATGTCACACAATTAACATCTTGAGAATGAGCATCTAATTTAGTGCACATTAATTCAAATGTTGGTGCATTGGAGTCAGAATCTTCAGATTCTTTGAAAATTCTTATGATATCATCACCACAAGCTGTGGCAAGCAGGCCAGAGTTGTGGCACCATGCTATGTCATATATGCATCTTGTGTGGAATCCTGATAATGTACAAACACATTTCCAGATAGACTCTCTATCTGACACAATAACCCCTTCTTGGTTGTCAGGTTTATATTCTTTCCAGATTTTTACAGTTTGATCATCACTGCAAGTAGCTAATCTTTCTCCAGTCTTATCAAAAGCTAAACTCCAAACAGTTGATCCATGTGACTGAAGAGTAGCAATACATGTCCAATCATTATCTGCGGGATCTTCTTTGTACATCTTTACTGTATTGTCATAAGATGCCGAGGCCAAAACATCTAATGTTGGATGCCAAGCAACCTATAAAAACAATGAATTCAGGTATTATAACTGAGAACCATACAAATATTGTAAAATTAATGCCATGTAATTTCATTATTTAGATACAAACTTTTT
This sequence comes from Anania fuscalis, assembly GCA_950371115.1. Taxonomy (NCBI): domain Eukaryota; kingdom Metazoa; phylum Arthropoda; class Insecta; order Lepidoptera; family Crambidae; genus Anania; species Anania fuscalis. The sequence continues at coordinate 13,744,242 of OX493330.1, forward strand.
TAACATCCTGGTTATGTGCATTTAAAACAGATTCACATTCATATTCATCTTCTCCGGCTACCTCCCACACCCACACTGATTTGTCTCGGCCACATGTTGCTAGAAGCTGACCAGACGGTGACCATGCTACACTCTTTACTTCATTCTCGTGGCCTTCTAAAGTAGCATTGCACTCGAATTGACCTTCAACAATTTTCAACTTCAATAAGAAGACATATTTGAAATAGCTTTCTAGATAATTTGTGCAGATCAAAGAGCATACACACCACTTTTTTTGTCCCAAATTGCAGTAGTTGCATCAAAACTGGCAGATGCAAGAAAGTTTCCACAAGGTGACCAAGCTACTTCTCTGATGGTGCGCTGATGACCATCAACAAGAACCGTTTTTGTTATCCATTCTTGGCCTTCATTACTCCATAGTTTAATGGTTTTATCTTCGCCGCAAGATGCAAATATATTGCCTTGTGGGTGCCATGACACATTCCACACAATACCTTTGTGGCCGTTTAAACTTTGAACAAGTTCTAGTCTTGACATTATAATGAGCGTGTAAACTGTTGTAAGGTTTACAGAAAAAGAGTTTAGACGAGCGCTACATTAAAATATAACCTCAAAAAAATACAAAAAAGAAACAGTATAGTATTTTAATTAAGCAAAAAGTCTTACTAATAACTTATATTTTAACTGCTTCGGCAGTAAGGTGCTACAGATGGAGAGCTTAATAAATAATTCATAGACGAAATGTAAGGACATAAAATAGTTTAAACTGCTAAAAATTATCATATAATTTTGACAAGCCAAAATAATTGTGTTACCTGGGTCTAAGTCGTTGCTATACAATAATAATAAAATATTTTATTTAATTATGTAGTATATTTTTCTTTATTCAATTACTCGTAAATACTCTGACTAATCTGTGCTCGTAATAAATTAAATGTCAATTTCTGAAAAAATTTTAAGAAATTACACAGAGCACAAAAAAACTTAGAAACTAGAACTAGAAACAGATGACTCTGTCAAATTCTGACTTTGACAAACAAACAGCCCACTGATCAAATAAGCTCATGAAGGCCGCAGGAGGGCGCGCGCCCGAAACGCAGCGCCTCAGGCGCGCGCCCCGTGTGCTTGTCATAACTACCTACTCCCTAAGGGAGTTCCTCCTGGGTAGGTGTGCCACCCCTCCGGGTTTCCCCGGATTTGTCCTAGTTTGGAGGGCGGTTAATTATTTATACTGTTTTATTTCTTTTTCTATTGCGTCTTGCTGATTTAATAATGTAAGTGTACTATCTTTGTGCAGCAGCAGTGCATATTCTATCTCCTCTTCTATTGGTGGTAATCGTAATTTTTTTTAGCAGCTTACTGTAGGAAGTTAATAAAACGATTGGACACTCTTACGCCCATAACCATAGAGTTTAGCATTCGCTTTAGAGCATTCGCTACGTACGCGTCATGTAGTGTCAAGTCACGTGTCAAGTGCATATATTAATCTGTGATCAAGTGTTAAAAAAAAACACAAGTGTCAGTACTGTCCACAGATTAGTCAGAGTGGTACTGTCAGTCACGGCGTGTTTGATAACGTAATTAATTAGTTATTATTTTGTTGTAATATAATAGTAAGTTTCAGGTTAATGTTATTTTTTTTTTCATTAATCTACAAATAAGAGTACTATTATAACTTAAAATGGAAAACAGTAACAAAATTATTCCCCCTCATTTAAATGCAGAAGTTTATCGGACTGATACCACCGGTGCATGTACTGTTTCGTATTTGGATTATCTACGTCTTCATCCAGGTAAAAATCCAATCAGGATGTTACAAATACTATTTCGATTCGAATCGATTTGTGCTTACAACAATACTCGGCTTACTAGAAAAGTGACTATACTGGTAACGTCTCCTTATTTTCTAAATTGCAATGAAAAAATGCTTAGTTAGGTTTATCTGCTACATCCTAACTAACCTCAAATTCGAATTATTAGTAATGTTGAAAAAAATATTTCCTACAGATGAAGGTGTGTTAGTTGGTTGCTCAGAATTAACTGGGCGTTACTGGAATGGTGGAGCAAGTCTTCACAAATTTGTGTCTGAGGCACAAAAATGTCACACAGAAGTAAAAAGAAGCATTCATTTGACTAGTGGCACAGCTGATGGTTGCTTTGTTGGCAATCCATCTAAGGTATAGCTAATAGCAAGTTTTAAATATATCATTCAATGTTTTCCATTATTTGTTTTTGTTTCTTAAATAACACAAAAAAATATTGAGTACTAGCTGTTGCCCGCGACTTCGTTCCCGTTGTCTTTAGATTTGTATTTTTTTTTTAATTTTCCGCGCCTTTTTCTTATATTTTTATTTCATAAGAACCTTCTCCTGTCAATAACAAACACAACAAAAAAAGAATGAGCGAAATCTGTCCAGCCGTTCACGCGTGATGCCGTGACAACGGAAAACGGGTTTCATTTTTATATATATAATATAGATTTTAAGTACTTTGTAGTATAGCAATAGCAAAATTACAACTATATGTATTCCTGCCTTTCTAAGCTAAAGCATTCCTGCTATTTTTCTTATGTTATCTTCTGATCTCTTTTCTTGCCTTGTGAAGCAGACTCTACTTTCCTTGTCTAGGGTACTTTTAAGCTCTTTATCAGTGCCATACATAACTACAGTATTATAAGGGCTTAAATAATAATATCAATTCCTATTAGGTTCTTTTATGTGAAGACAGTGGAGCAGTGAGTATATGGACTGTCTCCAAGGATGATGCATGGAAACAATGGTCTGAAGAGATATCTGTGGCCGAGCATGATGATGCAGTGTTAGCTGTAGATTGCCTGCAACCTGAGCAAGAATATGTCACAGCTGGGGCTGATGGAAATATAAAGGTATATTACATACATTTTCATACTTCTATATTAACTAAACCAAATCTACTTTTTTCATAATCAAGATAATTTAAATATTATAATTATTTCTCCTCATCCTCGACCTGGTGTAAATTGGCCTTTTTTAGTATTCCAAAGGAATCTATTTTGCAGGTATATAATAATAATAATAATTTAGCCATTTATTTCAAATCTCTATAAAGTTACATTTCAGAAGTTGTTAGTAGTTGGTTAGTAAGTTACTTAATAAAATACTAGGAGTTGTTTTAGTATGGTTAGTTTAGTCTGCTTCTGAGATTTGAACCCTTTGGGTAAAGGCCTCCTCCAGTTCCATCCATGACACTCTGTCTTTGCTCAAAGTCATCCACTTTGTCCCAGCAATTTGGACTAAGTCATCAGCCCATCGTCTTTTCGGCCGGCCGACACACCTTTTTCCCGGTGGTCCTTTCCATTTTGTTGTAGCGATTGACCATCTTTTGTCTGTGTAGCGTGATATGTGGCCAGCCCATCGCCACTTTAATTTTAGAGCATGATTAAGAGCATCGATAATTTTTGTCTTATATTTTTACTTCATATTTTGTGAATTTTCTTGATTTTTAAGATGCTTCTCTCCATTGCTCTTTGAGTTCTCTGTATTTTTGATTTAACTCTTTTAGTGAAGACCCATGTTTGGCAGCTGTATAATAGGCACGGTAAGAGACAGGTGTCCATCACAACTCTTTTCATGTGTAAGCTGTAGTTCCCTTTCAGAATTTCTTTCAACGACCAAAATCTATTCCAGGTTGAGTTTACTCTTCTTGTAACTTCATCCTCATTATTTGTACTGCTAAATGACACCTGCTTCCCCAAGTATATGTAACTTCCGACATATTCTATACAATTGCCCTTTACATTGATAGGTCTTTTGTGGCTATTAGTCATAATTTTGGTTATGGTGATGTTCATTTCCAGGCCTACTTTAGAGCTTTCTTCGTCGAGCGATATAATCATTAACTCCAGGTCTAGCGGTGTCTCAGCAAATACGGCAATGTCGTCTGCGAATCTAAGGTGACTTAAATTGCGACCCTCAATTTGGATACCCTTATGTGACCAGTCCAGCTTGCGGAATATATTTTCAAGAACTGCGATAAAAAGTTTGGGTGACAAGGGATCGCCTTGTCTCACTCCTCTTTCTATGTTGAATGAGTCCCCTCTGGTTTCAAGTTTTACCCTTCTTATGCTGTTGTTGTTTATATGTTTTATAATGTTGATATATTTTTGATCCACCTTGAATAGACTCAGTGCGTTCCAGATTGAGCTGTGGCTTATGCTGTCAAAGGCCTTGCTGTAGTCTATAAAAGCCACATACAAGGGCCTATTAAACTCGCTATATTTTTCCATTATTTGTTCTAGTGCCTGTATGTGGTCTGTGGTACTGTAGCCTGAGCGGAAGCCTGCTTGCTCTATTGGTTGCGAGTTGTCGATTACACGGGCAATTCTTCTTAGGACTATAGAAGCAAAGAGTTTGTATATGCTTGCTAGTAAGCTAATCGGTCTATAGTTTCCTATATCTAGTGGGTCGCCTTTTTTAAACAAAAGTATTATGTCTGATGTACACCATTGTTCTGGTACAATTTCTGTGTCTAATACCATGTTGAATAGTTGGATTAGGTGATATGTTAGGACTGGTGCTCCAAGCTTAATGGCTTCGTTGCTCAGTCCGTCTGGGCCGGGACTCTTTTCTGTTTTAAGTTGTTTGATGTGGTAGTTCACTTCGTTTTCAGAGATTGGTTCGATCTGGTTTTTTGTAGTTTCAATTCTGCTCGGTTCATCGTTTCTTTCCTTGCCTCTTCTTTTGTACAGTTCCTTGTAGAATTTTGTTGCATGGTCCTTGACATCTTTCCTTGTTTTAGTTTTTCCCGAGACGTTGTGTAGTTGTTGTATCCAGGTTTTATGTGAATTTAGTTCTTTTAATGCTCGCTTTGTGCTTCTATATGCGTTTAAGTTTCTTGTTATCACTTCTTGTCGGTGGTGTTCGAAATCTTTTTTTATTGATTTTCTTGTTTCGCTGTATAGTCTTCGCAGTTCGTTTTTCTTGTCCTTGTTTTTATTTTTGGTGTGTATAAGTTCGGTTCGTTTCTTTATGAGTTCTTCTGTTTCTTTGCTAAATATTTTGTTAGTTTTATTTGAACCCGTATTGATTTTTTGTAAACTGTCTGCCATTGATTCCGTTAATAAGTTGTAATATGATTGGACATTTGTTGGTTTTATTATTGCGTTTTCAGTCTGCATTTTCAGATTGTTTCTATAGATTTTAATTTCATCTTCCGTTTTTGGGGTAGCAGTATGAGCTCTGAAGTTCTTTCTGCTCTTTTTGGGTAGTCTCAGCTGTAAGGTTGCTCTTAGTGGTCTGTGGTCCGAGGGGAATTTTATTTTATTCAGAACTTCTACATTTGTTATTAGTCTCGGGCTGTTAGTCAGTACGAAGTCTATTTCGTTCTTGGTTTTTTGGTCCGGTGAGATCCAAGTCCATTTGCGACTCTCTTTTTTTTGAAAAAGGTATTCATTATCGAAAGTTTATTTTCCAGTGCATATTCTATTAGTCGCTCGCCCCTATCGTTCCGTTCTCCGTAGCCAAATTTGCCCATGCTAAGAGTTTCTTCTTCTTTTGGGAGCCCTATTTTGGCATTGAAGTCACCCATCACCAGCACTATCTTGTCATTCGATAGAGAATGTGCCTTGTCAATGTCGCTGTAGAACCGATTAATCTCATCTTCGGATGATTTGTCTGTGGGTGCATATATTTGGATTAGTGTGATAGAGATTTCTTCAAATGCTAGTTGGAGTAAGGCTACTCGTTCTGATATTCCTTGAAAGTTAGTAATTTTGTCTTTGTGTATTTTTTGAACCAGGAAGCCAACACCGTGAAGACCTTTTGATTCTCCATAATAGCATAGAATGTGATCTTTGTATTCTTGAATGTTGCATCCCAACTTTCTGACTTCTGAAAGGCCTATTATGTCCCATTTGATGTTTTCTAGAGCGTAGGTGAGTTCGATGTGTCTTTCTATTGAGGCTAGGGATCTCACGTTGTATGTCCATATTTTTACGGATTTGGAGTAATGTTCTTTGTCTTTTTTCTTATTGATATTGTTGTTGTTATCTTTTGTATTTGGAGGGTGGTGGTCTAAAATCCCGCGATGACCAGTCGTGTTGGGAATTGAATTTATGTTGTTTTTGTTTGTTGGTGCATTTTGTTTAGTTTTCTTGCGATTTCGGCTGTTTGTTTTTGTAACTAAGTTTTTGAAATTTCGTAAAGTAAAGTCGATGTTCCTCGGACACCATAATTTTGTATAATATTTGTTTCTAATATATTTTGGACTTTCATTGATGTTTTTAGTGCCTTTATTTTACACTCTGTCCGAATGTGTTCTCGGGAGAAATAAATCGTAATTTTTGCTTATCTTGCTTGGCCCTGCTAAACTCTCATTTTGAGTTCCCTTGGGTGACTTTGTTGGTAATCTTTTCCTCCTGTAGTCAGTAGTTTCTCCATCCCCAGGGTTGTTGCTCACGCTGGGCAGTGCCTTGTCCTGGTTTCCATGTTCTTTTATTATAAGTCTGTCATATTTAAGGATAGCTTTATTTCCTTTCTTAATTTCTTCATTTTGTTTGGCCTTTAGTTCTTTCCTGATTTTTAAGATGTCTTTTGGAAAGTCTTCCGTCGCGTATGTTTTTTTGGGGATACTTGTTATTTTTTAAAATTTCTATTTTTCTCCACACCAAGGTGAGTTTCACTAATATAGGTCTTCGCTTCTTGTCTTCTTTTTTTCCAAGTCTGTAGAACTCACTTATTTCCCACGTGTCGAAATTTTCCATTCTTCCCTCTTTACCGGCCTCATTGAAAGAATTCATTACCAGTTCTAGCAATTCAGCGTTGCTTTTTTCCGTTTCTTCTTAGCCGTATAATATGACATTGTTTTTCCTAGTTTCTCTTTCTAGTTTGTACACTTTTTCTTTTAATGTCTTCACTTCTTTGTTTAGTTTAGCATTTTCCTCAATTAGTGGCCCCAGTTTTTCTTCAATGGTAGACGCCATTTTCGAAGCTAATGTATCATTATGTGACTTAAATTCTTTCTTCAGTTCATTCATCTTCTTGTTTATGTTTTCGTTTATTTTTTCTAGCAGCATTTCCATCTGGTTTTCCATTTTCTACCAAATTCTGTAAATTTTATTAATTGGCAACACTTGCTATTTTAATGGAGTTCCTCAGTGTGTATACACCCTAATATCTTAGTCTATGGCAGACGTCAGTGTCACCTGTCAAACTGACATATGTCAGTTATCAGAAGAAATTGCTTAGATTATTTGAGGGTACTGGCGCAAAATGTTTTCTTTTATGCTGGGGCTTCACCTGCGTGACGCCTAACGTTCAAATAAAGGCATGATTAGCGTTAACTAAATTAAAGCATTAAGCTACGCGCTAAGTGCGTGGCCACACTTATTTGGCGTTTGATTCTAGCGTCTAGCGACTTAGTTAGCGTGTGATCTGTGAGTGTGTCTTTAAAATAAAATAAAACGCTTCCAAGATCTCAATACTTTTCTTATTTTGTCTACTCCATCCTAACTTAATAACTATGCACTTTAACATTTATTTCACAAAGAGTTTTTGAATGTGACCGTGTTTTAACATGTTTAGTATAGTAGGTGTAGCCACAACAACGCACTAAACGCCCGCTTAATCCCTTTGATGTGTCAAAAGTTACCGCCGTCCGAGCTATCGACTAACGTCTAATGTTATTAAAGCAAATAAGCGCACAAAGACCGGCCACACCTGCGTATTACGTCAAATAGAGCACTAAACAACGACATTAGACGCAGGTGAAGCCCCAGCATTATAGTTATTGTTATGTATAGAATCTCACAGATTTTTTCCACTTATCTTTGTATTCTGATGGATATTTTGCTGTTATTCACTGTTAATCCGTTGCTTGAGGTGTTTATCTTGACACTGATTACGTTTTGGAGTGTGATAATGTGTTTTTCACTAAGAAAACTAATAAAGCATAGGACCCTAACGACAACGCACTTTACTTGACAGACGCCATCCATTGCCTTTTGCAGGTATGGGATATAAATGAAATGATTTGTATCCGAAATTATATAGCAGCTCATACTTTAGCAATATATGGAGTGGTTGTACGCCCATCATCAACTGCATGTTTTGCAACTGGCTCCTTGGACTATGGCGTAACTTTGTGGGATGATAATGTTTCACAACCAGTTTTAGGTAAAAAAAAAAAATGTAATACTTTTTGTAACCTCTGATTGATTTTTCCAGCAACTGAAGTTCATATAAAATGTTCATTTCAGATTTAGCTAAAAATAACTGTAGTGTTAGATGTTTACAATGGATAGATGAAAATAAACTGATCTTTGGTGATGAAGCAGGTGCCATGTATTTAGTAGATTCTAGAAACCCAGAAATAACTACAAATCTATGTGAATTCCCAGCTGCTATTCACAGATTAGCTGTTCACTCAGAGTAAGTAATAATGAAATCCTAAAAATTTATAAACTATTTACAGATAAGTTAGTAAAAATTCAATTTTCTAATGATATTAAATAATAATTTTGCAGATCTAACAAAGTGGCAGTATGTTGTGACAACAAAATTGTATCGGTATGCAAATTGAATGGAAATGCAGACACAAAAATAATATACCATGATAGACATATGCACAGCAACTTTGTAAGGGATGTTGCATGGGATCTAAAAGAAAGCAAAACACTGCACACAGTGGGATGGGATGGTGAGATAAAGACCCACAATGTTTCCTGGGATTAACTGTTTTATCAGTGTTGTAAATAACAAAATAAATAATTCCCACCTTTACTTATAAACTTTTATTTCATCTCAATAATTGTACCCTGATAATTATGGGCTATGGATACATGAAGAAGACTAAATTAGACTACATTAAACATGTAACAGTTTTAAATTAAATAATGATGTAAAGTAAATGCTGAGGACATATTAATTGGTAGTTTACATTAGGGGGTAGGTAATACAGGTGGGATAGTGAACCAGCGAGGGCGGCGAGGGTTGTGTCAATGCGTCGAGGGCGAGGGGGCGCGGCGCTCCGGGGAGGGGCAGGGCGAGGAGCCGCGCCGGCTCGTGCCGGGACTCTTGAGCCGCACCATCGTGTCCAGGTGTCGGAACCTGCAAATGTTACGAGATCTATTTAAACCTTTCACAATGTAACTTTGTATGTAGTACTTATTTTCTGTATGCCTTAATTTTAGGTTGCATACATATGTCGAATATGTAGCAGTAGAAACGCTATTTAGCTTGCATTTTACTCATCCATCAATAATAGAGCAATGTGGCCCGAAACGAGGTAGATGTTTGGACTGGACGACATGTAGAGGTACATTGTCTGGCCAATCTGTGATAACATTAATTAAATTACAAAAGTTTTTAATTATCTAGTTATTTTACGTAGTTTCAGAACGTAAGGTCTACTTCAATCTCAAAAAATATAGAGTTCCTCTTGTAAGAAAGAATAAGAGCCCCTGATAGCTGGGCTTAGTCAGTGTGGCATGTCTGCGTACATAAAATACGTGCTGTGAAATGCGTACCTATTCACGAGTCACGACTCATAGACACGATGTGAGGAGACTGAGTCTTTGGACCACATAACTACCACTGCTCCAACATACATACATATTTACAAATTACCACTAATCGCTTTAACTGAAACAGTTAAAACAATGTTATATTACCTCAGGGGCAAGTCATTAGCATCATTGTCAACGCTCTGGAAGAAGAACGCAAGTGGCCAGCTTATCCATGAAGATTGTTTTCTGCAAACAACAATTATTGTAAGGTAACGGTTGCACTTTTAACTTTCTAATGTTAAAAGTGCTTAGATAAATGAAGTAAGTCATCTCTGAAGGTTTCCTAGAAAATAAAACTTTTAGGTTTAATATCACATGTACATGCGAGTTACGAACGAGCAATAATAAATAGTTTATTAGTATACATTGTACATACATGGTTTTTGTAGCGAAGGCACTATTGCTACTAAAATCGGGAACAACGACGGTACCATTACACTCAGACCCGAGAAAATATAAAAAAGTTCGTTTTTTACATTAACCCGACCGGGAATCGAACCCAGGAATGACGACTCCAAGTCCGGCGTACTCGCCTCTTGACTAAGTAGTTCGCGGACTTAGGCATAGTTAGTGATTTTTGTTAAAAAATGTATAATAATGTAGGTACCCACAAGGTCGACAGACGACCTGGTAAAGGTAGCAGAATCTGGAAGGCACTGAGGGAGGCCTATGTTCAGCAGTGGATGATATGGCCGATATCTTGATGGTGGTGATGATAAATATAGATACGTACGGCGTCTGCGGCGGGTTGGGGTCGGCGTCAGACGGTGTGTCCGGCGTGGTGGGCGCGACGGCGGGCGGCGGCGAGCCCGGCGTGGTGGGCACCGGCGGCGGTGTCTTGTTGATAGCCGGGTTGTAGATCTTCGGGTCGCTGACCATGCGCACGAAGAACGATCGCTTGTGCGCGAGCGCAGCGCGGCTGCGCCGCGTGCGGATCTCGTTCAAATCCTGAAGAAAAAAACCGATACATATATAAATGAAGAATCAACAATAAATAAATAGGTAGTGGACAACATCACATACAATACATTTTACTGATCTAAATGTAGCTAAAGCACTAGTGATTTTACCAAAAAAATTTGAACAATTAAGAAAATTTGATTTTTGACATTGGGACCTCAGTAATGACGACGCAAAGTCCGGAGTGCTCGCCTCGTGGTCATGAACACTACGGTAACCACAGAAGAATACTTAAACAATAGGTTTCAAAAGATGGCTTATAATACCTACAGCCATTACAGGCAATGTTCAGGACTAGAACTTATAGTGTAATAAGGCAGATTTTTACGGGGGTAGTAACTACCTGGCACCTGGTCGTCACCAAAGATAATATTTTTAAATCATAATTATTAAGATCAGAGCGTAGCGAGTCTTACTTGTTCTGTGATGAACATTATGCAAAATAAAACCAATTTTCTTACCCGTTCCTTGTCCGGACCTTCGAGGAGCTCTGTTGCGAAGTCAGTAATGATTTCCCAAGCAATTTCTGTAAAAGATACCAACCAACCAACTTTACTCGCAAGCAACTAACTTTATTAAACAAACTGTAGGTCTGTACCGTTACCACATTCATGCATTTCTGATTTCCTTTTTTCTTTGATTAACCATTGTTGTTAAAATTGAAAAAGCAAAAAAAAACTTACGTACTACTTACTACTTTACCTAAATACTACATGCAGTGTTAGAAAAATTGTTTCTGATGGATTACACTAATACTATTATATATTCTGCGATACAAGGTGTAACAAAAACCCTGTTCGATCCAAAAGAGGATGATCCTGGATTCTGGTGCTCAAATACAACAGCTTTCACTACAAGACCAACATGGAAATCAGCTGACATTTTAGTTAGTATTGAAAGGTTTGTTTTTCATATTTTTTGTTAGTCCCATATGTTGTTTCATTTAAGCATTATTATCCCCCACTTTTGAATCAAATAGGTTTAAATAACCTTGTAGTTACCAATATCTTCGCGCGTGGCATGCTGCTGCACCACGCAGAAGCGGATGACGAACCGCTCGCGCACGTTGGCGGGCACCATGTGGATCTTGCCCGAGGCGTTGATGTTGGTCAGCAGCTTCTTGTTCAGCTCGTCGGCCTGCTCCGGTGGTTCGTCCGGCCCGCCCACCAGCCGGAAACACACCAACCCGAGCTGGGAACAGACACTTTTTGAAGCATTTAAATTCCAATTCGCATACGAATTCACATGTTTCGTATACATAATCCTAGGAAATTGTGATCCTACGATTCACATGTTTTCGTATGCGAAATGGAATTCGAACGCTTCAAAAATACGCCTCCATGCAGTGGGGGATTCGCCAGAAACTTAACAGATACGATCATTCTTTACGTTATACACTTTAGGTTAGACCTTCAAAACGTACCACGCGGTGTTCTATTTGAGTAGAACTGCTGGAGATAGTAGGTACCTTTCGATTCTAAAAGCCTATCATATAAAATAAAACCGGCCAAGTGCGAGTCGGACTCGCGCACAAAGGGTTCCGCACCATTATCAATAAAAACGAGCACAAAAAAAACACGTTCCTTTGTTGTATGGGAGCCCCCTTAAATATTTATTTTATTCTGGTTTTTAGTATTTGTTGTTATAGCGGCAACGGAAATACATCATCTGTGATAATTTCAACTGTCTAGCTACCACGGTTCATGAGATACAGCCTGGTGACAGACGGACGGACAGACAGACAGACAGACAGACAGGACAGCGGAGCCTCAGTAATCGGGTCCCTTTTACCCTTTGGGCACGTAACCCTTAAAAGATTTAGGTAGGATTTAAATAAATTTCGCATTGGTAATTTTGCATCTACAGTCATGTTCAATAAAGGAACTGCCAACCTTATTTGAATTTATTGTTCTTGTCTAGTTTCCCCATGTTATCAAATGCCTACCTACATATCCGTGTGGCACGGGGATTAGCCTTGAAACGAAAGGGTCACAAGTGCGATTACCGGTGCGAATCAATCCGGAAAGCGTTTTTTCTAAATTATTACGGGTCTGATCAGTGTCCTGGCAGATGCAATTTGTTGTCTGATGTCTCGTAAACACATTAGGTAAGTGCAATTTCAAGATTCAAGTAAATTGAGCTCTTATTTTCAAAGCGTGCCAACTATATAAAGTTGTAGACTGAAATGGATACCGTGGGTGAGTGCTCACGCAACTCTTTAAACCCTTACCTTTACTTGATTGCAGACTTCAAAGCGGTCGTCTTTCTTGACTAGCATCTCAAAATATTTGGCAAGCTCGCAGTGTCGACGCACATATTTCTGTAAGCCGCTAATTCCGTAACTCCTCAGCATGAACCAGAGTTTGAGGGATCTAAAGCGTCGACTCAACGGCACTCCCCAATGCCGATAATCGATCGCCGTGTGGTCGTAGCAGTGTTGGAGATATAGAGGGTCGACGACTAAAGCTGATGTAAGTAGGTATCGGTTAGTGACCCATAGGAGTGAGCAGTCGAAGCTGGTGAGCATGAGTTTGTTGGGGTTGGTGTTGAAGGAGTCGGCGTACTCGATGCCTGCGAGATTGTGCTTGTGCTCGGGGCAGAGGAAGGAGCTGCCGGCGTAGGCCGCGTCCACGTGGATCCACACGTTGGGGAACTTGCGCACGACGGGCCCAATCTCCGGCAGGTTGTCGAATGAGCAACACGATGTCGTGCCTAGGGTGGTCGCCACGAAAAACGGAACGTGCCCTGCCTCCTCATCTTCTTCCATTGCCTGTAATGGTTTATATAATGGTTGTGGAAACAAATGCATAGTAAATTTCATTACCTACTTAAATTGGTGTTTTCTCGGCATCGACAAAAGATAAATCGAAAATCAACGGTAAATTAGATAAATTCCAAAAATAATGTTGTTATGATATTTGAACAAAAAGTTATGATAATTACCTACTTGTTGATACTTGTACTTTTATTTTCTTTATAAGAACACAGCGGCCTTTAATTATCGATGTATCTTTGTCTCTAATGTCCACGAATCACCAAATAACCACATCTATCATAATTTTCTGATAGGCCTCTTAATTTATATATAAATTTCAAAAGCAATAAGTATATTTTTAATCTTATCTTCCAATTCAGTTGCCCAGACATCTCAATTAAAGCGATCTTTCTTAAGAATGTTCGTATCGTGAAATTTCAATATTGGCGGCATAGAAAGTGGCACACAATGCGGCTCCATTACCGCTCGGCTCGCCACGTATTTCCGGAATCCAAGGGCGAGTCATTAAACGGGGCATAGCGCCACAGCTGAAACTGAATAGCAAGTCCGCTTTTACTAACATACTATATTTTGATAGCTATCTTTTATAAAAAAAATGTACTAATTTAATTTTTATTACTCTTAAACTTAGGTACCTACATGCATATGATTTGATTCAAACGTTTGATGTGAAATAACGCAATCTTAACTTTAAGTTGCCAGACTGTCTGGATCGGATAACATTGACCTGAAGTCACGCTGACTAGAACAGCATACATTTACTCATCACATTAAGTTTCATAAGAATCTGTTGTATGGGTACTTTTCCAGGTGTGGCTTGGCTGTTCATCAACTAGCTTGGTACTAGTTGGTGCTCACTTTAGGTTCAGCTGCTCAGCAGGCCAGCATCCCCTTGAAGAGGAACCGTTCCTTAACAAATTGTTTACCGGTAAACCATGTGACACTATAGGGAATGATTTAGTTATTGACAAATGCATCATAATGCAGCTTACTGATGCTGAGCGTAATCGTTATGATAAAAAATATCCATTATGATTTCGGTGATCGATTAATAATGTATAAATCATATTAGACGTAAATGTATAATAATATTCGTTGATAGCCAGACAGAGGGTCAAGACCAGTTTATCTTGGATAAGCTATTCTGTTTGAACTGTGACAGAGAAGACACGGGCGTGGAGCTCCATGCAGGCCACGACTCTCATTAACGTACGATAATCTGTGCGCAGTTTTTCACAATTCCAATTAAAATGTCATACAACAATGGGTTAAGCAGAATTATTCTTTCTTTTTAAAATTGTTTAAAGAACAAAAATATGCAAATAAACGAGGGAAAGACAAGACGAATTGATTTCACCTTTTGACATTATAAGATGCCGCAAGGTAGCCGACAAGTTTTGTACGTATAAGGTAGGCTCAAAGCTAAATGAAACAGCAAAACTTTATCTCAACTTCGAGTAGTGTCTCAGTATTCAAAGAATTTTAAGGGGAGGCCTCCCTTAGTTAATGTAGGTACTTACTTGTTTCAACGTTTCGCCTCTGAGCGAGCCTTGCTCATCTGGCTGCAAGATGCGTAATTTGACAAAACAGATCATTGCGGCTTTCTCAACACATGAGTGTGCCTCTTTCGAGCAGTAGGCTATGAGTTTAGACAGCAGCAGTCCCTCGTCCACCGTTGGAAACTGATGCTTGAGGCGTTTGATGCCGTTGGCGCGGGCGGCCAGCATGGAAACCAGAACACACTCGCTTGCCGATCCCTGGGTTGAGAGATGTTTAATTAATATTTAATTCTATCGTATTCAATCTTTAGGTTTTGGACCAGCAGCAATTATTTTAAAAGATCATAACTGATTTGACCTCATAGTCAAGCCTTAAAATGCACTTCGTAATCATGAATAGGTTCATAGGTAAACATAAGTAATTTAGCAAATAAAATACCACGGCTTTCTAAAATGAATCCTATCATCAATGTAGGACTCTCACCTCAATAACACCGCCCCCTTTACTCCCTTCTTCGAGAGCTAGAAATGCTGGAGGTAAACCAATTGCTTTACCTGAGAATATTAGAAAACTGTAATGAGTTAGGTAACAATACGAGATAGTTATATCGATTCTTTTTTATGAAAGTTTAGTTTAATAGCGTTCATTTTCGAATGATAAAAATGACATACCCATCCAATCAAGCATGATTATCTCCAATTCTGTGCACGCTGGGCCCGCTGCCTGAAATTTACCAATACACTAAATATTTATCTTATTTAATTTCGATTGATTTTGGTACATACAATTTGATTAAAACAAATTGATCGAAATCTCCAAAAAAATTTTTGGTTAGTTGTAACGTACATGGAGTTAATTTTACCACAAATTGCACCCGCATGACAAGCATCCAAATCACAGGGTGTTCAAAATATGCGCGGATTATTCTCGGCAGTTAAAATGCCCCGTCAGATTATGCACTTGCTTGGAAAAACATCTAATGGCATACCTATGCCATTAGATGTTTTTCTAAGCTACCTATTTAGTAAGCTACCTAGCTTACTACTTTTTAGGATTTTACTGCGGTTTTCAATTGAATTCCTTGTTTATTCTGACTCATGTTTGAACAATATATTATTTTAAATTTTATTCAGTTACTCCGTGATCATGGCGCTTGCAACAGTGCCGAAATATCGGGAACTCAAAAATAAGGTACATGGTAGCAATCCCGTAACAAACTATTCATGTTTGAACGATGTAAACTTATACTTTGAAAATATTTTTCCAATAAATTTTTGGGCAAAATTTAATTACGTCATCGAAGATTGCCATGGATGTTTTCTACTAATGTTCATAAGATGACAATCGTCTATTTCAATCAGTTACGCTTATATTTTAATGACTGCTCTAATATAACTGCCTGATAACCGTGGAGTAGGTAATAGTTAGTATTCTTTGACCACCACGGTCTCTGCACTTCAGGCATTATGAGAGTCAAATTAATATACCTCGCAGTTCGCACTGCAATAATTACTTAAATCAAGTTTCCACTGATAGTCAAACTAAATTGTAACGTAAATTAACATTTACTTCATACAGTAGTAATATAGTAGTAACCGATTAGCTATTATGGGTTAAATAGGAATATGAACTTTGTTTCATGTGTGCACTGTGCATGTCATATTATAGCACCAGAATTATACCTACCTACCTTAAAACTAGTTTATATCGGGAAGTATATAAAAACGATAGAATATAAATTCAAATTAAGGGACTCAAAATAATGATTATGGCGCACTAAAATACTAAAGATTGCGGGCAACACAAATATAGAAAACGGCGACTTGAAGATATGAATTTGAGTTACGATTTATTCAGAACGATCAGAATCATAATTATTGAGCAAACAAATGGGTATGCAACCTGCGGTATGGATCTCTGGCATCACATTTTTTTCTTTCGCCAGTAACGAAACTCAGATCATTATTAGAGTAATATCTAAGATATTCACTAAAGAAAAAATATGGCTCAAAGTTGCAACCGACCAGAGATATGACGTCTTCTAAATAGGCGTTTTTTTCTCATAGGAATACGTACCTACCTACTCTCGACTTATAATGGTAAATAAAAATGGTATTTTGAGAACCTTTTCGTTAAGGATTGGTGGATTTTTAGGTTTTAGTTTTGCCGCGGTCGGTAGGAGGTACCCGACCGTAATGACTATGGCTAACCATATAGACTGTTATAATTCTTCGACTAATTGCACAAAGGAGTCTCGATATGTATGGGTCCCGTTGGCACATTGACTGTCACTTAGCCAAAAGGTTGTTAAAAACAAAACACTGACCTCCTACCTAAGACTCACTGTCATATTTTACTAAGTGATTTAATCAACTGTTGTTTTCTTTAACTTTGTAACTTGCAAAAATAAAGTGTATTCTGGCAAATAAATAATTGATTTGATTTGATTTGGGATTTGGCAACAAAAAGGCAGTTTCATATAAAAAGTGTAGGTAGGACTTTGTTTACCTAATAATAGAAGGTGCAAATGAAGGCATAAATGCTATCAAAGGGCATTACTGTACTATCGCGGGCTCCGAAGACTGACGCCAGTCTCAAAGCTAAAATCGCTTGCTTGCAAGCACCTCATTGCCACTCACTTCAAGCCACGCCCTACGTTCACTTATGTTTCGGCTTCAATCAAGACAATTGGTGTTTAGGCACAAGCAAGCAAGCTTCTATGTATCTAATGGTTGTAGTAAAACGTAGTAAAATGCATAACCAATCAGGGCGGGTTGGGGCGTATCCGGCGCGATGCGCTTACACAGGAATATTTCTACAAAGCGGTAAGGCGTCGGAGCCCGCGATAGTACATGTATAGTGGACAAAAGGACAGTCGGATGTTGTTTCCACGCACGTAATGTCAATATTATGGTATATGGGCTGAGGAAGATATCAACAAGACTTGATTCTTCCAGCTCCATTTTTATAAGAAATGAATTCGAAAATGATACTGATATTAGTGACAATAAATAATAATGTGTTTTATCCATTAATAAAGACGTTTATATGAAACTGCCTTTTTGTTGCCAAATCCCAAATCAAATCAAATCAATTGTTTATTTGCCAGAACACACTTTATTTTTGCAAGTTACAAAGTTAAAGAAAACAACAGTTGATTAAATCCCTTAGTAAAATATGACAGTGAGTCGTAGGTAACCTCATGGAGGAGGTCAGTGTTTTTTGTTTGTAACAACTTTTTGGCTAAGTAACAGTCAATGGTGCCATAGGGACTCATACATATCGAGACTCCTTTGAAAACCATTAAAACCATTAAAACCAATTTATTTCTGTAAATAGGCTTAAACTAAGCGCTTTTACACGTCCCAATATTTTTTTTCCCTACCACTACTTCAGGACAATTTTGGGCTAGCGCCGAGAAGAAGTAGCGCAAGAAACTCGGTCACTATTGTCAGCCTCTTTTTAAATAGTATATATTTTACATTACAAGATAAATGTACCTGTGCGAGCAGGGCAGTATTTATTTCCAAATATTTTTATCGTTTATATAATCATTAACAGTATAATATCCTTTTTTCATTAAAGTTGTTTTAATATGCGATTTAAATTTTAACAGGGGCAGTTCTACAATAGACGCTGGTAATTTATTAAAAAAGCGAATACATTTTCCCATAAACGAATTACCCACTTTATGCAGTCTGAAATTGGGAACGGCAAGCTTATTCTTATTCCGTGTGTTAAGATTATGAATGTCACTTTTCTTAAGGAATAAGGACAGGTTTTTGCGGATGTACATTATATTTTCATAAATAAATTGGGATGCTACTGTAAGTATATTAATTTCTTTAAACAGTTCTTTTAAGGAGTCTCGGGGTCCAAGGCCGTAAATTGCCCGTACAGCTCTCTTCTGCAGTACAAATATAGATTCAATATCTGCTGCTGAGCCCCATAACAATATTCCATATGACATTATACTATGAAAATAGCTAAAATACACCAATCTTGCCGTTTCAACATCAGTCAGTTGTCTTATCTTTCTCACGGCATAAGCAGCAGAGCTAAGTCTTCCCGACAGAGTCTCGATATGCGCACCCCATTGCAAACGGGAATCTAAAGTGATTCCTAAAAATGTAGTGGAACTAGATGTATTAAGTTGTTCATCTTTTACAGTAATATGCGTTGAGACAAGTTTTACGTTGGGCATTGTGAATTTGATGCACTTTGTTTTATTTGCATTGAGCATAAGATTATTGGTGGTGAACCAATGCAATACTTGCGAGAGTGCATTATTTACATCGTCAAATGAGTCTTTACCTCTCTTGATTTTAAAAATCAATGAAGTATCATCTGCAAATAACACTGTCTCACAGAGGTCTTTCGTAAAAGATGGAAGGTCATTTATGTAAATTAGAAAGAGCAGAGGCCCTAATATCGATCCCTGCGGCACGCCCATAGTAAGAGGCGACCCAGAAGACTCAGCTCCATTGATACAAACTTTTTGTGTTCTGCCTGTGAGATAAGAGTTTACTAAATCTGAGGCATCGCATGAAACACCATAGTGTCTAAGTTTTTTCAGTAAAGTTTGATGGTCCACACAATCAAAAGCCTTAGAAAGATCACAAAAAACTCCCAAAGCGTCCTGCCTACTTTCCCAAGCATCAAACACGTGTTTCAAGAGTGCAACTCCAGCATCTGTAGTGCTTCTACCTTTCGTGAAGCCATATTGTTTGCTATGTAACAATTTATTAAGGACAAAGTGTGATAAAAGTTGATTGAAAATTACTTTTTCAAAAACTTTACTAAGTACCGGTAAAATTGAAATTGGTCGAAAATTTGAAGGATCATTTTTCTCGCCTGATTTATATAAAGGAATTATCTTACTAAATTTCATCAAAGTAGGAAACTGTTTATCATCAATACATTTATTAAAAAGAATTGTAAGATAAGGGGCTATCGTATTTATAATTGTATTGATAATATTGACTGAGATCCCCCATAAGTCTTCAGTTTTTTTCATGTTCAATTCCTTGAAAGTTTTTATTAGTATATCAGGATTAATATGTCTAAAATTAAATGGAGTTTTGCACTCATCAACACCCGACTTGAGAAGGGATTCAGCTAGTTCAGCAGAAGAAGCCAGTTCTTTAGTTATAGAGGGAGCTATATTTGAAAAGAATTCCTCGAAAGCATTTGCAACTTCTGCATTTGAGTTAATTAGTTTATCCCCAATTTTAAGAGAGTAAGAGTGATCATTCTGTTTACGCCTACATGTTTCTTTATTTATTATGTTCCATGTGGCCTTTGCTTTATTATCAGAACCCAAAATAATATTTCGAAGATGATTTGATTTTGCAGTGGCACATACTTTTTTAAATATTTTAGAGTAATTTCTAACATGATCTATGATCTGTGGGTTCTGAGTGTTTGCTTTTAGACTATACAAGTCATATAATGTTCTTCTACTTTTGTAAATACCAGGTGTAGCCCATTCATTAAACTTACACCTGACTTTATTTGCTTTAATTTTTTTTTGTGTAAAAATTTTATTAAATTCATTTTTAATCAAGCCAAAAAGATCCTCATATAACAGATCAACACTATGGCTACTGCTAGATTTTAATAAATCTATACCATTACACATTTTTTCTTTAAATCGGTCTATTCTATTTACGGTTATTGGCCTGCAGACAGCATCTATAATTTCTCGGACATGATGGTGCTCAAACGACGCCCTCTGGCCACTATGGTCAGACCTTAAATAATTTATAACTGATTTATCTATTACATTGCTATTGCAAAAAATATTATCTAAGCAAGTAGCTGTTGTGGGAGTCACTCTTGTTGGTTCATTAAATAAATTAATTAAATTAAACGATTTAAAAAGATTAAGAAAACGAGTTGAATTCGGTGAATTTACTAATATATTGACATTAAAATCTCCACACACAACTATTTTCTTACTAGAACTACAGACTTTTTTCAAAGCCTCTTCCATATTGGATTCAAAAAGCTGGTAATTGGCTGATGGGGGGCTGTACACGCTTTGTGCAATTAGTCGAAGAATTATAACCGTGTATATACCCATATAGACTGACTAACAGCCTATTGCATAGTAGACTACATATCTATATTTGTATGCCCACCAAGACAGTAAACACACAATTTACATCCTTATGACGCGATTTATAACGATTATTTTCCTGTAAACTGCTTAGCGTAGCACAAGGAACATTTGTTATTTATAACGACGATTACAGAGTAATCAATACAGTTGCACTCGATGTCATTGACGTTTGCTGATCGTAAATCCTACAATGTCTTGAAGTCACATCGCGTCGTGTATTAAGTACCTAGGTGTTCTCTTTTTCATATTCTGTCTCTGATTCTTCTACCTATATATTATATATTCTTATATATTATATTACATATTCTTTGCTTCTATTAGTGAATAATATTTCGGTATTAATAAATAAATATGCGCCCACCAATTGTACATCCTTGTGTTACAAGGTAACAGACAATGTATTTTGCCAAGAGCATCTCTTAGCACACCCAGACTCGAGCCAATAAGAAAAATATCGTTTTCAACACAGTTGCTAGTAAATTGCCTCTTATAACACCGTTTATAGTTTCATAATTCAGCATATTGCGCAATGTAAGCTTTTTTAAATTTCAGCAAAAGTTTATGTCTAAGAGCTTTAATATTTTTACGAATATTACATTATTTTAGGGTTAAGATGACAAGTGAACATTTCATTTCATCAAATTGTATACAAATTAACTTAACTATCATTTTTAGAAACATTAAATTATAGTTTATTATATATTTTAAATTGCTGCTGCCCCCGGTTTTTCCTGAGCCACTATTGAACCATTACTTTTAAACTTTCGCGTTGCTTAATTTAAAACTTAATGAATAATTTAGGTACAAAATGTTACCTTTTTTGCCTGACGTTTCGATCGGGTTACACCGACCGTGGTCACAGGCTGACTGGAACAGCGATGTCTTCACCTCGTATTCTTCATCTACCCTCGTAGTATTATTTTCACGCCAAGTACCGTCACACACTACATTCACTGTGTCCCTTTTTTTTCACACTAACCGCCGCGTCCGTATTCAGGTGAGAACTCGATCGCGAAACAAAACGAGATGGTCTATTTTTAATCACTGGATTCCATGTCGCAGATAATTTGAAACCGTCTTCCCGATTGAAATTTTTATACTTTTTGATTTCAATAGCTTCACGCACAACTCTTGAATAAAAGTGGCGATCCGTGGAAAGAACTTGCGTTTGATGAAATTCAATCCAGTGATTAGTGCCCGATTCAAAAAGGTGTTCGGCAATCACTGATTTCGCAGTTTGGCGGTTTTTCACAGCAGCTATATGCTCTTTAACCCTTTCAGCGATGATTTGTTTTGTTTGGCCTATGTAGGAACTCTCGCAACTACAGATCAGTCACTCCTTTCCCGTAAGGCAAAAATGCAGGATGTCTGTTTACATTCGGACTTAGAGAGCGTTTTATCGGTGGCTTCAACAGGTGTGGTGACACTTTGTATCCGTTTTTAATGAGATCCTCCTGAACATGATTTAGCTCTTGCTTAAATGGTCAGGGTCACAGAGATCATATGCTCTATTTCTTAATGATGACATTACGGATTGTAAGTGACGTGGATGGTGATGTGAGGCAGCGAGTAAGTATCTATCTGTGTGTGTTGGCTTTCTATAGACACAGTGCGATAAGGATCCATCCGATCTCACTGTAATTTTGATATCCAGAAATGACAACGACCTGGCCGACTCCAACTCATATGTAAATTTCATCTTAGGATGATCGAGTTGAGATGTTCTGAATCGATCTACTTCTTGCTCGTTACCTTTGATGATACTGAAAATATCATCAACGTACCGTTTCCATAGTCTGACGGTTCCAGGGCCAAGTTGCAGCGCCTTTTCTTCAAAATGTTCCATCCAGATATTAGCAAGTACAGGGGCTACAGGGCTTCCCATTGCGACACCATCAATCTGGAGGTAATATTGACCTTGGAAAGAAAATAATTCCCATCTAGACAGTTTTTCAGCAAATCCATATAATTGAAGGCCATTTCGCTGTCACACAGTTTTTCTTTACAATGTCCAGACACTCCCCAATTGGAACGTTGGTGAACAACGACTTAACGTCAAAACTCACCATAACTTCATCAGGTTCCAACTTTAGTTCTTAGAGTCTTTTACAAAAGACAGTGTTTTTCCCACTAGAAGCTGCAATACTGATGCAACGTACTTTGCAAGATCATAAGTAGGCGAATTTATTTGACTTACAATTGGCCAAAAACAGAACTTACGTGCCATTTTCCCTAAATATTTGGTAAAGTTAATGCTGTGTGGTTAATTACTATCAGAAATGTCTACTTCCAATAGTAAAGATGAGAAAAATATTAATTCAACCCCATCGGAAACACTAATCAAGGCAAGAAACGCGAGTGATAGCCTGTTGCCGCCAAAATCCAGAGAAAAACAGCAAAAACGCTTAGTCATATTCGGAAAAGGTACTTATTTTAGATTTTAGTTTGTTTATTTCCTCGTAATTGTGTTGAAAAACGTCGTATGCAACTCGTGTGCATTGATCATTTCACACACGGCTTCCTTACCGCGCTCGCCTGCGGCTCGCACTTACACTTACTAAGTTGGCCAACCAAGACCAACTTAGCACACTTGTATCATAATGTACTATTTCTGAATTGAATCAAACACGAAATTGAACCCCTTTCTATTACCCGACTGCCAAACGAGGGTTATGTTTTTCGAGCGTACGTATATCTATTTCTTTGGCACGCCCTACATCCTAAACCGTTTAACGGATTTTTAACGTATTATATATCAATAGATTCGTCTTAATTGTGGTGTATGATATTTCCCGAAATTCCCGTGGGAACAGAATTTACGTGGGAAAAACGGATCTGCAATACTATTAAACTGATTTTGAAACTTTCTTATATTAACTAAGGGTCACATATTTTCAGTGCTAATAGTATTCAATAATTTATTTCCCAAAACTTCTACGGGAACAGGAAAAAATACACTGAAAATTTAGGAAGGAAAAACCGTTTAATGAATTTCAACATACGAGATTCGTCTCAGTTGTGTTATTATACATAGGCTATGTTATTACCCGGAATTTCCATTGGTACAGGAATTAAACGGGAAAACCCGATTTAAGATACTTCTTACTCGAGTTAAAAACTTTTTTTTTTAATGAAGAGTTACACATTTGTAGTTCATTGAAAGGTAGGAGTAGGTTTTACTACACTACAAACTAAAAAGCCAAAAATAAAATAAATAAATAAATGTTTTTTTTTTTAAGTGAACTTGAAAAGTAAAAACACGATTTAAAGAATCAATTTGTAGTCGGAGGCATCAAATTTATAAACAGCATAATGATGATTGACTTGGTATGCACTGCGTTTGTAATTAAGTAATGTAGAAAAAGTCGAATGAAGTAACATGGATTTTAAGGCCTCAGACTGCAAATTGTTTCTTTAAATCTTGTTTTCATCTTGTAAGTTCACTTTTTATTTTAATCAGTCTGTTTTTTTTATTTTTTTATTAATTTATTTTATTGTGGCGAATCAACACACCACACTATACGCCAATCGGGTCATTATTACTTAGCTATTAGTCATATTACCATAAGTAATTACACTAAAAATATTTAAATTAAGATTATGTTAGGTTGGGGAAAAAGTCTTTTCGCATTATAGTATGTATGAACTTGTAATAAAATCTCTTTGGCTGTACTATTTGTATCTGGCTGGTTTTGGTATACACAAAAAAGCTCGATATTTGGGTACCCCACGAGCTCACTGAAAGAAACCTAATGAACCGTGTACTCGTTTGTGATTTTTTATTACGACGTAATGAAACCGAACCATTTTTGAAGAAGCTGATAACTGGTGATAAAAAGTGGATCACGTACGACAAGAACGTGCGAAAAAGGTCGTGGTCAGGGGCCGGTCAGGCTTCACAGACTGTGGCGAAACCCGGGTTAACTCGCAACAAGGTGATGCTGTGTGTGTGGTGGGATTGGAAGGGCATTATTCATATATCAGTTATAAATTGCCTTAGATCAGACAATAGTGGACAAAAAGCCTCTTTTGAGCACCATCATGTCTCGCCTATTGTGAATATTGTTTGTAGGCCGGCCACTGCTAATAAATTAGATCGATTTAAAAATAATATTGATTGCGGAATAAATTTATTACCACCAAACAGTGTTGCTGTAGATGTATCATATGAAAATCTATTTGGATTTGTCAAAGATGAATTTAATAATATATTCAAACAAAACATATAAAAGTAAATACAAATAAATATAAATTTAGTGACTGGGCTACGACTGGTATTCACAAAAGTAGGAAAAAATTATACGATTATATGAACTAAGAGCGCAAACTCAAGACCCAAACATTTTTGAATATGTTAAAAAATTCTCCAATTTTTTTTTAAAAGTATGTTCTGTAGCCAAAGCCAATTATATCCGTGATATTATTACAAACTCCAAAAAATAAAATTAAAGCTACTTAGAGTATCTATACTATAATAAATCTGTAACGGGTCGATGTCTGTACATTCAGACTAAGAAGGAACCGAAAATCTATTACTTTATTAAACCATATTACGAGTATTAAGATAGAAGATATTTTTAACCGACTTCAAAAAAGTAGAAGGTTCTCAATTTCTCTCAATGATTTTATGTATGTTTGTTACGCGATTACTCCGTCAATTAATGTAGGCACATAGAGTGTGTGTGTCAACTTTAAATAACTTATTAAGATGCTTGCGTCTGTCAGTTTCATAATCATACTGCTGAGCTGAAGATGAAAGTCACAAAAATCCTTAACAGACGTCGACAGATAATATTTTGCAGTGTATTGGGCAGACGTGGCGCTTACGAGGTACTGACAAGAATTTTTAGCTCTTTTCTTAATAAAAAGTGCTTCACGCAGTCCACAGCGTTGCTTGATATGGCAATCATCCTGTAGTCCACGCAAACGAAGTTGCGGGCACAGCTAGTTATCAATAAAGAAACAGTAACAATAGACAATCAGATCGTTCTTTTACAGCACAGCTAGTTATCAATAAAGAAACAGTAACAATAGACAATCAGATCGTACTTTTGACCTCAATATCGACGGTAAAATTATTAAATCTAACAGTGAAGTAGCGAACGCATTTGAGGATTTCTTCTCTAAAATACCTTTAGTTACAACTAGTAAATTAAACTCTTCACTAGGTCAAAAATTACGTATAGCGGCGGTCTATTTTGTGACTAGGTCTTGCCGAAAATTTTCTAAAAGCCAATGTTGATAAATGCAATTCTATATTTAATTTTAGACATATTAATCCAGAAATTATTATTTAAACTTTTAGAGAGTTGAATATAAAAAAGAACTGAAGATTTATGGGGAATTTCGACTAATATAATCAACCATATTATTGATAGTATAGCAATGCATCTTGCTTGTATATTTAATCGGTGTATTGATAAAGGTTCATTTACAAATTTAATGAAGTACAGTAAAATTATACCTTTATTTAAATCCGGTAAAAGTCATCCCTCGAACTACAGACCTATATGAATACTACCAGCTCTTAGTAAAATATTTGAAAAGATTATATTTAATCAAATCTTATCACATTTTAGAATTAACGAATTATTGCATGAGAAGCAGTTTGGTTTTACTAAAGGTAGAAACACAACTGATGCGGGAGTTGCACTCATTACGCATATATCCGATGCATTTGAAAAAAAAGCAAGATGCTTTAGGAGTGTTTTGTGATTTGTCTAAAGCATTCGATTGTGTAGATCACAAAACGTTAATAATGAAATTACGGCATTATGGTGTCTCGAATGATTCAGGAAATTTGTTAGGGTCATACCTCACTGACAGATTGCAAACAGTTAGTATTAATGGAACTGACTCTTCTGGAGCCCCATTACGCATGGGTGTGCCCCAGGGCTCTATATTGGGACCTCTATTATTCCTAATATATATAAATGACCTTCCTCACTTTACTAAAGACCTTTGTGAGATAGTATTATTTGCAGATGATACTTCCTTGATCTTTAAAACTGATAGAGGTAAAGCTACCTTCGACGATGTGAATGATGCGCTCTCACAAGTAGTACGCTGGTTTACGCCAACAATCTCTTACTGAATGCAAAAAAAAAACAAGTTAAATTCACTATGCCCAACGTAAGGCAGGTCAGTACGCATATAAATATGTCAGACGATCATATAGATGCGGTTGATTTAACAACATTTTTGGGAATCACATTAGACTCACGACTGCAATGGGGTCCCCATATAAATGCCCTGTCAGGAAGGCTCAGTTCAGCAGCTTATGCTGTGAGGAAAATAAGGATTTCAACTGATGTCGAAATGGCAAGACTAGTATACTTTAGTTATTTTCATAGTTTGTTGTTGTATGGTCTATTGCTATGGGGCTCAGCTGCTGACATTGAATCAATCTTTGTGTTGCATAAAAGAGCCGTACGTGCAATATACTGTCTTGGTCCTCGAGAGTCTCTTAGGGAGATTTTTAAAGAGGTCAACATTATTAACCGTTGCGTCCCAATACATTTTTGAAAATATTATGTATGTAAGAAAAAATATAAGTTTGTTTAGTCTAAAAGTGATTTACATCAATATAATACTAGAAATAAAAATAAACTTGCTGTTCCGTGCTTCAGATTAAAAAAAGTTGGTAATTCATTTATGGGGAATGGTATAAAATTTTGCAATAAATTACCACAAACTCTTGTTGAACTACCGATCTATGAGTTCAAAATCAACATTTAAAAAGTACTTATGACAAAAGGATATTACAAATTAGAAGATTATTTAAACAACAAGAGTGTATGGACTTAAACTGCCTAGCTCGCACTTACTATTGTCTTGTTAAATGTATTTCCTGTAAAATCAGGCTGACAAAGGTGACTGAGTTTGTTGCGCCGTTTCTTCTCATAACCAGCCTATATGTAGTCCCGAAGCGGTGGTAGGGCTAAGTTATATTTTGGGACGTGTATAAGTGCCCGGAGCCCTACATACAGAATAAATAATTTCATTTCATTTCATTATGAGCTGTTACCACCCGGCAGGACCATCGATTCTGAACTCTACTCCGAACAACTGATGAGATTAAAGCAAGAAGTTGAGAAAAAGCAGCCGGAATTAATCAACAGAAAGGATGTGGTTTTACATCATGATAACGCTAGACCTCACACATCTTTAGCCACTCAGATAAAAAAAGTTTAATAAAAAACTAAAAACCGACTTCAAAATGAAACTAAAAAGCGAAAAATAATATTGACTAAAACATACCTAATCAGTTCTTTTTGGAGTCGGTGCCAGCCATCGAGAGTTAAAATGTGTTCATTCGCACCGACTCCAAAAAGAACTGATTAGGTATGTTTTAGTCAATATTATTTTTCGCTTTTTAGTTTCATTTTGAAGTCGGTTTTTAGTTTTTTATTAAACTTTTTTTATTTTACAATTTTAAGTGTTAAGTCCTCTATTTTTTCCCTCCTAACTTCGCCAAAAATTACTTTACAGCAAAGTAACCTTAACTAATATTGGTCCTCTATGGACCCCCCATCCAATGGTATGATAAAAATAAGGTGTTATATAGGGTCAATTTTTCGACGAAAATTTTTAAGTCTTAAGAAAAGGGTTTACCTACACTCCAACCAGAACGGTGGCGATTTTGGTGTCGTAACCATAGGATAAGGTCTCGCGTTAAATAACAGGTTAAATTAAGAAAGGAACTTTCAAATTTTTTTTCGTTACTGGGTGTGCGGGTACGCCCCCAGTAAATAAAAATTGGCGGTCTGGTACCTCATAAGCTCCACGTCTGCTCAACACACTGCGAAATACGTTCTGTCGACAAATTGCAGTATTATCTTCTAACTCCTATCCGTTAAGGAGTTCTGTGGCTTCCATCATCAGGTCAGCAACATGACATGATGATTACCAGACCCAAAAATCAGCATCGAGTCAGAAAATATATGCAAAACATTATGGGTGCCTATAAAAATTGAGGGTTGCCCTCGATTTCCCAGGGATCCCATCATCAGAATCTGACTTGGTGGAAATGGGACCACCTCGGGAGTATACCCTTTCAAACTAAAAAATAAATTTTGAAATCGGTCCATAATTGACGGCGTAAGCGCGTAACATACATACAAAAAAAAAAAAAACAACAACATTCAGACGAATTGAGAACCTCCTCCTTTTTTTTGAAGTCGGTTAAAAAAATTAAGAGAGTTTGGCTGGGTGGTGTTAATGCATCCGCCGTATAGTCCTGACCTTGCACCTTTAGATTTCCACCTGTTTCGCTCTCTTCAGAATTCTCTAGGCAGTGTCAGGTTAACATCACGAGAGGACTGCCAAAACCACTTGTCGCGGTATTTTGATCAAAAGCCCCAAAATTTCTATAGCAATGGGATCATGTCCCTACCTACAAGATGGCAAAAAGTTATCGAACAAAATGGTACCTACCTACATACTTTAGTTAAATGTAAATAAACTATAAAAAAAATGTTTTGAATTATCTTAAAAAATGCGAAGAAACTTTATCCCCAACCTATTATGATATTTTATTAATATTAAAGGTGGTAGGTTTGCATAGGCAGCATAATGCATAACTGAATGTTAAAAATCGTTAGATGCTTTTACAAACGTGGGTGTCGACCCTAACTTCAACATATTAAAAATATATTTCCTAACATATTGGATAAAAATAATACTAGAAATATCAAACCCTACAGAATAAAGTATTGCACTATTTTTTTTTAAATGTGTCTTAATTTGATCCTTTAGTATTTATAGGCGAATTTTAATTTTAATTTTAATTTAATGTTATAAAACAGTTCAATACCTTACAGAAAAACATTTTAATTTTACATTTTGAATTCCTGCGCGTCAACGCAGGTGTCATGATACCTTGGTTCGTGACGTTACTATACGTATAGGAAACACTCAACTTTCAACTGTGTATCAATTCTTGGCAGATTAGTCATTTCTGATGATATATCTATAATTCGCACTAGAAATTATTGTAATACAGTGATAAAATGATACGATAGCAAACAGAGAAGTTGGTGTTGTTTACGATGTAGTGACCACATTCAGCATTATGGCGGCTACCGTTTTACGTGTTTGTGGCACATAAAAAAATCAATCCTTAAAATTAAATAATATAATCATTTTGCATTTTTAAGAGTTAAAATTAACATATTTCGATTGCTTTCGGTGAAGATCATCATAATATCATTTTTAGATTTCTTCGCAAGCATAGTAAAATAGCCTATTGCCTAGAAAAATTTATAAGTACATTTTTGAACAGGTTTGCCGTTGTTTAGAGAAATAAAATATATTACTTACGCGGTAAAAAAACCTTATCCCAAATACCATGCGAACAAAGCCGCGGGCACAGCTAGTTAATTTTCACTCACCGTTTTCGACCGTCTTTTATTTTTAATTTGTTGTGCTTAGTTCTGTGAATGCTTGTGTATCTAGTTTTCCTACTTTATACATGTTACTAACTACTTACCATTTGTTAATATATTCTGCGTTAGGTTAAAGCTATAAGGCTAATAGCATAAAAGTATGTATAAAACGGCTTGTTTATAATAATTAAGTATCTTAATCTGTAATCTTATTCGATCATAGCCACCTCGGAGGATTTTAATCTGTATTAACATTGATAAACGTAACATAGAATAAATAAACACTACTATAACGGAATGTCAACTATTAAACTTGCCCTATAGATCTCTTAACGATACGTAACATATTAGTTCCGTGATTGCTCATCGAAGCGATCAATCAAGCAGACTTCGTAAACTATACTAAATGTGTTTAAGTTATAATAATAAAAAAAACATTTTATCGCTAATACCTATCTTTAAAAAGCTTTCAGCTAAAATGGTTGTCTATTTAAATGAGTTTTATTAAATGTCCAAACTTTGTTTTTTAACATTTTTAATATTGGTTTCAACTAAGTATAGCTAGTTCTACCTGACTTAAAAAAACAAACTTTACCTAAAGTGTTATGCGCTAGACATAACGAAGCAAAGATTAAGCACCTTGTCAATTTATCTAAAAACATTAAATATTTTGATGGTATGCCTCAAAGGCAAGACTCCTCTGACACGAGAAGGATCGCAGACTCGTTAAAAATTTATTAAAAATACCTGCATCTTTATAAGGACCTTTACATTTATTGCCAAAAATCTAGGTCTTTTGCATCAGTGATAATATTTTAAATTTCTACATTGGGCGGTTTTTTTTCTGTGTAATTCAATTAACTGTGTATGTGGGGTGGGGTACTTACTGTGTATATTGTATATATGTTTTTAAATTGCCAACGACATTAATAGCAATCAGGAAAGATTAAGAACTATGAGATGCAAAATCTACGAAAACTCAATGCGTCTAAAGGCTGAAAAACAATTGGCCTGGTCATCATAATATATTTTAAAATTGAAGGTAAACGTTTTACAAACTTTGCTTTAGTTAAATGAATAAGTTTTGAGGGTCCTGACAAGGAACCCTCATAGTTTTGTCATGTCCGTTTGCTTGTACGCCCGAGCCTCCACTCTAAAATCTAAACAATTGGCTTAAAAAATCTGAAAAATTTCACGATAATAGTGCTTTCCGTGAACTTTAAAGGAAAATCATAACCTTTAAAGTTAGATCAGTAAGTTTAAGAGTAAAAGTCGTTCAACTTATGTATTAGAAAATTTGTTACCTAATAAAAATTCTTTAGAGGAAAACATTAAAAGTGACTAAAATGAAGTAATTGCTGAAATATATTGTGATAACAACGGGAAACTACGGAACCCTAAACTGAGCGTGGCATGACACGCAATTGGCCGGTTTCTTTACTCTAATAGTTTGTAGTCCACTGGACTACAATACTTGGCTGATACATTTAGTTCGAGATGTGTTCTCTAGTACGCTAGTACATTATACCTCAATTTGTATCCAATATAGTGTTAGCCTTAGGTAGGTTTCTTTTTCCACTTCGTTAAAAACTAAGTTTTAAACCTAATAACCTAAGCATAATAAAACAATATAACACGAAAACTACAAAATATTATAAACATACATGGGGGTAATTCCGATAAAAGTTCATAAACTATTGCTCGTTTTGTAGCAAATGCATTCACGCTCTAACTAAACTCTTACGAAAACATTAATTGCTTTAATATATTTTTTGTACATAAGGATCGATTCTCCAACTGCAATAAGTATTACATGTATTTTATTTATGATCGCAAAATGATTTTAATATGATTACGTTCAACTACAAGTGAACTCAGTTAGTTGATATTATTGAGCGCATGAAAATTAATTTAAAAGTTAATGAATCTATGAGTAGTTAGATACGTAGACCCATTACGAAAATATTTGCGAGCCATCAGTATTTACCCATGAGAATCCAATGCACCCGATGCCAGCTGACAGCATGTCGCCGAGGATGGAGGGGTACGCGTTGCCCGACGGGAAGTACGCGTGGAATCGCGGGTGCTGCCAGTGCGTAACCCCGGGCATGATCTTGTTCTCCACGTCGCTCATCACGTCGTCCCAGGGCTCCGGGTGGTGTGGCGCCTCCGCCGGCAGCGCGTTCCGCAGGTACCCCGGCTCCACCGAAGGAGTCACCCGCCGCGTCCGCAGCGTCGTCATATACGTGCATATGTAGTCCACCATCTCCTTGCCCCGCACTCGGAACTCCTCGACGTCCATGATGATAGTGAAACTTTAATCAGATGTGTTAAAGGTGCTGCATAAGTCGTGCAGTTTTGCGGTGTCAGCGCCGCGGCGGCCTCCGGCTAACTCGACGACGGCGAAGCCAGCACTCCGCTGGTCGAGAGGGCGGAGGGTGCGCGAGTGGGCGTGGAAGCGAGAGTGAAGGCATGGTGAATGTTGTTGGGTCGCATCGTAAACGCGTGCAAGTGTTAAGCGGTGGCGATTATTTGACACTCAGAAAGGTTAAATAAATAGATAAATATTGAACATAATCAATACATTGCTCTGATCCTAAGGTAAGTAGCTAAAATATAGTTATAGAAATCAGATACGACGGTTCTTGATAAGGTTTTATGAATGACTTTGTTATGTCCAATCTAGGGAAATATGAGTACCTATATTTTATTGTTCTTATGAGATAGCACATCAAGTAATATTCAGTAAATTATTTCTTATTAAGTCAACATCAAAACACGTTTCAGAAATAAAAAAGCTCCAAATGGCTCTGGCTTGTTCGTGAGGTCTTTAGTACGCGGAAAATTAACATACTTGTATTTTTGAGTAGATTGATTTTAGTTTTAGGATGCCGAAGTTGTTTTATGAATAAATTAGTTTTTATAAAGTGAATGTGGTTTATTTAAAATAGAGTGATCGCTAAAAAATAAAAAAAACGTATTACACTCCTGCTACGGCTTTTATAACTCCTGTAGCGCGGGCCTCGTAGCACGAGTTGGGCGGCTATCGTAGCATTTCCGTAGCGTTTCGTAGCACTCTTGCGTAGTGTGCGCTGCACAGCAGCGGGCTAGCATGCGCGCATCGGTTATTTTATCGATAGACAAGTCAAATTTTGTCTTCGACGAATTTTTTTTCGTTTTCCCTAACCTAAACGATCACAGACATCTCGAATCCTTTTTATTAATATTTTCAGGGTCTCTCGTTGCTCAAAGCCACTTATTTTTACGTTATAACACGGCATTGCCATGATATTTTGGTTTTTTCTTTGTTATCGTCGAAGACAAAACGACATATTACGTCAAAAGACGATAAAATACCACGACAAAATTTTATCGTGGTGCGCATGCTAGCCCTGCTGACCTTGATTTAGTGGCTACGAAAGGAACCCGGCCAGAAAGGTATGTGTGCTGCAATACAACTTAATGTAACAAATTAATATTAGTTTCTAAACACGTGTAGATTAAACATTATTTGCCTTGTAGACACCTATTTCTTATGTGCCCGCTCCTCGTATGACACAGGCACAGCGCGCGGCCCGCGGCGCCGCCTCACACTTGAAGCCACTTCATTATGTCAGCTGAACTCCGCCGTCGCAAGTATTCCGATGCTCAAAGTCAAACCACTGATATGACCATCTCCAATTTTAGCATTCGTATTTCGATGCCCTCTAACTTGACGAATCTTAGATTATATAAAAATAGTGATTTTGAGTTTTTTGAATTTCTAATCTAAAACAAAAACTTCTACTCTAACTTTAAAGTACACGTTGGAAAGATATTACTGTATGTCTAGAATCTCTAGCTATATTTATGAGCCCGCGTCCAATGGTAGGTATCAAGGTAGAGACCGTATTTAATTAACATGCGAAAAGGTAGTAAGTAGTATATGGTTGCCAGTTCGTATGTCTTTTATTATATTTTTTATATGTATTTCTTCGTTTCTTTTAATTCGTTTATAATATTCTATACAAATATGACCTATTTTCTTATTAGTTTTGCCAAACAAAAAATACTTTAATGTTATTACACTACTACAGCAAAACAATTTTTTTTATTAAAATTCGAATAGCATTCTTAGTTTAGTTTTATTTTACAAAAATATTATGTTTTTGATTGAGAACTGGTAGGTAGAAAACTTTTTAGTTACACGAAAACAATATTGAATATCAGAACTCAGTGCAGAATGGAATATTATGTTTAACAAACAACGTTACATCCGAAAATATCTACTTGACTACATAAAAAAATAATCCTGTGAATGCGTCCACCTGAAGGATGAAGCGGATGAATTTGCTGAAACGATTTAAATTTTTAAACGGTTTAAGATTGGGTGAAAAGGCGCTCAAGTGTCAGCGAGTGCGGCCACATGAATATTCAGCTCTCAAATGTCAGCTGCTCTCAGATTCATCTCTGGCGAATACCTTGCCGTCCTATATTGAGATTAACACTCGTCTTCCCACTTCCTACAGAGTTTAACCATTAACACTGAGTTGTTTTACTAACTTAGAGCGAAATATAGTTGCTGCCTTTAGTCCTTAAGGATCATATTGTTTTATATACTGTTATAGTAACTTCTATATAGGCGAATGCAAAACTCTACAATTCCACATTATTACCAATTCGACAACAGTCTGGTGTAATGGTTGCGCTCCGGACTGCAAAGCCAGGCGATTGCGGGTTAGAATCCCGCAAAAGGAAAAAAAATGTGATGAACACCAGCATTTGTAATTAAGTCACGGGTGTTTATAAACGTATTCATCTGTATAGTATAATTATAAATAAATAAATATTGGACAACATCACAAACATTGCTCTGATCCTAAGGTAAGTAGCTAAAGCACTTGAGAAATCAGATACAACGACGGTACTACAACACCCAGACCCGAGAAAATGTAGAAAAGGTTGTTTTCTACATTGACCCGACCAGTAATCGAACCCGGGACCTCTGGCGACGCCAAGTCCGGCGTGTTCGCCTCTTGGCTAGTTAAATATGCAAAACTACGTTTAGCTTCAGTATACACTAAATATAACTAATTTTCTGACATTCCACTTCAAAAACTTCATTTTAAGTTACTGCCGACACCGACCTATCGTGCACATTTTGGCAGACTCTCAAACTATTAATGATTTTCAAATTGAAAGCATGTACTTAGCTTTGAAGATACATGATAATCATTATAGTTAGGTACATACGCTAATCGGCTTATTCCGTCCTCCAAATTGAATTATTTTCAAAAAATATTACTTTATACTTTGATACCTGTTGTTTCCAAAACGAAATTCTAAGAAGTTATTTATTAGTTTCCAATAAAAAAGGATAACACATTCACAAGTAAATAAAAAAAACAGACAAATACGAGATGAACTCGCTTGGAAAGCTTCCGTAATAGGTTTTACTGTTTCTATAAATCGAAAAGAAGTACCTATGCCAGAACTTTTTTTGTTAAACAATCGGTTTGACATATTTGGGAGACTGCTCTTGCTGTGATTGTGACAGACACAGCGAAAGCGGTTTCCCAAACAAGTCAGTTCCTATTAAATAAAAAGTGATAAAGTGTGTACGAAAAAATTTAAGCGCGCAAGCTTTTTAACGATTAGGTCCTTACATATGAAATTGTCGATACTCTATTGAGTATTCCTAGTTGTCAGTATTCTAACAACTAGGAATTCCAAATTAAAATTTATTTCGGAATAAAGCCACATAATTTGTTTGAGATTCAACATTGCTATAACAACAACTATGGACAAATCGAAAATTCGCGGTATTTGCGAATACGAGTTCCACCGTTGCACCAATGCTGCAGAAACGACTCGAAGAATTAACGACGTGTACGGCCCAGGCACCGCTAACGAAAGAACGCTTGAACGGTGCGCTTTTGGTTTCAACGTTTCCGTTCTGGAAATTTCGATTTTGATTCGACACAATGAGCCTTGTGGACATCAAGTCGTCCTCAAGTGAACAGTGGCGGGCATTGGTTTTATTTTGAGGTAGGCAGTAGTCGTCGTCAATAAAATACTTACTTAAGTGTTTTATTGACGAAAAACAGCGGTTTTAATCATAATGACACACATTTGCAAGTACATATTGCCTACCTCTTTTCATTTACCTGATAGGCAATGCCTAATGGCCTTTGGTGTAGTGCATACTACACGCCCCTGCAAGTAAATAACGAAGAATTGAAGGCGATAGTGCAAGCGGATCCATCTCAAACCACTTCTTAATTAGCAGCAGCCTTCGGTGTAAGTGACAAAACGATACTTATCCATTTGCGCCAAATCGGAAAAGTAAAAAAACTCTAAAAGTAATACCGCACGAATTAACTGAAGCAACCAACAAACACGCGTCAATTGCTGTTTCTTTGCTCAATCGTTACAATAATGAAAGGATTTTGAACCGTATCGTGACTTGTGATGAGAAATGGATCCTGTACGTCAATCGGAATTACAATGGCTTAACCCTGGAGAACCAGCAAAACTTGTTTAAAAACAGTGGTTTCACTTTTTTGATAATAAACGGCAATTTCATATGTAAGGACCTAATACTTAAAAGGTCTATTACAAAATTTTGACATTTATTCGGTGATAAGTGGATATTTTAAAGATAAATTGAAAATAAAAGGCTATGTCTACGCCTAAAGCGTGGCTGAACGTTTAAGAATGGTGATAAATCTTATTGAAAAACTATAGACCCTGCAGCGTTCAGAGCCACGTATAGAAGCTGTTTCCAGGGTCATTACGAATCATCTTGCTCGCAATTTTTATCAATCCCAGATTTCCAAACAAGCCGAATTCCATATAGAATAACGCACCCTTAATAATATCTACAAATCAACGCTTCGCTATGGAAGACTAAGAAGTATAATTAGCCACTGTGCCTAAGTAGTTTTTATGGATTATGAAATAACGTTTGGTTGACATGGTTCTTGACTGTTGGTTGGGTACTAAAACAGTCTCAAAGTCATTCAACATGCAATGGAGAGCGCTTAGCAATGCATAGGTACCCAACAGTATCTTTTCAAGATAAGATCCGAAACCGATCCTATTTGTCGGATCGAGTGGCGAGTGTTGTTGTGGAGGGCTTTACTTCTGATCCATTGCCGGTACTTTCAGGTGTGCCTTAGGGTTCTCATATCGGTCCAACCCTATTTAACATCTTTATTAACTCATCATGTTAAACTTACTTGACACTTTTTCTCAAAACTTGATATAAATTATGCATCATCCCTCCGTCCGTCCGTTAGCCTTTTTTTAATTCAGATTATGGCAAAGGTGGAGGCCTAAATGTATGAAACTGCAACTGTATTGAGAGGCTTTTTCTACATTCTGCGTAGACCTCAAATATAACATTCTGCGTGCCACTTGCCTTGCCGTGACTCCACTACAATGAAATACCTACTACCATTAAAATATTAAAACCTTAAAAATTTACTTAATATTTAACGCTTATTGCATTAATATTATGAATGCGAAAGTTTGTGAGGTAATTGAGTAAGGGATATTAGAAAAATAAGATTAATTTTGTAAGGCTTCAGCTTTTTACATATATTTTTTTTCATATGTTTACACTCCCAATTCCCGAAAAAAGTCTCAGCTGCCCTGAGCGTGTGGTCGCCACACTATGAAGTGCATAGTAAAAGTCTAGTTACGCGTGCAAAAAAGGTTTTTGTGGCACGTCTCATTCCAATCTGGCCAAGCTAAGCAGTTGCCTTCGTACACTGATCTTGAAAGCCAGATTTAAAATGCTTAGTTTAAAACACAGAAGATTGTTGCTGGACCACATGTTTTTGTTTAAGATTGTGAGGGGTGACCTGGATTGCCCTGGGATGTTGAAACAGCTTGAATTTAATTTACCCTACAAAATCCCGAGACAAGGAAGATATGTTCCTTTCACTACCAAGGGATCCAAAAGCAGCCGTGGTCATCACTCTATCATAAACAGATTTCAACGACAATATAATGGGTTAAAGAAGAAAGCAGATATAGACATATTTTCCAACTCCCTCTCCAAATTCAGAAAACTGATTGTAGAAGTAGGTATGTATCTATTGCCAGTAAATTTTGGCTTTTTCCAAGTCTGAAAGTGACTTCTAAGTTCTAATAAGGACACCTTTTTCTTTTAAAAGTAAAATATTGCTTGCGTCTATTTATTAAGATATAGCACTCACATTTTCAAGTCGTGGCAGCCCGTAACTGAATCTACGCTTACCTAATATTTTATTATAGTCATTACTTTTTAATTGTACGATTGGCGTAAGATTGTTGGTTGCTCTTATTAAATAAATAAATAAACAATTAAATCCTAAAAGAACCAAATTTCAATTGCAAAGCTAAAGTGGTAATGGGTAAGCCACCTCGGTCAATACCTGACAAAGGTTGAGGACAACAGGTTCTTGAATATCGACCATGAACTGGAAAATGTAGTGTGGGCCACCCAGTGGACTGGCGACCTAGTCATGGTTGTGAGAAGCAGCTGGATTCAAACAGCCTTATGACGTTCTACAACGAAATATGTACAAAGTAGGTCATAGGTTTAAAACCGACAACTTTATAATATGTAGAGGTAGTTATCAATGTAAATAACACCTACTTATGACATTTTTATTGTCCATTACAACAAAATCTATTTTATAAAAAAACTATTCATTGGTAAATAAAGTATATCTGAAATATAACAACAATTTCAGTATTTATTTCCAAATTGCGATAGGTCCAACTGAAGGATTCAGTCGCCGTGCCGGCGATTACGTCAGGAGAGAGCGCGGTGCAGGCACGCGGCTCGCCGGGAAGTCGCCGCCCGCCCCGGAACGCGCATTCTTCCTCACTCCAGCATACCAATGCCATATTATTATGTGTGATCTCCTCCCTATTGTGCAGTAGCTATACTACTAGGTACCATTCATATAATATCCCATTCTTGTAACGCAGGTCACGTTTCAGCTCGAATTATTCAATAGTAATTTCGTCGACATTCGCGCCAAGTTAATTTTCCTTTAACGCATATAGGAATACTGGAAATTTAATATTTTCATTGCATGTACAAATAATTATCTATGTGTTATGTAGTACAAGTACCTATATAAGCATAAAATAATAGATTGCAGTATGTTTACCTCACTAACAACATTCAAAAATAAACGGAACAAGTGCTGCATATGTGTTGTATTAAAAACTACATCAGATACTTATATTATAACTTTAATGTACGATCAACATCGAAATCGTGGTATGTACTTACTTATAATTATGCTCCATCATTATTGTCATTGAGGTAGAGCGCATAATTTTTAAGGAGCATTTCAATAAGCAATTTTTATAAATAGGTAATTTGCATGAAGTTCTATCCCTTCTTAGGTTCAAAAAATGTATTCTTATAAAAACTACAGTTCACTTAAGATAAGATACAAAGATTCCTTTCATACTTATATACTAAGTTTCTTTTGCTCTATCCTCTATCCGGGTCACATAGCTACAATTATTAAGTACCTCGTACACTAAGAAGTTATAAGTTTATCACCCAATACAAAATGTTACCAGTATTTATTGATAGTAGAGGTGAATATTTTTACTCGTGAAAATAATCGAAAGACATCTTTTGGTTCGTTGTGCGCTACCGGCTGTTGATCGACACTAAAACAATTTAGGCGCTCCTTCCGTAATTAAATTGGAGCTGCGAGCTCGTCTCGGCATAGCATTTCGCCACAATTATTGAGACAAAATTCAGTTACTGCAGAAAATTTGTTTTTAACGTAACAATGTTCATTATATGGACTACTTATGGAAATGTAATATATTTACCTCCCTTACATTGCCTAAAAGGTAAGATGATGTGGAGCCCGTAATTATAATTTCAAACAATTAATCTCAGGTAATAAATTTGAAGACGATATTTCTAATTTTGCAAATAAATAACGCTCTCTTCAATTAACCCTACAATTAAAATCATCCGCAGGATTTTTCCCCTTTGACCAAAAAACAAAAACGTAATGAACCGATCTTTCATTCAGCCAACGAGTGCAGACGTACTGGGAGACGCTCTCGATAGATCTCGAGGAAATAAAAGGTGGCGTCGTAGTGGGAAAGAAAATAGACTCGTTGAAATCTAATTTCGCGTAACCATAACGGGCAGGCACTCGAGAGCGATGAGCCATCCGCGACAGGCGCGCTCATATCAATTCGTTAATTGAAGCGCCGCTAAGCGCACGCTTCAGCGCGCCTTCTGAAACGCGCGACCCGAGCTTTCTTACTCTTCGTCTCGCTCGATGAACTCTCGCCCAACTTTTAATTCGAAATGAATATTTTTAGACCACTGCTCTTGATGGCATTTCACGAGCAGTTGACTGAGTTATGCAACATTTTGGTGCGAGTTTTGTTTTGCACTAATAATAATTTTTATTTTACTGGAATTACCTAGTAGAGGAACTTTTTCTGCGTTGTACAGAGTATTGTAATTTCTGTAAAGGGCCAGAATGTTCGAGAAGTTTCCAGGATAGTAAAGAAATTAGTACTAGGATGTACTAGACTAGATACGAGTACCTAGACATCTCAAATATTCGATGTGGCCGAAATGATGATGATGATACCAACTAATATTTTTTAACTAAATCTTTGTTTGGTGTGCAATAAACAGTTATAAGTAATAGCTGTTGCCTGCGGCTTCGCCTGCTGTGATCTAGATTTAAAAAAACCGGCCAAGTGCGAGTCGGACTCGCGCACGAAGGGTTCCGTACCATAAAAACGGCAAAAAAATCACGTTTGTTCTATGGGAGCCCCCATAAATATTTATTGTATCCTGTTTTTTAGTATAGTAAAAATACATCATCTGTGAAATTTCAAGATAGTTAGCTATCACGGTTCATGAGATATAGCCTGGTGAAGACATACAGACAGACGGACAGCAGAGCCTTAGTAATAGGGTCCCGTTTTACCCTTTGGGTACGGAACCCTAAAAACAATATAAACTTTAAAGGTAATCCAATTACAATAATAAAAAAAATAGTGCTTAACAGGTTAATAAACGGTAAAAAACTATATTTGCAAATCAATTAATCGCAAATATAGCGTATGCTGTATTATATAGGTTGAAGCGCTCACTCAACGCACTTTAGTCTATCGCTCGCCTGTCGATCGACAATCTCTGAGCGGCTGACAGCTGAGCTATTTGCTTGTGGCAGACAGACTGCTGACAGATAGACGAACGGATGTCCATCCACAAGTTTCTCAAACATTTCCAGACAACTGAGATGTTTGCTCAAACATGACGAACCAGAGAAGAAGCAAAGTCACCGACCGACATTGCTTTTCGAATTGCTAAGCTAATGTGGCAATAGGCAGGCAGGCCACTTCGTTCGCAGAACTGACTACCGTTGGAGGAGAAAAATTCTTGATTGGCGACCACGAACTGCAAGACGAAGCGTAGACAGGCCGACATCGCGGTGGACTGCCGACCAAATCAGGGTAACGGGCAGCCGCTTGATTCAGACAGCCCAGAGCCGCTCGCTTTAGACTTCCAAGGGCTGATGATGATGATAATGAGATATTTTCTCTTGAAAGACAAGCAGTCTGACGGATAGAAGAGGCGGCAGTAGAGGCTTAATAATAACACGATACACGTGTATTTCCTACTTTTGCCTACATAAATACAAAACTTTATTAATTCCCTTTTTGACTTGAGTAAAAAAAAACGATAATGTATGTTGTTTTGGTTTCCAACCATGATAAATCTTAATATATAAAATAAAGTCGTGTTTGTTCCAACACTTATAACTCGAGACTGGCTGAACCGATTTTCATGGTTTATAGTTTGTTAGATTTGTCTCCGCCCCAAATAGCAGAATAAATAATAAAAAGATTGGGAAAGCGAACGAAAAAAAAACTGTTAGGCGGTACGAAGTTCGCCGGGACAGCTAGTTATATAATAAATTCAGTGATTTTTACTTCTAAAATAATATCGAAAATAATTTTCAAATAAACAATTCACCCCCTCTTTACTCCTAAAATAAAGAACTTAAAATACAAAATTTTATCCCCTTATAAACCCATTAAGAGTTGAAATTCCAATATCACCAATATGCCTTGCGTGAGTTACCAACCATAACCTTAAAAAAATAATTCAGTGTGTTTTATATCGAAAAGAA
Source organism: Anania fuscalis (assembly GCA_950371115.1). NCBI lineage: Eukaryota > Metazoa > Arthropoda > Insecta > Lepidoptera > Crambidae > Anania > Anania fuscalis. The sequence continues at coordinate 13,786,702 of OX493330.1, forward strand.
AGAACTTGAAATTCAAAATTGTACCTATCTCCTTAAAAAGGGTTGACCTTCAAGGGTTGAAATTCCAAAAACACCGATAATATACTTTGCGTGAGTTTCCAACCATAAGCGTAAGCAATGATCTGAGTAATTATTACCTTGAAAACGCAAAGACCGTCCATACACAACTTTAACCCCCTATCGGGGGTGTATTTATCAAAAGCGCTGAGACTCATATAAATTAATTGACATACATCAGCCTAAACAAAAAAAATATCCTCATTTAAAACCAGACAAACTTTAATACAAAATGTCACCCTCTATTTTCCATCTTAAGGGTAGAATTTCCAAAAATCCTTCCTTGGTTGATGACTACACTGTATATTGTATCTATGTACAAAATTTCAGGTCGATAGGTATAGCGGTTTGGGCTATGGATATTCATCAATCAGTCAGTTCATGATTTTATGTATCATAATAGATATTTTATGCCCATTTTTACCCCCTTGAGGGTTAAAATTCCAACAGCGTTGCGTGAGATAACAACCATAAGCCTAAATAACAGATATAGTGATTTTAACTTTGAAAATATAGAATCAAATCATTAAATACAACATTTTTACCCCTTTTCACCCCCTTTAAGGGTTGTAATTCCAAAAACAACAAACAGACGGGTGAGTTTTCAACTATAAGCCTAAATAATAAATTCAGTGATTTTAACTTAAAAAATAAAGAACTTCAAATACTAAATGTTATTCCCTTTTTACCCCCTTAAGGGTTGAAATTCCAACAACACAGATATACTTTGAGTGAGTCCTAACCGTAAGCCTAAATAGTATTTACTTTGAAAACTAAGGTCTTTCCATTCACAACTTCGTCCCCGTTTAACCCATATCGGGGGTGATTTTTTATCAAAAACGCCGAGATTCATTTGAATCAATTTTCATAATTCAGCCTAAATACAAAATTTGGAGATCCTAACTTTAAAACTGACGGGCTTTCATACAAACTTTGAACCCTCATTTTACCCCCGTCGAGGTTGAATTTTGAAAAATCCTTTCTTAGTGCGCCCCTAGACTTTAGAAGAAAGCTACTTTGCAAATTTGGAATCTATAAAACCAACGGTTTGGGCTGTGCTTTGATATGACAGTCAATAAGATTCTTCCTTTATATATTTAGATTAAAGATTATTTATGAACCTATATGTATGATTATTATGGTTAAATTTTGGAAAACGCTGAAATACGTAACTCGTTATTTTTGTATTTTTTTGTTTTTAGCAATTCCATGCAAGGTTTAATTGAAGATAAATAACACTTGAAAAAAATCATCGACCTCAGGTGGGACTCGAACCCACGTCCCATCGCATACCGGGCGAGTGCTTTGACCACTAAGCTACCGAGGACGTCACGTGACAAGATGAAATTCCTCACGTGACGTCCTCGGTAGCTTAGTGGTCAAAGCACTCGCCCGGTATGCGATGGGACGTGGGTTCGAGTCCCACCTGAGGTCGATGATTTTTTTCAAGTGTTATTTACCTTCAATTAAACCTTGCATGGAATTGCTAAAAACAAAAATTTACAATGTTTAAGCATTTCTGATCTTAACCAATAGTCAAATATTTGTAAAAATATTTCTATAGGGTGTTGACGGTAGTATACTACTCAGCTATACATATAGCTACAACATTGATCAGAATACGCTGGCTTTGACAGCGAGAAAAAACACTTGAGGAATTTCATCTTGTCACGTGACGTCCTCGGTAGCTTAGTGGTCAAAGCACTCGCCCGGTATGCGATGGGACGTGGGTTCGAGTCCCACCTGAGGTCGATGATTTTTTTCAAGTGTTATTTATCTTCAATTAAACCTTGCATGGAATTGCTAAAAACAAAAATTTACAAGTGTTATTTATCTTCGTTATTTTTGCCCTACTCAATTCATACGAATGTTATTTCAATCGCTTGGGGGTAGAATTTTAAAAAATCCTTCCTTAGTGGATGCCTACGTCGTAAAATGAATACGTGTGTGAAATTTCATGTTTCTAGCCCTATAGGTTTAGCCTGTGCGTTGATTTAAAACTTAAATCCCCTATTTTACCCTCTTAGGGGTTGAATTTTAGAACAAGCTGAAACATAACTATCATTTTTGCCGTACTCAATAATACATACGAAACTTCATGCAAATATGTCCAAGTAATAAAAAGTTTCATACAAATTTGTATCCCCTTTTTCAGCCCCTTGGGGGTTGAATTTTGAAAAATCCTTCTTTAGTCATATGAGGGACACGTGTGTAAAATTTAAAGTTGCTAGCCCTAAGGGTTTGGCGTGTGCATTTATTTAAAACTTTCATCCCCTATTTTACTTTTTTAGGGGTTAAATTTTAGAAAACTCTGAAATACTTATCCTTCATTTTAACCGTGCTCAATTTATACGAAATTTCATGCAAATATGTCCAAGGAATAAAAAGTTTTATACAAATTTTAACCCCTATTTCACCCCCTGGGGTTAAATTTTGGGAAAATTTTCCTTAGTGGATGCTTTCGTCATATGAGGAATACGTGTGCGAAATTACAATTTTCTAGCCTTAATGGTTCGGCCTGTGCGTTATTTTAAAACTTTCATCTCCTATTTAACCCCCCTAGGGGTTGATATTTAAAAAATCCTTCCTTAGGGAATGTATATGTCATAAAGGGAATACGTGTGCGAAATTTAAAGTTTCTAGCTCTAAGGGTTTGGCCTGTGCGTTTATTTAAAACTTTCATCTCCTATTTTACCCTCTTAGGGGTTTATTTTTGAAAACGCTGTAATACGTAATTCATTATTTTTTGCGTACTTTATTTATACCAAATTTCATGCAAATATGTTTAAGAAATAAAAAGTTTCATACAAATTTCGGACCCTCATTGCACCCTCTAAGGGGATGAATTTTGAAAAATCCTTTCTTTGTGCACCCCTAGACCTTATAATCTACGTGCCAAATTTGGAATCTCTAGACCCAGCGGTTTGGCCTGTGCGTTGATATGTCAGTCAGTCAGTCAGTTTCTTCTTTTATATACAAGGTGTACAAAAGAATGGGACACTCCTTAAAACCACGTGATCAGCTACAACAATATTGGGAGCAACATCGAAACCGTGATTTTATTTTTAGATGCTCCATATATTATTATCGAGGTATGTGAGTAAGTTTGTATGGAGAAGCTGAATTTTTTTTATTGATTTCGATGTTGTTCCCATAGTATAAGTTGTTTTATATGATCAGCTGATCACGTGTTTTTAAGGCGAGGGTATTCGGCGTGTTAATCTAATTGCGGGGGTGGGTAGCTCCGCCCACTGCGGGGAGCTGCCCGCGCGGCCGGGCGCGCGCAGCGCGTAAGCAGCTGAGCGCCAAATTTGAAATAGGCTTTGAAATTTCCTATCATTAAGCTTAAAGAGCTCAGACTATAGCTCAGAAGTGTATTTTTATTTTAATATTATGTCATCGTAACCTTTATATTTTCTAAGCTAAAATTATAAATTATCCCCTGATCCACTCACGGCAATTATGACAAATTTCAATATTATTAAAGTGTATATACCTATTATTGTTTCATTTTGATATATTTATATTGTTTTGTAATATGTTCAATACTCATACGGTGTAATTTTTTTACGTGGGCGTGGTTGGTCGAATCTAAAACTATGAGAAATAAAGAAAAACACTCAAAAGTTGTCTCGGGCCCGATTTTGATGAAAACTAAAACTGCATTATTAGATGTTTGAAAAAAAACTTATTCCTATCTGGCAATCGAACTCAAATCGAAAAAGCCGGCCAAGTGTAAGTCGGACTCGCGCACGAAGGGTACATAGCGTACGTAAAAAAATCACATTTGTTGTATGGGAGCCCCCTTAAATATTTAAAGTATTCTGTTTAGTATTTGTTGTTATAGCGACAACAAAAATACATCACATCTGGAAATTTCAACTATCTAAGTATCACGGTTCATGAGATACAGCCTGGTGACAGACGGACAGACGGACAGCGGAGCCTCAGTACCTAATAGGGTCCCGTTTTACCCTTTGGGTATGGAATCCTAAAAAGTAAAACAATCGGTATTATTACACCATTCGATAGTGTCGATAAGAACAAATTCTGGGAAGTAGTGACATACGGGAAACTTAGGGAAAACATAATTTTTAACAAAATTGCGTGGTGGGTCGTTCTTCGCACTAATTTGGTCAATGCTTTGCACGGGCGCGTAGGGTTTGTTCCCCGGAATTCTTGGTACTGAAATAAACGGAAATTCCCGGGAAAATTCATTGATTCGGATACCGGCAATAGCTAATAGAAAGTATTTCCCAGGAATTTCGATACTACAATTGGATGCTTCCTACGTAAACCATCATAATGTTTTAAAACCCAACTTTACTGGAGCACCATCTAAAGATATTATTGGGTGCAGTTCTTCTGTCTTTTGCCTAGGAGTACAAATTTTTACTATGTATAGTCGAAGTATAGCTTGTTATCACAATATATTATACATCATGTATTTGTTAATATTTACAGTTTCAGAGATATTGTTGTTACGGTACTTTACGGCGGATAAAACTAATCCCAAAAATGGTAACTCAACAATACGATTATTTAAGTTGTTTAGTAGTAGGTAGCAAGTAAACTATTAAATTAGTATAATACCAATTTGTATTTAAATAAGTATAAAGGTAGAGGTAAAATTAGTATTTAACCAAAATTTCGTGGTCTTTAATTTATTCATAAAAGACTATAATAGCGGTTGCTTATTTCGGATAATACATCTTATATTAATCAGCGCCAGTTATTGTGAAATTTCTCGTATTCCTAAAGAATGGTACATTTTTTTGAATTTTAAAGTAGCCTATGTTCATCAGAAAAAATGTAGGGATCTAATGGTAAAAGAATAAAATTGGCTCAGTAGTTTTGGAGCCTAATCAGTCCATATAAACAAACAATGAAACCTATCCTCTTTATAATATTAGAATAGATCAACAAATTATACTATGAAAGGTTCTTAGTTTGTAGAAAGTGATTCACATAATGATTTTATGCCTGATTACGTTTCGATCGGGTTACACCGACCGTGGTCACAGGTTGACTGGTGAGCCAAAAAAAAAGGACAGGCTGAGTCAGCTTGTGACCACACCACAACTGTGTAACCCGGTCAAAACGTCAGGCAAAGAAGGTTATATTTTAATCCTAAATTATAATTGCGTTAATTCCCGTTTAATTTATTTTAGATTTTATACCTTTTTTGATTTTATCCTAATTTGTACGTATAATCATTAAAACAATATAAATCATCCTTTCAATTGTTTCTTTTTAATAACAAAACAAATATTATTTTTAGCACATAATATATTTTACGGGTCGCCAGAGGCCAGTCAGATTCCATCCATAAAAAGATCCGGTGCTTGTTAAGACGCGAGCTCCAAAGCTGCAACTCCTGCCTCATATAGGATATAAGGCGCCGTGCAAAATATTTGTAAACTTATTATTCTTGGTTGTTGAGCAAAACCGGTGTCAAAAGTCTTTTCCCAAAGAATGGGGAGATCGCATTTTACAATTCTAAAACCTAGGATGGCAGAATATCACAGCAGTTTCGGAAATTCTCGCCTAGATCTCGATCTAGAAGTCCTCAGACTTCTATGGCAGCTAATATGCCTCGCATGTCCTGAAACTTCTAAACTCAAACTGAAGCGTTTATTTGCCAAGAATACAGTAAATAAAGATAACATTATTTTAAAAGTAAGTAGCGCATGTGTACAGCCTGTTCGCAGACGTGCAAAAATTCAGTTATAAAATTACACATAATATTGATGTCAATTAAATTAGAATAGAATAATTAATGTTAGGTAGTTTAAATTAGATTAGATATTAGAATGTTGTCGCCAATTAAAATATTCATTAAAATTATAAAATATAATATATTTGTCCAAAAGCCAATTAGTCAATTTCTTCTTAAATATTGGACCTTGAAGTGTTTTGAACTCTTCCGATAACAAGTTATACAAAACAATACTCTTATTATATGCATTTCTTTTATACATGTCTTTGCGACAGAGAGGTTGATGCATTAGGTCTTAATTGCCTACCAGCGATTTCTCTGCGTGTTTTGTAATAGCTGGGAAAAGAGACAAGCCTCCCTGATGTAAATGCAAGGAAGTGGAAGAAGATTAAGCTGTTTAAAGAGGGGTCTGCAGCTGTTCAGATACCAGACGTTACCTGATGCGAATGACCCTAGAGCCACGCTTATTCGCCAGTACAGCGATGGTTTCCCAGAACTAGACATAGACGAAATTGCGTCGACTCTCAAACATCTTAGCAAGGCAAAGCTGGAGTCACTTCAGAACTTCTAAAAGCAAGAGGGCTACCCATTCTTGGGGAATCAAGAACCCCGTCGTGTTCAACCCCGTCTTAGGCAATTGGACTACGCCGAGGGCGTGAAGCGAGGCCGCGGTTACTCGGTTTTTCAAAAAAGGAGATAAACTCTTGAAGAACTACAGACGTTCCTGAGCAACAGCTATTCTAAAAAGTTGTCACAAATCGACTAGGCGCAAGAGTTGACGCCCTCCAGCCAATAAATAAAACAGTGTGTCTGGGTTTCGACCGGCGATAATTTAGGGGCTATTAATTCATATATCGACAAAAAACCCATCATGTTATTATAGCACTGGAAAAAATGTAAAGAGATTGAAATAAAGAGAAAAGGAAAATGTTCAATTTTGGCCTGCGCGTGGACAAGATATTTAGGGAAAAATAACCTTCCTTCTCCTATTCCCTGCCCTTTTTGCAATTCTTTTAGAGAAATGTAATATTACCTGAAATTATTTTATATATACTTTTCACTATTCGCTATCATAGAATAATAACTAAATTAGTCAAGTCAGCGTTTTTAAAATGTCTGGTTAACGGCGACGAATATAGAAATCAGTATAAAGTGCAGATAAAAACTGAATTACTTAAAAAATCTGAGTGATACAGAATATGTATTTTTTAAAAGTAACATTCAATAATTAAAGATTTTAGACAATATTATTTTTATCTGAATATCATGTCCGTGACTTCTTTGAGCTTCGGCCTGAGCTTCAAACAATTTGGACAGTGTTATTTAAGTACTTATAAATATGATAATAGTTGTAAGTTCAGACGCGTCAGAATGGCGGGTATATGTCCTCAAACGATAATGCCAATTTATACAATAAACAAAATACATGCGCTTCTGTAGCAAAGTTTCCTAAAGTAGTTGTTGTATATGGTCATATTTGAGATTTGTTTTCTACTGATTTTTGAATCCTCGGTACAGTAGTCAGCGAGTACCGGGAAATACCGAGAATACGTTCGATACGTTACGTTCGATACCGGATAAAAAACTAAGATAATAATACTGTGTTGATTAGTCGTGCTCGTGTTAATTAGCTTAGTGTAAATTACAGTTTTTTTACTGAGGATTTATTCACAAAATATAGCCATTTTTGTGTAATCTTTTTAAACACTTTAAAATTTAAATGACACCTGTGACGAAGGGGAAATGGCGTTCTTCTGTTTGTAGGTACTTCCGAGCAGCGGGAACCATAGGTTACTTGAAGCAATGTATTTTCCCGGGAATTCCCAGTTATTTCAGTACCGAGAATTCCCGGGAAAACTCTAATCATGCAAATTTTACTTCAGACCAAAAGTCAAGGGATCCATTAGCGTTAGTTTAATAATTATAGCTAAATCTTTATGTATATAACGGCAACGGTATGTGGTAAAGCTATAAAGCTATGCCATTCGATTCGTGTAAATTTTGTTTTTAAATATTAATGTAGTTTTATAAATAAATTAAAATAAAAAAATATGTAAGAAACCTGTATGACTTATTGAGATCCCTCATTTGAGAGCAATGGCATTAAGTCCGCCTACAACACATTTTGTACTTAAGAATAAAATAAATAAACGCGTAGAACTTGTTGAGTTCTCTCATTTCTGACCAAACACGAGGGGTCTATTATTGTTGGTTTACAAATTAAAGTCAATAAACTAATTAACCTAAGAATCGTGTCTAACTAGTCGATACCTCTAATTTGAGACTAAACACGGTCTATAGGGGCTTATAATCGGTTGTTTACTTGTCATAGCAATTACGAATTATTATAAAATATATGTATAATATACTTTTACTTTTTAAATTGTAAATTATGTATGTACTATCACCGTATTACTTACAACAAATTTACAGAGTATTTCTTGTACATGTAATAATTTTGTATTTTCATTGATGTAACACCAAATAAAGTAAAATTGAGGTTGAGGTATGCCTGGCTCCACACAAAAAATCTAAATATTTACAAGAATTAAATTTCGTAGCTATTGCGATGGTGTGCGGGGGGCGGGGGGAGTCCGAGCGCAACACAACACAGGTCCTACCTCGGCGACGTCCTACTGGACACTGGCAGGGCAGCTTGCACGCCTTTTGTGCATGGTTTTCGAGGTTTTTTAATCTTTGGTACTTAATAACATAATAAAATTGTTTTTTTTTTGCACCGAGACACTAGCAAATTTTGATCTTTACTAAACTGCTTAAATTTTACATTTTTTTTTTTCATTTATTTTGGCACAAACAGTCATTATACATTATCAGTACTGTTAACAAAAAGTAATTATCAGATAGACAATACAGTGCCGAAAATTAAATTACATACTTGTATCATATAAGATCTTTCCAGAAAATCGATCCAAAAATCATAAAACGACCTATTTTTAAGATTTTTTTCTATCGAGCCAAGTTATTATTATCGTGTTTTGGTTTCACCGAGACATTAGATAAAAGATCAAATATTTTAATAGTATTTTTATTTTTCTTATAAGTTCCTTAGTTTTGTGAATAAATCCGTCGGAAGATGACTAAAAGTTAAATACTCCCGTCTTAAGGAGTGTCCCATTCTCTTGTACACCCTGTATTTAGTTAAATTAAACAAAAACAAACAAATTTTACGTCTGAGTACTTTAATAGTTTTACTTACTGTAGGACAGTTTAATATGGAGAGCAAGCAGCGAAAATATCCCTTTATTATAACATTATTTTTTTCGCTGCCAACACTGTCTTTTCTAACTAATGCTTAAATAATAAAACTAAAGCTTAGTAGAAGATAAATCCACTTCAGCACTCGCAGCAGTTGCAATTGTTTCATTATTCATGTTTTTTGCATCATTGTGTAAATATGGTCCTTCGTTGCACCTCGGTCCGTCACAAGAGAAATTGTCGAATTCACAAAATTCTCCCACCACCATCTGTGTACAAACATTTATTTAATATACAAAGTATAATGGTACAGTAAGCGTGGTAAAAAACCGGCCAAGTGCGAGTCCGACTCGCGTAAGAAGGGTTCCGTACCATTATCTATAAAAAACGGCAAGAAACACGTTACGTTTGTCGTATGGGAGCCCCGTTACATATTTACCTATTGTATTCTGTTTTTAGTATTTGTTGTTATAGCGCTAACAAAATACATCATCTGTGAAAATTTCTCTCTAACTGTTGATGACCTATGCACCTTATCTTGGTTCACTCATTTTAATTATAATTCTTAACATTACAACGCCTAGTATTTTTTTTATAGCAACACTTCAAGGTTGCATTTTTATGTCACTCTTTACTTAAGTGTCTCTTAGTACACATCTCCTTTACTAACCGATCACGTGTTATTTTTTTTATTCCTAAAATCCTCAAAACTTGCAAGATTCTCAACACTAACTACCTATCACGGTTCATGAGATACAGCCTAGTGACAGACGGACAGACAGACAGACGGACAGACGGACGGACAGCGGAGCCTTAGTTATAGGGTCCCGTTTTACCCTTTGGGTACGGAACCTCTAAAAAGTGCTCAGATTTAAGTTAGGTACTTTTTAAACGCAATCAGTGCCGGTCCTAGGGCGGTGCGAGTGGTGCGACCGCACCGGGCACCATCAAAGGGGGGCGCCGAAATCAACCAAAATGTGTGACAGGAAACGCTCGACGGATCGGTGACGATCGGACGAGCGCGCGAGTCGCGCGACTCACGGGAAAATTGCGGGGAACCGAGCCGCGGGGTGAAATTTCGTCTGTCACTTGTTTCACTAAGCAAGCATTGTCTGATGAATGTCAAGACGTTCAAACACGCGTGAGTGATTAACGGACGGTTAAAAGATATAAATAAAGAAGAATTCAAAATTGCCAAACCACTTTTCCCAGCCTATAATTAATTACTGTTTACTAGGTGTATTTTTGACATATTATTAAATTTTGCTTAGTTTAACAGAACGCCAGTTTAAGGACAGATATTGTAGCATTAACAAAAATATTCGCGCTCGCTTCGCTCGCGAAATTTGTTTTTGCTTCATTGACTTTACCCTAGGTTCAAAGGCGCGTAATATAAAAAAACCGGCCAAGTGCGACTCGGACTCGCGGACGAAGGGTTCCGTACCATTTTCTGTAAAAAGGGCAAAAAAACACGTTTCTTGTATGGGAGCCCCCATAAATATTTATTGTATTCTGTTTTTTAGTATTTGTTGTTATAGCGGCAACAGAAATACATCATCTGTGAAAATTTCAGCTCTCACGGTTCATGAGATACAGCCTGGTGCCAGACGGACAGACAGACGGACATCGGAGCCTTAGTAATTGGGTCCCGTTTTACCCTTTGGGTACGGAACCCTAAAAACTATTGGACTCGTAACATTTCGTTCGGAATATATTCTTGATCCTCGCGTTCTTTTAATATTACATTATTTTATTGTTTTCTCAAAACTTTTCTAACATTAATTCATATTACGCATCACCTCTGTCAAACAAATATTGGGCTGCCTGATTTCCCTGGAAAAAGTGCATGTATAAATGTATGAAAGTGTCGTGTCTCTCGCTGCAGATGTCGCATTGACCAATAATACCTCTTGTGTAAAAATCGTAATAACTCGATAAAATTTCCTGCTCGCTTCGCTCGCACTTTTCCGGTTACATATAAATTTGCCACAATATTTATAATACTTATCATTGAATAATTGAAACGCATTTTTTTGCGCTCGCTTCCCTCACGTTTTTTGCAATACACACCGTCGAATTATAGCAGGAACGATTAATTATTGAAATCTTTCATTTATATATTCTCAGATTATTAGTTCGAGGCAGATAATAGATGCCTTGGCTTAAAAGACACCTCATATACCATTTTATTTTATTTCGAGGGACGCTATTTAAAGATTTCGCACCTATTATACTAAGAATTTTGATAGAACCGGCACTGAACTCAATGGATCAGACAGTCTTACCGCAGATACATTTTTAATGTAATTTTTGTGGTAAAAGACTTTATATTGTATGGCACCATATTACAATTTATTTTATATATTATTTAGGTAATTTATAGTTTTCTATGGGGTAGGTAGCAAATTTTATTCGAGATTTTAATGTCCGCCGACAGTAAAATCTTGGTCAATTTTATCTTATTTTTTTTTTTACTACTAAGCAGAACGAAAGAAGAATTATTTAACTTTTTTAAATCAGCTAGTTTTTTGTACCTTTGTGGGGTATGCAGGATCAGGCATAGGGTTGCAGGCGCAGCGGCCGCAAATGCATGCACCTCGGCCGGTGCATTTGGGCCCCTCCGTGACTCCCGGCGGGTAGCAGTTCTCTTCCAAATGGCCCCCAGCACACGAGCACTTCGCGTTGTCAATTAAACTCACTGAAAGTATTACATTTAAATATGACGAGAGCAAATACACACATCAACAGAATCTAGGGATATTTTGTATTTTATCAAATATATAAAATCTATGAAGAATTTTCTGATATAGTAAATGGGAGATTGATAGCTTATTTTAGGGTAGGGTTAATAAAAAATAAAAATGATTTCGTATATTTTTTGTTTTAAGTTAAAAATGTTAAGTTTTAAAACCGCCGTAGAAAATTTGTATAAAAAAATCTTTACTACTTCTTAAAAACGATTAATTTTAAGAATAAAAATCTTATGAAATCTGATTATTAATAATCAGTGTTGCCACGTTTTACATTATTACACATCGACATCGATTGTTTATACTTAAAATTAAATTGTCAATGTCTTGTTGCGGTATGAAGTACCATGTTCTTTGCGAGTGTTCGTAAAGTTGTTGTTCCGTCGTCAAATTTGGCGGGAAATCTCTCAAATCTTTTCGTTGTAACATGTCCCAGGTATGCTCTATCTATAGGATTTAAGTCGAGCGACTGTGCAGGCCAATCCAAAACTCGAATATCGTGGTCTCGGAGAGCGGCCGACACCAGCCGCGCCGTATGGGAGGGAGCATTATCGTGCATGAGTAGAAATGGCTGGCCCATTTGCATTCTGTGTGTTACACCATAATTGTCCCGCCTTGGTAAGAGTGGACCTCCTGAAGGTGCCGTAGACGGCTAACTCTCCCTAGTATTATCCAAACGCGTATTCTTCGTGAATCCGGATGAAAACCCAAACCGGGACTCATCGGTAAACAGCACCCAAGACCATTGTTGATCATTTCATGGTAAATGCTCCCAAACCCACGAAAGCCGCCGACCACGATTGCCGCGTCGCAATGCTGGAACACGTAGTGGTCTTCGAGCATGAAGATTAACTTCATGCAACCTCCTTCGCATGGTTTGGTTGCTCATCAGCGGTGGTTCTCCTGGAGCCTTTGTACTAGTTGCGTCGCTGTGATATTGGGTTGTCTTCTGGCGGTCATTTGGAGAAATCGATACTTTCTCTGCGTAGTAACACGATATCTGCCTGTGTGCCGTTCAGCCACATCCCCAGTAGTGCGATAACGTGCCCACAATCTTGATATCACGTTCTGGCTGGTGTGTAAGGCCTCAGCAACGACGCGTTGAATAGCACCATTTTCCAACATGCCCACGGCTCGTAACATTTCATCTCGACTTAAATAACGACGTGACATGTCTCTTTAAAGCTCACACGGCGGTACGTTAAATTAAAAAAAAACAATCTAATCCCTTTTCATTAATTCATATCAATAAAACCACGGACGTAAAAAACATGCGGACGTAACATCACATTAAAAAAATGTGAAGCATGCAAGCTACTACAATTTCGTTTGTTGTACATGATCTACACTCACACATACACACTAGGTACGACAACTCGCCGCCATTTCGCCCCGAGTGACAGCGCCAGTGACACGTAGTAAATGCGTTCGTTGCGTTAACGATTTATTTTTCAAAAATGCCATCTTGTGTTGTTAAATCATGTAAAAACTACACAAGTAAACGTAAAAAGTCACATGGAATACGTAAGTTATTACGATTCGTGATAACAATAAATATTTATGTTTTAAATACTTTGCCGAGAATTCTAGAGGTAAAATGTAACAGTGTTGTCACTTTATTTACGGGAAAATTATCCTAAAGGTGGGGAAATCTATATTTGTATGCAACAAACTATGTATGTGACTCTCTGAAATCAGATTTCGTCAGTTTTTGGGCTGACTAGTAGAATTTTTATCCTTTTTTAATCACGTATTAAGCGTCGTGGGGTTTTCAAAAATTTTTAATTTTACTTTTGCTATTAAGTGGTATATTTTTAAAGATAGTCATAGCCTTATCATTAATAATGTCATGTGTAAAAATATATTTATTTATACGTAACATGTGTTTTATTTTCTATCACAGTGATCATAAAAAATATGTTTGGTAGGTCAACATAGATCAAACGTTTATATTTCTGTTAAAAAATATATGTAAATTACATAAGTTAACTGAGATCGATTGGTAACACCAAACAGCAGGGAAATTGATGGTTTATATAGCAACCCTTAAATCACGCACACAGCCTAAACGGGCGGGCATTATTATGCTTCACTTATGGTTAGACGAGGTTACGTCCGTATTTTTTTTACGTCCGTGAATAAAACTATTTTAATTTTTTTTGACGAAAGGAATTACTAACAATTTTGCCGCCGTATTTTGTTTTTTCTCCTGTTTTTTTTATTACATTTCAAATTTCGTAAATGGAATAAAAGAGGTTTCAATCTGTATATAAACTTTTTATGGAAACAAAAAAGATTTTAAACTATAAAGTCCTAAATAATTTAGGATTAAGGTATCCCTAGATTCTGTTGATGTGTGCAGGTACATTCTGTTAAAAAAGTTTCGGGAATTGATGATTTGTTTATGGTTCCAAATTCAAATTTATATTTTTTTGTTGTTGTTAGATGGGTACAACTGTTTTCCATTTTGGCGCGGAGTTTGAGTTACATCTAATAATTAGATTAAATACAGTATTGTTTTTAGTTATACCATATCTAGTGTGTATTGCGAATTTCATAATGGACAAAAACATCGAACAAAGAGTTTGTCTTAAATTTTGCATCGCCAATGGGATTTCGTGTTCAGAGTCTCTGAAAATATTACAGAAGGCTTACGGTGAATCGACTTTATCAAAAACACATGTTTATGAGTAGTACAAAGCGTTCAAAAGCGGTCGAGATGTGATGGAAGATTTGCCTCGCTCTGGTAGGCCATCAACGTTTGCTACTGAAGATAACATCGCAAAAGTGAAGGAAATAGTGACTGAAAATCCTCATTCAAGTTTGAGAGCTTGCCGTCGAACTTTCTGTGTCACACGAGTCGATTTGTTATACCATTTTAAATAATCAATTGGGTAGGAAACATGTTGCCGCTCGGCTAGTCCCAAAAGACCTGAATTTTCTTCAAAAACTCAATCGCAAAAGAGTCGCTGAGGACATGCTAGAACGAGTCAATTCCGACCCATCATTCATGAAACGCATTGTTACTGGTGACGAGACGTGGGTTTACGAGTTTGACATGCAAACTAGTCAACAAGCTTCGGAGTCATGGCGCCTTCCAACTGAACCGAAACCGTGTGTCTACACTCAGCGGGATCCCATGTCTGGGAGACTTATGAGTGATACAGAGAATTAGATCTGCATTTTTGTTCTACTGAATTATGCGGAAAACAGAATTTGTTCCGTATTATAAACGGAAATATTAGCTTCTCTAACCGACCTCCAGCCAGCGGGATATTTACCAAAAGTACGTCTGATGAACTATAAATTTGTATCAACTTTTAGATCTATATGTGCTGTGTAAATAAAAAAAAACATCCTTCTAATGTCCTTAATTCAGTCACAATCAAGCTCCAAAGAGACCTCCAGTCAGCGGACTTTTTCTCCTAAGGACGTTATTATTGCAGCTTTTACAAAAATTAATAAAATTTAAACTATTTAAGACTTATTTTTCTTAAATTACCTATTTGTACATCTTGTATTTAAATTAAAAATAAATTAAGTCTATTCTAGTCTAATTAATGTTTTGATGATTGGATTATTCGTTGGCGTACATTGGCGTAAGTGAATCGCTTCTGAAGGAGCATACTTTGAAGGTGATAAAATAAATTTGGATGAATAACTAACATTTTGTGTATTAATAATCTTTTCCCGGTACTTTCTTGACAGAGTAATATATCTAGGGCTCAATAATTCTCGTAATTGAAACGAAGTCGCGATCTACTTTGAACTAGTGTAATCGTCTGAAAACTGAAAAAAAACTGACGAATTTCAAACTAAGTATACCTAGTTTGCATTTTTTTCAGTTTATGAGAAAATCATTTTTGATTTTAACGTTACTAGGACCGGAACAGAAAGTGTCTGTACTGCCTGCTAGATTTTATGATTACAGTCATGATCAATGATGTGCCAAAATGATAAGTTTAAGCAGTGATAATTGCTTTTACTACCTAAGTACTTCAAAGTTGGACATTTTCTTAGTAGTTACTAGGTAAATTAGAAAATATTATGTACCTACTTATCGTTTAAATTAATTCAGCCTTTCTGAAACCTGAAAAAGTCTTGTCTGTCTAGAGCTCATCAGAATATTAGCGATAAATTATTAATGTAAAAAGAAACTTACATCGATAATTTTGATATTCCGTTGAGTTATCCCTACAAAAATCTTCAAATAAGGGTAATTTCCTTGAAAAGCATTTGTTTTCCGCTTGGCACCAAGAACACTGACTTAGTCTTAGGCACTCTAAGCACGAACTCTTTACATTGCAAACCCAATTCTCGTCCATAGTAAAAGGACGTGTAACAGAAAAAACTTCTGGCAAAATACAAAATAAGGATACCAACACGAAAATATTCATTGTGTATTATTTATTATGTATTTTTCTGTATGATTACTAGCACTTGAGTTGTGACTGTTTTAATCATGTATTTTCGTAACAATATCGTGTACCAGATAACCTTTAGACATAATTGCGCAAGCAAAGTATGTCAATTCTCTAGTCTGTTAATAATGGAACAACACTAACGTAACCTATAAATGTTATGTTTTTTTTTTTCAATAAATGTTTTTTTAATTTTTTTATTTGAGATGGGCTTACTCTTGACCCCAATCTTGCTCTAGAGCATAGATGGGATCTACGATGGAGCGAGCTTGCCCAGAAGATGCCTATTCACTCTGGACTTAAAGAGAGTCAGGTTATATGCACTCGGAAATACAGACGCAGGCAGGGAATTCCAATCTTTAGCTGTGCGCATTATAAAAGATGATGAGAAGCGCTTAGTGCGGATTATGGGTATATCAACTAAGAACGGATGGTAGCCGGCCGTGCGTCTGGATGTCCGATGGAAGAAAGGTGACGGTGGTATGAGCTCATGAGCACACTCTCCGAAGTACAATCTATAGAAGACCATTAATGTTATACTCGAAAAATATAGGTAATTAAAGCACGTACCGAGTTAACTTAATGGGTTATTTGAACATAAAGCCTTAACTGTCTCTATTGAGTTTAAACTTTGAAAATATCAATTTTTAAAAACGCTAAAGTATGGTGTCTCTTCCGAAAAAATAGTCTAATCATTTTGATATCACGTGTAAAGTTTTATACGAGTTTTGAAAATTTAAAATTAGTTTTTATCTCTAGCTCTCTAAGGTTAAAATCTACAAACTACAATAATAAAAAACTAAAAACCGACTTCAAAATAAAACTTAAAAGCGAAAAATAATATTGACTAAAACATACCTAATCAGTTCTTTTTGGAGTCGGTGCCAGCCAATGAAAGTTAAAATGTGTTCATTCGCACCGACTCCAAAAAGAACTGATTTGGTATGTTTTAGTCAATATTATTTTTCGCTTTTAAGTTTTATTTTGAAGTCGGTTTTTAGTTTTTTATTAAACTTATTTTATTTCACAATTTTAAGTGTTAAGTCCTCTATTTTTTCCCTCCTAACTCCACCAAAAATGACTTTACAGCAAAGTAACCTTAACTACTGTTGGTCCTCTATGGACCCCCCATCCAATGGTATGATAAAAATAAGGTGTTATATAGGGTCAATTTTTCGACTTAAATTTGCAAGTCTTAAGGAAAGGGTTTTCCTACACTCTAACTAGAACGGCGGCTATTTTGGTGTCTTAACCATAGGATAAGGTCTTGCGTTAAATACCAAGTCAATATAAGAAAGGAACTTTTAATTTTTTTTTCGTTACTGGGTGTGCGGGTAGGCCCCCAGTAAATAAAAATTGGCGGGCTGGTACCTCATAAGCTCCACGTCTGCTCAACACACTGCGAAATACGTTCTGTCGACAAATTGCAGTATTATCTTCTAACTCCTATCCGTTAAGGAGTTCTGTGGCTTCCATCATCAGGTCAGCAACATGACATGATGATTACCAGACCCAAAAATCAGCATTGAGTCAGAAAATATGTGCAAAACATTATGAGTGCCTATAAAAATTGAGGGTTGCTCTCGATTTCCCAAGGGTCCCATCATTAGAATCTGACTTGGGTGTAAATGGGACCACCTCGGGAGTATACCCTTTCAAACTAAAAAAATAATTTTGAAATCGGTCCATAATTGACGGCGTAATCGCGTAACAAACATACAAAAAAAAACAAAAACAACATTCAGACGAATTGAGAACCTCCTCCTTTTTTTGAAGTCGGTTGAAAACAAAACTTTGGATAAACGTCACACAATTTCTTATTAAAATGATGATGACAACTAAGTTCGTATTAATTGACCCTAAATGTAATGAAGAACAAGATCGTTGTTAAACTAACTAGGTTTGTTTTAATAATCAAAAATGAACGTGTGCTTGACACGGACGTAAAAAAAATACGGACGTAAAATCACATTTAAAAAATGTGAAGCATTAAAGGTACTACAATTTCTTTTGTTGTACATGATCTACACTCACACATACACACTAGGTCCGACAACCCGCCGCCATTTCGCCCCGGGTGACAGCGCCAGTGACACGTAGTAAATGCGTTCGTTGCGTCAACGATTTATTTTTCAAAAATGCCGTCTTGTGTTGTTAAATCATGTAAAAACTACACGAGTAAACGTAAAAAGTCACATGGAATCACCTATCATACGTAAGTTATTACGATTCGTGATAAAAAAAATATTTATGTTTTAAATACTTTGCCGAGAATTCTAGAGGTAATTTTTGCATTTGCAACAGTGTTGTCACTTTATTTAGGGGAAGATTACCCTAGGGGTGGGGAAATATACACCATGAATTTTTAATTACCCGAGAAAATTAACTAACATACTCAGATATCGATATACATCGAATTTGGCGAATAAAAAAAAAATTATAAGAAATTTATTAAAAAGGTCCCTAACATTCCGTAAAAATATGCACCATAAAAGTCCTGCTAATTCAAATAGTAATCATTATCATTCCAACATTAACGGAACCAAAATCCACCTAATTTGGTCGCGTATTATTGGCGTACGAAAGGAATAACTATGAATGAAAACAAATTACACAACCTGCCGACAAAAGACGTTTCTATCTCATTCGGCAAACTCGCGTCTAAGCTCGAAGCTGGCCAGCACTCCCTTCATCAATGAACGGGCGGGCGGAGACTCACGCGCATCCCCCGCCCGCCCGCGCCATCATTGACCTCAGCTCAGTCCGTCGCGAATCTTAAACGGTCAAGGTTGTGTCACGCAAGGTCACCGGCGCACGCGACCTCTGCACCTGTGTTTACTTTAAAGTGAAGTGACGAATACCGTGATGGCCTATCAGTACTGTGCACAGTGCGCGCGTACCTAAACGGCGAGTTCGGAGCGCGGTGGATCGGCCGCGACGGGCCCGTGCCCTGGCCTCCGCGGTCCCCGGACCTTACGCCTCTGGACTTTTATTTGTGGAGCGAGATCAAGCGCCGAGTGTTTGTAAGTGAACCTACTAGTGTTGGTGATTTACGAAACCGAATCATTGCGGCTTTTCAAGAGGTTCAAGCTCAAAGAAACGTGCTTATTTCTTTGAAGAATAACTTGCGGAAAAGAGCAGGTGTTTGTATCTCGGAGAGAGGAGGACATTTTGAAAAAAATACTGGAATACGTGTAAGTTATGTTGATATTTGTTTTAAGGTTTTTAGGTATCTGTATCATTTGTTAATCTTGTAAATACCTAGTAGATTTCATATTTTAAAATACACCTTAACGAAGTAATTAAAATAAACAATTTATTAAGCAGAATGAAAAAACTCGTGAAAAGTGCTATTTTTATTACTTCGTAATGGCCACGACATACAAATCAACAGATATCACGTTTATTAAATGCTAGTGCAGGATGCGAACCCGCGATGCTTGGCGATCTTGATAATCGTTAGCACTAGGTGCGGGAGACTGCGCGAGTGCCGCGCGAGTCTGAATGAATGCATGCGTCTCTCTCTCTCTCATTCAACAAATACTACTAGGATGGTTTCCATGTATTTGGTGCATTAACAGGATTTATTTGAAGTCCTATAAAACGATATTTTTTTATGAACGCTAGGTATAATATTTGTGTGTTACTTACTGATATACATATTTTTATCAACGAAAATTTTAGTTTTCTTGCGTAATTAAAAAGTCACGGTGTATATTTGTATGCAACAAACTATGTATGTGACTCTCTGAAATCAGATTTCGTCAGTTTTTGGGCTGACTAGTAGAATTTTTATCCTTTTTCAATTACGTATTAAGCGTCGTGGGGTTTTCAAAATTTTTCAATTTTACTTTTTGTTATTAAGGGGTATATTTTATAAATAGTCATAGCCTTATCACTAATAATGTCATGTGTAAAAATATATTTATTTATACGTAACATGTGTTTTATTTTCTATCACAGTGATCATAAAAAATATGTTTGGTAGGTCAACATAGATCAACCGTTTATATTTCTGTTAAACAATATATGTAAATTACATAAGTTAACCGAGATCGATTGGTACCACCAAACAGCAGGGAAATTGATGGTTTATATAGCAACCCTTAAATCAGGCACACAGCCTAAACGGGCGGCCATTATTATGCTTCACTTATGGTTAGACGAGGTTACGTCCGTATTTTTTAAACCGACTTCAAAAAAAGGAGGAGGTTCTCAATTCGTCTGAATGTTGTTTTTGTTTTTTTTTGTATGTTTGTTACGCGATTACGCCGTCAATTATGGACCGATTTCAAAATTATTTTTTTAGTTTGAAAGGGTATACTCCCGAGGTGGTCCCATTTACACCCAAGTCAGATTCTGATCCTTGGGAAATCGAGAGCAACCCTCAATTTTTATAGGCACTCATAATGTTTTGCATATATTTTCTCACTCAATGCTGATTTTTGGGTCTGGTAATCATCATGTCATGTTGCTGACCTGATGATGGAAGCCACAGAACTCCTTAACGGATAGGAGTTAGAAGATAATACTGCAATTCGTCGACAGAACGTATTTCGCAGTGTGTTGAGCAGACGTGGAGCTTATGAGGTACCAGCCCGCCAATTTTTATTTACTGGGGGCCTACCCGCACACCCAGTTATGAAAAAAAAATTAAAAGTTCCTTTCTTATATTGACTTGGTATTTAACGCAAGACCTTATCCTATGGTTAAGACACCAAAATAGCCGCCGTTCTAGTTGCTCTAGGAGTGTAGGAAAACCCTTTCCTTAAGACTTGAAAATTTTAGTCGAAAAATTGCCCCTTTATAACACCTTATTTTTATCATACCATTGGATGGGGGGTCCATAGAGGACCAACAGTAGTTAAGGTTACTTTGCTGTAAAGTAATTTTTGGTGGAGTTGGAAGGTGAAAACTGAAGCTAATTTTAAAGGCGTCTGAGACGTAATAAATTTCGTCGAAAAATGGATCATTAATAGCACCCTATTTTTATTATACCATTGGGTGGGTGGTCCACAGAAGAACAACATTTGTTTAGGTCACTTTGCTGTAAAGTCATTTTTGGCGGATTTAGGAGGGAAAAATTGAGGACTTAACACTTAAAATTGTGAAATAAAATAAGTATAATAAAAAACTAAAAACCGACTTTAAAATGAAACTAAAAAGCGAAAAATAATATAGACTAAAACATACCTAATCAGTTCTTTTTGGAGTCGGTGCGAACACATTTTAACTCTCGATGGCTGGCACCGACTCCAAATAGAACTGATTAGGTATGTTTTAGTCTATATTTTTTTTCGCTTTTTAGTTTCATTTTGAAGTCGGTTTTTAGTTTTTTATTAAACTTATTTTATTTACGTCCGTGGTGCTTGATATTTTATAGCAAAACAGTTGAAATCAGTGATATTAGTATTGTTTATAGTAGTTACATCATACGTCGACAAACAAGAATACGAGAATACTGTTTAAGGTTCCTTGGTCAAAACGGAAACCTTTTAGATTCGGTTTGTTTATCTGTCCGTGGCTTTAAGCTCCAGACTCTTATTACTATTAAGTATAGAAAGCCGTAGATAAGCACAGTATCTTAAAAAAAACCGGACAAGTGCGAGTCGGACTCGCGCACGAAGGGTTCCGTACCATTATTCCAACACTTATAACTCGAGACTGGCTGGACCGATTTTCATGGTTTATAATTTGTTGGATTTGTCTCCGCCCCGAATTACAAAATAAATAATAAAAACATTAGGAAAGCGAACGAAAAAAAATACTGTTAGGCGGTACTATGTATAGTTCGCCGGGACATCATGGACAGCTTGATAACTATAAAAACGGCAAAAAAATCACGTTTGTTGTATGGGAGCCCCCATAAATCTTTATTATATTCTGTTTTTTGGTGATCTGTAAAAATTTCAACTCTCTAACTATAACGGTTCATAAAATAGGTATCCTATTTTTTAGGGTTCCGTACCCAAAGGGTAAAACGGGACCCTATTACTAAGGCTCCGCTATCCGTCTGTCTGTATGTCTGTCTGTCTATCTGTCTGTCTGTCCGTCTGTCACCAAGCTGTATCTCTGCATGAACCGTAAGAAAACAGAATACAATAAATACTTATTTAGGGGGGCAATCCCATACAACAAACGTAATTTTTTGCCGTTTTTATAGATAATGGTACGAAACCCTTGGTGCGCGAGTCCGACTCGCACTTGCCCGGTTTTTGTTCTTGTCTATGGGATACCATGGAGTCTATGGACCATGGTCACATGGGCAATTGTGGGGTGTCGTTGAATATTAATACAAAGCCTAACGGTTGTTAGTTTGAATCTCGCACTTCTCGCAGGGGCAAAATATTTTTTTTTGTGAATAAGCACTACCATTATGGGTCCTTAGTCATGGATGTTTATCAAAGTATTTAAGAATATTTATCCGTTGTCAGGTCACCATAGTACAAGGTGTGCTTAGTTTGGGGCTTGATTGGAAATAATTTATTT
Source organism: Anania fuscalis (assembly GCA_950371115.1). Classification (NCBI taxonomy): domain Eukaryota; kingdom Metazoa; phylum Arthropoda; class Insecta; order Lepidoptera; family Crambidae; genus Anania; species Anania fuscalis. Next base: position 13,809,354 of record OX493330.1, read on the forward strand.
AGGTTAATTAAATTAAAGTTTATGTTAATTAACCTAAATAAATAATTTTATCCTAGATTATTCATTCTAGATTTCAATGCATGGGCAAAACAGCATTGTTAGGGATTCGTGGCCTAACACGTTTGGTGGTGGTGAGTAGTGGACTGTATTTTTGAAAAGTAGGTCGGAGGTAGGTCGCTGGTTTATTGAAACTCCCACTTTGAAGATTCTTCCTTTTATTGACTTCTTACAATTACGATGGTTACTGCTGGACTGCATGCTCACCCTAGAAATCGACCGCCTTATATAGGGACTTCGGACCAATCAGAGCTGACACATTTTTGCACCCGGCACCAATCTGTGCATCTTACTTATACATATAGCTCTGTCCCTTTCCAACATTTATTTCACGGTTTTGCGATTTCTAGAGTGCAAACATTTATTAAATACATTATACAATAATTTTCTTACTTAACCTAGGCCTTAAGCTATATTTACATACAAGAATCATCTTAATCGGTTGTGTACATCAAAAGTTATCATTTAAAAACCCGCGCGGCTCTTTACGGTATTGCCTTTGAGCCCGTTTTTTCCGTGCGCGCCGCTGTCGTTAACATGCATAATTTATAATTATGTTTAACTGCTGCTATGTTATACCTACTTATAGGTAAGTACATACACAACTATGGTCCCACCTCTTCCGCAACCAGCTTCACCCCTCATCCCCTCAAAAAATGACCCGTTTTACCGATTTCCCTAATTTTCAGGAAAACTATACAGTCTTTGCCTCGTATGCCCTAGGCATAAGAGGAAAAAACTAAATAATTAAGAGTTAAATTACCTACAAATAAGAACAACATTCATTTTAATACGTGTTATAGTTTCCAAGCTATGATGCGTCAAAGTTAACTAAAAATTAATAATCAATATAGGATTGGTGGCGTTTATTCTGCTTGAAAAAATCGACTTGCAAGCTAATAACTGTTTTCAATGACCCGAATGCCTTTTACGAGCAAGTAGATGAAGCAGGAGAAAGATACTCGTATATTCTTGCCTTGTATGGGGCTGAGGCAACCGAAAAAAGCTAAAACGAGCTACGATACGTCCACTTTAACAAATACGTTGGTCTGACGGCTTATACGGTAATGTTATCAAAATTACCACCTTCTTCAACCGCAGCTCGTCAGCATTCTTTTCATCAAGTTCAATTTTGGTGAGGTACCGCATTGAACCCATAAAACTGGGGCTGGAAAGCGAATAATAATTTTTATCACTCATTTATACCACAAATTGACCAGCTCCACAGTCGGTATCATGTAACTACAAGAAAAGCTGCGGAAAAAGATGTGGATGTGTCAAAGCTGGATTGCGTTGCTCGACTATGAAATGAGTTGAAATGAAATTCTTTATTCTGTATAGGCCCTCTTCCGGGCACTTATACACGTCCCAATATAACTTAGCCCTACCACCACTTCGGGACAACATATCGGCTGGTGATTAGAAGAAGCAGCGCAACAAACCTGATTTCATTGCAGGAAATACAATTACAAGATAGTGTAAGTGCGAGCTAGGCAGGTTATTAAGTCCATGCACTCTTGTCGTTCATGTAATCTTCAACTTTGTAGTATCTTTTTTCCATAAGGATTTTTTAAATGTGGTTTTTGAACTCATAAACAGGTAAGTCAACAAGAGTTTGTGGTTCTTTATTGAAGATTTTTATACATTGCTCCAAAAATGAATTAACCACTTTCTTTATTATATATTATATATGTGTGTAAGGGCCTTAGTTGCTTTAATAAAATTTTAGAAGACAATGACGACGATACTGATTCACTGTATATAAAAATTGCATTATAAACATATTTCTTGTAAAAAATAACCAATATTGTTATTTCCTGTATTAAAATTAAATGTTTCATTTCACTAAGCAAAGATTTTGAGTAAACTTTGACGTACCATAGGTTAATTAAATGTCAGTAAATAGTTTTCCTGAATAATAAGGAAATCTGTAAAAAGGGGCACTTTCCAAGGAGGGGAAGGGTGAAGCCGGTTGCGGGGGGAGCGGAAGAGTTGTGTATTTTAATTAATGTACATGTCGTGGCCCGATCTTAGAATTAATCACTTCATGATGTGGCCAACCATTTCATAAAGTGGTCGTTTTTCATGATGCGGCACAGTACCCGCTGGCCACATCATGATGTTGATAGGCCAGATCAATGAATCTGTCAGCGTTTGACGATATATCGACCGACTACTTCATGAAATGGCCAAACGTTGGTGGTCATATCGTAAAACAGTTATATTATCCACCGGTAGAAGCGCTGATGTCGCTTTGTTATTGTGGTACAACATGGCGGCGGACAATTATTATTCTGTTCTAGTAAATTGTAAAAGTGAATAATAAGTGTAAATAATAGAAGATACAATTGCAGTGAATTATCGTTATAACATCAAGCTAGGTGATTTTTATGAAAGAAAAATAGGCGCAACGTCAAATTATTGTGAAGTTCGACGCGTAATTTGGAGGTTTGTTAGGTTATTTAAATCTTTTTATTTATTATTTTATTTCCTTTCAAAATTACAAGTATTTAAGTATAATGTTTTATTTATCTATTGCCTTAAAATAATATTAAAAGAATTCCAGTATATTGTAAACGTATTTATAGGTACCTATTTTAATGATATGGCCGAACGTTGATTGACATATCAAACGTTAACGTTTAAACGATATGACCAGTTTTGTTTGGCTGTTGAAATACGTCCATTTTATAAAATTGGCCGGCCACATCATGAAGTGTTTTATTTTAAGATCGGGCAAAGAAACATAAAACGAACAATAAGTGTGAAACACAAAACATGTCAAGTCTTTTATTAAAAGTTAAACCTTAATCGTATAAAATTTAAGTTTAAAATCGCACCAGTACGAGAACGCGATGCGCATTATAACTTTTCAAATCAAATCAAATCATTTATTTAGGTACTTAGAGACACGGTACAATAAGATGAATAAATATATAGTTTTGATATTTCAACATGTCTCGCCATTGTATGGCATGTAAAATTTAATAAGTACCTAGATGATAACATTATTTAGTCAATACAATTTATTAATACACTGCATTATAATTAATTTAGCTTTTAGTCATATTAATATTTTATGTCATCATTAATAATTATCATAGTCAAAAATATTTTGTAAATTCCTTAACACTATAATAATTACGTTCTAAAAGCCATTCAAATAATTTCTTTTTAAATAATAGTGGTCCTAATGTTTTTATGTATGTTGGTATTTTATTGTAAATTTTTATACACATATATAAACAATTTTTCATGTAAAGTGCAGTTCTAGGAGAAAATGACAACACAAGTCGGTCGGGATTTCTCTTATTTCTTGGATACACATCTCGAGCTTTATTAAATAGACCAAGATTATTTTTCACAAATTTACCTATTTCAAATATGTAAAGGCCTGGTAATGTCAATAACTTAAGTTCTTTAAAGAGTGGTTTACATGTTTGCTAGGGTGGTACGCCAAATATTGCACGAACACATTTTTTTTGTGCATCAAGCGCTTTTGTACCTACATCTACTTTGCCGAATTGGCAACGTATCACCGCGTCGTCCGCTGTCGTCTTGTCAAAAATCATAAGTCTTAAATCGCGCAGCACTTAAGTCGTAAGCCGCAACTTTGTTTTAATTGACGACCGTCTGGTGTAGTGTTTCGCGCTCCGGACTACCACGCCTGGCGGTTGCGGGTTCGAATCCCGCGAGGGGCAAAAGTTTGTGTGATGAGCACGAGCATTTGTACGGACAACAGCACGTCGACGTACCACAACATGTCAAATTTTCTCATTTGAAAATGAACTCTATATGTCAGGCTTAAAGTTGAAAATCTATTGGAGAATTTTTGACTTTTGGGGTAGGTCGACGTGCTGTTGACTGTACCTACTAAGTCATGGACGTTTATAAAAGTATTTAAGTATGTTTGTTTATCTGTTATCCAGTCGCCATAGTACAAGCTATGCTTAGTTTGGGCTTGGGGCTAGCTAATTGGTGTGATTGTAAAAAAAACAGTATTTTATGTTTTGGTTGGTGCACGCGTTGGTTTGTCCGGGACTAAAATATTATTGGTCTGTGGTTTCACATCGAGTGGTTTTATTTCTTAAAACAAGTTTAATTAACTGAAATATACCTGAAAATGTAAAAAAAAACCTGACCAGAAAGTTAATTGAACTCTAGACAAAATATTTTAACATCAAGAATCGCGTAATCGCACCCCTTCATTAAATAACAAGTTTACGCCATCTAGCGTATTTTAGTATAAATGTATGCAATCAAAACTGATGCTTTATACATACATGCTATTTATCTGGGGGCATGGTAGTGCCCCCGCTAAGACGAGCCAAGCGGGGCGCAAGGGCACTACCTACCTTTTCTCGAAGAGATTCATCGATATTTTGAACCCTCACAACTTGGGATTGGATAGTACCAGTTCAACAAAATTTCCAAAATCGGGATTTGTTCCCAATAGCAGACTTGATAAAAATATAAAGTTTCAATTTCGTAGCTCTTTTACTTTAGATTTTATTGATATCTAAAAAAGCAAAATTTTGTCACTGACTCACTGATAGTTTTTTCTCTAAGCTGATAGCATAGGCTTTAGCCTATGCTGATAGTATTCAAAATTCTTAGGATACTTCCCAATGTCTTAGAAAGCTGAAAGTACAATGACCAATTTCTATAAACGAATGGTGCCTTTTTTTTTGAAGCGGCGGTCATCCGAATTTTGTATATTTGTACAAAAAAATACAACATGCAATATACATTAAGGAATGATATTTGTAAATTCAGTCGGGACGGAGTTATATCGGATTGAAGATGAGGTAAAATATATTTATTTAATTAAATTCAGGTCAAATAATGGGCATTTCATGTGAGCAGCGGAATATTTACAGCGATTACAGGTTGATTGGCGATATTTAGATGTGCTGAGTAGCCTGTACCAAATGGCATCGATGACTGTTCAAGTCCAAAACCACAAAACAAGACCTATCCAGCTGCTCAGGGGCGTGAGACAAGGAGGTGTCATATCCCCGAAGTTGTTTATGAACGCACTGGAAGACGTCTTCAAGACACTGGATTGGAAAGGAACGGGCATCAATGTCACCTCACACCTCACGCACTTCCGTTTTGCCGATGATATTGTCATTATGGCGGAATTGCTGGAGGATTTGCAAAAAATGCTGCATTGTCTCAACGCTGCCCGCGACGCGTGGGCCTAGGGATGTACTTGGACAAGACCAAAGTCATGTTTAATGACCATGCCATCCCCGGACCAGTCTCCGTCGAAAGCGTGGCGCTCGAGGTAGTCAATGAATATGTCTACCTCGGGCAAGTGATGCCGTTGGGTAGAGACAACTTCGAGCGGGAAATCGCTAGGAGAATGCAGCTTGGCTGAGCAGCATTTCGAAAGCTGCGTCACCTTTTCTTATCGCCACTGCCATAATGCCTGAATAAAGTAAAGTAAAGGAAATATTTATTCTGTATAAAATCTTAACCTATATACATTTTTATTACGATAATAGATCAATTGCTAAGGTAAATTTACAATCAAAATATCGTACAGCATTATTACATAATTATTATTGTGCTTACGCTACTAAATACAATATTAGGTAGTCTCTCTTTAAGTCCAGAGTGAATAGGCATCTTCTGGGCAAGCTCGCTCTATCGTAGATCCCATCTATGCTCTAGAGCAAGATTGGGGTCAAGAGTAAGCCCATCTCAAATAAAAAAAAAAAAAATCCTAAACTATGCTACGCAAGGTGTTCGCTTGCGAGGCATGTAGGCATGTAGGTCAGGTTTTATTATTTTTAGGTATCTAAAAATAATAAATTAATTAATCAGGTGCAGTAAGGAGTATGTAATAAATAGTAATAACAATAGGTGTACAATTATTTAGAACATGTGTTTGTTTTGAAAGATGATAAAAACTAAGTAATTAAGCTAAAATTATAAGTATATATCTGAACATTATTTTAAAACTTTTAATAGATCTTCTGTTTTCTCATATGACCTTAGATACCTAAAAATAATAAAACTAAGTAAAGTTAATACTTGTATCTTAGGTGTCATTGATACTTATTAATTAATCAGGTGCAGTAAGGAGTATGTTATAAATAGTAATAACAATAGGTGTGCAATTACTTAGAACATGTGTTTGTTTTGAGAGATGATAAAAACTAAGTAATTAAGCTAAAATTATAAGTATATATCTGAACATTATTTTAAAACTTTTTAAGGGATCTTCTGTTTCCTCATATGACCTACTTTTCAACCAAGTTATAACGGTTCTTTAACAATTTGTCTTGCTCATTGGATGAATTTGTAAGCTACGGTTTAATTTGTTGTACAAAAAGGGACCGAGAACACAGAAAATTCTCTGCGGGTGCGCTGTATAGAACTTTTCTGTGCGGCAGACAATGTCTCCTCGCCTGTGTCGAATATGGTGCGAGGGATCATAGGGTGTTTGGGAGTACTGTTGAATTATAGTTTGTAGGATAAATAGTTGGCGGACGGAGAGGACATTGCATTCGGCTAAGAGGAGTTTGATTGGATACCGGAAGGGTTTAAAAGTGCTGACTTTAAGAACGGCTCTTTGTGCTCTTTCTAATTCTAACACAGTTGTTTTTTGTGTGCCTCCCCAGGACGTAATGCAGTACATTAATAGTGATTGGCACAAAGCGAGATATACTGTATTTATCAAAGAGTGGGTTGCAGTATTTCTTAGATTTTTAAAAACAAAAATGAGCTTTCGGACCTTAGAAGTAAGTGCTTCTACATGTGCCCTAAAATTGAGATGACAGTCAATAACAACTCCTAGGTATGTCGCAGTGTCTGTGCTCATAAGTTTTGGACAGGCGCAGACATTAAGATATGATTGCGAGCAATGATGAGCTGCTATTGAGAATTCATCATCGGGAGGTTGTGTTGTGGAATTGTATGAGAATGTCATGTATTTTGTTTTATCTGTATTGAGAGTTAGTGCATTTGCTCTAAGCCACTGCATCACGGAGTTGAAACCTAATTGTGCTTGTTTGTAGGCATCGTTCCAATTGTTTGCACTAAAGAGTAAGGCTGTGTCGGCAGCATAAGAAATTATTTTACCGTTGATAATGGGGAGGGACAGTAAGTCATTTATGTATACAAGAAATAGGACAGGCCCTAATATACTACCTTGAGGGACACCGTACTCTATTGGAAGTTCGTCACTTATTATTGAGTCAATTTGGACACGTTGTGTCCTATCAGAAAGATAGTCCTGGAATAACTCTAGCTGCTGCCCTCTGATATATATGATCTGAATAGCAAGGTATTCGAACAGTGCGTCCTACCGGTGATGACCTACGGAGAAGAAACGTGGAATATGACAGTAAAGCTGGCCCACCGACGTCACATCACTCAGCGAGCTATGGAAAGGTCGATGCTATAGCGATAGCGATACTAAGCTAACGAAATCATCAGGCCAAAGACCAAAGTAACAGACATAGTCCAAAAATGTAGCAAGCTTAAAGGCAATGGGCTGGCCACATCTGTCGCAGAACCGATGAAAGGTGGAGTAAATGGGTTCTCGAGTGGAGACCACGCCTTAGCAAACGTAGTGTAGGACGCCCCCCAGTCCGATGAACCGACGACCTTAAGAAGATGGTTGGCAGTGGCTGGATGAAAAAAGCGGGAGATCGTGCACTCTGGCGTTCTTTGGGGTAGGCTTATGTCCAGCAGTGGACTGCAATAGGCTGAATATTTAGATAGATAGACATATTGTGAGCAGGAATCAACACACGTACGCCACAAAGATAGAATAGTGAGTGGCAAGTATGACAATAGATATCGCAAGGGTTGACTCTAACGCATCGTGCAGGTACAAGGTGGAAACTTCCTGGAAACTCTCATTTTAATGGTTCCGGAAGGCCGCGCAGTAAGCGCTCCTGGGTCAATCAAATTGCAGGGACCTAGATAACAGCAAAGTGCTCGCCAAATGAGAATTGTATTACAAAGAAAAGCAATAAAAAAAACTATATCTGAGAACCTACAACATATTAATATGATTTAATATGGTTTGAGTTTAAACTTTTGAAGTCCTGTAATTCGATTCGGACTGTTAATACACTATATGATATCATACATTTTTTTGTTTGCAATATTATCCCGCTCTAGTTTTTACAAGTTTCATCGACCGCCGCTTTTAAAAAAAAGGCACCAATTTTTGGCAATGGCTTTTGGTATGTAATCTAACATTAGTACCCAAACAACAGAAAAATTATAAAACATGTAACTTTTATCCCCCAAACCCTAAAACTAGGGAATGGGATATTGCAGTATGGGATTTCCTCCTAAGGAGTATTGATATTATTTTCCAGATTCGAAAATAATATCAATACTCCTTAATGCTTCAATTATAAAATCTTTTAGTGTATGTAACGCATTGCTGGGGCGAAGCCATCGAAAACCACGGCGAAGCAATCGCAGTGTCGCTGGATATTTCGAAGGCTTTCGACAGAGTTTGGCATGCGAGTCTGCTGAGCAAGCTTCCAGCGTACGGTATCCCCACTGGCTTCTGTAGCTGGGTGGCTGACTTCCTAAGTAACGGTCGATCCGAGTAGTCATTGACGGCTGCTCCTCTGACCTCAAGGCCATTGACGCCGGAGTTCCTCAGGGGTCTGTGCTCTCTGCGACTCTTTTCCTGCTGCACATCAATGACCTGCTATCTTCAGGTATTGTTGGGTACGCAGATGACAGTACTGTCACGGAGAAGTATCTATCTAGTGCAGGAGCCAGTGGAGTTGAGGTCCAAAGACTGAGAGAGGCCATGGTTGAGCGTACGAGCCTGACGTTAAGTAACGTCTCCCAGTGGGGCGATGACAATCTCGTCAGCTTTAATGCCTCTAAGACGCAGGCGTGTCTTTTCTCCACAAAAAGGAGTCCTTTCACCCTTTCTCCTACTTTCCGAGGTACATCTGTTCCAGTGACCGACACTCTACAACTTCTTGGCATGGAGTTGTCCTCTGACCTCAACTTTGGCACCACCATCGAGTCTAAGGCTCAAATTGCAGCTAGAAAGTTGGGCGTCCTGAATAAAGTCAAGCGGTACTTCACGCCTGGACAGCTTTTAACTCTTTACAAAGCCCAAGTCCGATCTTGCATGGAGTACTGCTGCCACCTTTGGGACGGCTCGGTGAAATACTAACTTGCTGCACTTGACTCGGTGGAACGCAGAGCCAAGAGAATAATAGGCGATAAAAAACTGGTGGCGTCCAAGCTGCACAGCCTGGCTCACCGCCGCAAGGCTGCTTGCCTATCGGTCTTCTATAGATTGTACTTCGGAAAGTGTGCTCATGAGCTGCATGAGCTCATACCACCGTCACCTTTCTTCCATCGGACATCAAGACGCACGGCCGGCTACCATCCGTTCTTAGTTGATATACCCATAATCCGCACTAAGCGCTTCTCATCATCTTTTATAATGCGCACAGCTAAAGATTGGAATTCCCTGCCTGCGTCTGTATTTCCGAGTGCATATAACCTGACTCTCTTTAAGTCCAGAGTGAATAGGCATCTTCTGGGCAAGCTCGCTCCATCGTAGATCCCATCTATGCTCTAGAGCAAGATTGGGGTCAAGACTAGTCAAGAGTAAGCCCATCTCAAATAAAAAAATAAAAAAATTAAAAATGGTGTATTTTAATTACAGTTGTCATTTTGTACATGTCATGTCATATCAAACATATTTTGATTGAAAGTAAGTTCAATCGAACTAAATATTTGGATTGTTATTCTTTTACAGTAAGTAATACTGAGCAGAACTGGAGTGTACATTGTTATTCTATATTACTACAAAATATTTCTGACGGTATGAGATGGAGGTAATAAAAGGCAGTCTGACGAGACCAATGAGCATTGGTCACCAGCAAAGCTGAAATAGGTGACGCAATTGTTGCTGCTAAAAGCAGTTCTTTGAAGGAAGCCAAGTGAAAGAAAGCGAACTGCAGCGCTCTGTTCGTTCTGACCATGAACGTGACAGAAAAGACGTTAGATATTCAAACAAAACGGATGAGATTTCAGACAGTATATCAGCAAACCAGAATGATTGTGATGACGTCACTTCACTGCTGGCCTTTCCCAATGCACGACAGTGAGCCCAATCCTCGGCTATTTTTATGCATTCATTTCCAGCAGATTAACGTTTAACATCGCATTGTGCGTAAAAAAGTAAGATAAGAACATTGACTTATATATTACTTCGTAAGGACAGGGCGGACCACACGTCTGGGTGTTGGACCTAAAAAGACCCGAAAATGACCCGGCCGAGGCCGATGTGACGTAGTCAGTGGTCGGCGGTCATCGTGATCTGACATTTGTATGAAAAAATAAAAATGCCCAAATGTTCACTGAAAGGTTGCATAAATTACGACAGAAAGGTCATTAAAACAAATTCAAATTTTACTTCTCACCAATAATCCGCATATTTGATAAACACTAAACTTATTTACATTGCAGTGCAAAACCGATACAACTTTGTAGCGGCGTGCATTAGTGCTCACAGTGCACTGAGTGCAGTCCAGTACATGCGATGTAATATATTTATTTTATTTTATGATGATTTATTGAAAACTTATTTTAAGTTTACGTGATAAAAGACTATGAGTCAAAAATTGAAAACATGTCAAAAATAACAAAAGTAATAAGTAAAAAAAATGATTTATTCGAAGGACAGTGAAATGTAATTAATAAATATATATAAATTATCTGATATAGTTTTTTTAGAAAAGTTTTAAGGTATGATTCCGTATACTTATAAAAATAAATTGTATCCACAAACACCTAATTATCTAGCCCCAAACTAAGCAAATCTTGTGCTATTGCCACTAGATACAGATAATAAACATACTTAAATATATTTATAAACTACTTAAATACATTTATAAACATCCATGACTTAGGTGCAAATGCTCGTGCTCATCACACTAACATTTGCCCCTCGCGGGAGTCGAACCCGCATTGTAGTCCGGAGCGCTACTACACCAGATGGTTGTCGATGTAATCTCATATAAACTCATATAGAAAATATGGGGACCAGCACTACTGCGTGCTGCTGAATTCGGAATCATACCTTTTGTTTCATTTCGAGAGATAGAGAGAGAAATTGTTTTTTGTTTTATAGCTTCAATTATATGTATAGATTAGTCATCATTACAACTTATAAGAAAAGTATAGTTTTATTTAAAAGTAATATTGATGTTAAAGTATTTACTAATTACTTACATACAATTAAACAGAAACAAAAATATTAATATTCATTATAAAGACACGAAAATTAACGAAGTAAAACAAACGAAGTTCCTAGGTTTAACTATAGAACAAGACGTAAATTGGAAAACGCATATAGATAATGTTTGAACATCAGGCGCAACGCAACGCGAGACTGCGCGCGAGCCGCGCGAACGCAACCTTTAAACTGGCTCGAACGTGAACCAGAACTGCACGCGCGCAGATCGCGCGCATTGTACAAGCCTTGCATGAGTTGCGCTAAAGAGGCGCACCAATCTGTTGCAGTAACGGAGCGCATGCCGCGCGCGTGCAGCTCGCGCGCAAATCGCGTTCTGTGCATTCACGGCGCGTTAGCCTATCCTTACAGAGTCAATAAGTTTATTTATGCTTTAAAGCAGGTTAGATCTGTAACAAAAACTGCGATTGCTACCTATCATGCATTGTAGGTTCTAAATTACGCTACAGTTTACTGATGTGATACTATTTAATATAAATAGAGCTTTTATTGCCCAAAAAAGATGCATAAGAGCAATATGCAGTGTCCCTCCACGAACATCATGTCGTTCTCTATTTGCACAGTTGCAATTACTAACATTGACGTCCCTGTATATATTTGAAACATGTGTATTTGTAATGCAAATTATGCATATTTTTAATAGGGCATTTGACATTTATCCACGGAACACGAGAAATCAAAATATCCTGTTATAAGATGCTAATCTCACATACCATAAAGGAGTTTTTTAAATAATAAATATTATTTTCAACATAATTATGATATGACTGACATCTATGTACCTAATTTAATTTAATGCAATTTTAGATTATTTTATATTTCATTATAGTTCAATTTTATATTTAATTTGCATGCCTCGTGTTGGCTAAACATGCTTTGTACAAAGCATGTTGTTCATTTTAAAACACCTATGCATACCGTGTTTAAGCAAATAAAGATTATTTTATTTTACCTTAATTCATGTTGACGTATTTAATTTGAAAAAGCAAAAAGTTATATTTACTCTGATAATACTTTAAATATAACATCTGTGAAATAAAAACTTTTTTCTTAGTTCCTCTTTCGTTATAAGCCGCTCTTACAAGGTTACTTAGGAGTAATTTTGTGGTTACTCTATGATGCTATTTGACAGTTGACATCAAAGTCTAACAGATGGGGTTAGTGTGTCATGTATGGAGGAAATGCAAGGCGATTTGTTCTGTCAGCCGTATTTTACTTTTTACATCAATGGATAAGAAATTAAAATGGAAATAAAGATGTAAAAATATAATATATATCCTGTACTCCACGCGAACGAAGTCGCGGGCACAGCTAGTATTGAATAAAATAAAGACCCCGACGACCTCCGTAGCCGAGAGAAGAGCACATCGGACTTAAAATGGCGCCGCCATCTCTGAGGTTCTGGGTTCGATCCCCGGTCGGGCCAATGTAGAAAACGAACTTTTCAATATTGGGTCGGGTCTGGGTGTTGTGGTACCGTCGTTGTTTATGATTTCGATAACATAAGAGCTTTAGCTACGAGTACTTACCTTATGATGCAATGAATGTGATGTTGTCCAATATTTATTTATTTAAAAAAAGACCACTCGAGCAAAGTCGCGGGCAACAGCTAACTTTGTAATTGTTGGAAATTCCCAAATCCTAGTCACAAACTCACAAGCAACTTACAAAAAGAAATGAAATCCCACCAAAACATTTTCATGTAAAATGTTACCAAGACGAGACCTTATGACTTGCATTGTCAAAAAGTTATCAAATCTCATGTATAGCCAAACTTCGTACATTCTTTACACGCCCTAACTCTACAAGGCCTAACTTCACAAACTCTTCACCATAGTACAAATATTATGTCACCTGGCCGTTTCGCTAGAACAATAACTATTGTATACCTAACTGAAAAGTAGATGACTGAATTGTTTATCATACGTCCAGCTGAATGTAACGAAACGGCCAAGCCACATATTTGTACTATGGTGAAGAGTTTGTGAAGTTAGGCCTTGTAGAGTTAGGGCGTGTAAAGAATGTACGAAGTTTGGCTATACATGAGATTTGATAACTTTTTGACAATGCAAGTCATAAGGTCTCGTCTTGGTAACATTTTACATGAAAATGTTTTGGTGGGATTTCATTTCTTTTTGTAAGTTGCTTGTGAGTTTGTGACTAGGATTTGGGAATTTCCAACAATTACAAAGTTAGCTGTTGCCCGCGACTTTGCTCGAGTGGTTTTTTTTTAAATAAATAAATATTGGACAACATCACATTCATTGCATCATAAGGTAAGTACTCGTAGCTAAAGCACTTATGTTATCGAAATCATAAACAACGACGGTACCACAACACCCAGACCCGACCCAATATTGAAAAGTTCGTTTTCTACATTGGCCCGACCGGGGATCGAACCCAGAACCTCAGAGATGGCGGCGCCATTTTAAGTCCGATGTGCTCTTCTCTCGGCTACGGAGGTCGTCGGGGTCTTTATTTTATTCAATACTAGCTGTGCCCGCGACTTCGTTCGCGTGGAGTACAGGATATATATTATATTTTTACATCTTAATTTCCATTTTAATTTCTTATCCATTGATGTAAAAAGTAAAATACGGCTGACAGAACAAATCGCCTTGCATTTCCTCCATACATGACACACTAACCCCATCTGTTAGACTTTGATGTCAACTGTCAAATAGCATCATAGAGTAACCACAAAATTACTCCTAAGTAACCTTGTAAGAGCGGCTTATAACGAAAGAGGAACTAAGAAAAAAGTTTTTATTTCACAGATGTTATATTTAAAGTATTATCAGAGTAAATATAACTTTTTGCTTTTTCAAATTAAATACGTCAACATGAATTAAGGTAAAATAAAATAATCTTTATTTGCTTAAACACGGTATGCATAGGTGTTTTAAAATGAACAACATGCTTTGTACAAAGCATGTTTAGCCAACACGAGGCATGCAAATTAAATATAAAATTGAACTATAATGAAATATAAAATAATCTAAAATTGCATTAAATTAAATTAGGTACATAGATGTCAGTCATATCATAATTATGTTGAAAATAATATTTATTATTTAAAAAACTCCTTTATGGTATGTGAGATTAGCATCTTATAACAGGATATTTTGATTTCTCGTGTTCCGTGGATAAATGTCAAATGCCCTATTAAAAATATGCATAATTTGCATTACAAATACACATGTTTCAAATATATACAGGGACGTCAATGTTAGTAATTGCAACTGTGCAAATAGAGAACGACATGATGTTCGTGGAGGGACACTGCATATTGCTCTTATGCATCTTTTTTGGGCAATAAAAGCTCTATTTATATTAAATAGTATCACATCAGTAAACTGTAGCGTAATTTAGAACCTACAATGCATGATAGGTAGCAATCGCAGTTTTTGTTACAGATCTAACCTGCTTTAAAGCATAAATAAACTTATTGACTCTGTAAGGATAGGCTAACGCGCCGTGAATGCACAGAACGCGATTTGCGCGCGAGCTGCACGCGCGCGGCATGCGCTCCGTTACTGCAACAGATTGTTGCGCCTCTTTAGCGCAACTCATGCAAGGCTTGTACAATGCGCGCGATCTGCGCGCGTGCAGTTCTGGTTCACGTTCGAGCCAGTTTAAAGGTTGCGTTCGCGCGGCTCGCGCGCAGTCTCGCGTTGCGTTGCGCCTGATGTTCAAACATTATCTATATGCGTTTTCCAATTTACGTCTTGTTCTATAGTTAAACCTAGGAACTTCGTTTGTTTTACTTCGTTAATTTTCGTGTCTTTATAATGAATATTAATATTTTTGTTTCTGTTTAATTGTATGTAAGTAATTAGTAAATACTTTAACATCAATATTACTTTTAAATAAAACTATACTTTTCTTATAAGTTGTAATGATGACTAATCTATACATATAATTGAAGCTATAAAACAAAAAACAATTTCTCTCTCTATCTCTCGAAATGAAACAAAAGGTATGATTCCGAATTCAGCAGCACGCAGTAGTGCTGGTCCCCATATTTTCTATATGAGTTTATATGAGATTACATCGACAACCATCTGGTGTAGTAGCGCTCCGGACTACAATGCGGGTTCGACTCCCGCGAGGGGCAAATGTTAGTGTGATGAGCACGAGCATTTGCACCTAAGTCATGGATGTTTATAAATGTATTTAAGTAGTTTATAAATATATTTAAGTATGTTTATTATCTGTATCTAGTGGCAATAGCACAAGATTTGCTTAGTTTGGGGCTAGATAATTAGGTGTTTGTGGATACAATTTATTTTTATAAGTATACGGAATCATACCTTAAAACTTTTCTAAAAAAACTATATCAGATAATTTATATATATTTATTAATTACATTTCACTGTCCTTCGAATAAATCATTTTTTTTACTTATTCCTTTTGTTATTTTTGACATGTTTTCAATTTTTGACTCATAGTCTTTTATCACGTAAACTTAAAATAAGTTTTCAATAAATCATCATAAAATAAAATAAATATATTACATCGCATGTACTGGACTGCACTCAGTGCACTGTGAGCACTAATGCACGCCGCTACAAAGTTGTATCGGTTTTGCACTGCAATGTAAATAAGTTTAGTGTTTATCAAATATGCGGATTATTGGTGAGAAGTAAAATTTGAATTTGTTTTAATGACCTTTCTGTCGTAATTTATGCAACCTTTCAGTGAACATTTGGGCATTTTTATTTTTTCATACAAATGTCAGATCACGATGACCGCCGACCACTGACTACGTCACATCGGCCTCGGCCGGGTCATTTTCGGGTCTTTTTAGGTCCAACACCCAGACGTGTGGTCCGCCCTGTCCTTACGAAGTAATATATAAGTCAATGTTCTTATCTTACTTTTTTACGCACAATGCGATGTTAAACGTTAATCTGCTGGAAATGAATGCATAAAAATAGCCGAGGATTGGGCTCACTGTCGTGCATTGGGAAAGGCCAGCAGTGAAGTGACGTCATCACAATCATTCTGGTTTGCTGATATACTGTCTGAAATCTCATCCGTTTTGTTTGAATATCTAACGTCTTTTCTGTCACGTTCATGGTCAGAACGAACAGAGCGCTGCAGTTCGCTTTCTTTCACTTGGCTTCCTTCAAAGAACTAGGCCTTGTAGAGTTAGGGCGTGTAAAGCACATGAGTAAAGAAATTTACTCCGTTTCTTTACTCATGTGGTGTAAAGTATGTACGAAGTTTGGCTATACATGAGATCTGATAACTTTTTGACAATGCAAGTCATAAGGTCTCGTCTTGGCAACATTTTACATGAAAATGTTTTGATGGGATCAAGATGTTCACTTCACACCATCATAAAATAAAAATTACTTTGATCGAATTAGCTATTTACCCTTTAAATAAATAAAGAAAATTAAATTTTAAACTAAAATGTTAATAATTGTGACGAATCAAAATAGAGAAATACGATATTTCGCCTATTTCAAACATTTGAATACATGCGAGCTAAATGCGAAACGTGTAACACCATCTGACGTAATATAAGGTAAACATTTTGGCGTTTGTACGGGGTAGGCATTATATCCTTTTTTTTCTCTGGATCGGGCTACGACATACACACCATTGAGATAAATATTACTTTTACACACCTCAAGGTTTAATACAGCAGTTGTTTAAAACGTTATAAATTATGCCGCTAAAAATGTGGAATGAATAGTAAACTATTAAAACAATACCAAATACTCACGGACGTAAAATACTACGAACATTTGTAGAGTCGCCATCTGTTAATTCCAAATGTTTTTAGCTCAAAATGTATACTAAAAAAAATGTCCATGTCACTGTTGTCAAATAGGTTTGCTAAAAAAGAACATTTAAAAGAGGGTTCTCTTTTTCCTTATATTAAGTCACTTGTGCAGTGCTTCATTAAGTTAGTAAGTCAGTGGAGTGGACTGGAGTGTCTGGTCTCACCATTGAGTTATACTAGACAAAGGCTCATCGCAAATGATACAAAAAATGTGACACGCATGTGTGTGTGTAGTAGTGTTGTTCAAGCCACAATTTTTTTATCGATTAATTGCAACCGGCATCAAATTGATTTGGCATAAGTCACAATCGCCGCGGACTTTGAAGCACCTAAAGTTAAACCTAATCTTTAAACAAAAAAGAGGTGAAAAGTCAGTATCACGGAAAGGATACGGGGCTTTCTGGGCTTGTATGTGCAAAGTTAAGATATGGTCGAAAAAAGGTAATATTTTTGTTATGCAAACTTCAGTCTGGAAACTGAGAAATCTGAAAAACAAGTTTACTTGCATTAAATCGAAAAATGAGTAATTGAATAAGTATTCTAAACAAGTTTATATAATGGAAAATAGGAAAACGGTCGTTTTAAATATGTCATCATCATTATTTCAGCCACAGGACGTCCACTGCTGAACATTGGCCTCCCCTAGTGACTCCTAGATCGGCCGGTTGGAAGCAACCTGCATCCAGCGTCATCCTCCAACCTTTACCAGGTTGTCTGCTCAAATATTAAATATGTAACCTATTTAAAACAATTTCATATCATAATTTCACTTCAACATATTCCTTATTATCACAGAGTTAATATTATACTACTTACAGTAGGTGGTTCTGTGTTCTGTGTTGTGTGTATCCCTCAATCGAAAAATAGTTTAAGTAACCCTAAAGTAATTTTGAAGGACCTATTCAAAGATACCACAAAAAGTCAAAGTCAAATGTTTTATTTGCACACGATGTGTATGGAAGCCCCTTTAAATATTTAGTTCAACTTTCTAGCTATCACGGTGCATGAGATACAGCTTGGTGACAGACGGACAGACAGACAGACGGACAGCGGAGCCTTAGTAACGAGCAAAATAAATCACTTTGGTTGTATGGGAGCCCCCTTAAATATTTATTTAATTCTGGTATTTGTTGTTATAAAAATACATCATCTGTGAAAATTTCAACTGTCTAGCTATCACAGCTATATATATTACTCTATGGGTCTCCTGGTCTGTGCATATCTTAAGTCATTTTCAATGTCACTGGACCTCTGAGTAGGTACCACAGATTAGTCAGAGCATGTCTAGTAGGTACTCTGGTAGTTATTTGTTGTTATAAAAATACATCATCTGGAAAAAGCGCGGGAATCTTTAGACTCGACGGGCGTCTTTTTTTCCTTCTGAATTTTATTTTTAATATTTAAGGGATTGCGTTCAGGAGGGTAGTGTTTGTGTAGATAACTATTATTTGTATACATATATTTATTGTTTAGTAGTGTTTATTTGGGAAAAAGTAGGTGAGTTGCACAGTTTTCTTTTGAAAATGAATGATCCTCCCGATGATCCGGGAGGGTCACCTCCTCCACTTTTATCCGACGAACTTGCCGATCTTCCTGATGTTAACCTTTCTCCACCTCCGGCAGGATACTTTGTAACTATTACAAACGATTCTGACACCGATATTTCAACTTCAGCTACAGAACATGAGCATATTATTAAACGAAAGCGTAAAAAATTAGGCCAAGTAAACCGAGAATCTGTACCGCGCCAGAATGATTTGCCTGCTGTAGTTCCACATGCAGTTGCCAATAGTCAAGACTTGCCGAATAATAACACACCTATAGGGCGTAAAACTTACAATGACTCAGATATTGCTCCATATGTTGTTCATGTGCAAAAAGTCTTAGCCTCTCCAAATGACGGAGCCACTTTGCACCCGATTGAGGTTGGGAAATTCTTAAAAAAGTATTCCTTCAAAAATATAATTGATGGCAGTGTTAAAAGTATTGGCCGTAATAAAATATCAGTATCATTCTCGAAGTTCTCTGATGCTAGACTTCTTTATGGGCCATTATAGCTTGGAATCTAACAAATTGAAAGCCTTTGTACCTACATTCAATGTCACCAGAATGGGTCTTGTTCGTGGTGTTCCTGCGGATTGGTCACCTGATGAAGTTAAAGCTAACATGTCTGTACCAATTGGATGTGGAGAAATAATGAAAGTAAGACGCCTTAATTTCAAAACTTCTATTGATGGTTCTGCATCTTGGAAGCCATCCCAAACAGTAGTTATCACATTTGATGGACAAACTTTGCCCAAACGAGTCTTCATTTGTTACAATGCTTTACCAGTAGATTTGTACATTTTCCCTACAATTCAGTGTTTTAACTGCTGCCGGTTTGGCCATACCAAAACACAATGCAGATCAAAGCCCCGTTGCTTTAAGTGTGGACAGAGCCATTTTGGAAATTCTTGTGCTATTGATGATCATCATGCCTCTTGTTGTTTGTGTTCTGGTTCACATTTTGCAACCAGTAAGTCTTGTCCAGAATTCATGCGCCAAAAAAATATTAAGACTTATATGGCTGAAAATTCAATTTCTTATGTAGAAGCTTCCAAACTTCACCCTCCGGCTTCCAAGTCATATGCTGATATTTTGTCCTCCAGTCCTGAAAATGTAACACAAGTGATCAGTCCTCGGGATACTTCTGCTAAAATTAAAACTTCCAAGACAACAAATTCTTATAAAAAAACAGTTCTTTTGACCCCTCGCCCTTCACCATCGTTTTCTAAGGGCTATGACAAAAAAGCTCATAGTGATCTAATTAAGGATTATTCCTTCCCCTCCCCAAGGGATGGTTGCGCCATTATGAGCCAGCCCCAAGATCAGCAAAAATCGAATCTTACAGACCTTATTGTAGTCCTAATTAATTTAGTTTCCCAATTTAATTCAAACTCACCGTCCAACGCTGCCCCCATATTAGAAAGTTGCATTCGATTCCTCCAAGATGGATTTACACGCCAAAGTAATTCAATGGAATTGCCAGAGTATTTTAAGCAAAAAGAGTGATTTTTATTTTTTAATTAATATGTATGAGCCATTTGTTTTTGCTCTGTCAGAAACGTGGCACAAACCTAATGTTATATTTATTTTATTCCCATGTAATAGAAGTTATTCTACCTTTCCCTAGTCTCCTGATCTCGTTGTAACTCCTTTTTTTCCAAATTTCGATCTTAGGCCTTAATATTTCCCTGATTCCCCGTTTTTTACTCGACACTGGTAGAGGGCAATCCGCCCGTAGCCAAATAGACAGTGTTGTCATGTCATCACTGTCAAATAAATAAATAAAATACATCATCTGTGAAAATTTCAACTGTCTAGCTATCACGGTCATAGAGTAATATATATATATATTACTCTATGGGTCTCCTGGTCTGTGCATATCTTAAGTCATTTTCAATGACACTGGACCTCTGAGTAGGTACCACAGATTAGTCAGAGTATGTCTAGTAGGTACTCTGGTAGTAATTCTACGTAGTATTATTTGATCAGTGGTAGTAGTGGTTTGCTCCGGAGCGGAATCTCGAGAACCGGAGAAATTCACCGGTGATTGGCCGATCTCCGGAGAATCTCCGGAGAATTTTCAGTTAAGGATCGTTAATATTGTGAAATTTGAAGCTTGTAATGAAAGATATAACTTACAGAAATGTATTTATGGGATTGGACAAAAAAAAAGCAGTCAATAAACGAAAATAGTTTTTATTTAATAAAAATTAGGATTTTAAAAGAGGAATTATAAGCAAAAACTGGGTTGTGATGTGATTAATCAATTTCAGATATTAAATTTCTATCCATGCGTCTAAATTGACTGAATGACTAAAAAAAATTGTTACAATAAATAATTTGACTCTTACACACACACACACACACACACACAAACACACACACACACACACAATTCCCTAACTCGCACAAAACTTTATAAAACAGACACTTGCAAGTCGTAACAGATTTATACATTCTCTTATAACACACATTACAATCACATCGAAAACTTACATTATTGTTAGTGTTTCTGGTTCTAGTTACAAAATGTAAGATCATTCATTGTGTCATATTGATTACCTACTATATCTTGCTACAGGATAGCGGTTTCTCCTGGCACAAGTGTAATTTCACTTAAAAGGAGAACCCAACCTCTAATTCAAAATAACCCACTGTTTTTTATGAATAAAATATTTTCATTTTTCATTTTCAAAAATTACTAAATGAGCGACTAGAAATACAGAGAGGGCAACTTCAATATTTAGATAGATTCGATTATTCCAATTGAGGTTTTACTTAACGAACTACTAAAAAGTTCATTCAAGGAAAGTATTGTTACCTGCTTTATTAATAATTATTGGTGACTGATGTACTTTTTAAGGTCTAATATTTTTTAATTAGATACGATTTTTTTTTTGAAAATATCAGATTGTTAATGCACGCGAATCTGAATGTGGGCGGAGGAAATAGTTAGTCCAGAAACAATAGCAAAAAATTTGGGTTTTAGTGACAGGAACGAATCGCCGTAAATCAAACTCCAAGCAGTCTTGACTGCCCTACCCCTAGAGTGTAATTTAGAAACGCGTAGGCTGATTACAGAAAAGATAAGCTTTCAGAAAAAGATGATTCAACAAATTGTAGCTCCGAGTACGGGTACAAATCTGATGAGTACAGCCAGAACGCACAACGCTTTCCTAGTCCTGATAATATTAAAGATACGAAACGAAGATCATCATTGCCGCATCGAAAACATTTTTGTAATGCGGCAGTAATGACAACAGTTCCATATGAAGAACGTATCGATGAAAATATGAGAATTTCAAATTTAATGTTTTGTAAGTTCATCTTGCATGAACTCGAACAATATACTGGAGATGAAACATTTAATCTAATGCAAAAAATCATAAAAGTCTTTAAAAAGAAGAACAAATAAAATCAAGAAAAAAATGATTAGAAATAATATAGAGATGCCTGACTACGGTAGTATCAAATTTAACTTAAAACTGTTATAAATGATTTTCATTTATTACCTAATTACTGACAGTTTACAAAATACCCGTATTCGTCTAGATCAGGTGTCCGGCGATCGACTTATTCACGGTCGGGCCCGGTCACCTCTGCTTTCCGATCGCACATATTTACTACGCATGCACAACGTGACCCCTACAATAATAATAACATGAATCTGTACCTAATAAAAACAACGGTTATCAATAAATTAATATTTCTATTAATCGTCTCTATAAGCCGAAAGAACCGGAGATAAACCGGTTTTTCTCCGGAGAATTCTCCGATTACTTTCACCGGTGATTCACCTGAGATTCTCCGGAGATCTACGCTCCGGTGCAAACCTCTAACTGTGGTAGTAAATCACCCTCCGTCAACTCTAGCTGTCGAATCTAAGACACTACCTTTGGGCAGTTTGATGTGTTGCTGGAGTAGAAAATATCATTATGCAAGACCTAAAAAGAGACTAAAAAATTCATTTTTGGGTCTTACAACAGGATGACAGTGACATCCGTTGTGTGGTTTTGAAAATTTGAAATTTTGGATAGATTGCTGTGGTGCTTTTAATTTGTTTCCACTTTGTGCGGATCAAATATTTTACGATAGTGACTGTGTATTTGTGTTTTGAGATATTTACTCGGTGTTTGTTTTGAGATAGTGACTCTTTTTTAATAATATGTCGGCGGAAAGTAAGCGGCGTTGTTATAAGTGCGGACGATCACCGGCTGAGGGTCCATTTATCAAATTGTTTCGCTTTCCCAATCCTGGGAAGACTAACACACTACGGTATGTACCTATTTTTACTACACTCTTCTTTCAGGGTAAGTTATTTTGATTCAATGTATAATTTTTATTTTGTGTTTCAGTTGTGAATTATGGGCAAAGTATGTGTTTCCTGAAGGCCCCAACAAGAATACTGGCCCCAACAATTCCAGCGTAAACTTTATAGTGAACACAGAATGCTTTGCAACAGACATTTGGACTTCTTCAGCGATTTTCCTTTGGGTTCTCAGAAGTTGCACAGATTTGCTGTTCCTGAGGATTGTAAAGAGGTTTGTCACTATACTACTGCTTAAAATTTCGCACACTAAACAAATAATACTTGATGTTCCCTGTGGTTTGGTCCACATGGATATTGGATTGTCATGAAAGCTTAGAAACTGTACTTCCTTTCTTTTTCATATCATACAATGTTCCAATGGATGTACCAAACAAACCAAAGTCATTGGCCAGCAATGATTTATTGATGTCTGAAAGAATTCTGTTAAATGAGGATTAATAAGTTATTATTTTACTAATTAATGTCCGTTATAAATAAGTTTTGCTTCCTCTATCTCAAATAATATGTCATTTTTGCACAATTAATGTAATTTTTATTCTAATTTCAGAATAAACCTAAACGAAGCTATCATACAATCTTTCAATGGATGTACCGAACAAACCAGAGCCAGGGACATCAGGCAGACATGATTCATTGATGTCGAAAAGAATTCTGTTTAATGAGGTAGTTAATAAGTTATTATTTTATAATATTACTCTGTAAAGTGTTCGAAACATCAGGTTAAATAAAATCTTATAAAAATGTGTGTAATTTTAAAAGTAAAACTAATGTTTACTTTCCCAAAATGTTTTGAAAAGCAGCTCAGCACAGCTGTTCTCATATGGACGCTGCAAGCTCATTGCGTCAGCATGCATTTGAACGGAGCTGACCTGTGCTTAGTGTATCTAATTTACAATGTGTAGTGTGTTTAAAGTAACTTTTTGTGTTTACATTAATCTACTTAGCTAATAGATTAACTAAACTGATTAGAACGTTGGTTCGTTAATGGCTATAAACCACATAATTATTGATTGTATTAATCTTTTATTGTTGTGCTACCTCCGTTGTTTCTGATTTCTATAACACAAGTGCTTTAGCTACTTTAGGATCAGAGCAATGTATGTGATGTTGTCCAATACTTATACTTACTTGTGAATAAATAATTATTTATTATTTAATTAAAGCAACATTATGTAATAACTGACGCCATTTGAATGATAATAAATTGAGTTAAGGATATTCTAGTATTTTTATTCATAACTATAAGTCATTTTTCTTTCCGATTCGGTGAATTAATGTAAATTAATATAAAAGCATGAATTAGTTAGTGGGTGTCGTTCCTTCTCATTGTACAAAAGAATGAAAAACTATTTCATTTAAATGTAATAATTTTCCATTCTTTTGTACAATGAGAAGGAACGCACCTACTTTATGAAAAATAATATTGAGAACCTTACTTTCAAATTTCCCGCCTCACAACATTTTTTTTGGGTTGACAATAGATGGCGCGGTAAAAAAATGTCCCTAATTTTTTTGTATGGAGTTGACATTCTTCCTCTGGTAGTAATGTTCCTTGTAGTAAATGTTCCTTGGTAGGTACTGAACGGACGGACTGACGAAATGTTTTTGTAATATTAGGATTTTAAGGTTAATAATTCAAAGATTTTGTATTTCACCTTCAAAAATGGAAAATTATTTTAAAGGGAAAAATGTCGAAGAGGAATTACAACGTGATAAAATACCGATAAACGATTTACCTGTAAATTTTCTGTGGATGCAAGTAAGTGCTTCTAAAAATAAAATTAAGGAACTTTTTTGCAGGAATACTAATTTATTTTTCACTTCTCATGCTCGTAAAGTTCATGTATTATGTCATAGGCTGCATAAAATTGCTTTTTATGCTCTAGTGAGTCTAGTGCTTAAAGTAAAATCGTCGTCTAGGACTCAAGACAAAGGTCGATAAACTAATGATTTCATTCTGTTTCTTTGTTTTTACACATAATCCATGTTATAAATTATGACTAAATTAATAAAACTAGGCAATATTAATGACTTTTCTAAGAAATAAGTATTTCTGTAGCATATGGCTATGCAAGACCTTTGATGCTAAGTAAATGCCACTGCCACATATTAAAAAAAGTATATTGGTGGCAGGAAGTTCTTGTATATTTCAAAGAGGATTTAAATACTACATAATATATTTTCATTGTGTTGCATTTTGAAATTGTTTTATGATTTTTTTGCATTAATTAATAATTTCCTCACAATCGAAGTGAAAAGCAGAGTGTTTAACTTACTCGTACATAAAACCCATTTTACCCTTGACTTGACTATCCACCCTCCCCTGCAGCTCGGGTGGGATATATGTCGTCTCGGGTAAAATGGTGCGTTTTATGCACTTGTTGTACAAATTACTATAGCATTTCCCTTTTTAACTATCCCCTTATTATTTGTTTTAAGGTTAAGGGAGGAAGTAAAATCAACAATTTACTATCACATGCCTCGGGTATTTTAGAAGATAAAGCAACATCGGCTGTTGTGTGGAGTGGTGCAGGAGTCGCAATACCAAAAGCAATAACATGTGCAGAGATATTAAAAAAACAATTTAAAATAGGATATCAAGTCACCA
Organism: Anania fuscalis; assembly: GCA_950371115.1. Classification (NCBI taxonomy): domain Eukaryota; kingdom Metazoa; phylum Arthropoda; class Insecta; order Lepidoptera; family Crambidae; genus Anania; species Anania fuscalis. The sequence goes on from OX493330.1 coordinate 13,834,957, forward strand.
AACTTACTCATAAAAGGTAATAAATATAGTTAGTTACTTTCTAGTCATTCCTATCAAGGGTTCCTATGTCCTTATCATAGAATACTGTTAACTCTCAGTTTTAAACACATGATGTATCCTTTTAAGTCATAGTTTGAAATAAATCATTGAGTTAAAAAAAGCATCAAGATTGATTACAAAATTAGTTTTGCTGGTCAGAATTGTTTTAACAATATTGCTGAATAATTAATTAGTAAGGTTGGGTTGCACCACCTTAACTTTAACCATAACTATTACTTTAACCGGTGTTTTTGTATGGAGTTTGACAGACTTTTGACGTTTGTTAAAGTTAAAGTAAGATGGTGCAACTAGGGCTAAGACACTAAACTAGTTCAAATAAAAGCAGTGGCGGACTAACAGGGGGGCGGAAGGGGCGGCCCGCCCCGGGCCCTCGGTCTTTGGGGGGCCCCAAATACCTCTGCGTTCTCCTGATCAAATCCTAAACAAGAGTTTAAAAATGTGCTTAGTAGTTGAGTACCTACATAATTTCATCAAGATCAAAACACTACAGCCATCTAGAATTTGTACGCGGTATTAATGTTCTTTTAACTTTGCTGAACGCGTTTGGACGCTGGGGGAATACGCATCTCTGTGTACGGGTAAGCGCAGCGCGCGCCCTGCGCTTGTCCACTAGGGCATGCAAACCAATAACCGATAATCGATTATTTATCGGTTATTTGAAGAAACAATAAATATCAGAAGAAAAATCGATAAATATTGATATCCAAAAAAATCAAACATCAATCATAATCCAAAAGTTTCTGGGCTAAAAAAAAAGGAATAGGTAGATATATTTACAAAGCATTGTTATTTTTCAATATAGTCTCCCTCTATTTCAATGTACTTTTCAGATCTCTTAATAAGTACTTGTAAGTAAGTATGCTCAGAGCTTTGACTTCAAAATGAGCGTAAACCGCACGGGGGACTTCATCATCCAAAGAAAATCTTCTTTCCTTTAAGTTTCGAAAACAAATATAATTAGCGGCACGGAAGTTGAGCGCGGGGCGAAAGATGCGGTGTGCGCATAAGACCATTACAAATATTACAATTAATTGATTGGCTAGACGCGTGCTGCACATACACCTACTGGCCTTGATTGGTTTGTAAGTTGTTAACTTCACGCACTCCATCCATCGCTGATAAGATGCTCGTCCCGTAAGATACGCAAAGGATCCAATTGTAGCAGTGTGAACGGAGCATTGTCGTCGAGAAGCCGAACGCCTCTGCTATGGTTTTCACGAGGCTTCTGCTCGATCGTAACTGCTTAATAAGGGTGGCGTCGTACCATTTACTGTGGTCTCCCTTTCTTTTATGTCAATCATTAGTATTCCATGACAATCCCAAAATACTGTCTTTTTGGTGGATTTGCGTTACCTTTGCCTTCCTAGACGACTTTTCACCAGGACGACGCCACTCCATTGATTCTATTTTTGATTGATTGTTTCCAGTTTGGAGAGAGGATCATATTTTATAGTAAAAAACCATGGTTTCGTCCCCCTTAATAATTAACTCCAAATAACTAGTTCCGCGTAGTCTATACGCTTCTAAAACTTCTCTAGAACACGCTTTTCGCTCACTTTGCTGCAAGCCCGAAAGAAGTTTAGGCACCCACTTGGTAATAACTTTATTCATGTCAAGATGATCATAAAGAATCCTAAGAACTGAAGTTTTCAAAAGTCTTGTTCTTACCGCTATTTCCTTAGTTTTAATTCTTCGATTACTTAGAACTTCCTCTTATACAAATTTGATGCAGTCCGCGGTGTGTGATGTGTGGCCCTCGACAGGTCGACTGGAGCAAGGTTCGTCGCCAATGGACTCCCGCCCTAAACGAACTTACTCCATTCTTTGATGGTGGAAAATTACGGAAAGGTATTCCCGTACACAGCATCTAACCTTGTTTTTATAACGGTCGGTCGCACTGACCCCTTTCTTTGTCAGGAACTTGATCGCGAAACAATACTTATTCCAATTCCAACTTTAACATTTCGAAAACTTTCATTGATCATTTTTTTGATCGATTCGTATTTTATTTTCTCTGTCAAGAAAGAACCGGGAAAAGATTAATACACAAAATGTTAGTTATTCATCCAAATTTATGTTATCACCTTCAAAGTATGGTCCTTCAAATTACGCCAACGAATATTGCAATCATCAAAACATTTTTTAAACGCTTTTTCCGGAATCTTGTTCAGTTCTCGCCGCGAATTCTCCTTTATGTCTTTTACCGGGTGCCACGAAGTGGTTATTTGAGTTTAGGAAAAAGAAAGAAGTCGATGCTCGATGGTATTTGTTGAGTTTTTGGTCAAAAAAATTGATTATTTAAAATGGTACGAATCGACTCGTGTGACACAGAAGGTTCGACGGCTAGCTCTCTCAAACTTGAATGAGGATTTTCAGTCACTATTTCTTTCACTTTTGCGATGTTATCTTCAGTAGCAGACGTTGATGGCCTACCAGAGCGAGGCAAATCTTTCATCACATCTCGACCGCTTTTGAACGCTTTGTACCACTCATAAACACGGGTTTTTGATAAAGTCGATTCACCGTAAGCCTTCTGTAACATTTTCAGAGACTCCGAACACGAAATCCCATTAGCTATGCAAAATTTAAGTCAAACTCTTTGTTCGATGTTTTTGTCCATTATGAAATTTGCAATAATATAAAAACAAAACTGTCATTCATCATCATTTCAGCCACAGGACGTCCACTGCTGAACATAGACCCCCCCCCAGTGACTTCTGTCATCGGGGGGTTGTTGCCGTACTCGCCACGCTTGGCAGGCGGGTTGGCGAGCGCAGTTTTTTATTATTTCGCACGCAGATGCTGCTTCCCGTCTCGTGCTAACAAACAATACTGTATTTAATCTAATTATCAGATGTAACTCAAACTACGCGCCAAAATGGACAACAGTTGTGCCAATCTAACACCAAAAAAAAAAAAAAATTTTGAATTTGGAACCTTATACAAATCATCAATTACCGAAACTTTTTTGACAGAATGTATGTTTATTTAGCCTAAATAATTTAAGTCGAATTTAGGTTTCACTTGCCAGATTTTAACGAAATAAACATAAACACTTATTAATACATACAAAAGTCAACTGAATAAAAAGCTTGTAAAACTACTTTCTTTTAAAGCTGGGGGGCCTCATTTAGCTTTGTCGCCCCGGGCCTCTGACGGGCTTAGTCCGCCACTGAATAAATGTAAGTGAATTATTACTTTTTAAATATTTAAATAATGCTTATTACGAAAATAGTAATTTTTCTGTCAAAATATAATTGAGATTTGTGTCTATAATAAAATAAATATAATAATAAAAGTAAAATTACATATGCATTTACTGCAATCTATTTAATTCTGTAGTAAATTAAAATTTGGATAATAAAGGATTGGATTGTATTTTTAACTTAGCCAGCACATTGAGCCAGCAGTCGAGATATTGACTGGCATATATCTTTGCAGAGTTGAAGAGTATTGGGAACCTAAACTGGACGGACTTGAAACTATTGTCGTGAAAAGGCAAATTCCTGTCATTCACATATTATTATCTGTTGATTCTATTCAAGATACAAGTCAACTTGGGTAAGACTGATACAATGCATTTAATTAACGGCGCAATTGTATAGGTACATCACTTATATAGGTAATAAGGCTTGAAGTGAAAACGGGGGTACATCCTAGTCCATCCCCATTCCTTTTCCTACGGTCGCGGCTCCTAGCGACCGCAAGCAAACCAGTGTCAACAACGGACATATCGGAGAAGCCTGCATTTTCGTGCTAGAAAATTATCCGCTCTGGGAACAGTCTTTACCTTGCTGCGAGGGTTTATTCGTGACGATATACGTGTGAAACTGTTAATGTGTAAAAATTTTGTCGGCTTTGATGTGTGGCGTATGTGTGTGCGCTTAAATTCGACTTGGTTGGTTTGATCCGCCCGGGTCTTCGCCGAGGACATCCAAGGACCAACACTGGATTAACGTACCCTGGAATCACCCTGAGGACACTGCTTGTACGTACGTACGTACGCCTTCACCTACTTTCCTAATTACTGCACCCTGTTACGTATCACGTGTCACTGGCCTGCTATTGTATATTTCGGCTGTTTTCCTTTTATAGGTATCTATTTGGATACAATATAGATGCGAACCATCAACCTACAGTCCATTTCTGTAGGTTTCGACCCAACCACGGGCTATCTCCCTTCCCTTTACCAGGGCGCTCCTCCTCCTCCTTCATTTAAGAATTACACAGCTAAGAGAATATGTATTATTCATCATCTTCTCTCTGCCCTGTTCCCAGGTCATCTGTTTTCGTCGCAGTATATTTTCCAGTTTCCACTTCCATGCAATCCGGTCACTTGTCATTGATTCATTCACTCACTCCCTTCTCAGTCAATACTTCAATAGTCATATCAGCCCACGCACAATCCATCCAACTCTTCTTAGGTCGTGTTCTTCCACTTCACCCATCAATCATTATTCTAGAGGTATACTTTTTTGTGTAATTCTTACACGACGCTGCTATAATTTAATGACCCAATCAAGAGGCTAAGTGCGGGAACTGCCCAGCTAAACTAATCTAAATGACTGCACTGCGGAGGCCAAAAGTAACGCAGTAAGAGTATTATAGTAAATAATATAGCCTTTGTGCATGCCAGCCCTGGCCTATTTTTGTGGCTCACCTTGTTTATTATCCACAATCAAAAGCACACAACATCCACATTTATGTTTTTTTTTTCTTCTTTTTATTAGGTACCAAAATCTTCAAGATAAAAAGTTTTGGCAGAAAGATGTAACAAGCAGTAGTTCAAAAAATCCCTCATATAAGTCTAAAAAACCTTTTAAACATAAAAAACCTCAATAAACATATAAAAAAATAGTTTTCTGGTTTCATTTTATAAGGGTACGTAAAGATCTGGCGAATGCGCAGCTCGCAAGCAGCCCGAGCTGCATGTGCGCAGCACGCGTTCCGTTACTGCAATCGTTTGGTGCGCGTCTTTAGCACATCGCTAAGTGAGTACCCTGCTAAATAGGCGCACCAAACTTAAAACGTATGTACGTAGTGAGTGGTTATACGGACTGCGTAGCCACGAGCCTGTTGCGAGCCGCTGGCACGCAGCGGGCATTAAGGCTACAGCACACCGGTTGCGTCTGCAGCACGATGCGTTGCATCTGCGACACGCTGCGTCTCGTTTTAGGGTCAAATTAGTAATTTGAGCGGTTCTTATAATTTTTCTCCTGTGAAATCCATATACACATTTGTATCTGCATACTATATTGATAAACTTTTTGCGTATTTCAAAATCCATGATCGCTAGTAACTTTAAATTTGTAAATATTCACAACTGAAGTGCCGCAGCCGGTGACGCAGCTGCACGCAAAGGTATGCGTCACCGCTAGAGAATGAAAAATCCGGAAATTTTTGAAATCCGGATTTCCGAAGTTTCTTTGATTAAAATCCGGATAATCTGGATTTTCCAAAGTTTTAAGGTGATTTGATAAAACTAAAATAAAACAGCATAAATCATTAAAAATCTGCATTTATTCAGACACGACAAAATAAATCAAATGATCAACAAAACTTTGGGTACCTATCAGTCATTTTTCTCTTATATAGGTAAACTAGCGACCCGCCCCGGCTTCGCACGGGTGCAATTATCAGTGTTTCTCTACTATATTATGCATGTATTATACATATAAACCATCCTCTTGAATCACTATCTATTAAAAAAACCGCATCAAAATCCGTTGCGTAGTTTTAAATATGTAAGCATACATAGGGATATAGGGACAGAGAAAGCGACTTTGTTTTATAATATGTAGTGATTATGTAGGTAATTCATTTATGCAGCTAATAAATAGAAAGACTATCTATCACAAGTTAAATAAGACACTATCTAAATTAACATTTACTGACTTATTATAGAATAAAACTTCATATAAAAGTTAAGATATTTTTTTTTAGTATGTTAGTATGTCAGGGGTCTTAGCTTAATCTTAATAAATCAAATAAGTACACTCTACAGGAGTGCGTCCTTTTGTCCTACCGGCCGCACGGTACGCAATGGACTGTACGGAATTGACGATGGCGTAGCCGGCTGCACCGACCATATGGCACGCAATTGCAGGCGAGAAAGTGACAGACATAATAGATATTTTAAAAATACATAGTAAAAAAATCTGATGATTCACTAGCAAAATCAGTTGCGGATCGCGCGATGTCACCAGCAAAATCCCTTGCATGCCCTGCATTTGGCGCATCCGGCCAGAATAGTGGACACAGAGCCATAGAAGCCAAACCAAAATCCGATGCGTACCGTGCGTCCTGCCGGTCATATGGACGCAAGCCTTAAAGCCCACTCGCAAGCAATAAGCAAGCAGCAACCGTGAAAGATTACTTTAGTAATAAATAATTGTTAGTACCTATCTCCTTTAGTTTTTTATTGGGCGGTTTACACAAGCTTAGCTGGTATGTGATTTAGTTACCAAGTAAATGTACCCGTGTAAACAGTCAATTTAGTAGGTAAGTTATCGGCTTACTTTCTAAATTGACTGTTTACACCTTACATTGATTTAGTTGATTTCGCAACAAAATCACTTACCATCTAAGCTTGTGTAAACCAGGCTTTAGTGACAGATTTAATGTTACTTTCACGGAAAAAAAAATTAAAAATCGTGCTTAAAGGATTATCTACATCTTTCACAGTTACGCAAATGAATATATCTATATACACAGGGAAACTAACCGTTTCATTACTTCATTTATAAATTTAAACTTAAAGCCACCACATCGCATTATTCACACCATACAGGTAAACTAAATACATATAAAAATATATATACGTACTTACGAGTTTGTGTCGCTTTGCACATGCACACACACGATAGACGACAAACAATTCAACACAACCACTCCCAACGAAAATTGCAGGCCGACTGAGCGGGGCGCATTACGCATCTCACCGCGTTGCTCGGTAGATTGCCTTATATGGGCATAAACAGAGTCACTCGCGGATTTCGCGCCAAATTCGCTCAAAGAAAGTACATTTTATCCTATACCTAATCCTACGAATTCCAATTGTGTTCTAATTTGCATATAAGAATAGGAAATACCGATCTTCTCATTACTTAGAATGTAAAATTGTAGATAAATGTAAAATATTATCCATTGAACTCAATCTTGGATAAAATTCGAAAAAATCTAATTTGAGTCTTAAAAACCGGATTTTAAAAACTCCAGAAAATCCGGACTTTTTAGTTATTTTCGAATTATGAAGAATCCGGATTGCAATCTCTATTCACCGCGGTGTGGCCTCAACTGAGACATCCTATGGAATACAACGTCATCATGCCGGAGCGTGTGTGCGACGTTGCCACTCCGCTTACTTTCGGTTTGTATCTCGCGGACTGCTGTGCGACTGACGCACGCAAACGCATCGCAATGCATCTGCAACACCGTCGGTGTGGACCTACGCGTACAAATGCATATATTACAAATCCTGACGCGCACGCAGACGCAATGCAGCACGTCTGCGACACCTTTTGGTGTGCGTCAGGCGTCAGCCTTTAAACTCGCAATGTCCCGCCAAGATACAGTATCAGATACGAAACATACTGGTCGTGTAACCAGCTTTTAGCGCAACTCATGCAAGGCTCGTAGCGCAGACGCGCGCGCGCGATCAATTCCAGTTCACTTTCCAGCAAGTAAAAAGATATAAATATACATAATTTGGTTGCCGATACAAAAAATAATAATAGAAAAATTGTGGTCATGTTAGTTATAAATGTCATAAGGGGTGTAAAATTTTAAGGATTTTCATTTTTTGTTTGTAAATCATTATCATTATATATAATAAAAGTCAAGCGATAAAATGTGCGTGCCGATAAAACTTAAGAAGGAGTCTCAGCACGATAAAGGGACTTATATAGTGTGATAGCCCTTTATCCCCCCCTCGAACAAGAAAGTTCCCGTTTTAACCTAAAGGGCATGTTTTAAAAGATATAAGGGCCTGTTCAACTCTTGAAGGCTTGGAAATTAAGTGTAGTGGCGCCATCTGTTGTCGAGTAGTTGAACTTCATTCATTGTACACACACAAGATGGATTTAAAAGAACAACAATTGTTTGGGGTGCATTTCGAAAGGCGCTGCGAGCAATTGCAGCATAATTATGTAGTATTGGCGCGAAATTTAAAATTCCAATTTCAATAAAGTCTTAAATTACATTTGTTACAATAATAAAGTTATTAAATTTTGTGTATTTATACAGCAGTAGCTAAATTATATTTTGGAGTTAAAGCGACATAATTTAAGTTATTCAAATTAGTTCTGAAAACATTTTAAAATTTAAGTTTATAAATTTCGCGGCTTTACTCTACGTATGCTACAACTGTAAAACCTATTGTTACGGCAGACGATAATGTCGAGAACATTCTAGAAAGTGTAAGAAAGAAAATATTTTTTAAACTTTCTCTAATATCCTAGAGCCTAGCCACATGAGTAAAGAAACGGAACAGAGACAAAGCTACATACGAATGCGCTGTGATAGGTACATCACTACAAGTGCAACGCGTGTGTGTGCGTGTCCACTGGCGGCTTGTCACGTATGAGCCGAAACCGCTTCAAACTAGATCAGCCAGTGGTCAATCTCAGGGCTTGCAGGCGTGACACGACGCTCGAATGTCGTGCGTGTTTTGTTTTTGTTATCGAGTTTCTCACATAATACGTAGTAATATTTTTTATTTGGTATTTAAAAAGTGTTGTAAATATGGTTGTACATTGTACTGTGTGTGATAATACCTCCTGACAATTTTATGGCATTTGTTGAATTGCTTGAGCAAAAATTTCGCGATATTTTGATCTTCATGTACAAATTGTTAATATTGGTAATGACATATTAGCACGTTTGCAAGATTGTACATTTCATATGCCATGCGATTATTTCCCATTGGATTATTTGAAAAAACTTTATATTAGATTTAGAATTTATCATTCGATTAAAAGACACAACAAATTATTAAAAACCAAAAGTAATAAAAGAAAATATTTAGAGTATGTAATTTGTAAAAAAATAACCTATAATACCAATAGTCAAATATTTGTAAAAATATTTCTATAGGGTGTTGACGGTAGTATACTACTCAGCTATACATATAGCTACAACATTGATCAGAATACGCTGGCTTTGACAGCGAGAAAAAACACTTGAGGAATTTCATCTTGTCACGTGACGTCCTCGGTAGCTTAGTGGTCAAAGCACTCGCCCGGTATGCGATAGGACGTGGGTTCGAGTCCCACCTGAGGTCGATGATTTTTTTAGCGCTCTGAATATATAAGGGCCCGGTGTCGCCCGCCAGAGTAAGTTCGATTTGAACAGCGAAACAAGTGATTTTGAAACGAAAAAGAAATAAGTTATCTGTGAGCCTTTATTTTGAAGTATCACGTGTGAGTATTTTTAATAGTGTAAAAATGTGTTTAATTAATTCTCGATTTCGAAGCGAAGAAGAATATCGAAGAAATAAAACGGAAGAAGAGCACGAAGCACGTTTAAAAAATCAACGAACCGGAATGAGCACCCTGAGAAGCAGAAAAAGCAAAGAAAGAAAAGAAAATAAAAGTATTGAAGAATCAAGAATTTCAAAAGATAATCTAACAAATGAAGCATTCCACTACGAACCGACGAAAAAATATTATAATCATAAATATCTTGTAATCGGAAAAATGAATAACATTTGCCAATTTTGCCACGCGAAAAAATTCAGTAAAGAACCACCAGGTCTCCGTTGCATAAATGGAAAAATTCGATTACCACCACTGGAAGCACCTCCTCCGAATTTCTACATTACATGACTGGGGAAACACTAGAATCAAAACACTTCCTTCAAAATATAAGACCATACAACTCCTGCTTTCAAATGACTTCTTTCGGCGTTACTTCGACTAACACTAATAGAAATGAATTTAAATATGTATTATCAATTCAAGGGCAAATTTATCACAAATTAGGATCGTTACTACCCATGCCTAACGAAGACCATAAATTTCTACAAGTATATTTCATCGGAGATTAAGAACAAGAAAGTGATCAACGATGCACAAATATTCATGGATTGAGACGCGAAATAATCCAAGATGTACAGAGGATCTTACACAAATACAATCAACTGATTTACATATTCAAAACAACACTAGACCGCATGATTTCTGATGACTATAAAATTGTAATTCGAGCCGATAAAAGACCACATGGAGAACACGAACGTAGATTTAATGCACCTCAGACAGATGAAGTCGCCATCGAAATTGTGGACAATGAAAATACAAACCCTGACATAATTGTACAACGAAGAAGAAAAGGTCTACAACGCATTGCGAAGACACACCGTTCATATGATGCTCTTCAATATCCTTTAATATTTCTGCATGGAGAGGACGGATATCATTTCAATATAAAACAAATTCATCCTAAAACAGGCATAGAAACAAACAAAAAAGTCACTTCCAAAGAGTTCTATGCTTACCGCTTAATGATCAGAGACAATGAAATATACAATCAGATTTTCAACGCTCGCCGTTTATTCCAACAATTTCTGGTAGATATGTACGCAAAAATAGAAGCAGAGCGGATGCTTTACATAAGACTAATTCAGAAGAAACTACGCTAAGAAGAATACATCCACCTTCGAGACGCGATCATAAATGACGGCAATGTTGACGATTTTGGAACAATGGTAATCTTACCCTCATCATACATAGGAAGTCCAAGACATATGCACGAATATACTCAAGATGCTATGACCTATGTAAGAAAATATGGACGACCTGATCTCTTTATAACATTTACATGCAACTCATCATGGCCAGAAATCAAAGAACAACTAAAATACGGACAAACCTCCATGTATCGACACGACATAATAGCCCGAGTTTTTCGACAATAAAATAAGTTTAATAAAAAACTAAAAACCGACTTCAAAATGAAACTAAAAAGCAAAAAATAATATTGACTAAAACATACGTAATCAGTTCTTTTTTGAGTCGGTGCGAATGAACAGTTAACCTCTCGATAGCTGGCACCGACTCCAAATAGAACTGATTACGTATGTTTTAGTCAATATTATTTTTCGCTTTTTAGTTTTATTTTGAAGTCGGTTGTTAGTTTTTACTTAAACTTTCCCCCTCCTAACTCCGCCAAAAATGACTTTACAGCAAAGTGACCTAGACAAATGTTGTTCTTCTGTGGACCACCCACCCAATGGTATAATAAAAATAGGGTGCTATTAATGATCATTTTTCGACGAAATTTATAACAAGTCCCAGACGCCTTTAAAATAAGCTTCAGTTTTCACCTTCCAACTCCGCCAAAAATGACTTGACAGCAAAGTAACCGTAGCTAATGTTAGTCCTCTATGGACCCCCCATCGAATGGTATGATAAAAATAAAGTGTTATATTGGGTCAATATTTCGACGAAAATTCGTAAGTCTTAAGGAAAGGGTTTTCCTACACTCCAACCAGAACAGCGGCTATTTTGGTGTCGTTGCCATAGGATAAGGTCTTGCATTAAATACCAAGTCAATTTAAGAAAGGAACTTTTTTTTTTTCGTTACTGGGTGTGCGGGTACTCCCCCAGTAAATAAAAATTGGCGGTCTGGTACTTCATAAGCTCCACGTCTGCTCAACACACTGCGAAATACGTTCTGTCGACATAAAAGCAGTATTATCTTCTAACTCCTATCTGTTAAGGAGTTCTGTGGCTTCCATCATCAGGTCAGCAACATGACATGATGATTACCAGACCCAAAAATCAGCATTGAGTCAGAAAATATATGCAAAACATTTTGAGTGTCTATAAAAATTAAGGGTTGACCTCGATTTCCGAAGGATCCCATCATCAGAATCTGACTTGGTGTAAATGGGACCACCTCGGGAGTATACCCTTTCAAACTAAAAAATAAATTTTGAAATCGGTCCATAATTGACGGACGGCGTAATCGCGTAACAAACAGACAAAAAAAAACAACATTCAGACGAATTGAGAACCTCCTCCTTTTTTTGAAGTCGGTTAAAAACAAATAAGATTTATTGAAGTTATCACAAAATACCACATCTTTGGAACCGTTAGATGCTGGATGTATACAATCGAGTGGCAAAAACGAGGATTACCTCACTCACACAATCTCATATGGCTACACGATAAAATGTATCCCACGGATATCGACAAAATCATCCAAGCTGAATTTCCAAATCCACAAAAAGATTCGGAACTATACAACATAGTAGTGAAAAACATGATTTACGGACCATGTGGACCATTAAACTTCAATGCTCCGTGCATGAAGGATGGAAAATGTACCAAAATATATCCAAAACCATACTTGGACGATACAAAAACTGAAGATGACGGCTATCCCAAATATAGAAGACGATCACCGAGAAACGGTGGTTTCACAGCAAAAATACGAATACAAGGCAGAGACGAACTGGAAATAGATAATCAATGGGTAGTACCATATAACCCACTACTTTCCAAAATGTTCCAAGCACACATAAACGTTGAATACTGCAATTTAGTAAAATCTATTAAATATATATGTAAGTACGTAAACAAAGGTAGTGATATGGCAGTATTTCAAATAGTCCAAAATAGCGAACAAAATAACAAAAATGATGAGATCCTCATGTACCAAATGGGAAGATACATCAATAGTAACGAAGCAGCGTGGAGGATTTTTAGTTTTTCCATACACGAACGCGAACCAGCTGTGCAACATCTAGCAGTACATTTGAAGAATGGACAGAGAGTTTACTTCACAAAAGACTCGGCTAGAAAAATTGCAAATGAACCACCTCAGAACACAACATTAACAGCTTTTTTCCAACTGTTCCAAACGGATCCATTCGCAAAAACATTACTGTGTGTCGACGTTCCTATTTAATATACGTGGGATAATACAAGGAAAATTTTTCAACGACGAAAACGAGGAATGCTAGAGGAGGGTCATCCAGAAATCATAGGTCGAGTATACACTGTACATCCAAACAATGCCGAATGTTTCTATCTTCGTATGTTGTTACACGAAATACGGGTCCAACAAGTTTCACAGAACTCAGGACCATTGACGGCTACCTATGCCAGACGTACAGAGAAGCATGTCAACGCTTAGGATTATTGGAAAACGATAACCACTGGGAATTAACACTACAAGAAGCCACACTCACAGCTTCAGCTGAGCAAATTCGAGAGTTATTCGCCATAATTCTAACGACATGTAACCCATCAAACCCAAAACAGCTATGGGACTCTTTCAAAAGGAGTATGAGTGATGATATATTGTACCAAACTGACTACAGAATTCAATGACGACATCTTCAATGAAACACTCATTCGCTTAGAAGACAAATGTTTAGCAATAAATAACCAGACTTTAGTAGAACTTGGAATGCCAACACCACAAAGAAATGCCTTCAGTGTGCTAAACTACGAAATTACAAAGGAAAAAAGCTACAACGTCAATGAACTACTTGAATACATTGCTCACGATACAACCAAAAAAAAGTTTACAACGTTATAATGAACCGGATAAATAACAACACTGGTGGAATTATTTACTTGGACGCACCAGGAGGCACCGGTAAAATGTTTCTAATAAATCTAATACTGGCGGAAATACGTGCTAAAAACACATCGCACTGGCACTAGCATCATCCGGCATTGCAGCCACACTCATGGAAGGAGGACGAACTGCCCATGCTGCCTTACAACTTACCGTTGAATATAGCCGAACAACAATTCCCGGTATGTAAAATCTCAGGAAAATCTGGACGGGGTTAACTTTTAAAACAAGATAAATTATCTTGCATGAATATGATAAATTATCTGGGATGAATGCACCATGGCCCATAAAAATCTTTAGAAGCCATGGACAGAACATTAAAAGAATTGCGAAAAAACTCTGAAATAATGGGAGGAGCTCTACTCATACTTTCAGGAGATTTCGACAAACACTTCCAGTTATTCCTAAATCAACACCAGCAGACGAGATCAATGCATGCTTAAAAAAGTCACATCTCTGGCCACAAGTACAAATACTGCAATTAACAAAAAACATGAGAGTTGAATTATCAAAAGATGAAACAACAGCACATTTTGCTAAAATACTTTTACAAATAGGCGAAGGTACATATCCTACTGACCAAACGACCGGCCTCATTGAACTCAATAGTGATTTCTGTAACATAGCCACTACTGAAAACGAACTAATCGTGACAATTTACCCAAATATTATTCAGAACTATATCAACGTAGAGTGGTTATTTCAAAGAGCAATTTTAGCCACTAAAAATAATATTGTTGACGATATCAATTTCAATATTCTGAAGAAAATACCTGGTGAAGAGAAAATATATAAATCGATCGACACGATGGTATCCATTGAAGAAAGTGTCAACTTCCCAACTGAATTTCTAAACTCATTACAAGTACCAGGAACACATGAGTAAAGAAACGGAACAGAGACAAAGCTACATACGAATGCGCTGTGATAGGCACATCACTACAAGTGCAACGCGTGTGTGTGCGTGCCACTGGCCGCTTGTCACGTATGAGCCGAAACCGCTTCAAACTAGATCAGCCAGTGGTCAATCTCAGGGCTTGCAGGTGTACGTTCGCGCACCAAAAAGTATCGCCTTTTCAAGGATTGGATGATGCAGATAATTAGTGCCCTATATCGTGTAAATGTGCCCGAAATTTTATATTTGTGCCTCCAACAGCTTCAGATTAATTTACGAAAAACGGATTCTGCTGCACGAACGTTCGCCCAGCAAAACTTTTTTTAATTGATGGGCCTAGCTGTATATTAAATATGCAAAAAGATAGCTTATATACGATCATAAATGTGCCGTGAAAGCCAGATTTGTGCCTCTCAAGATATCAGAGTTATTTAGTTTTTTGCTGGGCGAACGTTTTGGTGATTGCTGTATATCGGAAACGGTTGAACGCACAATTATGATTTTTTGTATACAGATTCGGTACATTTGTGCCTATTTGTGCCGGAATTTTTATTAATATGACTAGCATGGTTCAGATGCAATTCTTTTTTTTCCTAAAAAACGTAAAAATGCTCTGGCTCCCGAACGAACAAGACCAAGGACTGCGCGTTAGTGCCGACTGGTAGCCATTATATATATTTACATGATCCTGTAAAGTTTCGCGGGCCTACTACATATCATTTCCGATTTCTTAACGATTTTGTCTTTTTTTGAGGTCATCTTAAGTGAAATTACTTAGAATACGAAAACACTACTTTCCTGTGAGCTGGCTTATTACATGCTTCTACAATAATATGAGCGCTGTTTTAAGAATACGTATGCAAAAAATCATGTATGTATACCCATTACTTTAGACAATAACGATTAAAAACCATTCGAAATATTTTTGGTAGATTATCCGACCAAAGTGTAGTGAACATTAAAAAGCGGCCGCACGATACATCAAACTATCCTTCCTCGCTTGATGGTGTTGTAACGAAATTTAAATAGTACAGTTACGTACAGAATTGTTAAGTTGGAAAATAGTTTATAGGTATTTGGGACATGAAATAAAATGTGAATTGTTTTTTTGTACCTAATAATACACTATAATTTGTAATTTATTATTTTTAAAAAAATTATATAATGCATAAATGAAATAAATAATAATAAAAAATAAATAAATATTGGACAACATCACAATCATTGCTCTGATCCTATGGTAAGTAGCTAAAGCACTTGTGTTATAGAAAAAGAAACAAAGACGTTACCACAACACCCAGACCCGAGACAATATAGAAAAGTTCGTTTCCTACATTAACCCGACCGGGGATCGAACCCGGAACCTCAAAGATGGCGACACCATATTAGTCCGGCGTGCTCGACTCTCGGCTACGGAGTTCGTCAAAAATTACCATTTATTTATACCTACGTAGCTTGATAGCTGATTAAGCTGTTTGAAGCGATAACGAAGTACAAAATTTCTTGTCCATCAATATTATCCATTTTTTGTTATGTAATATTAAGAACACTTTTTGTTGTGTTTAGGAATTAAGTTAAATTTGCCTTTTTTTATTTATCTGTAATGTTAATTTTATTGTACACGTTTTAATCATCTAAAAGGTACAAATAGCACCTAACCATTATTCATTGTTTATTTTTGTATACAAAAAATAAATTAATATAAAAATTACCAATATTGTTTTGTTATTTCCTTTTAACCAAATTGCTTGACTTACCAACTAAAAAAAACAAATATACTGTCAATGGCACATCAAGCTATCAAGCTTAATCAGCTATCAAGCTATGTAGTTAGGTATAGATTTATGGTGCAAAATCATTCATTATAATCTCAAAAGGTCGACAATTTATTTTTAATAATAAATTACAAATTATAGTGTATTATTATGTACAAAAAAAAACAATTCACATTTTATTTCATGTCCCTAATATAAACTATTTTCCAACTTAATGATTCTGTACGCATCTGTACTATTTTTTCGTTACAACACCATCAAGTGCGGAAGGATAGTCTGATGTATCGTGCGGCCGCTTTTTAATGTTCGCTACAATTTGGTCGGATAATCTACCAAAAATATTTCGAATGGTTTTTTATCGTTATTGTCTAAAGTAATGGGTATACATGCATGATTTTTTGCATACGTATTCTTAAAACAGCGCTCATATTATTGTAGAAGCATGTAATAAGCCAGCTCACAGGAAACTAGTGTTTTCGTATTCTAAGTAATTTCACTCAAGATAACCTCAAAAAAAAGACAAAATCGTTAAGAAATCGGAAATGATATGTAGTAGGCCCGTGAAACTTTACAGGATCATGTAAATATACAATGACTACCAGTCGGCACTAACGCGCAGTCCTTGGTCTTGTTCGTTCGGGAGCCAGAGCATTTTTCCGTTTTTTAGGAAATAAAAGAATTGCATCTGAACCATGCTAGTCATGATAATGAAAATTCCGGCACAAATAGGCACAAATGTACCGAATCTGTATACAAAAAATCATGAGTGTGCGTTCAACCGTTTCCGATATACAGCAATCACCAAAACGTTCGCCCAGCAAAAAACTAAATAACTCTGATAGCTTAAGAGGCACAAATCTGGCTTTCACGGCACATTTATGATCGTATATAAGCTATCTTTTTGCATATTTAATATACAGCTAGGCCCATCAATTAAAAAAAGTTTTGCTGGGCGAACGTTCGTGCAGCAGAATCCGTTTTTCGTAAATTAATCTGAAGCTGTTGGAGGCACAAATATAAAATTTCGGGCACATTTACACGATATAGGGCACTAATTATCTGCATCATCCAATCCTTGAAAAGGCGATACTTTTTGCTGCGCGAACGTACACGGCTTGCAGGCGTGACACGACGCTCGAATGTCGTGCTCGTGCGTGTTTTGTTTTTGTTAACGAGTTTCTCACATAATACGAAGTAATATTTTTGTTTTAGTACCTATTTAAAAAGTGTTGTAAATATGGTTGTACATTGTACTGTGTGTGATAATACCTCCTGACAATTTTATTGCATTTGTTTAATTGCTTGAGCAAAAATTTCGCGAATATTTTGATCTTCATGTACAAATTGTTAATATTGGTAATGACATATTAGCACGTTTGCAAGATTGTACATTTCATATGCCATGTGATTATTTTCCATTGGATTATTTGAAAAAACTTTATATTAGATTTAGAATTTATCATTCGATTAAAAGACACAACAAATTATTAAAAACCAAAAGTAATAAAAGAAAATATTTAACAAAAAAAGAACATTTATATTTTAAATTTATTCAATTGTGCCAACCCTACCAAAATAGGTATAAATTTTGCTAGCTCTTTAGAAGCTTTGTCTCTGTTCCGTTTCTTTACTCATGTGCCAGGAATGCCATTACACTGCCTAGTGCCTTCGTCTGAAAATTGGATCTCCAATCATACTACTCAGAAATCTCAACTCCCCAAAACTATGTAATGGAACGAGGATGATCGTAAAACAGCTATCGAATAATGTCATTGGAGCTGAACTTATTTCTGGAAAGAACAAAGGACACACAGTATTTATACCTAGAATACCACTGATCTCTTCTGAATTGCCATTTCAATTTAAAAGATTGCAGTTTCCAATTAAATTAGCCTTTCACAATTAACAAAGCGGCAAACTTTATAATATTGTGGCATCAACCTCAAGGAATCCTGCTTCTCTCATGGTCAGCTATATGTAGCTTGCTCAAGAGTAGGAAGTTCGAAAAATTTATATATATATACCCCAGACAATAAAATGAAAAAATGTTGTTTATAAACAAGTAGTGTAAATAATGAGAAAATGTTTTCAATATTTTTTTTTACTTTTTACGTCATAGTTTATTTTTTTGTTTCAACTACCACGTAATCTCATATCATAGTGAAAAAATAAAAGAGGTATATTTTTTCTCGCGTAGTCATAAGCAGGCCCACCATCTGGTGCCGTTTTATCGTTGAATTTTGGGACACTATATATTTTTCAGGTATAAAACAGTGATTTAAATAAAGTAAGTAATTAATTTTTAATACATATGACCAGTAAATATTAAATCAGTAATAGATAATACTTACTCTGTGGTAATAGGCTTGTTTTTCAACTTAAGCACTATTTTGTTTTGCTCCTTCAGAACACTGTTAAACACAGCAATGGCCGCACTCAGAGACATCACTTAACTTTAATGGTTGGTTACTTACAAAAACCTGTAATACTAAATTGGACAGTTCGACACAAAGACAATTAATTTATTAACAAAAATGTTGTCACATTATTCTTAATTGACATTTCTGAGTGAAGCAGTAAGAAGCAAAACAGTATATTAAATAACAGAAAAGAACATTTAAGACAGATTTATTATTGCTGCAAAATTCGCTACGGCGCGCGTATGCAGCGGCGCCTTGTGTCATCATTATACTCTTTGTACTATACACACTTGTTAAGAGGTGTCTGTAGCAATGGTAATACACGGGTATTACCATTGCTACAGACACGGCGTACGGCGGGTGTTCACGAGAACATCCGCCGTACACCCACTGCCATGTGCGATAACAAAGGTGATAAGAAAGTCTTTCTACTAAGTGGAAGTAGGTGGTAGTATTAATACTTTTGAGAGATGATGACTCTTTGCAAGTACTTTTCCTTACAGTACTTGATAAAATATCTACACCTAAAACCACTTTAGTGGATAAGTAGGACTATCAATAGTCTAATCAAGGTTAGCTTAGTTAATAAATAGACTTGAGATTATACAGATCACTACATACATCATATAATTTTTCATCAAAACACATTAAAAATGAATTACAAGATATTCCCAATGGAACTTATCCTCAAACCTCAAGCTTCAGATTCTCCTACAGGTTGGGTAATTGGGGTTTCATCATCAAGTTTAGGTAGTATTAATATTTCTTTTGAAATAATGGAATACTTTGTAACAAAGTAAGTGAATCTCTTGCATAAATGAGTTTCTTTTTCAAATGCATCAAATATGGAGCGATGGTGGAAATATGCATGAGAGAAAATCCTGTAGACTCTTCGGCAGACTGAACCCAACTTTGCCACTGATGATTCTTTGATGCTAACTCTGAAATATATATTTCTATGGTAATGCTTGTGTTCATGGAGGCACAGACAAGTCTCTAAAAACATACACAAAATGACTATATTTATTGCTATTCTGGGTCCAACAAGAATGTTGGTTATTATGTTTTGACACAAAGTTTTAACTTACGAACCTGCTTGGAAAATACTTATTGCTATTCAGTAAGCAAGCAGCTCCATCAAGAGTATGTCTTGTGTAGTCAATTGCAGGGCATTCTTTAGGTGTTTTGTGAGCGGCACACAAGAAAATCCATTGCTCTGTTGCAGTCATTTGAGTGCATGTTTCAGGTTTACACTCGCTTTGTAATCGAACAGCTAACCCATTCAGTTCCATACAAAACTGCCTGTAAAATAAAATAAAACATTTTAATAACAAATAAGGTAAGGTAATGAAGTAATATGTTATAGAAACTATGAAATCTGATGTCTTTAAATATATTTATTAACCTTAGGTGTTCATATTTCCAAACTCCTTCATCTTGAGCCTCGGGCATTTTTAAGATGGCTTCAAGGTTTGATGGATCACGACGTATGGTTTGCTGAATAAACTGCTGGACAGCAAGTGTGCTATCCATCTCTTCGAAAGGCTCATCTGGCCAATGGCAAAAATCCTAAAAATTCAATCTACTTTTAAGTGAAAAGCTAAGCTTATTAAATATAGTTTGCACTATTGACTGATTTGAATAGTTTTCTCTGATATGGCAGTTTATACCTTTGAAATGATGTGAAAAATGGGTTTATTGCTTTCAAGGGTTATAGAATTGTTGTCTAATGATAATACAATGATGATAAATATATTGGTGATCAGAAACCAACTCGGTTCTAACAAAACATGAGATCCAGTCTAGGGACTCTTCAAGTAGGTATGTACTTATCATCATTTAGGATTAGGGCAATGTATGAAATGTTGACCAATATTTATTTAAATCATGCTGGTATAATAACTGTCGTGGCTTCACGAAAAATGGATTATGCCTGTTCTTGGACCATTACGGAAAATCAACTCAATGGTAAAACATACCTTAGCTTTTGAGCCAGGGCGATTACGCCTTAACACTTGTACCCCATCAGCCATATCGACTAAACACCAATAATAAGTTTTGCTGCTGCGAGCGAAATAAATAATTCTCTAGAATTTCAGTAAAATTGCAGTCGGTCGACAATAATTTTCAATATTTTGACCACTGATCAAATAATATAATACTACCTAGAAGATAGCGGGCTAGGAATATCGAAAAAGTAAACGTCACTTACTTCAATTGATTGGAAACTTTTTCGTCGAGTGACAAAAAAAAAAGAAAAAACTCAGAGTGAGATACTTAATAGTGATGTCTGATGACCGTAAATGTCCACAGGCTATATAAAATCGCATCGATCTAGACATAATCGAGATATCGATGCACTTTAATTTGATGGCGACTGTACCAAATAACGAAATAACACAATAAAAAATAGAAATTGTAACAACTTTGGTTTCATATATCTATATATATTGATTTAGCTAATGTGAGAGCCTGAGAGTGTAATAATAAATAGTTTTAATACGTTTGTGGTTTATTTGAATTTTATTATTCTTAAATTTTACATAATGGATCATCGATTCGGTTCCAGTATTGATTTTGGACCTTCGTAGTCCGAATATTGATATCGATAAAATCAGAACATCACTAGCATGCCGTCAATGTCAAAATGTTTTTTTTTTAATTACATAATCTGTGGTTGAATCTGCGACTAGGCTGCGGGTGGCTAAGAGTAAGGTTACACGCTCAGTTTGGCGTCAGTCTGGTCTATCAGTCTGATCAGAATGATGGGAGAATGATTGTGTAACGCACGGATTGACAGACTGATGGTCTGGACTGATGAAAATTAAATATTTTTAATAATTTCATCAGTCCAATTTTGAATGATGAATGACTGATGGGAGACTGATCGTGTAGTCCGCTCTATCATTCTCCACGTCAGCCACCGGTCACCGTCCGCGACGCAATGGAGCAAGACGCTAACACTGATTTGTGATACCTACTCATTTTTAATAATAAACTAATTAGATATTCATAATGTTTTTTTATGCTTATATTAATGTATGAGTGTAGGACATAAATTAACGCTTCGCATAACTCAATAATAGATTGACTGATAGCAGCAGGTGACATTATTGCCGAGTATCTACTTCAGATCTTTAATATTTCTTCCTGTAGCGAGGTATCGCAAAGTGACAGCTAACCTTTCTTCGGCAGTAATCACTTTTCTTCTTCTTCTTCTTCTTTTTTTATATGGCGACTGACGTGTGTTTCACCGCAGTGTGTACACTGTCCCGCCAAAGTCGAGTGAGTAGCATATACACTCATACATATATCTTGTCTTGTCAAATAGGGTTTAACCATTTGCAGCAAATTTTCGTAACAGGCTTCTTTCATCCGAAAGTAATTTTGAAAATCTTCTTCTTCATTTAGATCTCTTATTTCATAGAATAAATTTAGATGAGTGTAATGATCTCTCCTTTGTAGCCTGCTGAGAAGCATCACTCAGCAGGCTACATCACCGTCAACCGAATACCGATACCGATGGACGTGGGTTCGAATCCCACCTGAGGCGGACGATTTTTTTCAAGTATTAAAAATCTTAGATAAACCTAGCATGGTAATTGCTAAAAACAAAAATTTAAATTGTTTAAGCTTTTCTGATCTTTACCAATAGTTAAATGTTTGTAAAAATATTTCTATCGGGTGTTGACGGTAGTAGTATATACCGCAACATTGATTAGAAAATACGCTGGCTTTGACAGCGAAAACCACTTGAAAGATTTCGTCGAGTTCACTAACGTCTCGGTAGCTTAGTGGTCAAAGCACTCGCCCGGTATGCGATGGACGTAGGTTTGGATCCCACCTGAGGCGGACGATTTTTTTCAAGTATTAAAAATCGTTTATTAATGCTCTATTTGACGTAGTACGCAGGTGTGGCCGGTCTTGGTGCGCTAATTTGGTTCAATAACATTAGACGTTAGGCGATAGCTCGGACGGCGGTAACTTTTGACACATCAAAGGGATTAAGCGGGCGTTTAGTGCGTTGTTGTGGCTACACCTACTACACTAAACATGTTAAAACACGGTCACATTCAAAAATCCTTTGTGAAATAAATGTTAAAGTGCATAGTTATTGATTTAGGATGAAGTAGACAAAATGAGAAAAGTATTGAGTTCTAGAAGCGTTTTTTTTTATTTTAAAGACACACTCATGCTGGGGCTTCATCTGCGTCTAATGTCGTTAATTAGTGCTCTATTTGACGTAGTACGCAGGTGTGGCCGGTCTTTGTGTGCTAATTTGCTTCAATAACATTAGACGTTAGGCGATAGCTCGGACGGCGGTAACTTTTGACACATCAAAGGGATTAAGTGGGCGTCTAGTGCGTTGTTGTGGCTACACCTACTACACTAAACATGTTAAAACATGGTCACATTCAAAAACTCTTTGTGAAATATATATTAAAGTGCTTAGTTATTAAGTTAGAATGGAGTAGACAAATCGAAAAGAGTATTGAGTTCTTGGAAGCTTTTTATTTTATTTTAAAGACACACTCACAGATCACACGCTAACTACGTCGCTAGACGCTAGAATCAAACATCAAATAAGTGTGGCCACGCAATTAGCGCGTAGCTTAAGTCAATCCAGCCCCCCTAGCACGTAAGACACGATATAGCGGTTTATCGACACCTAAATGTCAAAATATGATATAAATAGCTGCCATCTTGAACTTTTATCAAAACCGCGAGCATTTACTGTGCCGGTGACGTCACGCGTTACGATACGATATGATTGATTAAAAAGCGAGCACGTATGTCAGTGATTTTCTGAAAAGTCGAGCATGTATAATATATCAGTGGATATAAAAAGTGACCCTATCGATTTTTGACATTTGTTCATGTTATTATACCGACGACACAGCCTTACGTCAGTGCCTGTTGAGATTTCTATGACAGCCAAATGTCAGCTCGACTTACTTTCGATGACGCCATGACAGATGTTTTCTACCCCTTTTATAGCTTCTTAAGCGTAGCCAGTATTGTTAATAAGATCTGTCACCTGGCTGAATGAATAAAATTTAATGATGTGAATGAATAAAATAATTTTTGTGAACGAGTAAAAAGTGTCGAAGCCCCATCCATAATAAGCACGATTTGATAACGTAATCTATCATATCTGTAAGGCTCGGATTATAATAAGCTGTTTCCGGCCGATATTAGAACCTTTTTAAAAAACGACCTTAGGCTCGGTCTATACGCTGCCGGAATCCGTAAGCAACCGCAAGAATCCCTTCAAAAATGACGGTTTTCCGTTTGACCCGTATGTTTGTATGTATGTATTTAAATCGTGGACAAACGTCCTTGATTTTCTCGCGTTTGGCTCATCCGCTGTTGATGCGGTTTTCAGAAAAGTATTTGGTACATTCTGAAGAAGGTTTTAGTATGCATATCAAACTGCTGAGCTGATGATGGAGGCCACAGAACTCCTTAACATTTAGGAGTCAATAGATAATACTGCGATTTGTCTTCAGAACGTATTTCGTAGTGTATTAGGCAGAAGTGGCGCTTACGAGGTACCAGTCAGTTATTTTATTTACTGGGGGCGTAAACCAGTACACCCAGAAATAAGAAAAAAAAATGCTAGTTTTTTAATGAGGGTTTTCTGAAATGACGCTCACTAGGTGGCAGCTCTGAGACGTCAGGTCCAGAAACCTGTCACAAGTATCAGAGCCCCTATATTTGAAGTGTTGAAGTTTTGTATTTCTTAATTAAATACAATAAATATTTTATAAGAATCGAAATCCCACCATGTTTTTCAGTTCCTATGTGCTTAAAAAACGGGAGGTCATGTTTCCTAAAGATAAAATACGTTTATTAAAACAATGCCTTGTAGCCATTCGTAGAGAACGTTTGATAATAGTCTTGTATGCAAACATTGAGTTCAATACACTAGAGAAGCAAACTTCACTGTCTCGCGGCAACAAAAGTCTTCTACATGTCAGTTTGAAAGCCGTAGCTTGGAAACGACTAAACATTTAGATAAAAACATATATTTGTCTCACTTTCACTAGTGTCTGGAAACGAGCTGTCATTCTAAAAAGAAAAAGATGGCGATATTAATTTTTTGGCGGGCTCAGTGTTGCTCGCTATATGAATTTACCCCATTTTAAATAAATAAAGAGTAATTTGAGTCGAATAATTTTGTATGAAATACTATTAATATGGTGTGTTTATAATTATTAAAAGAAAAGTTTGAAAAAAGTTGATTAATAAATAAGTGTTGTCAGAGTGCTTTATTAAAAACATTAAAACGTGACCGTTGTTGTTTTATAAAATAAACAGTAAGATGGCCTTTCCAGATTTGTAAATGTGAAAGTATAAACGCGAAATATTTGCGGTGGAGCCGCCTGGTGTCAATTTAACGAAACCTTTTTTCTATCTAAACCAGCGAGAACTTATTCATCTGAATAATACAAATGATAATAATACCATAGAATTATAAATATGCGTTTCTTATCTTTAAAATGGCTGTAACGATTAAGATGAAATTTTGTAATTAGATAAGGTTTGAATTTTAAACTCACTTATAAAGTTATACTTTTTACTAGCTGTGCCCGCAACTTCGTTCGCGAGGACTACAGGTTGTGTAGTATATAGCAACGTTGTAGACTGGAGACGCACTCTTATTAAAGAACGAACTTTTTACTTTGGTTTTGCAAACAAAACAAGAATGTTTTTTGATTAACACGGGTTGCGTTAATCAAAAGACAGTCACTTAGTTAACTCTCTACTTTTCAACCGACGAAAAAATCGGAGGAGGTTCTCAAGTCGACTACAAGGTAAAACTACAAGGTAAAATAAAAAAGACTATGTAAATCTATTATTATTAAATTATTTGAAACTAGCTCTTGCCCGCAAGTTCAAATGCGAGGTCTTCAAATCAACATAAAAAGTTCTTTAAGTGATGGCAATCTGTTTCCAGTGAAAATCTTCTAATCATGTTGTATTTTTTGTGATAACTTATTTGACAGCTCTTAAGAAAAACATTCAAACTGTCACTTTTCCTTTAATCGAGAGAGAGATTAAGGAATATCTAAACCTAATCAAAAAAGGTTAATTATTGATTTATTACTGTAATACCGTAGTGACGAGCTCCTGGCCTAGGCGTCACCATTTATTTTATTATTTATCTATTTGACACTCTGAGTATCAGGTATGCCACCCTACTCGATACACTTCCGATGGTGACGATGTTGTTAATGAGGGACTTGTGGACGAGAAACCCGACACCACCTTGAGACAGTTGTTCGCCCTCCCGGTAATAGAGTAGGTTGCCAGATTTCAGGGTTATCGTGTCCTCGCCCTCTCTTCGGACTTCTGATATTCCCACGATACTCGAATGCATCCTACTCAATACACCATACTGTCTTTTTCATTCAAAATAAATTTATTTTCTTCATTATACCTTACATTTCTAAAATGAGTCTGTTGGACACTACTGGTCAGTTACGTTACAAAAGCATATTGGATAATTAAGGGTTAATGTGTAATTAAACATAGCATAAGTTCAAGTGCAAGTACATAGCTAAACTTGTTTAGTATTCGTTATTGAGTGGGTTATCTATTTTTAAATGGATATCATTGAAGCTATCGCCTATTTAATAAGTTTTGTGTTTCTTAAATAATAGGGTTTGCCCGCAAAATAGAAGATTTGTCACCAAAATGTAGTCACCAAACAATATAAAATCAATTTCACAATAAATCACCAAAAATCATGGAGATATCTGGTCTAGTACCAAATAAATGATTTTGTATGTATTATAATAGGTTTGTCCTAATAAGTATTAAATCAAACAAATTTAAAGAGATCACTAATAAATTATATATTAAATCACTAGAAAATTTCATAAAGTTTCAAAAAAATGTTGGGTTGTCATCATCATCGTTTCAACCAAAATAGTCTACTACTTAACTGGACATATGCCTCTCCCAAGGATCTTAATATCCACACGTAGTAAAAACATATTTAAAGAAAATTTCTAGCAGAAATATAAATAAAACACTTAATTAAAATCAAAATAATCAATATTTATTGTTAAAAACAATAATCACTGAATAATCAGCGCTGGTTTGGATTTTGTAGGTAGGTACGTTTATGTATGTATGTATGTAGAAATCCTTATTTAATTATAATAAACTTTGTTTTGTGCTTTTCCATGGTAGTAAGTAGATTTTGTCACTCACTTTTTACTTTTCCGAACCAAACTAAGCGTTATTGACATCTAAATCCAACTCGTGTTAGGTATAAACGTTACAACAGTAGAATAAGACGCGCTTAAAAAAGGTAGTGATTTTAATTTATTATTTTTAGTTTAATGGTTTATGTTTTAGATGTGTTATATTCATTTGTGGTAATTACTAGTAAAAACATTTCTGTTCCACCCTGTGCCTTCGTCTGTGCACTGTGTGTAGTGCCTTATATCATCGAATCATGGTTGATTTTACAAAAAGTTTTTAATGAACAGTACATACTTTTTTATAAGATTTAATACTCCTTTGTATTTATTTTTTGTCAAAAGATATTCGGCGTGTCATTGGCGTCTGTCAAGTGTCAAGTCATTAAATTAAATTAAATTCTGAATTGAATTTCCACGAAATATATTTTAAATTACATTTAGTGCTCCTAAAGTGCATGCTCATACAAGTTGTATAAAGCTGTATAAAATTAAAACAGCAGAAAGAGTTCAAACTCTTGTTCATGCAGATATATGGACCAATCGTGTATTTCTTATTCTGAGGTTCTATGACATTCTGTGATGTACTTATGTGAGTCAATAAAATTGATTGGAACTATCTTTGCCTTCTGGATCTGTTTGTTAAAGTTCCTTTTCGGCTACAGCTACAAGAGAACGAGAAGATAATCTGAGACTATGAATCTGTATTTCTGGGACTGAACTAAGTGTATTTCTTATTTTGAAGTTCTTAAATATAAAATTTTCGTTTAACTACAGTTTTATTGTAAAGTACCCATTATTATTATTATTGCAGGTTCTGATAGCTACTATACAGCGCATACTACCTACCGACCGATTATAAAGTATCGATTAACGATTATCGATTAAAGTGCATCGATATCTCGTTTATGTCTAGATCTATGCGATATTATATAGCCTGTGGACATTTACGGTCATTAGAAATCACATCACTATGAGTATCTCACTCTGAGTTTTTTCTTTTCCTTTTTTTTTGTCAGTCGACGAAAAAGTATCCAATCAATTGAAGTTAGTGACGTTTGCCTTCTTTGTTGTTCCTAGTCCGGTATCTTCTACGTAGTATTATTTGATCAGTGCCGACGACATTTGATGTGCGTGATAGAACAATATTACGAGCAAAATACCAATATTTATTAATTTTCTGGCTAAAAAGTAAGAAATATATGTAAGATTGTTGCATAAATGTTCATGCAAAACACAGAAAATGGGAAAATAAGAAGATTTTCTCTTTTCAGTCGCGTGCGAAGTGATAATTGCTAGACAATTTGTACGATTAAAATTTACTTGCTTTGGAAGGAAAACAAAAGAGGATATAACTTTGATTCGTCAGACAAGTAATACTTTTCTTCTCCCTGACAACTTGTTCTAATTAAGGTGTCCGTGAAGTTTGGTAATTATCTTTGCACGGAGTTATGGGAAGATTTGGCTCCTAAAACTTGCAATGGATACTCTGTTCCTCTGAAGGTAGGTTACATTTTATAAGGAGCTTCATGTTCATGTCTATTAGTACTTATTGTATATTACAACATCCATTATGTAAACTAATGTTAACCTAACCATTTTTAGGTTATCTCTTCATTAATTGTTGCTGGATGGCCATTATCAGTGAGCAAATGATAATGAGGCCAACCAGTGCATTGGGCAGACAACAGTCAGCTAATATTTCCAACATTGTGTGACAGCTGTTTAATACAAGGTAAAATAGTGATTATTACTTGTATAACCTATTACCTAACTGTTAAGCATTTTGAAATGAAATAAATGTTTATTTGCTTTTGAACAGGGTGTACTGAAGATTCACAATGAATTATGATCGCCTATTCAGCCATTAACAATAGCATGCAAATACAAATACAATTATTTTGAAAATACAGGATATCTTACTCAAGTATATATTTAACGTCGATGAGTTACTAATTGCTGACCCCCTTTCCCATCCCATTTGTATATAAAAGCTATAAAAGTAATATACAAATAAGATATTCCTATTAAAGGTAGCCAAGCAGGACATTAAGAAACCATGAATATTTAATAACAATAATCAAAGAAAGGAATAATAAATCTGTTGATTTAATTTAAACTACTGATACGTGAAAAATAATATTAGTGTATGTTAGTTGATAGGTACTGATGACTCCCTTACAGTTATTTTATGCTTAATTGTTATTTAAATACACATATCTAACAAATTTTTTTCTAGACAAATTAAAATGGATAACCCTCCCCGGCAGTCCACATGAAAGGAACCAAGTTACACAAACTTGGAGACACTAAATTTGGAGATCCTAACTTTAAAACTGACAGACTTTCATACAAACTTTTAACCCCCATATCAGCCCCCTGAGGGGGTGAATTTTGTGAAATCCTTCCTTAGTAGGTGCCTACATCATATGAAGAATACATTGCGAAATTTCAAGTATCTAGCCCAAATGGTTTGGCCATTGCGTTGATACATCAATCAATCACTTTTGCCTTTCATCTATTCTTATATATGATAGATTACAATACTCATTTTGTTAACTAGTATTCACCATTTTACAGGTCATCTCTTCATTAAAAATATTGCTGGATGGTCATTACCCATGAGCAAACACCAATGAAGCAAGCATGCATTGGGCGGACAACTTTCAACAAATCATTTTTTTTCATCAATGCGACTAATGCTACTTAGCTGTTAATGCAAGGTAATAGTGCTCCCTATTCTCTTAGGCTTAAAGTTATAACGCTGTTTAGTTCACTTTTTGTCTGGCATTTAGATTTTAGTAGCAAAAATATTAATTTCTTTGTACAATCTTGAAGTCCAGAGTTTGATTATCAGTCTTTTAAATGTACAAAATTAACATTTCTATAATATCGTTTTGGGTGTGGATATTGTTGGTTCCAGTTCCTAAAACAGCGAAAGCACTTAGCTTTCGCTGCTTAGGATCAAATGAATGTGTGATGTTGTCAAATAAAATAATGACTTGGTAGCCAATAAGGTAAAGGGTTTGTGACGGAAAAATAAAAAACTCTATTACTTAATAAAAAAAGTAATTATAAATCATTTATTAGTTTATATAATATTTACATTATTTTATAACCACATTTACACCACTAAAATATAATTAATTTTGTATTATATATCTACTAGTATGCATAGGTCACTTTTAGATAAATAAGCAATATTATAATAATATGAAATTATGTCGAAAACAATTTTATTTACAAAATACTGGATTCTAGAAGATATGGACTAGAATATTCATTTATTTTGTAATAAGTAATTTAAAAAAGACAAAAATGAACAATTAGGTAAATATTGTCATGGAAAATTATTATACATTTTATACAAATTGTTATAAAACAAACTTTTTTATGTAAACAAATGATATTTGGAGTTTTTCAAAATCAGTCTTTTTTATTATACTTCTATCAAATCAACAAATAAAAATGAAATATAAAATAATCATTGATATGAGCCAAATTTGAAAAACCATGCAACCTTAGAAATTATAATTTAATGATTAAAATAACCTACTAAATAAATCTTTAATAACAATAATAACATTAAAAGTACATTTCATGAGTAAACCTTTTATTTTTCAGGGGACTGCATATCTTAATACACTGGAGCCATGGTTTCCGACTCCAATAATGAACTCAGAGGTTATTTTTCCCGAGGTCCCATAAACTGCATGACATTGCTCAACAAGCAATGTAATTGAGAGGACAAATGGGTCTGGGGCTTGATAGGTGCCTGCCTGCAATATAGCCTAGACAAGGCATCATCCACATCCTGTTACAAAATAAAATTATGTAACAAATTACAATACTTGTTATTCTTTAAAGTATTATTTGCACAAAGTATTAGATTTACTTGTTTCGAAAAAATAGCAGTGCATTGCTGTATTAAGGCTGAAAGATTATGAAGAGGAAAAACATAATTTTTTGGTCTGCCCTTCTCTAATATTTGTACCTAGTAATAATCATTATGATTATAATAGACTTTGTAACTTAACAGAAACAACTTACTTACCACTTTTCATTGGTCTATAGAGTTATCTATCCGGCAAACTCACTTCCATTTCCCCATTCACAGTTTTTAGTCAACCGACCCAACCCGATGATGATGATGATGATGACCCTGTGGTCCTATAAATTTCCCATGCGCGAATCAGGGACGAGTTGCCATATTATAAGGCAGCAGCCGCAGTTCTAAAACGCAAAAGAATTGATTGAGTTAACTGAGAGACAAACATATAAGCAATTTTCAAATTGCAAAGTTTTAACAAGTACTAAAATACGAAGTATTAAACGAAACTTACCTTGATTCTCCTGACATTACTTGAGGTAATATGTAATTTCACGGCAAAACTCGTAATTACTCTGATAATGAATAAACAAAGCAAAATATTTTATAATTTAATAAAATTACAATAACTTTGTGATTGTTGTAAAATAGAGATGTGTCAAAGTTTGGTCCACTGATCAGTTAATCACTGAAGTCCACAGATTACACAGTTGGTCAAAAGCAAGGATCTATAAGTACTACGTCAAAAGTGAAAAAGGTTGCACAAAAAAAAGAAAAAGAATGAATGGAAAATGAATTATGATTGAAAAACAATTTAATACACTGGCAGCATCGTGATACGACTTATCATACCATATCCCGTATTATACCTATCCTATCATATCGTGTCGCTACTACGTTAGTGCTCGCAAAATTGGTATATATCGTGGTGTAGATATGATACTATATCGTTTATCATATATCGTGTTTTGTTAGCGTGCTAGGGGGGCAGCCCCCCTAGCACTAACGTAGTAGCGACACGATATGATAGGATATAATACGGGATATGGTATGATAAGTCGTATCACGATGCTGCCAGTGTATTAGATTGTTTTTCAACCATCATTCATTTTCCATTCATTATTTTTTCTTTTTTTTTGTGCAACCTTTTACACTTTTGACGTAGTACTTATAGATCCTTGCTTTTGAAAAACTGTGTAATCTGTGGACTTTAGTGATTAACTGATCAGTGGACCAAACTTTGACACATCTCTATCAATCTCTATTTGAGAACAAACTTGAACAAACAAACAATAGAAGTTATTGTAATTTTATGAAATATTTTGCCTTGTTTATTCATTATCAGAGTAATTACGAGTTTTGCCGTGAAATTACATATTACCTCAAGTAATGTCAGGAGAATCAAGGTAAGTTTCGTTTAATACTTCGTATTTTAGTACTTGTTAAAACTTTGCAATTTGAAAATTGCTTATTTGTTTGTCTCTCAGTTAACTCAATCAATTCTTTTGCATTTTAGAACCGCGGCTGCTGCCTGATAATATGGCAACTCGTCCCTTATTTCCCATGGGCGAACCCATGGGAAATTTATAGGACCACAGAGTCGGTTGAATGAAAACTGTGAATGGCGAAATGGCAGTGAGTTTGCCGGATAGATAACTCTATAGACCAATGAAAAGTGGTAAGTAAGTTGTTTCTGTTAAGTTACAAAGTCTGTTATAATCATAATGATTATTACTAGGTACAAATATTAGAGAAGGGCAGACCAAAGAATTATGTTTTTCCTCTTCATAATTTTTCAGCCTTAATACAGCAATGCACTGCTATTTTTTCGAAACAAGTAAATCTAATACTTTGTGCAAATGTTATACTTTAAAAAATAACAAGTCTTGTAATTTGTAACATAATTTTATTTTGTAACAGGATGTGGATGATGCCTTGTCTAGGCTATATTGCAGGCAGGCACCAATCAAGCCCCAGACCCATTTGTCCTCTCAATTACATTGCTTGTGGAGCAATGTCATGCAGTATATGGGACCTCGGGAAAAATAACCTCGGTGTTCATTATTGAAATCAGAAACGATGGCTCCAGTGTGTTAAGATATGCAGTCCCCTGAAAAATAAAAGGTTTACTTATGAAATGTACTTTTATTGTTATTAAAGATTTATTTTGTAGGTTATTTTAATCATTAAATTATAATTTCTAAGGTTCCTTTGGCTCATATCATTGATTATTTTATATTTCATTTTTATTTGTTGATTTGATAGAAGTATAAAAAAAAGACTGATTTTGAAAAACTCCAAATATCATTTGTTTACATAAAAAAAGTTTGTTATTTAACAATTTGTATAAAATGTATAATCATTTTCCATGACAATATTTACCTAATTGTTCATTTTTGTCTTTTTTAAATTACTTATTACAAAATAATCAATATTCTAGTCCATATCTTCTAGAATCTAGTATTTTGTAAATACAATTGTTTTCGACATAATTTCATATTATTATAATATTGCTTATTTATCTAAAAGTGACCTATGAGTGAGTACTAGTAGATATAAAATACAAAATTAATTATATTTAGTGGTGTAAATGTAGTTATTAAATAATGTAAATATTATGTAAACTAATAAATTATTTATAATTACTTTTTTTACTGAGTAATTGAGTTTTTTATTTTTTCGTCACAAACCCTTTACCTTATTGGCTACCAAGTCATTATTTTATTTGACAACATCACACATTCATTTGATCCTTAGCAGCGAAAGCTAAGTGCTTTCGCTGTTTTAGAAACCGGAACCAACAACATCTACACCCAAAATAATATTATAGAAATGTTAATTTTGTACATTTAAAAGACTGAGAATCAAACCTCAAGATTGTACAAAGAAATTAATATTTTTGCTACTAAAAACTAAATGCCTGACTAAAAGTGAACTAAAAAGCATTATAACTTTAAGCCTAAGAGAATAGGGAGCACTATTACCTTGCATTAACAGTTAAGTAGCATTAGTCGCATTGATGGAAAAAATGATTTGCTGAAAGTTGTCTGCCCAATGCATGCTTGCTTCATTGGTTTGCTCATGGGTAATGACCATCCAGCAATATTTTTAATGAAGAGATGACCTGTAAAATGGTGAATACTAGTTAACAAAATGAGTATTGTAATCTGTCATATATAAGAATAGATGAAAGGTAAAAGTGATTGATTGATGTATCAACGCAATGGCCAAACCATTTGGGCTAGATACTTGAAATTTCGCAATGTATT
Source organism: Anania fuscalis (assembly GCA_950371115.1). NCBI lineage: Eukaryota > Metazoa > Arthropoda > Insecta > Lepidoptera > Crambidae > Anania > Anania fuscalis. The sequence goes on from OX493330.1 coordinate 13,869,008, forward strand.
CTTCATATGATGTAGACACCTACTAAGGAAGAATTTCACAAAATTCACCTCAGGGGGCTGAAATGGGGGTTAAAAATTTGTATGAAAGTCTGTCAGTTTTAAAGTTAAGATCTCCAAATTTAGTGTCTCTAAGTTTGTGTAACTTGGTTCCTTTCATGTGGACTGCCGGGGAGGGTTATCCATTTTAATTTCAGTCTAGAAAAAAATTGTTAGATATGTGTATTTAAATAACAATTCTGTAAGGGAGTCATCAGTACCTATCAACTAACATATAAGTACTAATATTCTTTTTCACGTATCAATAGTTTAAATGAAATCAACAGATTTATTATTCCTTTCTTTAATTATTGTTATTAAATATTCATGGTTTCCTAATGTCCTGCTTGGCTACCTTTAATAAAAATATCTTATTTGTATATTACTTTTATAGCTAGTGAAACAAATGCTTAACAGTTAATAGGTTATACAAGTAATAATCACTATTTTACCTTGTATTAAACAGCTGTCACACATTGTTGGAAATATTAGCTGACTGTTGTCTGCCCAATGCACTGGTTGGCCTCATTATCATTTGCTCACTGATATTGGCAATCCAGCAACAATTATTGAAGAGATAACCTAAAAATGGTTAGGTTAACATTAGTTTACATAATGGATGTTGTAATATACAATAAGTACTAACAGACATGAACATGAAGCCCCTTTTAAAATGTAACATACCTTCAGAGGAACATAGTATCCATTGCAAGTTTTAGGAGCCAAATCTTCCCATAACTCCGTGCAAAGATAATTACCAAACTTCACGGACACCTTAATAAGAACAAGTTGTCAGGGAGGAGAAAATCATTACTTGTCTGACGAATCAAAGTTATCTCCTCCTTTGTTTTTCTTCCAAAGCAAGTAAATAACAAAATTTTCTAGCAATTATCACTTCGCACGCGACTGAAAAGAGAAAATCTTATTATTTTCCCATTTTCTGTGTTTTGCATGAACATTTATGCAACAATCTTACAAATATTTCTTACTTTTTAGCCAGAAAATTAATAAATATTGGTATTTTGTTCGTAATATTCTTCTATCACACACATCAAATGTCGTCGGTATAATAACATGAACAAATGTCAAAAATCGATAGGGTCGCGTTTTATATCCACTGATATATTATACATGCTCAACTTTTCAGAAAATCACTGACATACGTGCTCGCTTTTTAATCAATCATATCGTATCGTAACGCGTGACGTTTCCGGCACAGTAAATGCTCGCGGTTTCGATAAAAGTTCAAGATGGCAGCTATTTATATAATATTTTGACATTTAGGTGTCGATAAACCGCTATATCGTGTCTTACGTGCTAGGGGGGCAGACTAAAGTTGGAAACATACTATCGGACGCGGCTTACGGACGCGGCTTACAGCCGCGACTGATAAGTGTGCACGGTCCTCCGGACGTTGCTTGCGGACGCCATGAGTGTGACCACTTTCAGTAGATTTCTACGTTTTTGGTAGGTTTGTGACAAAAAGGACGATGATTTAGTAGTAATTTCAGTAGAAAACCTATATCGTTTAGTAGATTTTGGAAGAAAATTCTGAAAAATAGTAGCTAATTCAAAATACAATTATCCAGGCCAAAAAAACCGGCCAAGTGCGAGTCGGACTCGCGCACGAAGGGTTCCGCACCATTATCTATAAAAACCGGCGAAGTGCGAGTCGGACTCGCGCACGAAGATTTCCGTACCATTTTCTATAAAAACGCCAAAAAAAATCACGTTTGTTGTATGGAAGTCCCCTTAAATATTTATTTCAACTTTCTAGCTATCACGGTGCACGAGATACAGCTTGGTGACAGACGGACAGACAGACAGACGGACAGCGGAGCCTTAGTAACAAGCAAAATAAATCACTTTGGTTGTATGGGAGCCCCCTTAATTTTTATTTTATTCTGGTTTTTAGTATTTGTTGTTATAGCAACAACAAAAATCATCATCTGTGAAAATTTTAACTGTCTAGCTGTCACCATAGAGAAAGAATAATACTACGTGATCATGAGATACAGCCTGGTGACAGACGGACAGAGAGACAGACAGACAGACGGACAGCGGAGCCTTATTAATAGAGCCCCGTTTTACGCTTTGGGTACGGAACCCTAATTAAGTCTTTTCCAGGTCCCGGGGATTTCCCGTAACATAATTCTAAATACGGTGATAAGCGAGTTTCTTTTTCGCACACGTAAGGAAATCGCTAGCTATCTAATAATAAACATTTTCATGCAATCAATAAGCACGTGCGAGCTCTCGCGCAGTCGGCGTCCTTCTGACGCTCGGACGCGTCCGCACCCCGTGCATACCGTCCGCGGACGTTTTCGGCTTACAGAAACATCCAGCGTGCCAGATTGCTATTGGACGTCCGAGCACTCAAGGTCAGCGCAAGGTTACGTCCGCGACTGACGTCCGATGGTTTGCACACCTTAGTGTGCAGTCAACAGCACGTCGACCTACCCCAAAAGTCAAAAATTCTCTAATAGATTTTCAACTTTAAGCCTGACATATAGAGATCATTTTTAAATGAGAAAATTTGACATTTTGTGGTAGGTCGACGAGCTGTTGTCCGTACATACAATACCTAGATTCCTTTAAGTCGCGGCTGTAAGCCGCGTCCGTAAGCCGCGTCCGATAGTATGTTTCCAGCTTGATGGACCAGACTGACGCCAAACTGAGCGTGTGCTCTAAGGATTGGATGGACATTTCAAAGTATTATTTGATCAGTGGTTTCAACACTTTCAATTCAACGTTTTATTTGATCAGTGCTAACTAATCTCAATATCTGTGATTTCATTTGTAATACGTGAATACGTGAATTGTGAAATTTGTGAACAAGTTTTTTTATTGACTTAATGATCAGTTTGGTTGGGAAGTGAATTTATGATCGTTGATTATCAAATATTTAGCAATGGGGAAAGGTTTCAATAATTACATGTGTAAGAAATTCTTCCACCCTGCATCGCGAGACAATTTGAAACGAGTATGTATATTGCATTCACATAAAATAACACATGAAAACGTCTTGTTACAATGTTATCCTTATAATAACAATTATCTTTTATTTAGGTATGGATGGCAGAGCAGAAAACTGAAGCCTACAAAAAAAAACAAGAAGAACTACGTGTACAGTATGAAAAAGAGCAAGAACTGCATGAAAATAAGTATGAATATAATTCAGCGAATGTTGAATACTGTTAGACCCTTTTTACCAACATATTGAAACACAACACCTTTCTATGATCTAACTTTAAGATTATGAAACATTTATATTATAGATACAGATATGAAACAACAGAAATAAAAACAACTTCTATGGAAATTTAAAAAAGGTTCCAGTTTGTCATTTTCAGCTGGGACACACTTAGAATACAATTTTCTGCACAATATTAGTACAACAGTGACATCCTTGAAATCATTTTTTGACGAAATTATATAAGTTACATTATTGTTATTTATTTTATATTCTGATATTGTTGAAAATAGACATAACCACATTGTTTACAATATTAGACAAGACAAAGAAAAACAGACATTTAAATATCTATTTTTTTTTAAAAGAATAATGAACACCAAACTAAATTGTCTAATTTTTCTATTACAGGGCTCTTCTGAGTAAGGATAGCAAAGATAAATTAAGCTTAAATTTTATGTATGAGCCACCACCTGGTGTCAAAAAAGAAAGAGAGAGGGAGGATAATGAGCCAGAATATAAATTTGAATGGCAACGTAAGTACAATGCGCCAAGAGAGAGTTACTGTAAAGGTGACAATGAAATCAGAGATCAACCCTTTGGCATTCTTGTCAGAAATGTGAGATGTATCAAATGCCACAAATGGGGACACATAAATACAGGTAATTATCTGATATAACTATTTTAACCTTGACCTTTAAGTAAAATATAATTATCTGTTTTTTTTTACCTAATTATCAACATATTTGCCTTTATAGATAAAGAGTGCTCTATGTACTCATTGTCCATGAGTGAAGCTCGTGCTCTGCAAGCATCAACCTCTGCCCCAGAGGAGGAGGAATCAAAACCAGATGTGCCAACACTCATGCAACAAATGCGAGATACTGGGCTTGTGATGAAACCAGGTGCTTTACCTCTATCTGCAACAAAAATTGAAGATAATGACTCTTCTAATCTCACTGAAATGGACCTCATCAGTCAGCTTACCAAAAAGCAGAAAAAGAAGTTATTAAAGTAAGTAAAGTAGAATCTCACTCACTCATCCAGCTGTTCAATGCCAAATTCGGTAGAACATGAGAACTCATAACTTAATGTACATCCACTATAACCATGTTCTGGACAATTAAAGATTTCATTTCATTTCAATACACATCCAGTTATCCAGCATCCCACACCACCAATCCTTCAATGGCCTTATTACAAAAAACAACAGACTAGGTTTAAACACTACTGTCTAAAGCTTAACCAACCAATTTTAATTGTAAGTCATTATTACCAAGCAGAGTTGTTAGTGATAATTGTCATTGATAATTATCTCTACAAAGTATCTAAAAACACTAACAACAAACATAAAAATACAACTAACGAAAAAAAAGTGAAAAATATTATGAGATTTATAATATTTTTTGTTAAGCTTTTGTGATCTGCGATCAGTCATTATGACTTTTAGCCAATTTGTTGTTTGATATTTGGCGTTTAGGACTGAGTCCTTCTACGACCCGCGTCCATCTTAATTGCAGTCAAACTTTTTCTATGACCTGTCTTCTTTTTACCCGGCAGCGGCGCGGCCGGCAAGGTGCTTGGTAAAATAGGTACTGGATTAACGATTAACGGACTTAGGGTAATTTAACGGACGTTAAGGAGCCCGTAACATTTTTTAAAGTTAATCAGTTAGTTGAAATGTTAACTACGTTAATTAACGATTAACGGATTTACGAGTTAATGCCCAGCTGTGAATATATCAATAGATTTGTCTCAATTGTGGGAGTGACAAGGGGTATGTTATTTCCCAAAATTCCCGCGGGAACAGAACTTACTCGGGAAAAACGGATCTGCAATATTGATAAACCGTTTTTAAAACTTTCTTTTATTAACTAAGTAAAAAATACTTTATTTTCCAAAATTGCTTCGGGAACAGGCAAAAAATACACTGAAAAAATAATAAGGAAAAACCGTTTAATGGATTTCAACATATGATATGTCATTAGATTCTTCTCAGTTGTGGGAGTGACGTAGGCTATGTTATTACCCGGAATTCCTATTGGTACATGAATTAAACTGGAAAAACCGATTTCAGATACTACTTACACAAGTTAAAACCTTTTTTTTTAACCGACTTCAAAAAAAAAGGAGGTTCTCAATTCGTCTGAATGTTGTTGCGATTACGCCGACAATTATGGACCGATTTCAAAATTTTTTTTTTAGTTTGAAAGGGTATACTCCCGAGGTGGTCCCATTTACACCAAGTCAGATTCTGATGATGGGATCCCTGGGAAATCGAGGGCAACCCTCAATTTTTATAGGCACCCATAATGTTTTGCATATATTTTCTGACTCAATGCTGATTTTTGGGTCTGCTAATCATCATGTCATGTTGCTGACCTGATGATGGAAGCCACAGAACTCCTTAACGGATAGGAGTTAGAAGATTATACTGCAATTTGTCGACAGAACGTATTTCGCAGCGTGTTGAGCAGACGTGGAGCTTATGAGGTACCAGACCGCCAATTTTTATTTACTGGGGGCGTACCCGCACACCCAGTAACGAAAAAAAAATTAAAAGTTCATTTCTTAAATTGACTTGGTATTTGACGCAAGACCTTATCCTATGGTTACGACACCAAAATAGCCACCGTTCTGGTTGGAGTGTAGGAAAACCCTTTCCTTAAACTTACAAATTTTCGTCGAAAAATTGACCCTATATAACACCTTATTTTTATTATACCATTAGATGGGGGGTCCATAGAGGACCAACATTAGTTAAGGTTACTTTGCTGTAAAGTCATTTTTGGCGGAGTTAGGAGGGGAAAAATAGAGGACTTAACACTTAAAATTGTGAAATAAAATAAGTTTAATAAAAAACTAAAAACCGACTTCAAAATGAAACTAAAAAGCGAAAAATAATATTCCGACTCCAAAAAAGAACTGATTACGTATGTTTTAGTCAATATTATTTTCCGCTTTTTAGTTTCATTTTAAAGTCGGTTTTTAGTTTTTTATTAAACTTATTTTTTTCAATGAAGCGTTACAAATAAGACTTTATAGTTCATTTAAAAGTAGTAGTAGAACACAAACTAAACAGTCAAAAATAAAATTTATTAATAAAAAAAATAAAAAAAACCCGACTGCGTAAAAAGTAAACCTAAAAGATGAAAACAAGATTTAAAGAATCAATTTGCAGACTTTGCAGTCGGAGGCATCAAATCCATTAACAGCATCATGATGATTCAAGACTTGGTATGCATTGAATTAGTACCTAATTAAGTAATTTAAATCCGTGTAGAAAAAGTCGAATCAAGTAACATAGATTTGATGCCTCAAACTGCAAATAGATTCTTTAAATCTAGTTTTCATCTTTTTGGTTTACTTTTTACGCAGTCGGGTTTTTTTTATTAATTAATTTTATTAACCTGAAAGTTGCGGTATTACTCAACAGTGCTCGCGCAAGAGGGTTTGTGTGCTTTTTCAGACGATCTAAGTAGTTGAGTCCTCTGCGTTCTATTTCCTCGTCTACAGTTGGGGCTTCCAGGTAGTAGGCATAGATTTCTGCATTCGTTGTATACCACGGACCATTAGCTATGGTATGCAGAATTTTGCTTTGTGCAGTTTTATAATTGCAAACATTTTTTTTACAATCTATTTAGTGAAATAAGTATTCAGCTATTGTTTGATTTTCACTCAACAATCCAATTATTGAATTAAAAAAAATAAGAGACGTTAATATGTAAAGCAAAGATAATTATCGGGTAATTATCATAATAATTATCAAGGAAAATAATAGGCTATTTGACACTTTTATGGAATAGGTCTTAAATTGTTAATTACAGTTCCATTAAACCGAAAAAAATATTTATATATTTTTTTGAGACTAAGAAAACTACGTAACTTTGATATTAAAATTATGTTTTTTAGAAACAGACAAAAACGCTGCCGGCCATGTTAATCTATAGATTATCTGTGCTTTGACATCAGTTCAATTGTAAAATTACCTACAAACTAATTTCTCAGAATTAATTTTATAATGATTCCATAAAGTTTACATATTAAATATATAAGTTGATTTTTGCAAAGATCACTTCGATGTAAGTAGATACTCATTTGACAACTATTTTAATTCCAGTAATATAAATACTAGTATTTAAGTTATGTGTGCCAATAAGTACTTAATTGTTATATAAGGTGTAAGTGAATTAGTGTCAGATATTTTTAGGAGTAACTTAGACTATCACATGGATCACATATAAGATAAATTTAAAATTATAGAACAAACTTTAATTCACGCACCAAGTAATATGATATTATGATGAACAATGTAATATGATTATTTGAGTGCATAAATGTAATTCTGGAGAGATTATGAATCGGCTAGCGTTGTGTAGTAGTCTACTTGTGATGTTTGGGTTCATGTACAGGATGATGTAGATTTTTTATTTTAAAACTTTTTTTTTTATTATTTTTAAAATTTGTTCTATAATTTTAAATTTATCTTATATGTGATCCATGTGGTAGTCTAAGTTACTCCTAAAAATATCTGACACTAATTCACTTACACCTTATATATGTTTGATTACTTTATAGTTACAAGTCAACGTTTTGTGTAGAATAATAATTATGGAATACAATTTAAAGGAAAGGAACGAAGAAAACATAAGCAATATGTGAAAGTAATTTTGCTTTCTAGATTTCTGACGTCACTATCATCATGATCATGGCGGAAAGCGTTTTCGGGTTTTCAAATTATAGTTTAAATATATTATTTTAAAAATTGAATTTAACCTTTAATTTTGTGTATTAAAATCAATGTATTAAGGTTCCTTAAGTCTAAACCTTATTGAAATAATTATTTGATAATTAATTTTTGATATGTGTCAAGTAGCCTATTATCATTATAATTAACAACCCTGTTACTGAGACATATCTGATGTGTCAATATTTTAAATTGGTTGTTTTTTTTACATCATTTAAACCTAGTACTATAGTTCGGCCGTTCAGAGAATGCGTTCCTGACACCTATCAGTTAGTCACGACTAATGATGGGCACAACATAATACTGAGCTCGTTACCGTTCCTCCAAAATGAAACGCCACGTTATTTTTAAGATTATTTTCGTTTTAAATTGGCGGAATCATTTGAAATTTATATTTTAGTAATTTAAGTGGAAACTAAAAAAAGGTAATTTTAATATAATAAAATTGTTTTATTTATTTTTTGTTACAAAGTTACAATCTGTATTTATATGCAATAAAGTACATTGAATTGAATGTGCATACAGAATATTAATCAGACTCCGATTCGCTTGAGGAGGTGGTGTCTTCATCATCATCTTCGCCTACATGTATAATTATATTATTATCAATAACAGAATCAATCCTGCCGGTCTAAAACGGCCGCATTGGATGTTTCATATTCCGTTCATAAAATGTTTCATTTAGCAAATCTTAAAATGAAATGTTATTTGATGAATCATAAAATGAGCCTCGAACATTTCATATTTGCAGTTCATCTAATTTGTCAGTTTTGTATGGAAATTCGTAATATGGTCCACTTATTATGAAAATAGTAATTCATATTAAATGTCAACTTGGTGAACCACCATTTTAATGTTATTTTTATTATTATTTTGTATTGATATTTGTAGAATACACAAAACTTGAGTATTTTGAAACATTTTGTTCCTTTGTGTTGTTAAAAACATTAATTATCACAAAAACCGTAAAGTAAGATTGGACGCGTCACTATATTTTTTTAACGTCATCAAATATGATCCATTTGATGAAATGAATTGCATATGATTCATTTATTAATGTGGCCGTTTTAGGGTTTGCAAATCATTTCCGCTACATTTCACTAAATGAATCAGATTAAAAATGAAACATCCAATGCGGCCGTTTTAGTAGACCCGCTGATATCTCGGTCAAAATGTTCCATAATCAGGTTTTTAGTCATCTCAACAACCTTTGCCCAGTCATCTCTAGTGTCTTCCCCGCAGGCTTCTTTTAATAGGGTCATCATCTTTTTCATGCTGAATGGCGGGGAAGTATTGTGGCGGGCGGCGTAACCCTTCATTTGAGCCCAGATTAGCTCAATCGCGTTATATTGGCAATGATACGGTGGAATTCTAGAACGCGATGACCATACTCCAGAGCCAGTTCATCGATTTCGTATCGCATATTTGCCGCTTTATTTTCTAGAACTAATTTATTTAAGCCGATGTCAGTTTGAAAAGCAGAAACAGTCCATTAAACGAAAGCCGGGTAATCCAATAAAAATAGATCGAAAACACTTGAAGAACGTGGTCTATGCACACGAAACGACAACAGACGACTGTTTTAGCGTCACAAAATGGCGGCCCATAACGCCATTTGGGGTTACCATTTTCAACCTAAATATAAAAATGCTACTTTCTTTCGCGCGTTCGGTTTGTTCATAGTTTTATTTTTATATTTAATAAAAGTTATCATATAGTCCATTATTTTCAAATTCTTAAAAAGAAAAACAAAACGTATTATTTTATAAACTATAACTGTATAAGAACAGATTACGATACTGTTATTGCCTGTTATTGTTAGCACAGCACTACAAATAATAGCGCAGTATAGATTTAGAAAAATATTGTTTACCAAGTTATTTGACACTCAGTTTGGCACAAAATTATAAAATTCATTGATTATTGATATAATAATGTTGTTTTAATGCTCATCAATTGTTAAAACGGTAAACAACCAGCAAAAATATTTTTATCGTAACTGCAACGCCATTACAAAGTTACGTCGTCAGTTCAATCGCGACGTGTCAGGAACGCATTCTCTGAACGGCCGAACTATAGTACCTATATCTTTTTTGTAATAAGGCCAAAACTGTTTAAGACGGTACTGCACGAAATTGTGAAAATTAAGGTAATTTTAAATAACTTTTTCTAGACGCTGAATTGATGAAATACATTAAAACCACTTTTGTAGGCTAGCCTGATCCTGGATCTAGGTCGCCGCCTTGTTGAAATTTTGCAAAAATACCTTAAAAATAAAAAAAATACACATGAAAGGTAATAACTTCTAAAAAAATTTTTTTTCTATAACTTTATCAATTTTACGCATTAAACAATGATTCTCACATGAAAATGTTTGTATTGCAATTCCGCAGACCGCCCCCTTCTTAATAATTAGTATAAATATAAAAACTATAAATATTTTAAGATTTCTTAATTTAAAACACAAACGCCTGATATATTTTAAAGGGAAACATTGCTCTTATTAATTTACTAGGCGCACTTAATTGAATGATGTGATGCGTATTTTCAATAAATTCCTTGGTGAGGTCAAGCACATGAAGCACAGATATTATTTCAAGCCAGCCTGCCAGCTGATGATCATCCCCGAATTCTTCCCCGATGTCCCCAACTAAAGGCAGCCGTGTTACAAATCTATACTTTGCAGTACATTTTAGTGTTTTTGCTGTCTTTCAACTCAAATATCATGTCTTATCCCGTACAGAGTAGTGCAAACGCAGAGCATGCAAACCAATAGGTATGTAGCTAAAACATAAAAGAGTCTATGATAATTATGGATGTCATCAATAATGTATAAATAATAATAACAATTATATATTCAATGTTTCCTTCACTTTTTCGTCAGCTGTGAGATTTATTATAAGCAAACGGTGCATATTTTTATTTCAGGCTAATTTAAAATGTTATAATACCTACTTGGAAAATAGATTTTTCTCAAGTACGTATTATAAAATTTTGGTGGTCCGTATCAGATGGGACCCGACCATTGCATACCGGGTGAGTGCTTTTCCAACTTAGCTACTGAGACGTTAGCAGAGCTGACAAATTTTTCAAGTGCCAAAAGAATCACTTTTTTTTTTAAAGCTTTTCTGATCTTAATGAATAGTTAAATATTTGTAAAAATATTTCTTTCGGATATTGATGGTATTATATCGCAACATTGATCAATAAAAAGAATTTAAACCCCGAGTAAATAAGTCAGGTATTCGGTAACTTTTTGGCCGTTCAAATTTATTACAAGAAATGTTACCTCAGTTATATTTTGATCCAATCATCATTCGCGTCGAGGAAGCGCTTGTTTTTTCATTAATGTTGCTGGGTAATCATAATCATCTTTTTAGGGTTCCGTAGTCCTGAAAAAGAACCCTTATTGTTTCGTCATGTCCGTCTGTCTTTCTGTTTGTCTGTCCGTCCGAGATTTTGCTTGGAGACTGTTGACGCTAGAGAGCTGTAATTTTTTGGAGACATTAATGTATATCAATCACGCCGACAAAACAGTAGAATAAAATGATGAAAAATACACCGTGACATGACATTTTAGTGGTTGTTTTCCCGCAGTAAAATGATTCTATCTTAGTAGTACAATAGATTGATGAAGTTTTTTTTTATTCAAATCACCTGTCGGCATTGAAATTCAAATCGCCTGCAGCGCGTGCGATGCAGTTTATGCTGTATTACTTTGTGCAGGACCTTCTTTTACTTTAAACATTTATTATGTGCGGCAGGCAGTACCCAAATACGTCACATCTCGTAAAAGAAAATGTCGTTTCTCACGCTTTCGAGTTGATGATTATTTTTTTGATTAGATAGGAACATTTATTTTTATTTAAAAAAAAAAAAAAATCCTCGCATGGATTGATAGTACTTCTGAAGGTAAATCGTTATGCCGCGGGAAAACAACCACTAAAATGTCTCGGTGTATATTTTTTCAGGATAGCTCCCATACATGTATCGTGGGGAGATGATTTTTTTCATCCTTTATCCCATCGTGTGGGGTATCGATGAATAGATCTCATTAAATGATTTTTTTTAGGAGTTGCAAAAACAATTTTTCGATTTAGGGATCCATTTGCGATACATTAAACTTTAAGTGCCAATTTTTGCTGGAGTAGTGCGTCCGCCTCATCTAAAAGCTAAACTATTGACTTGAAAAATCTAGAAAAAATCATGATTATATAGTACCTACTTTTCATGAACTTTCAAGAAAAATTATAACGGTTAAGACAGATCAGTTGGTTTATGAGTAATAGTCGTTCAACTTGGCCGTTCAAAAGTTCCTTAGAGGAAAATGTTTAAAGTGATTTAAATGAAGTAATTGCTTAAATATATTGTGGCAACTACGAAACCCTATACTGCGCGTGGCACGACACGCACTTAGCCGGTTTTTTTACTTCGTCACTGTCTACTTAACTTTTTTTATTAGTACATATTTAGTTCTTTTTTCTTTAGCGGTCTCCCAACAAGATTGAAGCTTGGGTTATGGATGATTAAAACATAACTAAGTAACATTTCTTCTAAAGTTATGGGACCAAAAAGTTAACAAATCATTTACATATGATTTTTACCTTTTTTAATCGTTTTTTAAAATTTTATTTTTATTTACTTCTTTGTTACGACCAACCCAAGGGCTCAGTCATTATCTAACATTCACTTATAATCACCATTCACGAGACCCCAAAAACGCTGTATCGGCTACCTAGGTTTTGATTACCTTACCATATTCTTTTAATTTCATTGAAATAAGACGGTACCAAATTTCAAATCGATGTGGAAGGTGGTCAGGTCCTCTCATCAACTACTAAAGAGCTGATGATCTTCAATCAAAGGGCTATTCAGGTCATGTTTACATTTCCTGCCATAAAATTTCAATATCATTGAAGTAACACGGTACAAAATTTCGAATCGATCGTACATAAGATTAATAAAAACTAAAAACCGACTTCAAAATGAAACTAAAAAGCGAAAAATAATATTGACTAAAACATACCTAATCAGTTCTTTTTGGAGTCGGTGCCAGCCATCGAGAGTTAAAATGTGTTCATTCGCGCCGACTCCAAAAAGAACTGATTAGGTATGTTTTAGTCAATATTATTTTTCGCTTTTTAGTTTCATTTTGAAGTCGGTTTTTAGTTTTTATTAAACTTTTTTTATTTTACAATTTTTAGTGTTAAGTCCTCTATTTTTTCCCTCCTAACTTCGCCAAAAATGACTTTACAGCAAAGTAACCTTACCTTATATTGGTCCTCTATGGACCCCCCATCCAATAGTATGATAAAAATAAGGTGTTATATAGGGTCAATTTTTCGACGAATATTTTTAAGTCTTAAGAAAAGGGTTTACCTACACTCCAACCAGAACGGCGGCTATTTTGGTGTCGAAACCATAGAATAAGGTTTTGCGTTAAATAACAAGTCAAATTAAGAAAGGAATTTTTAAATTTTTTTTCGTTACTGGGTGTGCGGGTACGCCCCCATTAAATAAAAATTGGCGGTCTGGTACCTCATAAGCTCCACGTCTGCTCAACACACTGCGAAATACGTTCTGTCGACAAATTGCAGTATAATCTTCTAACTCCTATCCGTTAAGGAGTTCTTTGGCTTCCATCATCAGGTCAGCAACAGGACATGATGATTACCAGACCCAAAAATCAGCATTGAGTCAGAAAATATATGCAAAACATTATGGGTGCCTATAAAAATTGAAGGTTGCCCTCGATTTCCCAGGGATCCCATCATCAGAATCTGACTTGGTGTAAATGGGACCACCTCGGGAGTATACCCTTTAAAACTAAAAAATAAATTTTGAAATCGGTCCTAAATTGACGGCGTAATCGCGTAACAAACATAAAAAAAAACAACATTTAGACGAATTGAGAACCTCCTCCTTTTTTTGAAGTCGGTTAAAAATAAGTCAGGCAGCAACTAAAAAAGAGCTGATGCTCTTTAAACGGCTGAAAAGATTTTCATGAAACATGGCTGAGAACACTTAGGATAATAATCATTATCTATGACACAAAAACTAAACGAGAATCGGTTCATCCGTTTGAGAGCTATGATACCGCAGACAGATACACAGACAGACACGTTAAAGCTATAACACCCCTCTCTTTTGCATCGGGTTCTAAAAACGCTGGCTCCGACAGCTTCTCGCTGTCAGAGCCAGCGTTTTTGACACTTGAAAGATTTCGTCTGCTCTGCAAACGTTTCGGTAGCTTAATTGGAAAAGCACTCGCCCGGTATGCGATGGTCGTGGGTTCGGGTCCGAACCCTTACACACACACTTACACACCCAAATTCTCAATTTGGTTGCGATTTAAGTACATAATTCAAATAATACTGGGGAAATAAAAATGTTTTTCATTACTACTTTTACATGGTGTGCAAAATTAAAATTTGAGAGCTGTAGAAATCCTCAAACCAGCAAAGAACTGGCATACAATCACGAGTAACATTATGTCTATAGGTATGGGAGTCGGTGCCCTAGAGTATGTCAAAACTCCTCTTGATAGACCCTGCATGTCGGCAAATCTTTAATGCTTAATGTCATGCTAAAGTATGTGAACTCTGGGAGCTGGCCAAAGAAAAAGCCATAGAGGAAATAGCAAAAAAAGGGAGCAGAGAAGAATTTAAGTGGCTATTAAAAATGGTGACGTGAATGCATGTGGCGTACCGATGATAACAGTTGTAGCCTCTTACTCCATCATGCATTTTTGGAGTAAGAGGTCGTATAAAAAAACATAAGTAACTTTATCAGAAGCTGCAATTATCATTGGCTACAGCAAAAGCTCTCTACATTGCTGTTAAAAATGAATAGTGTATGGTATGCGCGTGAGCTTGGAATTGCAATCTTGAAGTACCTAAACATGTGTGCTATAAAAATTACACTGGACATCTAACGGCACGGAGTCAACTGCCATAGTAGAAGGCTTCAAAAGTACATTAAAAACTAATTACATACTCATAGCTGATGGTATTCCGCAAATTGTGTGCCGCGGCACACTGGTGTGCTGTGGTCATTAGTTAGTATGCCTCGGAATAATAAGGTTATCCTTATTTTTAACCGACTTCAAAAAAAGGAGGAGGTTCTCAATTCGTCTGAATGTTGTTTTTTTTTGTATGTGTGTTACGCGATTACGCCGTCAATTATGGACCGATTTCAAAATTTATTTTTTAGTTTGAAAGGGTATACTCCCGAGGTGGTCCCATTTACACCAAGTCAGATTCTGATGATGGGATCCCTGGGAAATCAAGGGCAACCCTCAATTTTTATAGGCACCCATAATGTTTTGCATATACTTTCTGACTCAATGCTGATTTTTGGGTCTGTTAATCATCATGTCATGTTGCTGACCTGATGATGGAAGCCACAGAACTCCTTAACAGATAGGAGTTAGAAGATAATACTGCAATTTGTCGACAGAACGTATTTCGCAGTGTTTTGAGCAGACGTGGAGCTTATGAGGTACCAGACCGCCAATTTTTATTTAATGGGGGCGTACCCGCAAACCCAGTAACGAAAAAAAATTTAAAAGTTCCTTTCTTAACTTGACTTGTTATTTAACGCAAAACCTTATCCTATGGTTTCGACACCAAAATAGCCGCCGTTCTAGTTGGAGTGTAGGTAAACCCTTTTCTTAAGACTTAAAAATTTTCGTCGAAAAATTGACCCATTATAACACCTTATTTTTATCATACCATTGGATGGGGGGTCCATAGAGGACCAATATTAATTAATGTTACTTTGCTGTAAAGTCATTTTTGGCAAAGTTAGGAGGGAATAAATAGAGGACTTAACACTTAAAATTATAAAATAAAAAAAGTTTATTAAAAAACTAAAAACCGACTTCAAATTGAAACTAAAAAGCAAAAAATAATATTGACTAAAACATACCTAATCAGTTCTTTTTGGAGTCGGTGCGAATGAACACATTTTAACTCTCGATGGCTGGCACCGACTTCAAAAAGAACTGATTAGGTATGTTTTAGTCAATATTATTTTTCGCTTTTTAGTTTCAATTTGAAGTCTGTTTTTAGTTTTTTATTAAACTTTTTTTATATCTTATTAAATGTCAATGATTACTCAAAATTAATTTAGAACAATAATCATAGTGTACTCTTTTATTTAGATCGCCTATGTTCAATTAAACTGGCCTGTGTTTCACATTCCTTACCTAAATACCTTTTCTGCAATTTAAAGCTTAGGTTTGCTTTTTAATAAAAACAATGTTTCGTTAATTAATAATAAAGTTTATAAATATTTTTTAGAACAAAAGTTTACGTAGGTATTTTTAAACTAAATATTATGTATGATCGTAAATAGTATTTACTTCTTTACATTCATTATTTCTTTAAGAAAAATTTGTAAAGTAAACATCTACTAATATTAGTAGATGTTTACTCTCTCGTTCAGCCTCCTCTGTAAAGCTAATTTTCTATGTGTGAGTGTTTACGTACGGGCCCGATCGGCTCTTTCCGAAGTTTATCGTTCGCACGGCACCCCCTTAACTAATTATAAATCTTAACTGAATTGTAACTAATTAAGAATCTTAAGTATCTAACATTGCAAATTTGCGCATGGCTTAACTATAGTCATTTATAATTTGATTTGTTTCAGGAAATTGGAAAAACTTGAAAAAAAGAAAGATAAGAAGCACAAAAAGTCCAAACATTAAAATGCAGGTTTTGTTCTGATGCATAACAAGAAATTAATGCTAGAATCGACCTGCAAACTACAACAACTTTCGGCCAAATATTTCGCAGTTTTTGGTTCGTTCACTCCTTTGCGAAAGGTTGGTTTCGAAATTTAATATGGCTTTAGCCTTTATAGACATCTTATGTGTGTACAGTGGATACGGGGCCGAGTGCGACTGTCAAGAAGAATATAAAACTGACGTTGGACTAGAGTCCCCCTCTCCCATTCATAAGAAGATGATTATGGGCCTCTGCTGCGTGAAGATGTATAATCTGATTTTGCATTGCAGCAACCAAGTTGTTCAATATTGTAAACAATGTTAATTTTTCTTTGCTTACGAAATTATTTACTTAAAAATAAGATAGACATTTAAAAAATCTTAGTATTGTAAGTAATAAGTAAACACAAAATAATTTTTATTCTAACATTTTGCATATTTTTTTGTACAAAAACATGCTAACTTTGTTAACATTATGGGTCAAAGCAAAGGAAAACTGACTAAACACGAAAAAGCGACGTACGCCTACGCACGGCGCGCGCGGCAGCCGCTTCGCGCAACAGACCTTGATTACGGATATACTTTGCGAGTCACGCGCCACCAATGCCGCCATGGTGTACCTACCACATAAAACATTGTCTTTAAGTTTAAAAATTACCACCGGCTTGCGTATTTCGTGATAGTTCGGGTGCCTCAAAAGAATAGCTTTGATTACTTCGAAAAGTCAATGTTAATTTAATATTTGTATTACTTTTCGATCGATTTATGCGAAGTAGTTATTTTGTGGCACTCGCACTGGGCCATCTGGTCAATCAAACCATGATCATCGTTGATCGCAAAGTGCGTGCTCGACTTGACGTCTACACGTAACGTTGTTCGCATTGATCGTGGAGTCTCTAAAGTCTCTATCTTCATAAGTAGGTATGTATGTTGGCTCTTCCCAGCTTGCCCCAAACACTATCTAGTAGTATCTAGCTTATTAAGTACTTTTACGCTGACTAAATACTGTTATTAAATACTTTTGTTGTAATTTTCTTCATGTATTTAAATTATAAATAAATAACTAATCACATATTAAAGTGTAATATGTATAAAAACTAATTTTTGCATTCACAATTTTCTTCTTCGCGTGTCGAAGGCAACTAAATATTTTCATGTTACTAATACTCCGCTACGTTCACGCAGATAGCGTATATTCATAACAATGATACAGGGTTACTTTTGGACGCTTTTTGTTTTTTTTTTTTCATTTTTATAATTGGTTTGAATCAATAAAACCAAAACCGGATGTTACAGACTACATTACTTTTTAAATCCTAGACACCCACCACAACACCGATGATCGCCCAGAGCTAGACGTTGACGAAATTGAGGCGGCTCTCAAACAGCTTTTTAATGGGAAGGCTCACGGCGAAGATGGAGTCACTTCAGAACTTCTCAAGGCAGGGGGAATACCCGTTCTTATTTATTTATTTATATTTACTTATTGCAATATTGCAAAAAATCAAATCTTGGAAAACTGAAGAGACTGTTAAACTCCGTAATAGCCAATGGGACTACCTTGAAGGCGTGGGTGGCTCTGTTTTTCAAAAAAGGAAATAAAACTCTTCTAAAGATATACAGACCGATCACGTTCTTGAGCCACGTCTATAAGCTGTTTTCAAGAGTCGTCACAAATCGTCTAGCCGCAAGATTTGACGCCTTCCAGCCACCGGAGCAGGCTGGGTTTCGTAAAGGCTATAGTACCGTAGACCATATCCACACAGTAAGGCAGATTATACATAAGTCAAAAGAGTAGAATCAGCCTCTATGCCAAGCCTTTGTGGACTACGAGAAAGCCTTCGACTCCGTCGAGACCTGGGCTGTTCTGGAATCCTTACAGCGATGCCAAGTCGATTGGCGGTACGTAGAGGTGCTGAGGAGCCTGTATAAAATGGCATCGATGACTGTTCAGGTCCAAAACCATAAGACGAGACCTATCCAGTTGCTGGGAGGAGTGAAACAAGGAGATGTTACATCTCCGAAGTTGTTCACTAACGCACTGGAAGACGTTTTCAAGACGCTGGATTGCAAAGAAGCGGTTATCAATGTCAACGGCAAACACCTCATGCACCTCTGGCTTGCCGATGACATTGTCATCATGGCGGAATCGCTGGAGAATTTGCAAAAAATGCTGCATAGTCTCAACGCTGCCTCGCGACCTAGGGATAAACCTGGACAAGACTAAAATTATGTTCAATGACCATGCCATCCCCGGACCGGTCTCCGTCGAAAGCGTGGCGCTAGAGGTTGTCAAGGAGTATGTCTATCTCGGGCAAGTGCTGCAGTTAGGTAGAGATAACTTCGAGCGGGAAATCGCTAGGAGAGTGCGGCTTGTCTGGGCAGCATTTGGGAGCTGCGTCATCTTCTCGTCGTCACTGCCACAATGCCTGAAGAGCACGGTATTTGATCAGTCAGTGCATCCTACCAGTGATCACCTACAGAGCCGAAACGTGGAACATGACAGTAAAACTGGCCCACCGACTCCATGTCACTCCGCGAGCTATGGAAAGGTCGATGCTTGGGATTTTGTTAAGGGATAAAATCCGAAACGAGATCATCAGGCAGAGGACTAAAGTAAGGGACATAGTCCAAAAATGTAGCAGGTTTAAGTGGCAGTGGGCTGGCCACATTTGTCGCAAAACCAATGAAAGGTGGAGTACACGGGTTCTAGAGTGGAGACCACGCCTAGGCAAACGTAGTGTGGGGCGCCCAGCTCGATGGACCGACGACCTTAGGAAGATGGCTAGCAGTAAATGGATAAAAAAAGCGGGAGATCGTGCTCTTTAGGAGGCGGGGAGGCTTACGTCCAGCAGTAGACTGCAATAGGTTGAGATAATGATGTACGCTTGACACGCCGCGGCGCCTACGCGCGACGCGTTGCTTAGCAACAAGGCGGGCCGCGTCCTGTATAGCTTTACGTAGTATTATTTGATCAGTGGCTCGTAGCGGCAGGTAGGTAGCACGTAGGTAGTGTCATTTGTATCGGACCGTCAATGTCAGACAGAAGCACATGAGATAAAAACAAAGATGGGTCGTGACTCGTGCGTTATCTCGTAATGTAAAAACCGTAATTTGTAAAGTGGCTGAATATTTTAAGAAAAGAAAAGCAGACAGAAAGCTTTTAATTCAAAAGTGATGCGAATATTGCCAAAATCGTTGCACAGGCTACGGGGTACTCCAAAAGAACCGTGCATAGTGTAATTTCTGTGGGTTATTTATCAATTGAAAATTCAAGCTGTTTAAAGTTTCAATCGCCAAAAAAACCAAAAGTTATAAAGAAAAAACATGTTATGGATGATTTTGACCTTGGAGTTATCAGAAAAAAATTCATCAGTTTTACGATGTCGAAAAAAAATACCAAGTGTCCTAAAATTACTATAAAGTTTGAGGCAGGATGACATATTGAATTGTGCACAGGAATATATAAGACAGCTTTTACACAAAATGGGCTACCGTTACAAAAAATGCAAATCGAAGAGACTACTCCTTATAGAGCAGCCTAATATTACAGTGTGGCGGAAAAAATACCTTACACAAATCAGAAATTACAGAACGCAAAACAGCAACATATATTTTCTTGATGAAACATACATCAACGCCAGTCACCGTGCCAGTAAATGTTGGCAATCATCGTCAGAATCCGGAATTCATGCTGATATTGGGAAAGGACGGCGATTGGTAATTCTATCATGGAGATATGAACGGGCCTACTTTTTATAAGTGGGTAGATGAAAAGTTAAAAGATAAGTTACTGCCGAATTCTGTTGTTGTAATGGACAACGCGTCTTACCATAGCGTTCAGGTTGAGAAGAAGCCAACTATGTCAAGCCTCAAAAGAAAAATGCAAGACTGGTTGCTACGCCACAATGTAGAATTTTCAGGAACCATGACAAAGGCTAAACTGCTACTTCTCATCACAAGTACACAAAAAGAACCCGTGTATAGAATTGACGAACTCCTGAAAGCCCGTGGACACACTGTTCTGCGTTTACCTCCATACCATCCAGATTTAAATCCAATTGAGTTAGTCTGGGCTGATA
Organism: Anania fuscalis; assembly: GCA_950371115.1. Taxonomy (NCBI): domain Eukaryota; kingdom Metazoa; phylum Arthropoda; class Insecta; order Lepidoptera; family Crambidae; genus Anania; species Anania fuscalis. The sequence goes on from OX493330.1 coordinate 13,889,794, forward strand.
TTAAAAACAACATATCCCAAAACTATATTTATTCTTCTCTAGAAGAAAAGATAATCATATTGGATAAATTGTTTTCGGAATTCACGGCAAAAAAATGGCAGAGATGCGCTGATCATGTCCAGAAAAATGAAAATGATTACTGGAATCGCGGTTCGATAAATTAAATTTTTATCAGTTGATAAAAATTTAAATTATCTTATTAGTTAATAAGATAATACAACTAATACATTTTTATCAACTAAAGAGCCTCCGACCACCGTTCCGCCACAAGTATTGCCTTATATGTAAACGGATATCGTAAGATTTGTCCAACGTGTATTGATCTCATGTGAACTCATGCTCTTTTTTTCTCCGGCTCCCACCTCGCCGCGCATACCTCAGAGAGTGCGCAGCAGTTATGACCACGCTATACTTAACAAAGCAAACGAGTGGCAACAATTTTGTTTTGTGTTTGGAAAAATAAAGGAAAAAATGTTTTTTATTTCATTTGATGTGCTGCTTCTATAGGAAGACGTGAAAAAAATGGCGGGGTTCCAAAAGTAACCCTGTGTAATTCCCATATAAAGGATAATAATAATTCACTATAAATCAAGGCCTGCGCAGACGAGGGCCTCCTGTCCACGGAGGACAATTTAGCCTCCGAAAAGCCTGCGCATGACTTATCATAGACTCAAAGCACCGTGGTGTGCGATTATTTGGTGGCCAGCCCCCCTAGCATGAACTTTAAATGTCAAAATATGAACTTTATCAAAACAGCGAGCATGACCGTGACGTCAACGGCACGGACATGCACTCTGTTGCGACAAAAGTTCAAGATGGCGGCTATTTTATCATATTTTGACAGTTGGGTGTCGATAAATCGCTATATCATATCGTGTTTTGATGATAATGCTAGCGGGGCTGAAGTTTATTAAAACGGACGTTATGGGACTTAATCAGAGAATACGATGTGTTTTAATTAGCATATAGTTAAAGAACTCCTGCGTGCTTTTTATACGCGATGACTGATGCAGCTGTAAGCGACCTATTTTGTCGGACATAAAAGTATTCCGAGGAATGTCCCTCGTCTGCGCAAGCCTTAACCCTTAGCCAGGCTGTGAGCACATAGTGACCACATAGCAATTATTTTTTTAACAAGCGGATGCGATATATTGACCACAATATCTCATGACAATATTGACTATGAATGGGTTGATTTCTAAACGAAAAAAAAAAAGTTTGTGTGTTATTGTAACTTCTTGATAGTTCATATGTTTATTTATCCGTGTTATTGTTCGCTTTATCGTTGTATTTGTTTTTCTGTGAAATAATTACTCTCAAAGTATGTGGTCCTCATACGACCTCTGCCCGTCTGTAAAATGTGTATGCGGTCTCCATGCGGCCACTGTCTTTTCAACTATCCAGCTGATTATTAAGGGTTAGATGTCACTCACGAGATACTTTATTATATAAGAGGTTATTATCCTTAAAAAATAAAACCTTTTTCTTTATTTTAGTGTAGTTTTATTAGATCAACGACTCTAATTAACTCTGAAGCATTCACTTATTGTGATGTAGCCCTACCCTTAACTAATCTAAAAATACTTGCCAGGCAGTGGTCACATACAGACCCACACAGTTTTTTTAACCGACTTCAAAAAAAGGCGGAGGTTCTCAGTCCGTCTGAATGTAGTTTTTTTTTTTTTTTTTTGTATGTTTGTTACGCGATTACGCCGTCAATTATGGACCGATTTCAAAATTTATTTTTTAGTTTGAAAGGGTATACTCCCGAGGTGGTCCCATTTCCACCAAGTCAGATTCTGATGATGGGATCCCTGGGAAATCGAGGGCAACCTTCAATTTTTATAGGCACCCATAATGTTTGGCATATAATTTCTGACTCGATGCTGATTTTTGGGTCTGGTAATCATCATGTCATGTTGCTGACCTGATGATGGAAGCCACAGAACTCCTTAACGGATAGGAGTTAGAAGATAATACTGCAATTTGTCGACAGAACGTATTTCGCAGTGTGTTAAGCAGACGTGGAGCTTATGAGGTACCAGACCGCCAATTTTTATTTACTGGGGGCGTACCCGCACACCCAGTAACGAAAAAAAATTGAAAGTTCCTTTATTAATTTGACTTGTTATTTAACGCAAGACCTTATATCCTTTGGTTTCGACACCAAAATAGCCGCCGTTCTGGTTGGAGTGTAGGTAAACCCTTTTCTTAAGACTTAAAAATTTTCGTCGCAAAATTGACCCTATATAACACCTTATTTTTATCATACCATTGGATGGGGGGTCCATAGAGGACCAATATTAGTTAAGGTTACTTTGCTGTTAAGTAATTTTTGGCGAAGTTAGGAGGGAAAAAATAGAGGACTTAACACATAAAATTGTAAAATAAAAAAAGTTTTATAAAAAACTAAAAACCGACTTCAAAATGAAACTAAAAAGCGAAAAATAATATTGACTAAAACATACCTAATCAGTTCTTTTTGGAGTCGGTGCGAATGAACACATTTTAACTCTCGATGGCTGGCACCGACTCCAAAAAGAACTGATTAGGTATGTTTTAGTCAATATTATTTTTCGCTTTTTAGTTTCATTTTGAAGTCGGTTTTTAGTTATTTATTAATTCAAGAATATGATAAGATTAAAAAAAACAAGAAATTACTTTTTTCATAATCCTGTCATCTACCAAAATCAGTATTCAAAATAAAAAAAATCGCTAGGCCTGGCTAAGGGTTAAATAGTAGGTGAAAATGCCGCTAGGATGCCAACATAAAGCAACAAAAAATTATAACACTCATCGAACATCAAATAATTAAAGAAAGCTATTCGTTTCTCAATTAAATCCTAACCATTTGGTGATTGTGTGCACTGATAGTACTAGACGTGTACCTACTTGCGATTGAAGTCCAGTAACAGGTAGATTGAAATAAGTTAATTCCAGTTTCACAGTTAGGAATTAGTTGCACAACTACACAAGTTAGAAAGAAGGAGTATATTGACGAGTCACAGATAGAAATTATAAAAGACAAAACAAACACAAGTAAATAGTTCGGAAAGACGGTACAAGCGATACGTAACTACGCGCGATAGATATGACGGCGCATCGAGCGGCACGGGTCATGCGTAGGATTGCGTTCTCTCGACTGGCGAGCATTCGGTGCACGCGAAACCTCGATGCGCGCGTGCAGCTATAGCGCACCGATGTATACCGCCCGCCGCAAACTACGGGTATCACTCGGGTATGCTTGCGCGTTTAATATTATTTTAGTATTTATGTAAAATGTGTGTATGCAAGTGTGATGTATGAAATTAATGTGTGTGAATGATTGTTATAATGTTTTATGTATATTTAAGTATTAAATAAAATAATTAAGTGTTAGTGTTTTGTGTAATATGAATAAATATGTTATAATTATGAGTCACCCACATATCTCCCCTCCAGAGACAGGGTTAAGGGCGATAATAATCAGGAAAGCGGACTTTCCTTCCTGAACGCGTTGTCCGTGTAACTGTGGGGTCATGATCGAGGGTTTTTTGTACCGGTAGGTCAGAGGGTAGAGGTACCAGAGGTCGTATGTCACGTGACGATGGTGTTGTATCTGCCGACAGTAAGTAGGCTGGTTTTAGGCGGTCTATGCTTACTGTCGTGCTTTTGTTTTTGACGCTGATCTGGAAATATTTTGGGCCCCTTTTCAGCACTTCATGTGGTCCTGTGTAGGCTGGCTGAGGGAACCAAGTGGCGAGGTTTTTAAACACGAAGGTTTTGTTTCTGCAGTGGTGCTGTGTAGGGACTGGGCGTATATTCTGCGCGAATGACTGCATGCGAGCTGAAAAATCGGTGATGTCGGTGGTATAGCCAGTGCTTTCTTGGCCAAAAAATTCGCCGGGTAAGCGAAGAGGCTCACCAAACACCAGTTCAGCTGATGCAGATTTTAGGTCTTCTTTGAAGGCACTCCGTATGCCGAGAAGTACGAGAGGTAGTATCTCAACCCAGTTGTTGCTAGCGTGGCAGGTGATTGCTGCTTTCAACTGCCTATAAAAGCGTTCAACCAAGCCGTTGCATTGTGGATGGTATGCTGTTGTCCTGCGGTGGTCGAACCGATGGACTTTGACAGTTGCTGGAACAGTGCCGATTGGAACTGTGCACCTCTGTCGATTACGACATCAGTTGGACAACCATATCGGGATATCCAGCAAGACACGAACGCTTTAGCCACTGTTTCGGCGGTGATATCGGTAAGTGGCACAGCTTCTGGCCATCGCGTAAAGCGATCGACGGCTGTAAGAAAATACCGATAATCACCAGCGGGTGGTAAGGGGCCGATATGGTCCATATGGACGTGTTTGTAACGTGCTGAAGGCAAAGCTAGCGTACCTAACGGTGACATGAAATGTCTGTTTACCTCCAAGCGCTGGCAAGTCAAACATGCCTTAGACCACTCACGGCAATTTTTACGCATCAAGGGCCAGACGAAGCGTTGAGCGACAAGCTTGGCTGTGGCATTGGCACCTGGGTGGCTCAGCGAATGGAGGTACTTCAATACCTGCTGACGCAGTTGGATTGGGACGAAAGGCCTTAGAGCCGGTGTACTGACGTCGCAGTACAATTCGGTACGACTGCCAGGCACGTTCGTCTTTATTAGGCGTAGAGAAGATTCGCCTTTTAGGTGTGATGCTAGCTTGGGGTCTGTGGTTTGGAGCTTGGCCATTTCTTCAAGGTCAACAGGGATCTGCAGTTCATTGACGCGAGAGAGTGTATCAGCGACAACGTTATTTGCACCAGAAATGTGCTGTTTTTCGGTTGTGAACTGCGAGATAAAATCGAGATGTCTATACTGACTGACGCGGTGAGCAGTTTGTTTTTCGGTCATGGAATGCGTAACATAGAGGTTTGTGGTCAGTGTAGATGGTGAAATGAGTTGCCTCTAGCATATGGCGGAAGTATTTTATACTTTCGTATATTGCAAGGAGCTCGCGGTCGTACAGGGAATATTTTGTTTGCGTCGTGCTCAACTTGCGAGAGAAAAATGATAGGGGTTGTTAGGCTCCATCCTTACGCTGCTGTAGGACTCCACCTATCGCTGTATCAGAGGCGTCGGTGACTAGTCCTAGTTTAGCTTGTTTATCGGGATGAGCCAATAATGCTGTATCGCAAAGGCTGTTTCTACAGTCCTTAAATGCTCGCAGTGAATTTCCTTCAATGACGACAGGATGAGAACCTTTGACGGATCCGGTTAATCGACTATTTAAGGGCGATTGATTTTGGGCAGCTTTTTTAAAGAATCTTCTATAAAAAATTACCATGCCCAAAAATCGTCGGAGTTCTCTAACGGTTTTTGGTACTGGGAAATCAGCAATGGCTTGAACTCGACTGTCCACAGGTTTTGTACCCTTTTCAGAGATCTGATAGCCTAAAAACGTAACTTTTGAAGCACCGAAGACGCATTTGGCAGTGTTCACCAGAACGCCATAGTTTTTCATACGAGTGAAGAGTTGGTGCAGGTGGTCTTCATGTTCATGAGCTGATCTGCTGTACACCAGGAAGTCATCTAAATACGGATAGCAGAACTCGAGCCCACGCGTCATTTCATAGACGAATCTCTGAAAGGTTTGACCTGCGGTGCGTAGGCCAAACGTCATAAAAGGGAATTCCTAGAGTCCACAGGGCGTAGTAATGGCCGTCTTCGGAATATCACCCTCAAAGACTGGAATCTGATTGTAAGCCTTTACTAAATCTATCACTGAGAAGACCGTACAACCAGATAGACTGTGGGAAAAGTCCTGTATGTGACGAATTGGGTATTTGTCAGGTATGGTCCGTGCGTTAAGTAACCTATAATCGCCGCAAGGACGCCAACCATTGTCCTTTTTAGACGCAAGGTGGAGTGGTGACGCCCATGGGCTATCAGAAGGACGAGCAGTTCCATTGGCTATCATGGCGTCGAACTCTTGTTTGGCTATTTTAAGTTTGTCAGGGGCCAGACGTCGGTGTGAGCATGAGACAGGGGGGCCTGGAATGGTACGGATGTGGTGTGTAGTGTTGTGTTTGACGATACCCGGAGTACCAACGGGGCGTGTTATTTCCGGATATTCGGACAAAATGCGATGATATCTACTATTACCACCAGTCGAGATTTTTACACTTGAGACAAGGCAATCTGGTTTGAAAATAGAGGCCACGATGCTGACATTGGTTAGGCTATCGATTAGCTGTTGTTTACTAACGTCAACAATAAGGCGTTAAAATGAAAGAAAGTCTACACCGATTATAGCTTTCGTGACGTCAGCAATGACGAAGCGCCATGGGAAGTTACGACGTAGTCCTAAATTTAGGTTTAGCTGTTTATAGCCGTACGTGTCGATAACCGAACCATTGGCAGCGCTGAGTTGATAGGTCGTTTCAAATGGCCGTTCACGAAGTGCAGATACCGGATATACGCAAATATCACTAGCAGTGTCTATTAAAAATTGGGTATTAGTGTAAAGGTCCGTGATGAAGAGGCGACCTTTTGAGCTGCGGCAGTCGTTTGTCGCCATCACTGACTGCCCGGAGTGTTTCCCATCTTCTTGAAGTCGCAGGGCTTGACGCATTTTTGAGCTTTGCTGCCGTGTTTGTTGTGATACCAACAGACTGGGTGTCGTCGGTAGTGAGACTTCGACCGTTGTGATGGAGATCGGTCGCGTTGTCTATGGTGTCGCTCTCTGAATTGTGGACGGCGGTTGACTTGTGTCGATAGAGCGCTTACTTGTCGGGTCAACTCCGCAACCTGGCGTGTTAGCTTGTCAATAGGCGATGAAGTCGTTGCGGCGACATGCTGCGCTGGCGTTGCGATGTCGTTGACGCGGTCGGCAAGTTTAGCTAGTGCGTCTAGGGACAACGTTGTCTGAGACGCGACGATCGGCTGCATACTTGTGGGTAGTCGGCTGGTCATATGGTTTTTTGGAAATCTGTAGGTATACCGGGTCCAGCAAGGTGTTGCAGGTGCCGAAGAAATTGAGAGGGCTTGCTGTCACCCAGCTGCTCGTGCATCAAAAGTTGCTTTACCTTGTTCTCCCGTGACACCGATAACCGTTTGATGAGCTCAGATTTTAGTCGCTTATAGTCAGCAGGGCCGGTGAGAATGTCCTTAACCTTAGTACTGCCTGTCCAGCGTACCAAGTATATGATAAAATTTAGTTGCGTCGTCGGTGACACGCATAATGGCAAACTGACTCAAAACCTGGGCGAACCATATTGCTGGTTTTTCAGGCCAAAATGGAGGAATCCGAATCTGGGCGGGTGGCGGTAGTTGCGTCCTTGCATCTTCGTCCGTTTCGGGGCGGTACCGTGGTTTGGTATTGACATTCGTCCCGGTCGTGTCTTCGTCGTTTGACCTGGATATGACTCTTCAATTGTGTTCACTTTTGGCACAAATTACGTATAGCGGCGGCGCGCTAGACAGATAGGCCACTCGGAACTAAGCGTCAAAATCGTTACGCACAAATTGACAATTGCGTTTATATGCAATCTCGGACGATTCGGGGCAGTACTACAGCGGACTGACACTCACGACAGTTTACTACGCATTGATCATTGTTACGTGCGAAAAATGGATATAATCGTTTTTATTAGGTACTGCTGCAGTGTGTTTGGATGTTTGAATACAACACAAAATTGTGATTACACGTTCTTTAAATTTCCAAAATAATATTAAAAGGTATATAAAACTAGGTCTAGGTTTTCTCTTGTAAGTAAAGTAAAGTAAGTAAGTAGTAAAGGTAAAGATAAGTTTTTATAGCGATCAATCATTCATTTCATTACATTACACATTCAGCAGGAATGAGCTTTTAAATTTTACTTAAATCGTCATTGGTTTAACACCAGTGTTTTAGGTAAGCGTTGAATAAAAGATTATAAACATATTAAATTATTCATTGATTTTTTTTACATTGTCGTTGCTAGGATAAATACGCCACCTAGAAATGTCAGTATATGTCATAACAGTACCTAAGTAATGTAGTTAGTACGTATAATTTCTAACAACGCGCAGCTGCCGCCGCTGTTAAAAACGACAGTAATTGAAGAAGCCAAGTTGGGGAGAGTAATTATTGCTCTGTCTTCCCATTTAGGTCTGGACGTATGATAAGATGAATGAATAAACTAATCGTTGTATCGGTGTAATAAGGCACACTTATTTATTTCAAAAATCAGAATAGCAACCCTAGGCAGTCAGCCCAATTGTGGCAGTTGTTTTCAAGAACGGCGGGAGTGGACCTTCTGTATTTTTTCTATTTTGTGCTTTTGGGGTCACCAGTTTGGTGATTGTGTGCACTGATAGTAGTAGACGTGTACCTACTTGCGATTGAAGTCCAGTAGCAGGTAGATTGAAATAAGTTAAGTCCAGTTTCACAGTTAGGAATTGCAGTTTATTGCACAACCACACAAGTTAGAAAGAAGAAGGAATACATTGACGAGTCACAGATAGAATTTATAAAAGACAAAACAAACACAAGTAAATAGTTCGGAAAGACGGTACAAGCGATACGTAACTACGCGCGATAGGTATGACGGCGCATCGAGTGGCACGGGTCATGCGTAGGATTGCGTTCTCTCGACTGGCGAGCATTCCGTGCACGCGAAACCTCGATGCGCGCGAGCAGCTATAGCGCACCGATGTATACCGCCCGCCGCATACTACGGGTATCACTCGGGTATGCTTGCGCGTTTAATATTATTTTAGTATTTATGTAAAATGTGTGTATGCAAGTGTGATGTAGATATGAAATTAATGTGTGTGAACTGTGAATGATTGTTATAATGTTTTATGTATATTAAAGTATCAAATAAAGTAATTAAGTGTTAGTGTTTTGTGTAATATGAATAAATATGTTATAATTATGAGTCACCCACGAAATTTTTTTTATACTGTGGCTATTATTTAATTCAGTTATTAAAATGATCTCTAAATATCGTTAATAATTTGTCCGACTGCCAATACCGTTCTTAGGGTTCCGTACCCAAAGGGTAAAACGGGATCCTATTACTAAGGCTCCGCTGTCCGTCTGTCTGTCTGTCCGTCTGTCACCAGGCTGTATCTCATAAACCTTTATTATAGCTAGACAGTTGAAATTTTCACAGATGATGTATTTCTGTGGCCGCTATAACAACAAATACTTAAAATTTGAATAAAATAAATATTTAAGGGGGCCCCCATACAACAAACGTGATTTTTTTGCCGTTTTTATAGATAATGGTACCTACGGAACCCTTCGTGCGCGAGTCCGACTCGCACTTGGCAGGTTTTTATTTAATTTTTTATCAAAAAACGCCGAGATTCATATGAATTAATTTTCATGCATAACCGTAAACGCTAAAGGAGATCTTAATTTAAAAACTGACGGACTTTCATACAAACTTTGGGCCCTCATTTCACCCCCTTAAGGGTTGAATTTTGAAAAATCCTTTCTTAGTGCACCCCTAGACCTTATAAGGAACCTACGTGCCAAATTTAGAATTTCTGGACCCAGTGGTTTGGGCTGTGCGTTGATATTTTAGTCAGTTTTTTTCTTTTGTACATTACTACGACTAGCATTTGCCCGCGGCTACGCTCGCGCTAATCTAGATTTAAAAATAAGGGACAATATAAACTTTAAACTTAATCCAATTACAATATTAAAATAATACTTGACGCACATAACTAAACCGTAAAAATATATTTTTTAAGCAAATCGCTAAACTTATATTACATACGTATTGTATAGGTTGTAGCGCGAGACATCGACGCACTTTTTATTAGTCTGATAACATAGAAATAAACCGCGGTTTAAAATGTGCTCATTTCAGTGTCACTTAAGTAGTAATCATAAAAGACTTTTTAGTAAGATGTTATGACAATTACTATAAAATTACAGTTTATAGACAAAGGTAACAGTAATTATTTTAAGATCTGTGTTACAATTCATGATAATGGGTAGAGTTGTTAGACGTGAAAGCGTAACAAAACAATCAACAAACAAAGTCACTTAAGCCTTTATAAAATAAAATGAGTTAGGATTGAATTTTGTATATACCTATTCTAATCCCACAATTTCCAAAAAAAATTTGGGTAGTCATAAGTTATTCATTTGAAAAATCCCAAGTCCCTAGGTCCAGTGGTTAGGACTGCGCGTTGATATATCACCTAGTCAGTCAGTTTGCCATTTTATACAGGATCTAACGAAATTAGTTACATTCCTCTATAGGGTGGTATCTATAAATCATACTAAATACGATGCCAAAAAATAAGGTACTGTTTTATAGTCATTTTTAAAAGTTATGTTTTCTAACAAAATAAATCAATAAAATCACAGTCAATCCTGAAACACTCTGTATCTTTTCCAACACATGTGCAAGCTGTAGTTTACAGATTGTGTACGGTACGTAGTGTACGTACACAGCGCACACTAGCAAGTTTGTTGTGTATACTAACTGCCAAGTCAGCTGATCTGCGATTGGTTTAGCAGCACGGCCGGGCTGTCTCGTCGACCAATCACAGACCAATTGTAATCTGCTCCTCGTCATGCACACATGTATGTACCTACATGTGTGTGTAGAATGCGCTTCTTATCATAATAATTATGATTGTTATCAAACATTAAAACCAATGCCAATTAAATTAATAGCCAACATTGTTTTTTTGTTAGTTCGAACTTCGAAGCTTAAGAAAAGATAATTTCAATGTTTTATGACTTAGATTGCATCCTTATTTTAAGTAGATAAGGTAGAAATTCTAGAATGTTCTCGACATTATCGTCTGCCGTAACAATAGGTTTTACATTGTAATTTTTTTTTTTTTTAGCAATTCCATGCAAGGTTTAATTGAAGATAAATAACACTTGAAATAAATCATCGACCTCAGGTGGGACTCGAACCCACGTCCCATCGCATACCGGGCGAGTGCTTTGACCACTAAGCTACCGAGGACGTCACGTGACAAGATGAAATTCCTCAAGTGTTTTTTCTCGCTGTCGCTGTTTTTTTTTCAAGTGTTATTTATCTTCAATAGGTTTTACAGTTGTAGCATACGTAGTAAAGGCGCGAAATTGAAAAACTTAAATTTTAAAATGTTTTCAGAACTAATTTGAATAACTAAAATTACCTATGTCGCTTTAACTCCAAAATATAAGTTAGCTACTGCTGTATAAATACACAAAATTTAATAATTTTATTATTGTAACAGACTTCTATTATTTAAGACTTTATTGAAATTGGATTTTTAAATTTCGCGCCATTACTACATATGCTGCAATTGCTCGCAGCGCCTTTCGAAATGCACCCCAAACATAGACTTAGGATTCGCTACGCTATCTATGACCCCAAACAATCGTTGTTCTTTTAAGTCCATCTTGTGTACAATGAATGAAGTTCAACTACTCGACAACAGATGGCGCCACTACACTTAATTTCCAAGTTTAAGGGTTGACCAGGCCCTTATATCTTTAAAAACATGCCCTTTATAGTCCGAGACCGATAAGCGATATTGGTGTCTTCGCCTAAAAGAATTCTAAAGTTTCTATTTTTTTTTTCTGTAGATACATTTATACCTAATAACTTAATTTAGCGTTTTGTGTCAGATCTTGCTATCCTTTTTTTAGCAATTAATTTTTATTTGTCTGTTTTATTTAATTACATTTAAAACTGCCAAAATTTATTAAAAGTTTAAAATTATATTAACTTAGAATACAAGCCTAGTTTGTGTCACTTTCGTCCAGTAAAAACTGACATAGGAAAAGTACCAAATAACTTTACCAAAAGAAAATTTAAATTTCAAAAGTTTACTAAATGTATCTCATTTCATATAGATATGCTTTTTATATAATTTTGTGCCAAATTAAGGCATGGACTTTAGAGAATTTTAATTATTTAGGTAATACAAGCGAAACACGCTTAAAAAAAAATTATAAATTATTACAGTTAACATACTTCATATCACAAATGCATCAAAAATCGATTATGTTAATTTGTGTCACTTTGGACTACAATATATTTAATTAAACACAAAATAACTGCGCTCGAAGCGGACGCAGGCGGGTAGGAGGCGGCGACAGGCGCGGGGAGTATAAATGATAATTATGGCACGATTTCTTCTGCGAAGCGTTCATGCGTTTCATACTCTCGCTCAATTCGCGCACACATTTGTGACGCGGCCATTGTTATTCAATTGATATCCTTTTTCCGAGCATATGAGTTAAACTTAAAATACCAAAGCGTTCGTGTTAAGTAACAAACGAGAATATGGATAAAAAATAATGAAAATGCATTTCGTACATAACTAAACTTATTTATACACCGTGAATTTTCAATTACCCGAGAAAATTAACTAACATACTCAGATATCGATATACATCGAATTTGGCGAATAATTTTTTTTTAATGAGAAATTAATTTAAAATATCCCTAGCATTCCGTAAAAAATATGCACCATAAAAGTCCTGCTAATTTAAATAGTAATCATTATCATTCCAACGTTAACGGAACCAAAATCCACCTAATTTGGTCGCGTAATACTGGCGTACGGAAGGAATAACTATGAATTAAAACAAATTACACAACCTGCCGACAAAAGATGTTTCTTTCTCATTCGGCAAACTCGCGTCTAAGCTCGAAGCTGGCCAGCACTCCCTTCATCAATGAACGGGCGGGCGGAGACTCACGCGCATCCCCCGCCCGCCCGCGCCATCATTGACCTCAGCTCAGTCCGTCGCGAATCTTAAACGGTCAAGGTTGTGTCACGCAAGGTCACCGGCGCACGCTACCTCCGCACCTGTGTTTACTTTAAAGTGAAGTGACGAATATCGTGATGGCCTATCAGTACTGTGTATAGTGCGCGCGTACCTAAACGGCCCGTGCCCTGGCCTCCGCGGTCCCCGGACCTTACGCCTGTGGACTTTTATTTGTGGAGCGAGATCAAGCGCCGAGTGTTTGTGAGTGAACCTACTAGTGTTGGTGATTTGCGAAACCGAATCATTGCGGCTTTTCAAGAGGTTCAAGCTCAAAGAAACGTACTTATTTCCTTGAAGAATAACTTGCGGAAAAGAGCACGTGTTTGTATCTCGGAGAGAGGAGGACATTTTGAAAAAATACTGCAATACGTGTAAGGTATGTTAATATTTGTTTTAAGTTTTTAGGTATTTGTTTGTTAATCTTGTAAATACCTAGTGAATTTCATATTTTAAAATACACCTTAACTAAGTAATTAAAATAAACAATTTATTAAGCAGATAAAAAAAACTCGTGAAAAGTGCTATTTTTATTACTTCGTAATGGCCACAACATACAAATGAACTGATATCACGTTTATTAAATGCTAGTGCAGGATGCGAACCCGCGATGCTTGGCGATCTGGACAATCGTTGGCACTAGGCGTAGCAGACGCGCATGCGCGAGTATGAATGAATGCATGCGTCTCTCTCTTTCATTAAACAAATACTACGAAGATGGTTTACATGTTTTTGGTGTATTAACAGGACTTATTTGAAGTCCTATAAAACTATATTTTTGTATGAACGCTATAATATTTGTGTGGTAATTAAAAGTCACGGTGTATAGTGGGTTGCAAGCAGGGGCGTGCGGTGCATATAGGCAATTAGGCAGTGCCTACCTGGTGAATGAAATGAGGTAGGCAGTAAGTACTTGAAAATATGCGTAATTGATGTAAACCACCGATTTTTATCAAGAAAACACTTAGTAAGTACCTACTGCCTACCTCGAAATTAAAGTAATGCCCGCCACTGGTTGCAAGATTCTTAACAGAATTAATCTTTTGATTAGTCTGCCTATGGAGTTATCAATGTGCCATACGATCACCGCACTTAGCTTCAAGTAGTGTACGGTCAGCAAAACTGTACCATACCTACGGGGAATGGATGTTTTAATCTGATCGGATAATACGACCGACCGAACGATGCGCTTTCGTATTAGGCCTCCTGTCTTGCCAACATCAACCTCTTGTCATTCAAAATGACAATGTCAAATTGACAAATTAGCCCAAAGTGACCGTATTATGATTAAGAGTGGAAAATGGCCAAATGGTAGGTAATTCTAATAATTTTAATGTTGACTTGATTTATAAAAATTGTCGCCATGGATTCAATAGTCAAACTGGATAGAGAATTCGATAGACAGAGAAAACTTTATCTGTTTTGTGCCTCTCACTAGAAACAAGAGGCCTAATACGAAAGCGTATCGTTCGTTCGGTCGTATTATTCGATCAAATTAAATATCCATTCACTTGTAGCAAAGGTTTGACAATTTATGAACATTTAAAAGGGTCGGGTTTTTTACACGGCTAGATCGAGCCATATTTTATCAAAGGATTGACACATGAGACTGGTTATTATAATTTGTTAGGTTTATACATCCGAATAAACTATACAATTTCGTGCTAGGCGTCCAGTATTTTAATATGGTTGCATCAAATAAATATACAAGCTGAATTTTCATTGGTTTTGGAGCCGAAAATGTAACGTTGGAAAAAAAAACCTGTATTCATATACATGATTAAAATCTTTCTACGAATTAAGATAAAATAGTTGCAAGTGTTTTGCTATCGAGAATACCTAGTAACGCTTTTCTTATCAACGACATGCGCGGGCCGCGCCATGCCCCGGTGAACTCGTGTTTGAAGTAGGTAATATCAACGCGTACGCTGCGACACAGTTGATTTTTGTTATACACACGATTACACGATATCTTCTAAACAACTGATTAGGAAAGTTAATTAAGTAGGATCCCAATTCTTCCTTCATACTTTTCACGGGCTTAGGACTGTCAAAAATAAATTACATAGCTACTTAACGTAAAAGAAAATAATTAATTTAGAAGGTACTTTGCTTTAAGATTAATGCACAACCATTATTCAAAGACAGAACCTACTTCAGGCGTATTTAAAAAATTGGAAACATCTTATTTACAATAATTAATAATCAAATTAGGTACCAGGTTACTTCACCGCGAATAAAACTAATTACACCTCTCTGTACCGCAACAATTGTTCAAAATGTCTACCACTCACTTGAATGCACATTCGCGCACGTTTAATTAAATTGTCTTTTAATTTTCTTATAGTGTCTCTGTCACTTTTTCGTACGACGAAGCGCGTCACGTGTCTACAACACGATACACGAACCTAGATTCGCGTCGCGAGCGAGACTGACAGACCGGCCGGCGCGCATTGCAAAGTAGGCATGGACGATATCATGAGGAGCAGGTGAAAAATCATATGACTTGAAAATCATTTGTCACACCTGCTACTTTTTGTCATATTGACTGTTACAAATCACAGTCTGTGAAATCATATGTCATGCGCAAATTTCTTTTCATTCGTTGATGACATGTAGCAGAGCGGGTCTAGCGAGCGCAGGCCTTGAGCGCGCGAGCGAGTAGGAATGATTTGCTACAGATGCGTGTTAGAAAAAGACAAACATGCTGTGCTATTTTTTATGCCATCATAGGTGACGAACGATAACGATACTGAACATTTTAAGAGCTTTAAACTTATGACCGTAAAGTTTAGATTCGTTTGTCATGATTTTTGTTACGAGTGGCAGGTTGAAACCTTCTAGTTTGTTGAATTTTATGCTGAGCGCCGTAAGGATTAGATTATTTTGTTATGATTTTATAGTAGGGAACGTCGAGCTCGTTTTGTTTACAATGAAATTTCGTTTTATGTGTGAATTATGATTTCATGATGTTGTTTTTAAATTCACTAGTCGCCCGGTGATGAGTGATAGGTGCATACGCCAATGTAAAAATAAGTTTACTCACACATTCAGGATTTAAAAAAAATTCACATGAAAAATTTTACATTGTCAGTCCCAAGCCTGTACAAGTATGAGGGGAAGTTAATTGTTTAAAAAAAAATGCTTAAATAATACACACAAATAGCACATTACGTAGCGCACGAACTATATATGACATGTCATAAAAAAGTAGCAAAGTAGCAAGGAGCAACTGTTCACAATAAATCATATTTCATTTAAAGTAACAAATAGCAAAAGTGTTACATTATGACACTGCGACAAAAAATCATTGCCAATGATTTGTCACAGTGATTTCATATGACAAAAAAACATCATTTTGTCATATGACAATGACTGAAAAATAGCAATCATTGCCATGCCTATTGCAAAGGCTAGAGCGGGAAAAGAGCGCGGGGGGGCGCGACGGTGGCGGCCAGTAGCAGCGGCGCGTGAGAGATGCGGGCCGCGGCACTTACTCAGTTCTGTCGGCTTGCGCATACTCAGGCGCCGGTCGTTGACTTTGATAAAACCGCCTGCTACTAAGTGTTCTCGTTATTTTTTGTTGATATTTTTGTTAGCATTTTTTGTGCTTATATTTTATTTTTTAATAGCTAATTGGGTTCTACTAAGTGTTTATATAAAGTGGGCTTCGGCTCCAAAACCAATGAAAATTCAGCTTGTATAGTTTACTGCTAAGACCGAAAGTGTAAGTTACTTGCAAAGTATTAGAAGTACTCTATCCAGTTTGACTACCATGTCCATGATTGACACAATCATATCCCGCTCATCATGATCATATTTCGTGCGCACGTATAAATAGCGACGAGGATTGAGATTTTTAGTCACATCATAATCGCATCATAATAAAATCTTCGTAACCAATTAATGCCAATTACGGGAATTGACCCCCAGGTTTCTTAATACTTGTAAATATTTATTGTATGCGAAAGTACACACTGTACAAGATTTAAAGACCAAAGTCGCGTATCTAGACCTAACTAGTTAAAAACATAGAACAGTTTGTAGATATAGGGATTGCAGTCCGGATTATCCGTAATCCGAAATATCCGGATTACACCGTATTTTTTTAAATATTTAAAGATACTTCTGCAAACAAAAAAGTGACGATCCAATTAACGGATTGTCCCAGACAGACGCGGCCTGAGGTGGCGGCCGCGGCCGCAGCCTGTTGTGTAGTATGAACAACGACATTAAAAACATCTTTGAGTATGAAAATTATAGCACTATTCAAATCTACGCGGCTTGCGCGCGGCCAGAGCGCGGCTAGCCGTGGCCAGGAGCTCCGCCCACTCCCCGCCCTGCTCGGTGTGTGCGCTCACGCGGCTTGCGGCGCGGCCAGTTGCAATTTTTTACAACTAGCCGCAGCGGCCAATTTATAATATACGTCGGTGCTATTGTCATAATATATCTTATTTATCATGTTTCAAATTGTTTGGGTAATATTTAGTCTAAGTATAAACCTAGTCTTATATTTTTGAAATAAGGGAATATAAAGTTTATTTCATTATGAAACACACTGAAATGAAATGAAATGAAATTCTTTATTCTGTATATAGGCCCTCTTCCGGGCACTTATACACGTCCCAACATATAACTTAGCCCTACCACCGCTTCGGGACAACATATCGGCTGATATGTTGAAGTGATGAGAAGAAACGGCGCAACAAACTTAGTCACCTTTGTCAGCCTGATTTTTTTACAGGAAATACAATTACAAGATAGTGTAAGTGCGAGCTAGGCAGGCTATTAAGTCCATGCACTCTTGTCGTTCAAGTAATCTTCAACTTTGTAGTATCCTTTTTCCATAAGGATTTTTTAATGTGGTTTTTGAACTCATAAAACAGGTCAGTCAACAAGAGTCTGCGGTACTTTATTGAAGATTTTTATACATTTCCCAAAAAATGAATTACCCATTTTCTTTAATCAGAAGCTAGGAACGGCAAGTTTATTTTTATTTCTAGTATTATAATGATGTGAATCACTAAGCCCAATGTGAGGCAGGTCTATCTATTTGTTTGGTGTAAGACTGTTAACATTTGTGCTTTTTGATTAATTTCCGAGTTCTTTTAACATCTCTTCAAACATCTTTTGTCGGCAGGTTGTGTAATTTGTTTTCATTCATAGTTATTCCTTCCGTACGCCAATATCACGCGACCAAATTAGGTGGATTTTGGTTCCGTTAATGTTGAAATGATAATGATTACTATTTAAATTAGCAGGACTTTTATGGTGCATATTTTTTACGGAATGTTAGTGATATTTTAAATAAATTTCTCATAAAAAAAATTTTTTTTTATTCGCCAAATTCTATGTATATGTATGTTAGTTAATTTTCATGGCATGGTGTATATGTCGTAGCCCGATCTTTAAATTAAACACTTCATGATGTGGCTGGCCATTTCATAAAATGGTCGTATTTCATAAAACGGCCAAACAAAACTGGCCGTATCGTTTAAACGTCAACGTTTGATTATATGTCAATCAACGTTTGGCCGTATCATTAAAATAGGTATAAATACGTTTACAAGTTACTGGAATTCGTTTAATATTAATTTTGGGCAATATATAAATAAAACATTATAAATATTTGTAATTTTGAAAGGAAACTAATAAATAAAAAGATTTTAATAACCTTACTAACCTCAAAATTACGTGTCGAACTAAATTACAATAATTTTACGTAGCGCCTTTTTTCGAGTGACTTTCATAAAAATCACTAGCTTGATGTCTTAACGATAATTCACTGCAATTTAATCTTCTATTTACACTTATTATTTACTTTTACAATTCACAAGAACAGAATAATAATTGTCCGCCGCCATGTTTTACCACAATAACAAAGCGACATCAGCGCCTCTACCGGTTGATAATATAACTGTTTTACGATATGACCACCTACGTTTAGCCATTTCATGAAGTTGTCGGTCATATCGTCAAACGCGGACTGATTCATTGATCTGGCCTACCAATATCATGATGTGGCCAGCGGGTACTGTGCCGCATCATGAAAAACGACCATTTTATGAAATGGTTGGCAACATCATGAAGTGATTAATTCTAAGATCGGGCCAGGGAAAAAAAGCGCGGGAAACGTCGGTTTGGGCAGTCGACTCTTTTTTGGTTTTTATAATTTTTCTTGTCTAACTTGTAATTAAAGGATCAATAGTAGAATAGTGTTTGTGCATATTTGTTTATTTGTATATATTTAATATAAGTAGTGTTAAAATCGCGGTTAATTGGTAAGTTTTTCACTTATCTAATTAATAATGGAGGAACCTGAGGATCCTGGCGGGACAATTCCCCAGGTATCAAACTATGTAACAATCTTGCATGGAACAGAAACTGAAGGTTCACAAAGAGACACGGACGCATCGGAAAGTGGTAAAAGTAGTTCTCATCGTAAGCGTGTCCAAAACCGCAAATATTGTAAACACTGTAATAAAAGAAAGAGAAAAAGTCATAGGTCTACAGATTCCAAGGATGAAACAAATGGTTGCTTTTGTGAAAATGAAAGTAACCAACCTAATATTTTCATTAGTAAACCTGACAATTTTGTAGCCACCAAGTCTCTCACATCAGAACCCAGTGCTATGAATATTACTGAAAAGCGTGATTCCCCCCCAGTACAATTTGTTGGTAGATCTCTGTATGAAGCTTCTGATGCAGCCCCTTACATAATTCACGTCCAAAAAGAACAGACCTATAGTGAAAACTCTAATATCCATCCAGTGTCATTTGGCCAGTTCTTGAAAAAGAATAACTTTCACAATATTATTAATGGCAGTTTAAAAAAAATTGGCAGAAACCGCCTTGTTATTTCTTTTTCTAAACATGAGGATGCAAATAAATTTGTTTCAAGTGATTTGTTAAAACAATATAAGTACAAAGCATTTATACCAGTGTTCAACGTGACTCGTATGGGAGTTGTTAGAGGAGTACTTACTGACTGGACTGACGATGAAGTTAAAACAAATATTTCAACTCCTGTAGGATGTGGAGATATTTTAAAAGTTAGACGGTTTAAAAGAAAAATCAGTATTAATGGTAAATCAGATTTTGTTCCTACAGAGACAGTTGTTTTAACTTTTGATGGCCAAGTCCTTCCAAAACGTGTGTTCATGTGTTACAACTCATTGCCTGTTGATTTATACATTTTTCCCACTATTTAGTGCTTTAAATGTTGTAGATATGGGCACGTAAAAAACCAGTGCCGTTCTACCCCAAAATATTTTAAGTGTGGGCTTGGACACTCAGGTGATAGTTGCTCAGTTGAAGATAATGTAACTTGTTTTCTCTGTTCAGGGCCCCATTATGCAACAGATAGGAAATGTCCAGAGTTTGCAAGGCAAAAGGGAATAAAGGAGACCATGGCCAAAAATTGTCTATCCTATGGGGAGGCTCTGAAATTACACCCTCCTGTTGGTAAATCATATGCAAATATTTTGATATCTTCCCCGAAACCTAGCCAGTCCATTGAATATAGTTCTTTTTCAGCTAATAATGGAAATACATCCTATAATAAAACAGTCTTTCTGAAACCTAGGGCTCCTCCTAAACATGGAAAAGGATATGATCAGATATCTCATAATCAATTAACAAAAGACTATAATCCACCTTTACCAGAAAATGGTTGTGCCTTAAGTAATGAGGGACCTAATCATTTTCTTGCAAACCTACCTATTAAAGATTTGATCATTGCATTAATAAATTCATTAACAAAATCAAATATAATATCATTACCGTCCAACGCTGCAACACCGAATACACACGAACACAATCAAAATGGCAGTAAACTCAGTAGTACTGCAGTGGAATTGCCCCAGCATTAGTAGTAAGAAAAGTGAAATTTTATTTATTATTAATAAGTATAATCCATTTGCTGTGTCTCTCCAAGAGACATGGCTCCAACCTCATTTTAACTTTAGAATTCCTGGCTACTCATGCATAAGAGAAGACAGATCTGATGGCTTCGGTGGAGTAGCTATCTTAGTCAAGCATTCTATACCTTTTACACACATACCTATTGTGCAACATAGTAGTAATTTCTCAATAGTAGCTCTTAGTATCAACAATATAACCTTTATTTCTTTATACATTCCTTATCCTTCGTCTATCATTTTTCATGAAATTGAAAGAATCCTAAGTAACATTCCAAAACCTTTTATAATTATGGGAGACTTCAATGCTCAACATCAGTCCTGGGGCAGCTTTAAATCTAACTTTTATGGATCCAGGGTTCTAGATCTATTAGACCGCTTAAATATAGTTCTCCTAAATACTGGAAATCCTACACGACGCAAACCTCATGAAGGTTCTAGTGCTCCAGATTTATCAGTCTGCTCACCTAATCTGGCATCTTGTCTAACTTGGACAACACTAAATTCAACTTTTAGAAGTGATCACTTTTCTATTATAATTACTTTTCCAAACGAAATAGGTAAATCTACATCAGGTAGGCGACCCCCTCGTTTAAAATATAAACTTGCGGATGCAAATTGGTTTGCATTCCAGAAAGAAGTTGAACGGAAAACTTTGTCACTACCGATCGTTTCTAATATAAATCATTCAGAGTGTGCCGAAGCACTTGCACAATTACTACTTACAACTGCCGATGAAGTGTTTCCTATTAAAAATCATTCTAAAGTTATCAAAATTCCTTCTCCACCGTGGTGGGACCACGGACGTAAAAAAAATACGGACGTAACCTCGTCTAACCATAAGTGAAGCATAATAATGGCCGCCCGTTTAGGCTGTGTGCGTGATTTAAGGGTTGCTATATAAACCATCAATTTCCCTGCTGTTTGGTGGTACCAATCGATCTCAGTTAACTTATGTAATTTACATATATTTTTTAACAGAAATATAAACGGTTGATCTATGTTGACCTACCAAACATATTTTTTATGATCACTGTGATAGAAA
Organism: Anania fuscalis; assembly: GCA_950371115.1. NCBI lineage: Eukaryota > Metazoa > Arthropoda > Insecta > Lepidoptera > Crambidae > Anania > Anania fuscalis. The sequence continues at coordinate 13,911,495 of OX493330.1, forward strand.
ATAAAACACATGTTACGTATAATGAAATATATTTTTGCACATGACATTATTAGTGATAAGGCTATGACTATCATAAAATATACCCCTTAATATCAACAAGTAAAATTGGAAAATTTTGAAAACCCCACGACGTTTAAAACGTAATTGAAAAAGGATAAAAATTCTACTAGTCAGCCCAAAAACTGTCGGAATCTGATTTCAGAGAGTCACATACATGGTTTATTGCATACAAATATAGATTTCCCCACCTTTAGGGTAATTTTCCCGTAAATAAAGTGACAACACTGTTGCATTTTACCTCTAGAATTCTCGGCAAAGTATTTAAAACATTTTTTTTTTTTATCACGAATCGTAATAACTTACGTTTGCTGGTGATTCCATGTGACTTTTTACGTTTACTCATGTAGTTATTACATGATGTTAAATCAAACACAAGACGGCATTTTTGAAAAATAAATCATTGACGCAACGAACGCATTTACTACGTGTCACTGGCGCTGTCACTCGGGGCGAAATGGCGGCGGGTTGTCGTACCTAGTGTGTATGTGTGAGTGTAGATCATGTACAGTCAACAGCACGTCGACCTACCCCAAAAACCAAAAATTCTCCAATAGATTTTCAACTTTAAGCCTGATATATACAGTTCATTTTCAAATGAGAAAATTTGACATTTTGTGGTAGGTCGACGTGCTGTTGTCCGTACAACAAACGAAATTGTAGTACCTTACATGCTTCACATTTTTTAAATGTGATGTTACGTCCGTATTTTTTTTACGTCCGTGGGTGGGACCAAGAATGCTTGACAGCTGTCCAAAAAAGAAAAGATGCTGAAAAGCGATACATGTCCGAATCAACCACTGAAAATCTTGATTATTTAACGGAGACAATGATTACCACTAGGAAACTACTGAAGAAAAAAAAGTGGGAAGGTTGGTCGACCTTTTGTAAGTCAATATCTCCTGACGTCTCTCCATCTGAAATCTGGTCCAAAATCCGAAGATACAGGTCTATTTTTAAGGAACCCACACACTGTAAACCTGATGATTCTATTATTGACCAATTCTTAGATAAGTTAGCCCCTCCTTCTGTTCCGTTAAGCAACGTGTTCATAAATCAATCTGTTGATCAGCGTTCCGAAAATCATTCTGATCTTAATGCTCCTTTCACTCTTTGTGAACTAAAGGGCATCCTTTCTTATGTTAAGGATTCCACCCCAGGTGATGATGGGATCCCGTATTCTTTTTTTTCTCATCTTAGTGACTCTAGTTTATCTTATTATTTAACGTTAATTAATTCTATTATGCAAAATGGTAATATGCCTCCATCTTGGAAATCCCAAGAGGTAATCCCGATTTTAAAGCCCGGTAAACCTGCCTCTGATGCCAACTCCTATAGACCGATTGACCTGTCTCTAGTTATTCTAAAATTAGCAGAGCACTTAGTTAAAAACCGTCTAGAATGGTATATTGAAAGCAAAGGGCTTTTAGGTACTAACCAATATGGGTTCAGGAAAGGAAAAGGGACTGTGGACAATATTGCTTTACTTACTACCGACATTCGCTTGGCTTTTTCTAAAAGCGAATCACTTCTTGCGGCCTTTCTTGATATAAAATCAGCATACGACAATGTTGTGATTAACATTCTGATCAATAAACTTCAAAGACTTTTAATTCCGTCAATGTTAATAAATTTCATCATAAACATTCTTTCCGAACGTTCCATCCATGTAACTTCAGATTCTGTTAGCAAATCCAGATTAGTGTAGAATGGAATCCCGCAGGGATACAGATCCCTGCGGGATTCCATTAATAGGGCTTAATACAGATTAAGCCCTATTTTATATAATATATACACATATGATTTAGAGTCTGCACTCATCAATCACATTAGGGTATTACAATATGCTGATGATTTAGTTTTATATATATCAGGTAAATATATTCAGGAATTAAATATTTCATTAACACGAGCGCTACAAATTCTTAAAATCTGGCTAGATTCAAACGGGTTAGGCATTTCAGTACCTAAAAGCTCGGTTGTATTATTCTCCCGGAAAAGACTTTGCCCACCCATTACAGTCAATTATGAAGACGATGTTATCCCAGTATAATCAGAAGCAAAATTTCTAGGGGTAACGCTAGATGAAAAGATGACTGGTCTTTCACATTGTTATTCTATTGCTGATAAATGTGAAAAACTACTGAATATTCTAAGATGCGTGTCTGGAGTATGGTGGGGCGCTCATCCATCTACTTTAAGACTACTATATAATGCTACTATTAGAAGTGTCCTTGATTATGCTAGTTTCTTCATAGAACCTTGTAATTCAGTAGGCTTAAATAAGCTTGAAGTGGTGCAATCCAAAGCACTCAGAATTATTGTTGGTGCTATGAAATCAAGTCCAATAAATGCACTACAAGTAGAGTGTGTTGAGCCTCCACTGAGACTGCGCCGCCAATATTTATGCGACAAGTACTTGTTCCGAGTTCTACAATTTTTGAACCATCCTTTGCATAGTAAACTTAATAGCCTTTCTAATTTAATTGATTACTCGCCCTACTGGTCACACAAATCTCCACCCTGTTTAGTGATTAGCTATAGAAAATTTTTGTCCATTCAAGCTCCAGTGCACAAATCCACATTCCTCCCAATATTTAGTACTAATTTTGAATCGCTAATTTTAATGCCAACCATTTATTTTAATTTGGATCTCAATAAAGATGATAGTAACACAAATATTAAATTTAGACAAATTTTAGATGAAAATTGGCGCGATTGGCACCACATCTACTGTGATGCCTCTAAACACTCTTTAACGGGTCAAGTTGGTTTTGGAGTATTTCACCACCAGTACAAAGTGGTGCAAAAAATTAAACTGCCTCCAGAATCATCAGTTTTTACTGGGGAATGCTTCGGTATTTATAAATCTTTAGAATATACATTACTCATGAAACTCGAAAACACTGTTATTTTTTGTGACTCTAAAAGTGCGCTAAAAGCCTTACAAAAATTCCCTCTTAGGAGCAACATTAGTTATCCTATCATCATAGAATGTAGAAAAATACTGCATAAATGCCATGTAAACAATTACAATATCCACTTTGCATGGATACCAAGTCATACTAACATTCCAGGAAATGAAAAAGCTGATAGACTTGCAAATGAAGCTGTCAACTGCGGTGACTTGCATCCATATAAAAATTACTGTCATGATTTAACTGCATCTCTTCCTAAATCATTTCTCAGACTAGCCTGGGAGGAGAATTGGGAAGTTACAAGTCAAACTAAAGCAAGACATTACAAGTACATTCAGAGATCAATCCCCAATAAACCATGGTTTTCTATAATGAAAATTTCTAAAATACCTACTTCTGTTTTAATTAGAATGAGACTTGGCCATGTGTGTACTCCCGCTAAAATTCATATAATTGATAGTGACATGTGTTCATGTGGTTCTGATGTAGGAGATCTAAACCACATATTTTTTAACTGTAGCCTCTATGATCGTTCCTTTTTCATTAATTCGCTCCTATCAGCCCGTGTTCCTTTTCCCACTTCCATTTTATGCCTTCTAAGTTCTAATTATACCAATATCTATAACCTTTTATCTTTATTTATTGTACATAATAATATAAAAATCTGATAATATATATTCGCACTTACCTTTTTTCCTTTGATCCTTTCCGTTCCGATTCCACCGATATTCATATCGATGGTGGAAGTATCAATTAATGTAAGGGACATGTTGGCCAAAATGAGTTATATATACCACCGTATTCAGAATTTTCGGCTCTATCGATTGGTATACTTGAAATTTTGAAATCTTTCAAAAAATGTCCCTTACCTTACATATTTTTTGTTATCTAAATACGACTTTTGGTGTAACAAATAATTTAAAGTACGTAATTTTATTTTACTTCTTACAAAATAAAGTAAGTATTTTTAATAATACAATTTGACCCTTACCTTAAACTGTTGGTTTTAACTTTTAAACTCATTGAACCTTACTTCATTTAAAACTTTTTGATTTATCAGAATAAGGCCCTTACGGCAATATTCATACAAGAATTTGTAATGTTTGCTCCTTACCCTAAGTAATCGCGCGTCAAGAGTAAAACAAGGCGCGGGAGGGTAGTCACTTACGCTTCGGAGCAGGTTGCAACCTGAGGTTTTCTCTTATACGTGATTATTAAATCGCACAAACCTCATCTGTGGCTGTTATGGTTGTGTTGTTAAAGTATTTAACACTGTTTACATAATGTCTAAATGTATTGATGATAATTTGTGTGACTTACTTGCCCGAAAGAAAGAGTTACTGAACATGAAAAGGATTATCGTTGATAGGTAAGTTAGTTTTACTGAAAACTTATAATATATAATTATTTTACATCTGTGCTGTCGGAAACGTTGTTTAGCATGCCAATTATAACTTAGGTTTATAAATTAATGTAACTTTGTTTATTTTGTCACCTAATCTCTAAACTGACTACCTAAAATAATTCGATTGTGAGAATTTTGTTTTTAAATTAAATTGACATCAGAATTCAAGTAAATTGGTACTACAATTAGTTACATAAAACACAATAATATGAGGATAATAAAATCTTATAAAATTTTACTTATATTCGATTGTTTTCTATACTTATCATTTACAACTTCTTATACCTACTCACCATGATTTAGCCATATAAATTTAATGTAAGGGACATCACATCATTTAGAATGTCCTATACATTAATGAATTATTTTTTTTTAATTGGAAATACGTTTGTTTATGTTGATTATCCCTATCCGAGTTAGTAATAAAATGATTGTGATAGCAAAAAAAAATGTTAGAAATTTGAAATCATAAAGTATTTTACAAAAAAAATAACTTTACGTTAGAAAAATATGAATCCTCATAGATGATGTCCCTTACATCAAATTATCAACTGTTGTCTCGTTCATTAATGTAACCTTTAAACTAACAATAATATTTATTTTTAGATCTGCTGAAAACCAAATAAATACTTCAGAGAGTATTATAAATTATGCTGATACAGAATCGGACATTGATAGATCTAACATTATTGTCAATGATAGTAACGAAACAATATGTACTATTGAAGATAATAATAATATGGACATCTTAAACACATCTACGTTATCCTTGTGTCGGACACATTCATTTTTTAATAAACTTGACGAAAGTTCCAACAATATTGCAGAGGGTGATAATAATGTCAATGAAAGTGCTTTTTCGTACACGTCATATGTCATCAATATTGTGCAAAGCGAAAAACACCTTGATGTGGTTACAGAAACTGACGCACACAATTCTGACGCATTTTTTATGCCTGAAATACTAGGTGAAATCGAACATACCGACAATAACGAGACAACACAAATGATACAGACAGCATCATCACTTGATGATAGGATAGTTATCTTGCATAATCCAACAGATGGCTGCGACGAAACTGTCTCTGAAGATTTAATTGCACCACAAGCAGATCGTCACATAGTATCTCCAACCATACTTACTAATGAAACAACAATTGCACCACAAGAAGATTGTCACATAGTATCTCCAACCATACTTACTAATGAAACAACATTCACCCTGCAAAATAATACAGAACAACTACAATGTGATAGTGATAGTATGGACCAACGTCCCTGTACTTCTCGTGATGCTTTGATACCGAACGACGAAAGAACACAGGACGAAAGTAATAACATTCAAAACAAAAAGAAACGCTCTGTGACGTCGACGTTTGCAAAATCTTGTATGGATTTTTATATAGATGATGAAAAGCAAGATTTTTCTTCGGGAAGTTCTGTCATCTGGTCAGAAAAAGACAATTCTTCAGATGAATCAAAAGATAATGATATAACTAAAAAAAAAAGAAATGTAAAACAAAAAAAAATAAAACCGATGAAAAAGAAGTTGTCCCTGTAAAGAAAAGAAAAACTGAAAGTAAACGCAAATCAAGAAAAAAATTAAAAGAAAAGGGTTTATCTTACGTTACGTTATCTGGTAAAGTTAAAGAAGCCCGAAAGTTGCAAGAAAATCCTTGTAAAGAGAAGAAATGTTTTAGAAAATGTCATGAAATACCAGAAGAAAGAAGGAGATCTATATTTGATTATTTTTGGGCACTCACTGATGAAAAGAAACGAGATTGGATTGTGCAATGCTGCAGACCTACTGAAATAAAACGCAAAAAGACGAAAAATATAGCCAGCAGACGGATGACAACCTATGAGTACTTTATAAACGAAGGCGAAGGACGGAGGCAGGTCTGCCAGCAATTTATACTTAAGACATTGGACATAAGTCAAACGTTCGTTTTATACAATATTAGCCATGCAAAAGAAGGGCTCTCTAGCCACGAATCTCGAACACGGTCTGCTCCAGACAAATTCGACGAAGACAGAAAAGCTTTATGCCAGGACATACATTGAAACGTTACCGGCCTTATCATCCCACTACAGCAGAAAGGACTCAAAAAAATTATATCTACCTGAAGAATTTAGGAATACGTCAAATTTATATAGATTATATGTTAAACAATGCCAGGAAACATCTAAAACCTATTTAAGTGAAAAACTATTTAAAAACTTGTTTAATGAGTACAACCTTGCATTTCATGTACCTAAAAAGGACAAATGTCTTTTCTGCACTTAGATTGAAAATAATCCAGATACTACGACGAATGAAGAATATAAGTCTCATTTATTAGAAAAAGATGCAACTTATAAGCGTTTCAAAATTCATCAAAACATTAAATCGGATGACACATTGATTGTGGCTAGCTTCGACCTGCAAAAAGTTTTGGCCACCCCCTGTGGAGAAAGTATGATGCTATTCTATTCCAGAAAATATGCTGTGTATAATTTTACAGTGTATGAGAGTAGAACGCAAAACGGTTATTGCTACACATGGGGGGAGTCGGACGGAAGGCGAGGTAGTTGTGAAATAGCAGCATGTCTTTTGCGATACCTGAAAAAAGTCGATTCCAAAGGAGTAAAAACGTTATTATTATACTGTGATAACTGCGCCGGCCAAAATAAAAATAAAGTTATACTCTCAATGATTAAACATTTCTTGAAGCAGTCCAAAAATTTGCAAGTCGTACAACTTAATTACCTTTTGGCCGGACACACATATATGCCAGTCGATAGTATGCATGCAGTAATTGAGAAAGAAGTAAAAAAGCTTATTGTTTGGGCACCATCACAATGGCCAACCTTTATGGAGTCTTCCAGAAAACAACCTCAGCCATATTCTGTAAACGTAATGGAACATACAGAGTTCATCGATTTTAATAATTTAGCGGATATGGAATTCACTCCTGCTACCCTCAAAGATAAAGATCTAAGAATGAAAAATATGAGAGTGTGCACATTTAAAAAAGGCAACTTACATAGAATGGAAGTCAAATATACCATGTCAGAAAATGGAACCACTTACTACATAGAACTTGCCAAACAATCACAAGGAAAAGGAAAAGGTAAAGGAATTGGAAAGAGGACTATAACGAGAGGAAAACAGAAAAAGATGTTAGACAATACAAACCAAAATCTAGAAGAAAGTACAAGCTGTAATATGATTCAGAGCAATGTAGATAATTTACCATATCTTTATAAAGAAAGGTTGCCGATTTCTATTCCAAAATACAAAGATCTTAAAAAGTTATGCGATTCTGGAATAATTCCTAAAAGGTTTCATACTGAATATCTAAACCTTCCTTATAAAGCACCTGTAAAGGATACCCTTAATGAAACTGACGAGGATGATATCGATGGTAAGCCTGATGAAGATGAAATATAATACAGTTTAATACAATTATTAGAAGTTAGGAGTTGATTGTTTCTAAATATCTGTTAAAATATAAGGCAAGAATGTTTTGTTTAAAAAGTTTTTAACTTGTTAAAATTATAAATACCATCCTCAGCAGTTTTTCATATATAAAACTAAATTTTCAAATTATTCTAAAATAATACGTTTTTAGGAAACGATTTGTTAAGTAATCAAATTATGAGGAATGAGTATTGTTTATATAAAAAACACAAATAAGGGCCACGTTCACAATCCAGATTAAATTTAAACTCAAAGTTAGTCCACAACGCTGAATTATTAATAATTTAATTTGACATGCAAATTTATTGATTAAGCCCAGGGGTAGGGGACTAACTCTGAATAAAAATTTTACTCTGCACCGTGCAAGTGGCCCTAAATGGTTAAAATTGTATTAAGACATTTTCGGTACCTGTGATTACTAAAAATCACAGATACCGAAAATGTTTAAATATTAAGAGAAAAAAAACATGATTTTGATTTAAAAAGAGTTGATTTTTTTATGTAACCGTAAATGAAAAACTACAGCATTTATTAGGATGACACTCTTTGCAGATAGTCCATTGTTTGTAAGAATATTTAAAGCTCATAAACATAAAAGTAAATAAATACGAGACTGATTAAATAGAGAAGTTCTTTTTTTTTGTTACTGTTTTGAACTGTGTAAACACAATGTTATTATTATCATAGTGTTATCTACATTAATTTTCTGGTCTTAGTGTTAAATAAAATACTGAATTATGAAAACTGAATTGTTTTATTGGCTAATTGGGTTCATAAAGAATATTTAAATAAAAAATAAGCAATATTAACGAATATAAATAATAAATTTTGGTGACTTAGATCATGTTTCACAGTTAAAATTGACATTTACAATAAGATTACTATCGTGTATTTATTCTTTAATGTTCCTTACAACATACAGGACGTTCCATATTGTGAAATTCCAACATTTTAAGGTACATTCAAGCTCGTTTTTTAAATGTAAGGGACACGCTATCTTTTAAACTATCAAGTTTTCCCAAATTTGGTGTTTATATTATGAAAGAAGAGAAAAATCTAAAAAACTTTGCCATAGAAACCATTTGTATTGTAACTTCCTATAAAAAGATATTGAGGTATAATGAAAAAAAAAAACTTTATTTGGCCACCCTGAAAAGTCGTGTTTTGTCCCTTACATTAATTGATACTTCCACCATCGATATAATCCGTTTCCCTACCTTTTAACCCGTGATGGCTAAACGCAAACCGCGCGAGCCAAACTATATAAAAAAAAAAAAAAAGATCGGGCCACGACATATAGATTGCGATAGTAAAGAAATTTCATGTCCCGGACGTAATATTTTATTTATTTAAAAAACTAAAATTAAGCTTTATTTTGTTTAAAACTATCCATTCCTGTCCAACTAGCCTGTTGTAGCTTTAGTTTGAAGGCAATCGTGAAGCCCATCTAACTTTTTTTATCGGCCGATACTGAATCACTGTAATGTGCGCATGTGCATACATCTTCATACTGATTAAGAAGCCGACCAAACTATCGGCCGATAGAAAGTTTGTAGTCTGCGCATTGACTTATATATTACTTCGTAAGGACAGGGCGGACCACACGTCTGGGTGTTGGACCTAAAGAGACCCGAAAATGACCCGACCGAGGCCGAGGTCGGCGGTCATCGGGATCTGACATTTGTATGAAAAAATAAAAATGCCTAGATGTTCACTGAAAGGTTGCTTAAATTACGACAGAAAGGTCATTAAAACAAATTCTAATATTACTTCTCACCAATAAGCCGCATATTTGATAAACACTAAACTTATTTACATTACTTTAACAATTTTCTAACTTCTTTGTCAATTTTACGAAGCAACGCCATATTTACCGCGCAAAATCGATACAACTTTGTAGCGGCGTGCATTAGTTGTATGGTTATAGTATAGCCATAATAGTGCTTACAGTGTACTAAGTGCAGTCCAGTACATGCGATGTAATATAAATATTTTATTTTATGATAATTTATTGAATACTTATTTTAAATTTTACGTGATGCACTATGAGTTAAAAATTTAAAACATGCAAAAATAACAAAAGGCAAAAGTTAAAAAAAAATGTTTTATTCGAAGGACAGTGAAATGTTATACTTAAATAAAAATATTAATTATCTGATATAGTTTTTTTTTTTAAGTTTTAAGGTATGATTCCGTATATAAAAATAAATTGTATCCACAAACACTCAATTATCTAGCCAAACTAAGCAAATCTTGTGCTATTGCGACTAGATACAGATAATAAACATATTTAAATACATTTATAAACATACTTAAATACATTTACAAACATACTTAAATACATTTATATTTATTGATATTCATTCTATAGACACGAAAATTAACGAAGTAGAACAAACGAAGTTCCTAGGTTTAACTATATAACAAGACGTGAATTGGAAAATGCATATAGATAATGTTTGTACAGCAGGCAAGAGCTTTGGCAAGGTCTGCGCGCGAGCCGCGCGAACGCGACCTTTAAACTGGCTTGATTGTGAACCAGAACCGCACGCGCGCAGCTCGCGCGCACTGTACAAGTCTTGCATGAGTTGCGCTAAAGAGACGCACCAATCGGTTGCAGTAACGGATCGCGTGCCACTAGTGTGCAGCTCGCGCGCGACCTGCGCATTCGTGGCGCGTTCGCCAGATCTGGACCTATCCTTACAGAGTCATCAAGTTTATTTATGCCTTAGAGCAGGTTAGATCTGTAACAAAAACTGCGATTGCTACCTATCATGCATTGTAGGTTCTAAATTACGCTACAGTTTACTGATGTGGGGCAATAGCACTAATATAAATAGAGCTTTTATTGCCATAAAAAGATGCATAAGACCAATATGCGGTGTCCCTCCACGAACATCATGTCGTCCTCTATTTGCACAATTGTAATTACTAACATTGACGTCCCTGTATTTATTTGAAACATGTGTATTTGTAATGCAAATTATGCATTTTTTTAATAGGGCATTTGACATTTATCCACGGAACACAAGAAATCAAAATATCCTGGTACTACTAAAAACTTCAATAACAATGCAGTATAAAAAAAAGCTGCATGACAATGAGTATAAAAAAATCTTCAATAATTACCTACTAATGAATTCAAAACATTGAATAATAATCAATTTAAAACAAAACTGAATAAGTGGCTAATCTCACATACCTACCATAAAGGAGTTTTTAAAAATAATAAATATTAATTTCAACATAATTATGATATGACTGACATCTATGTTATTTAATTTAATGCAATTTTAGACTCAATTTTATATTTAATTTTAGTTCAATTTTATATTTTATTTGCATGCCTCGTTTTGGCTAAACATGCTTGGCACGTTCATTTTAAAACACCTATGCATACCGTGTTTAAGCATATAAAGATTATTTTATTTTATTTAATTTATGTTGACGTATTTAATTTGAAAAAGCAAAAAGTTATATTTACTCTGACACTACTTTAAAAAGAACATCTGTGGCATAAAAACTTTTTCTTAGTTCCTCTTTCGTTTTAAGCCGCTCTTACAAGGTTGCTATTTGACAGTTGACATCAAAGTCTAACAGATGGGGTTAGTGTGTCATGTATGGAGGAAATGCAAGGCGATTTGTTCTGTCAGCCGTATCTTTACTTTTTACATCAATGAGTCTGCGGGTACTCTTAGTCCACGCTAGTTGGACAAGTGTGGGTGGTTTTAAGTATATAAGTAAAACATCTACAATCTATGTAGGTATGTAAAACATTCATCCTTTACAGCGACGGCAGATATTTTGAAACAACTTATATTTAAATACTTCCAAGTTGCCCAAGGTAGATCATGTACATGGGGGAAGTCCCTCTGATAGTTTTATGTATATTCGGGTCTATGGGATATTGATATATGAGGAACTTTCTTGAATAAGTTATGACGACTAGCATCTGGGCCACCGGCACGTGGTGTTGGGTGGTGGTGTTAAGGGGTGCCGCTGGTCATTTTCATTTTTAGGACGATCGCAGCCACATCTTTGCGGACGTCCGAGGGAGCGACACCAGACGGCTGTATGACGACAACGCGTCACCTCACCTCACCGTTGATGATGAGCCGATGACAATATCCCATTCAAAGGCAAATACTCTTCAATAAATTGATAGCTTTTGGGCCATACTATAAGTGCATAAAGTTTAAATTATGGTGGCAACATCTATGCCAACGCTCGCGAAAGAATTAGGTCGGGCGATTGTTGGCGACAAATCACAGCATAGTAAGTTTTAACTATAAATTTATAGACTCACAATGACATGATTTATAAATAATGATACATACAGGTCTACAGATAAAACCATATAATATTCCACCGAGACCCAGCATTGAGTCATGTATTTTTACCTTAACGGCTTGATTTGCAATATTAGTAATTAGTGTTAGCGCATTGTTAACTGTCATAGTGTCAATTTCATCAATGCTTTTTTAAGTGAGTCCATAGGCTGGTGTTTATAAATTAATGTAAGTATAGAATGTAAATTGTGCAATTATATTATGCATTTATAATATGTATTTACATAAACAACCATGGGCCTTACTTATGGTTATAATAATATGATATGGAGTATGCTATGCTTGCCGATTTCTAATCAAGTCTCCATACAAAACTAGATAAAAGTCATGAAATGGGCACTGTGACATGCTTTAAGCCCTAAGTAATGTTGTTATCTAATAATAACAATTAACAAAATTGAAATTAAATATCACAGTCACTTATCCGACAATGACGGAACACCATGTTAATAAACACCTAACATCTTATTTTATAGTTTGACATAGGTTTTTTCATCAATTTCAATAATATCCTGGCCGTCGTTTCTTTCTTTCCAATGCAAATAAAGTACAAGGCATGTTATTACTATTAAAATTGCAGTTAACACAAACACACTTTTCAGAATGACTTTGCTAGGAGTCACAAATAACTGGGCTCTCCACTGAGATGGATCATTAGGAGGTGCTGGTATAACTACTATTTGAGAATTTGGAATTATTTGAGTCCAACTTTTGGTATGACCAGAGAGCCCAACATTTAATGTATCAACAAAGTTAGGAGTCCGATCTAAGCCAAATATTGAATAAGGCAACTGAAGAGCAAAATATGCAGATTGGGGTAATTGTGCACATACTCCAGTTCTGTAGTTCCCTTCTTGAGACCATGTGTTGTAGCCAATTTTGGGGCCTGGTAAATTAGTGCCTGAAACATAAAAAAAACATAAACATGTATTAAACATAACTTTTTTAAAGTGCATATTTAAAAGCAGGAAGTCACTACTTTCACTTACCAAATGTTCCTTTCCTTTTGTAAAGAGTGCCATTGATAGTGGGAGTTTTTTCATTAGTCAAACCTGTTACTACAATTACTTTGATGAAATTGGTATCATACTCTAGGCTATTTCTAAATGCATGCATGGTATATTTTTGTGTTGTTGCATTTTTCTTCACATATATTATGTCTAATACTCCATCCATATAAAAGTCGTAAAATGTACCCATAATAACATTGTTTCCCAATGAATTGAAAATTTCCCACTGGACTTGGAAAGTCCTAGAAAATTTGCAGCCAGGCAGAGTACAAGGAATATTGTGTAGAAGGAAAACTCTAGTTTCATTACTGTTCATAGGGCTTAATGTCATTAAAACATCTGGATATCCATCCATGTTATAATCTCCACTACGCATAGTAATAGTGTCTAGATATACTTCATTTCTAGGAGGAGCAAATCTCCAGAGAGTACCTTTTCCATCATTCAAATCAATTTGAAGGTCATGCCATTCATGATTGTCATAAATCAAAATAGTACTGTTAAAGCATTCAGTGTCAGAACACACTGGAATTACTAAAAAGAACTGTCCTGAAAGAGCCACATCTATAAATAAGGCTTGTCCATAAATGGCTTGATGACCCACAAGAAACTCAATGCTATTAGTGTATTTGAAGCCACTGGATTCTTCATTTAACCATATTTCAATTTCCAGTTTAGTGGTCACTAAGAGATCAGCAGCATTATCGTCATTGACATCCAAGAAAGAGTGGGAGTGCGGTAGTTTCACATCTTTTAAAATACCATCAGTCATCGGCATTTCTTTAGGAGTTCCTCTTGATGAATCAAATACCCAGTATACTCTTTGATGTTGTGTATTCATGCCAAATAGATCAAGAGTCATGTCCCGATTGTAGTCCATTACTAATGGTTGGCCATAAGTGATTGCTTTGATAAGAAGAGCATCAGAGCAATTCAACATTGGCATTCCACCCCATAAAATACGAACTTCATGAAACTTTGAAGTAACATTCTGAATTTGTGTTGTAATTAAGATGTCCATGTAGGCATCTCCATCATAGTCACCTGGAACCACACTTGTTATAATTATGTTACTAAAGTTACAAGCATAAGACGATGGTCTTAGGAACGGCTCTTTATCATGAGCCAAGAGTACTTGGATGCTGGTATCGTTTATAATAACAAAGGCATCAGTTAGTTCGTCAGAATTAAAGTCACCGAATGCAGATAGTACTCCTTCATTGTGTTTTCCAAATGAACTTTCGGTCATGTCATTAATAATTCCGAATGTGAATGCGAACAGCGACGTAATTAAGAGTTCATAGAACATGACAAAAAACATCTCTAAAAAATTTAAACACAAGCAACAAAACAACTGGTAATAATACTTCTTCAAAAAGTGTATGGCCAAATACTTTATTTTATTTAGATCACTCACAGCAAAGCACCTTCAGTGAATTTTTAGATTTCATGAAATTATTGTTAATTTAACAAAAAACTTGTTTTTACAAATTTACGACGACACCTTTTTACAAATTAATCTTTAGACATATATTAATCTGTGAAACAGCTGACAATGCTGACATATCTCATTTGCTTGTTGCCCCATAGACTTAGCATTCGCTACGCTCTTAAAGACTGACAAAGCGTGGAAAAGAGACATCATATCCTTATGGGCACCCTCCAAGATAGAAAAAGACAGATGTCAATGTACCTATGTGACACAAAAAATATATTTAACTGACTTTAAATAATCTTAATTTTAAACGTCAAAATTAATTTTCTTAAACTATACAAAATTACAAGCGGAAAACTCATTTAAGTATTTCTGTAGACATGGGGTCCTGTTCAATTATAAATTGTAATGTGACAAGAAAATATAACCCTAATAAATACACATTTCACAGGTAACTTACATTTTTGGGTAAAAATATTTTGAAACAAATTTGTGTCTAATTCCTAATAATAATCGACAAGGAACTTAGATTTTACAGAAGAATATGAACTTTGTTTGTTGTGTTTTTGTGTATTTCGGAATTAAAGGCATAATTTGCAATAAATATTAGGTAAAATAGTAAATTGTATGTTTACACTAGGGATTGAACTAGCAGTGCGTTATAAGTATCGATAAAATATCGACAGCCATTTGTGGGTATAGAAGATTTTTAGCGATTACTAAAAAAAGATTTATCATTGTAAAATTTTGTTTTTAGCAATTCCATGCAAGGATTAATTGAAGATAAAAAACACTTGAAAAAAAAAAATCATCGACCTCAGGTGGGACTCGAACCCACGTCCCATCGCCTGAGGTCGATGATTTTTTTCAAGTGTTATTTATCTTCAAGATTTATCATGTTTGTTTACAAAAAAAACACTCCAATACTGTTATTTTGTGATTAAATTATGAGCTTTTTATTTTATTTTTAGTTTGACGACCTCCGTGGGTTAGGGTTGCGTAGTCCTGACAAAGAATCCTTATAGTTTGGTCATGTCCGTCTGTCTGTCTGTCCGTCCGACGTTTTGCTTGGAGACTGTTGACCCCAGAGAGCTGTTACTTTGTGGAAATATGTATGTATATCTAGCTTGCCAACAAAGTGGTAGAACATTTTTTTAAATTTTTTTTTTAGTGTAGCTCCCATACATGTAACGTGAGCATATTTTTTTTCATCGTCTACCACATCGTGTGTGGTATCGTTGAATAAGTCCTTCAAAATGACTTGACGGTTACTTAAACTATTTTTCGATTTAGGGATACATACCACACAGAACCACCTACTGTGAGTAGTATAATATTAACTCTGTGATAATAAGGAATATGTTGAAGTGAAATTATGATATAAAATTGTTTTAAATAGGTTACATATTTTATATTTGAGCAGAAAACCGGGTAAAGGTTGGAGGACGACGCTGGATGCAGGTCGCTTCCAACCGGCCGATCTAGGAGTCACTGGGGGAGGCCAATGTTCAGCAGTGGACGTCCTGTGGCTGAAATGATGATGATGACATATTTAAAACGACCGTTTTCTTATTTTCCATTAATATAAACTTGTTCACAATATTAAATTACTCATTTTTCGATTTGATGCGAGTAAACTTGTTTTTCAGATTTCTCAGTTTCCAGACTGTGAAGTTTGCATAGCAAAAATATGACTTTTTTCGACCATATCTTAACTTTGCACATACAAGCCCAGAAAGCCCCGTATCCTTTCCGTGATACTGATTTTCACCTCTATTTTGTTTAAAGATTAGGTTTAACTTTAGGTGCTTCAAGGTCCGTGGCGATTGTGACTTTTGCCAAATCAATGGGGAGAAAAACTAACTTTTTATCACGCCAGGGGCGCTTATTGTCTTGTACCTAGATCTGACATAACATCTGTCAGATTGTATAGAAGTTTGCAATCATTTCTGTTTGTTTACCATATTTTCGAGGATTAAAGTCGCAATGCAACAGTGTGGTGCTTTTAACTGTAAAATTGAAGTAGTTCATTTATTCCCTAAAGACTATAAACGCAAAAATCAGTGGGAATCTGCTTTACGGATGTAAAAATTGCACGATTACTCACAGCATATTTCATAAAAGAAGACTATTTTGGAAAAAGTATAATATACTAAACGGGTAACAGTTTAGTGAATTCACTGGCACTGAAACAAAAGTACAGAAACCTAAAAAGCCCAAATCATGACAAGCTTCATGGAGCAGTTTTAAACATACTAATACATTGAAAATATTAGTTAGTGCTTTACCCTGTCTTCTTCTTGAATTTATGAAGGACTCCACTTCTTGCCTGTCTCTCTACTGTAGAGTGCTGTGAACTTTTAACTAAATGACAAAGCGGAGGCAATATACTTACAAAAGAGACAGAAAGAAATGTAATAGTTAGAACAGGTACCTCCTTTTCATAAAGGAAAATCTCAATTACTTACTAAGCCTTACTATTATGAAGAACTGAGAAACTCTCAAGCGCAGCAATTTTAGGGAATCTATTTATAAAAAAAATCAATAAAAGTCTAGGAAGTTATATCTGTTTTTTATTATTATTTTCAAATAACCTTTAAACATGTTACTAACTTTAAATATACCATTACTTCATAATGATACTTATAAAAAAAGTAATATTTCACAAATGTGAGTATCATACTTATTACTAAAGAAATAGTATCACGACTACATGCTATGCATCAATGAAATTGCAGAATTTCCTACCAGTACAAAATAAATATCTATGTGTTTGTGTGTAGTAAGGAATTTTCTGTTCAAAGGACAACTCTCTAACACTAATACTTAACTAAGGCACAGTAATTTCATATATCAAGCTTTTTTTTAGCTTTATACGGGTGCTTAATTTAATTATTGTATCTTTGCTTATCAAGACTACTTAGAAATTCACAATCCAATCCACGATTGTCCACCACATATCCTAAATACCCTTCCCATAATCTGGGGAACTTTCATGACCTCTGGTATTGAATTAGAGATACATGTTTACATCATGCATACATGCCACTATCCGCAGCGTGCACAATGGTATAAAATTAACTTTCTCCATCCTTGCTTTACATTATCCTTTCATGTATGTGATATCACCAGCAGAGTAGAGGTGGACAGTTAGGAGATGACATGCTTCATACAGAACTTTTTGTTGCTTGCTGTTGTATCTGTGAAACAAAAAGCATCAGATGATGAATACTTATTATTTAAAAAGTGTATTGAATAAATATCAGGAAATTATTTGAATATACTTCATACCTTTCTAAATAAAGATGTATTTCATGTTTCATTAAGTTAGGAAGTGGAAAATCGGCATCAATGTTTTTTATCGCCAGAGAGGCATTTGCAACATCATCTGTAATGTTATAGTCAGCGCCAAAGTTTCGGTTCCGCTCATAAGCCTCCAATCTAGAAGAAATAACAGATATAGTCCAAATTAACCAGAATTATGCACAGGAAATAGAATGTAACCTTCAATATTTTCAATGCTTACCTATCTATCAAATCACAACGTTTCCGTGAATTGTTCTGGTCCTTTTACGAAATCCGCTTTGAAGCTCAGAAAAAGACATTAATGAATACATTTTAAACGCTAAAAAACTTTATATGCGGAAAAATCGCAAATACACACTTGACACTAGCAGTCAACAGGGTACAAGCGACGATCGCGCCATCTACAAAAAGCTTTGCGTGTTCCTCCCCATTTGATGCCGGTTGCAATTAATCGATAAAAAAATTGTGGATTGGACAACACTATTACACACAAACATACGTGTCACATTTTTTGTATCGTTTGCAATGAGCCTTTGTCTATCTTGTACATTCTATATCTATGGCTTGCCCCACTTCTTTAGACATACTCTGTCATCAGTCAGAGTGCATTGCTATTCCGGGACTAAGGTTAAACCTCTGTTTTAACGAACAAAAATCAGTGCATGAGAATTTAACTTTTAATCAGTGGTTTATCCTTAGTCTGGACTAGTATGTACTCTGAATAAGACAGAACAGACTCTGATTAATCTGTGGCCCCACTGATCAACTTGCTTGCCCTTTGCACTGATCAAATAATGCCCTTTGTTCTGAAATTCCGAGTGCCGTCGATATTTCATCTTTGTATGTATTTATGAACGTATGTTTTCTAATAATGAGATATAACTATTCATAAATGTATTGATTCCTTGGGGTAACAAGTTCCATGATAACTATTTTAAAAGGTAAATGGGCATTTTTTTCGGACTTTTGACCTACTAGCGACGACCACTAAGGCTCGGTCTATACCCAGCCGGAAACCGGACCGGGTAACAAACGCGGATTCAATCCATCGCTTAAGCAATAATGTCGTTTTTGGAACCGATTCTTGCGGATGCTTACGGATTCCGGCAGCGTATAGACCGAGCCTAACGAAACTAGTCGGAGTAGGGCAGGTGACACGGTTGTGGTACTTGTGGCCATTTTAAACGTTTTGTCCACTTTGAGCCGTTCTAAATTTATAGTATTTCAAGTCAAATATTTTTGTAAAAAGTTATTAAAAATATATTAACTAAGGCTACTACTAAACTACTTTTTTTTTTTAAGTGTTATTTATCTTCAATTAAACCTTGCATGGAATTGCTAAAAACAAAAATTTACTATATTAACTAAGCCTAACAATTATTTTTTAAATAATTTCATAGATAATTACTTATTAAAAAAATAAAATAAAAAGTGATTTTGCACCATTTGTGGACAGATTTACCCCATTTCTGGCCACATCGTGAACACATTGTGGCCATCAAGAATAAAACACAATTTCAAAATAATGAAGTTTTTATTAGGCCACGTATCAATATATCATCATCACATCACATCACCAGCCTATAACAGTCCACTGCTGGACACAGGCCTCTCCAAAAGCAGGATTTTGCCATAATCGCCACGCTTGGCAGGCGGGTTGGCGATCGCAGTTTGGCCAATGGTGGAGAGGAGACGCTGCTGCCCATCTTCTTGTGGCGGTTCTCCTGTAGTCGCCTCTTACGACCCCCATAGGAAGAGAAGGGGTGGTGCTTTTCTTGTATTAAAGTGCCGGCACCACACGGCACATCAATATATCACAAATCCTAAAATATATTTAAAAATCATCATCATCATCATTCCAGCCACAGGACGTCCACAGCTGCTGTTACTAGGCCTCCCCCAGTGACTTTCAGATTGGCAGATTGGAAGCGGTTTCCTGCCGTTGGTGTTCATCTTGTGGGTGGACAACAACAATATTATAAAACACTAGCTGTGCCCGTAACAACTTTGTTCGTGTTGACTACAAGACATTTGGTATGTCTCATAATTAAGCAACATTGTGCTCGGCGCTTAAAAACACTTATCAAAAATGAAGTTTTTTACTTTGTATTTGAAACTCTTAGGTTGTATTTATCAAAAAAGACAAACAGGCGTAGAAGCGTGACTCTGTTTAGACTTTCATACGACCTTTCATCCCCTATTTCTATATGCTGTTTTTACTATCAAATATATAACATTTATTGAGATATATTTACATTCGTAAATCACCCGTGCAAAACCATGGGAGTTCACTAGTATTTTAATAATCAATCATGTTGAATAAGTTTTTATGTTAAATCGATTACATCTTCATAGAAATGGATCGAAATTTAAAATAAAATAAAACTTGAATTTATGTTTATACCAGTAACGAGAACACACTATAGCTCACCATATGAGTGTAGTAACGCATGTTGCTACTTAGATCACGTTAGAGTTAGAACAGACAATGCTACCTATCGGTCATCTATTCTGCAATATGACCGAAAAACTCCACAACTCACATACAGATGTAATTATAGCATTTAGAGAATTAAAACTGATAAGCACAGAAGACCTATGGGGAATCTCTGTTAATATCATTAGTACAATTATTATTATAAATACTATAGCCCCATATCTTACAATCATTTTTAACAAATGTATTGATAATAGAGAATTCCCGGCTTCAATTAAATTTAGTAAAATAATTCCTTTATTTAAATCTGGTGAGCAAAGTGACCCCAATTTTCTGCCAATATCTATCTTACCAGTTCTTAGTAAAATATTTAAAAAATATATATATTTCAATCAACTATTATCTCATTTTTTTCTGAATAAATTACTACATAATAAACAATATGGTTTCATGAAAGGTAGAAGCACAACCGATGCTGGAGTTGCACTCTTGAAACATAGATTTGATGCTTGGGAGAGTAAGCAAGATGGTTTAGGCACAAAATAGAAAAAATACAGATGGTCCACTCCCGCCGTTCTTGAAAACAACTGCCTAAATTGAGCTGACTACCTAGGGTTGCTATTCTGTATTTTTGAAATAAGTTAGTGAGCTTTATTACTCCAATACATCAATTAGCTTATACATTCATCTTATTATACGTCCAAGCCTAAATGGGAAGACAAAGCAATATTTACTCTCCTCAACTTGGCTTCTTCAATGACTATCGTTTTTAACAGCGGCGGCAGCTGCGCGTTGGTTGACAGAAATTATACGTACTAACTTGTTATATTCTCACATTTCAAGGTGATGTGTTTATCGTAGCAACGATAATGTAAAAATACCAATGAATAATTTAATATGTCTATTATCTTTTATTTAACCCTTACCTAAAACACTGGTGTTATACCAGCGACGATATGCTAGGGAAAATTTAAAAGCCCATTTCTGCTGAATGTGCAATGAAATGAATAATTGATCGCTATCAAAACTTATCTTTAGCTTTTCTACTTACTTACTTACTTACTTTACTTTACTAACAAGAAAAAACCAAGACATAGTTTTATATACCTTTCAATATTATTTGGAAATTTGAAGAACGTGTAATCACAATTTTGTGTTGTATTAAAACATCCAAACACACTGCAGCAGTAATAAAAACGCTTATCCATTTTTTGCACGTAACAATGATCAATGCGTAGTAAACTGTCGTGAGTGACAGCCCGCTAAAGCTCTATCCCCGATCGTCCGAGATTTCTAGTAAACGCAATTGTCAATCTGTGCGTGACGATTATGACGCTTAGTTCCGAGTGGACTATCTGTCTAGCGCGCCGGTGCTATACGTAATTTGTGCTTTAGGTGTCTTTTGTGATCTTTCAAAAGCTTTTGATTGTGTAGATCATCAAACTTTACTTAAAAAACTGAGACATTAATATGGTGTATCAAAAAAGTCTTTAGATTTAATAAATTCATATCTCACAGGTAGAACGCAAAAAGTATGTATAAATGGAGCTGAGTCTTCCGGATCACCTCTAACTATAGGTATACCGCAGGGATCAATATTAGGACCGCTGTTGTTTCTTATATATATAAATGACCTTCCTTACTTTACAAAAGATCTATGTGAGATGGTATTGTTTGCAGATGATACATCAATAATTTTCAAAATCAAAAGGGGCCAAGAATCTTTCAACGATGTCAATAATGCCCTCTCGCAAGTATTGCATTGGTTTACTACCAACAATCTTTTGCTCAATGCGAACAAAACTAAATGCTTTAAATTTACAATGCCTAATGTAAGACAGGTCTCAACGCATATTATTGTAAAAGATGAACAAATAGATACGACTAATTCCTCAACGTTCTTAGAAATAACTTTAGATTCCCGTTTGCAGTGGGGTGCTCATATTGAGGCTTTATCGAGAAGACTTAGTTCAGCTGCTTATGCCGTGAGAAATATAAGACAACTGACTGATGTTGAAACGGCAAGATTAGTGTATTTTAGTTATTTTCACAGTTTAATGTCATACGGAATACTGTTATGGGGCTCAGCTGCAGATATTGAAACCATATTTGTCCTGCAAAAGAGAGCTGTTCGGGCTATTTACAATTTTAGTCCCCGAGATTCGCTAAGAGAACTATTTAAAGAAATTAACATACTTACAGTCGCTTCACAATATATTTTTGATAATATTATGTATGTTCGCAAAAATCTGCACTTGTTTACTAAGAAAAATGACATACATAAGTATAATACCAGGCATAAAGATAAACTTGCCGTTCCAATGTTTAGAATGCACAAGGTAGGAAGTTCTTTCATGGGCAATTGTATTCGTTTTTTTAATAAATTATCACAATCCATTGTTGGAATGCCTGTATATGAATTCAAATTGCATGTTAAAAGGACTCTAATGAGAAAGGGCTATTACACCGTTAGTGATTATATAAATGATAAAAATGTGTAGATTTAAAAATGCTTAGCTGACAACAAATCTTGTAAAATATTTATTTTGTTTTAAAAGAGGCTGACAATAGTGACCGAGTTTCTTGCGCTGCTTCTTCTCGGCACTAGCCCACAATAGTACCGAAGCAGTGGCAGGAAAAAAAGGGACATGTAAAAGTGCCTTTTATGGCCAATGTACAGAAATAAATGATTTTGATCGTTGTGTTTACTACTAAGTTCATTTGTGATTTGTTTACAAATATCGTGCTGTTTGTTTCTTTTGTGCCGAGTGAAATTCCTAACACAGGTAGAAATTTAAAAAACGCTACGCAACGTATTTTTTAATTTCTGATTAAGTGCGTCAATACAAAATGTAATTGTTTTATATTCGAAAATGACCAACTTCCATACAAATATTTTACCCCTATTTCCACCCCTTCAAGCCTTTTTTTTGCAATAAAAGGTAGCCCAGGTCTTTTTTCAAGCTCTAGTCTATTTTGTACCAAATTTCATAATAATAAGTTCAGTAGTTTCTGCGTAAAAGCGTAACAGACAGAGTTACTATCGCATTTATAATATTATAATAAGTATTAAATAATGAAGAATGTTCACTAATTTTAAATATTAGCTCTCCATATTCTCAGTCAAAAACAAAAATACACGTAAAAGAATTACTTCGAAACATCAATTTATTTCCGATATATATAAGTAAACGGAGCGGAGCGTTGTAAATTGACGTTACATGCGATCACATGACTGTTTGCGGGACTCGATATTTATCGTAAGTTAAAATGCCTGTAAAATCAAAACTAATAGGTATTTTTGACTACAACAAAAACTAGTGTATTTGTATACATACAAGCTTTACTGTAACAATCTTTCAACCGATTTGGCATACCTATTAACATTCGAAGAATGTTCACTAATTTTAAATATTAGCTCTCCATATTCTCTGTCAAAAATAAAAAATACAAGTGAAATAATTACTTCGATACGTCAATTAGTTTCCGATTTATAAAAGTAAACGGAGCAGAGCGTTGTAAATTGACGTCACATGCGGTCACGTGACTGTTTGCGGGACTCGATATTTATCGTAAGTTAAAATGCCTGTAAAATCAAAACTAATAGGTATTTTTGACTACAACAAAAACTAGTGTATTTGTATACATACAAGCTTTACTGTAACAATCTTTCAACCGATTTGGCATACCTATTAACATTCGAAGAATGTTCAATAATTTTAAATATTAGCTCTCCATATTCTCTGTCAAAAATAAAAAATACAAGTGAAAGAATTACTTCGATACGTCAATTAGTTTCCGATTTATAAAAGTAAACGGAGCAGAGCGTTGTAAATTGACGTCACATGCGGTCACGTGACTGTTTGCGGGACTCGATATTTATCGTAAGTTTAAATGCCTGTAAAATCAAAACTAATAGGTATTTTTGACTACAAAAACTAGTGTGTTTGTATACATACAAGCTTTACTGTAACAAACTTTCAAACGATTTGGCATACCTATTAACACTCTCCATTGATATAATTATGTCTGTAATGACCAGTTTCTATGTTATTTCCGAGAACAGATTTGTGTCCCAGTCCAACATGTCCAGAAGTTTCAGAAGCTTTTCCTGAAATTTTGTGCCGCAATGTAGTGCGAGGCACTTGAAAATCCCTGCAGGCATTGGCAACCGGAATTTCATTCCTAATTGCGGTTAAGACTTTCGTCTACATTAGCAAAGATGTTGCTGCCACCATAATTTATACATTATGCACATATCATACCATATTACAGTCCAAAATCAATTAAATTATTTAAAAGAATTGCCTTCGATAGGTTTAACTATAATGCTAGGCATATTCTTACTCTGAAAATAAACAAGAAATATGAGAACACTTGAATAAGAACATTCAATCTATATGTTAAAAGGAAATGGGTGTCATCCTTGACAGCAAATTACGCTTTCATAACCACGTAGACAACATCGTGAACGCAAGCTTCAAGATGCTAGAATTTGTTTTGAGAAACTGTAAGGAATTTAAAAATCCATCTGCTAAGGTCACTATTTATTCAGCTTTGGTACGTAGTAGGTTGGAATACTGCAGTGTCGTATGAAAACCCTACTATGACGTGTACCGAAGAAGACTAGAAAGAGTTCAGAAGCGTTTTGTTTGGCATTTATCATATAGCTGTAATATGGCTAAGAACTTCCAAGCTTTACGGAGCGACTGAAATATTTCAAACTTAAATCTTTGGAAGATCGAAGAGATCTGTTGGACCACCTGTTTCTACATAAATTGGTCAGTGGTGTCCTTGATGCGCCAAAACTTCTATCGAAGATCAAAATACGTGCCCCTTCACGAGGTATTCGACTAGCCTCTTACACACCTTTCGTTGGAAGTAAGTCCTATTCGCGTCAGGGACACTACGGACTTCTTAACAGGCTAGTGATAGGTTTCAATACACTGTATAAAAAAATATAACTAATAGCACAGGTACTCAGGATGATTCGTCGAATGAACAAAGTGACGTTGATATTTTCTCAAGCAATCTTTCAAAATTCCGCAGAAGTCTAGTGAGTATTTAACTGTGATGATGCTGCTGTTTCTATCTTCAATGCTTAAAGATAAGATATAACCTTAATGTAATACTAATATTATTAAATTTGTCTCTCTATTTTTTGTTATTAATTGTAAAGTTAGATTTTTATCTGCTACGTTAATTAAATTACTTTTGTTTAACACCTGTAATTAAGATAGCACTTAACTTTATTATATTGGCATGTGTGATTGTTTAAAATAGTGTACATCTTGTTAGTGTTAATATATAAATAAAATAAAATGGCCAGAAATGGGGTTTCTTTGTACCCCACTTTTGGCCAGCTACGTGGCCAATATGGAGAATTCTAAAATTTTTGTTCCATTTGTGGCCACCTCTCATTATATTATATTTTAAACAATAATTGTCTTATTCAGAGTGCATTTGCTATACTGGGACTAAGGTTAAACAAATGTACTAACGTATAAAAATCAGTGGTTTAACCTTAGTCTGGACTAGTAAATGCACTCTGAATAAGACAGATAGCGATTATATAACCTTAGGTCTACCTCAGAGTAAGAATTATACTAAGGTTCTATTAGATAATATATCCACGGCCACGACCGGGCCACCTGCTCTATGGTAAGGGCCATGAACACTATCAAATGAGATAATTCGCGGAAAAGCATGGAAAAGTTTTTTTTAAGTTAAACAAGAATTATTATTAAAATAACTAATTTTCGAATATCCCTATGCTTCTGAATGTATAAAATAATAACAAAAATGCACAATATCTTCTTAAAAAGGTACACGAATGTTTAGGAGCTTTTTTTATATTGTTCATCGCAATTTCCCTCTTCTCGTCATTCCAAGCCGGCATTTCCAAAAAATAAGTAATCCCCGAAATAACCTAAAAATGCCCCGATTTTGATGCGGTTTTCAGAAAAGTGTTTGTTATATTCTGGAGAAGGTTTTAGTATGCATATCATACTACTAAGCTGATGAAAGAGGCCACAGAACTCCTTAACGGTTAGGAGTGTCAACACTGAACTCCGTAGATACTTAATACTGTGATTTGTCGGCAGACATGCCACTTATGAGGTACCAGACAGTCATTGTATTTTTGGGGAATCATTGTAAACCAGAACCCAGAAACGAGAAAAAATACCAGAATATATTCGTTCGTTATTAAAATTGACTTAGGAATTAAACGCAAGACCTTATCCCAGCCATAGACAATTCAAAGGTTAATAACAAGCATTTTTAACAACTTCTATGAAGATAGGTATATCATCAATTGGACGATAAGGTATTGTTAAAGTGCTAACACTAATAATGGTTAAATAAAAAAAAGTTTAAAAAAACTACAAACCGATTTCAAAGTAAACTAAAAAGTGAAAAATTATATTTTCTAATCTAAAACATACATAATTAGTTATTTTTCAGACAGTGCTCCATGGAGAGTTAAAATGTGGTAATTAATCGCACCGACTATATTATCTAAATTCTTATATAATATACTGTGATAAAAATATAGGGCCTCTAAACTCTGTATTGTAATGTGCATTGCGCCTTACGAGCACCCGAGAACGTATCAAAGTAAGTTATAATGATTGAAAATCAATAATTAGGAAAAGGCAGTGCCTCCGCTGCCGACGCCGGCACCCAAGAATTGTGTCCATGTCTACAGCTTCCTCATTACTCTAAGAGGAATTCTAAGCCTGCCTTAAACTGAGGCATAATGAGAGCCATCGAAACGTTCCAGTCATAAAATTGCAGCAATCAGATCTTCGTTACTATGGGGTGTTTTTTGTGTGTCAGCCGACGAAACGTATCTTCAGGTGACACATGCCGTTTAGGCAAACCAGTAAGGTAAGGGTTTCAGAATATAGTCAGAAATTTAACTAATAATGGCAGCAATGATAGCCAAAAAACTAGCCATCACACTGAAATACTGTTGAAACTACGATTATAAAACTATGTGCGAGCTGGAGACCCATGTCTCTGGCTTGCACAGCTGTATCTTCGTAATTACTCAAGATACGATAATAATTTATACCTCAAAATTCGCGGTCGAATTGCAGCATTCGACTCCAAATATATCAAAACTTAATCTTGAATAGTTTAAGAGCTACGAACCGATAAGTATGTGTAAGTTGGAGACCCATGTCTCCATGTCATGGTGAATTAGAGTAACTGTATAGAGTTTCATTTTAAACATGAAATGATTCGTTGTAATAGCAGCACAAACGATGCTTAATTTCAAATCTCTTGGTTTCATAATTATAAGCCAAAACCTGTTTTCCCGCCAAAAAATTCAAAGCAAAGGGCAAAGCGCGACGTTGCCGTTCCGTGCGCTACACTATTGCAGTCGAATGTGAACTCAAGAGCTAGTATTATTTGGAGTCTTTTTAATTTGAGCTCTCGATCTTTTTTATTTCTATACTAAGAATGATAGACAAGGAGCCTTAACAAAAAGGACAAAATAGTTCCTCCATAAGTTTTAATATTTAATTATGATGATAGTGATTTCACTCGCGGATGATTTAAAAAAACCCAAAAATTACGACATCGGGAGCCGGCAGTCGGCAGTACAAAAACAAACAAAGTCATTCTTACAGCCCAGCTGATTGCTGATTCGCCCGTGTTGTTTTCTGTTCGTATTGTTGTGAAATCATTGTTTGTCTGTTTTTGTTAAATAAAAAAACATGCAGGTAGAAGGTCAATTTTCATCATACGAAGAATTTGAAAAACATTTGCATACTTAGTATATTTGATTGGAAGTCAAATATACTAAATATATATATATATTATACAGGGTGTACAAAAGAATAGGACACTCCACAAAACCACGTGATCATATATATATTATACAGGGTGTACAAAAGAATAGGACACTCCACAAAACCACGTGATCATTGAAATCGTGATTTTATTTTCAGAGGCTCCTTACATTATCATCGAGATATGCGAGTAAGTTTGTATGGAGAAGCTGTTCTTTTTTATCGATTTCGATGTTGTTCCCATAGAAAAAGTTGTTGTATTTGACCAACTGAGCACGTGGTTTTAAGGAGTGTCCTATTCTCTTGTACAATAAATTAAATTCCTCGGCAATAAATAGACAATATATAAAGGAATAATCATACTACATCTACAAAATTTCAATATCAAGCAGCTGCTTCAAATCCAAGATGAAGGTTATTTGAGAAGTGGTTATTAATATGACGAATTCAACAAATTATTTAAAAATATTGTACCAATTATTACATGAAGTCCGTGAAATCCTGTTGCTATAAAAAATGTAGATCCATAGATTCCATCAGCGATAGTAAATGGGGCTTCAAAATATTCCTAATATGCTTGTAATATAGTAAAATAAATTCCTAAAATAATAGTAAAAAATAAACCTTGAGTTATTTCGAAATAATTATTTTCTTTATTTGCATGATGGGTTCAAGTGACAGTTACTCCTGATGTAATTAAATAATAGTATTAAGTAGAAGGAATGCGAAATGGATTAAATGGAGTAATTCTTGTAGGGGGTCAGATTGCACCAATTTCAATATTTGGGGATAATCTTCTATGGAAAAAGCTCATAAAGAAACAAAACAAAAAGTTCTGAAATAATAAATTAAATCATTAAATTTTATTATTTTAATTATTTGATCAGTGCTTATCATAAAGTTAATATACCTTTATGGTGCTTATAGCATTCAACCAACTATTAAACAGTCATGTAGCGGCACAGTCATAGATATAGAGCGAATGCTATGTCTATGGGCACAGTAGACCGATTATGTCCTCTTGTGTTTTTTAGGCTTAAATCGGACTTTCAGTACAACGGTTTCTACTGATATTACGGGCTGTCACTGTCAAGTTAAACAAGCAAAGATGGATCATTTGTAGTCTGTGGTAAAAAGTCGCGAACGAAGTAGACCATACACATACTTAGTAATGTTAACTAATGTTCCTTGCCTTGGACTAATCTGTGAACGAAGACCGAATGAATTCTGTGTTCGCTATGTGTGCTAGATTATTTAATTGTTAAAAGCAACAAGTTTCTGCGTTTCTTGTTTGCTTACATGTAAAAACGGATTAAACAAATCATAGCTTAGCTTAACGTAAAATAATTACAAAACGCACATTCCTAATAACTTTCTAGACAGTTCAGTGTACGTACAGTGCTAAAAAAGTTTATCTACTCATATAAAGTTCAGTGTTATTTTGTATTACACACTGCGTCGTCAGATAGATAGTCTTTCCCAGATAAATTTTATGATGCAGTGATGCTATGATAAACGCGTTATAAAGCATTTTTTAACCGTCTTTTTGTGATATTATCAGTTGCCACAACTGTTCGTAACGTTGCGTAGTGGTTAATCCGGAATCCGGATTCTGAATCCACATTTGCTTATTGTCATCATTGTGTTGCTTTATGTTTAACACATTCATACTTTATCATGTCAAGTATTTTTAGAATCAACTGACTGTTTGAGTTTTGTGTCTTTGTAGACTTAAGTTTTTGCAAAATAGTGAACTGTGGTTGGTGTTACTGGACATTACACTGTGATAATGATGTGTGCTTGAATACTTACTATATTCCTGACAGGATAGATTGATTCATAATTTATGGTGAGTCAATTTATTGATACATTAGTAAACTTACCCTGTATGGTTGTACCTAAATTGCATGGTTACATGTATGGTAGTATAATATTATAATAAATATTAAAGTTCAAAACGGCTTCACAGGACACAAATATATCTACTGAATTGTCGTCATAACGTGGATCTGGAAGGTAAACAAAACTAAGGATGCTTTTAGATGAATAGACTACACCTATAGCATTTTGCTGCACTGCAGCACTGCTGTTCAGACATAGTTTTCTGGCTGGCAGTACTTTATTTTCATTCCAGAGAATATTATGTTTGTGCTATTATTTACGAATGATTACTATAAATTATGCTCATAAGAGACCAAAAGGTAACTTTTAAAAAGTTCCTAGGACTTGTTTGTATGTCAAGCATTTTAAACAAACATATCAATGTTAGAGGTTTTATCATTGAGCTCTTACAGGTTTTCTATGCATATATAAAACCATAGACTTTAAGCTTTTGTAAAAAGAAATATTTTTAAAGATTTTTACATTTAAGACATAAATAAATAAATATATTGGACAAGATCAAATACATTGCTCTGATCCGTAGTTAAGTAGCTAAAGCACTTGTGTTATAGAATATGAGAAACAAAAAAAGTTTTAAAAAACTAATAACCAACTTCAAAAGTAAACTAAAAAACGAAAAATACATTTCTAAACTAAAACATACTAAATCAGTTATAATGTTTTCATTAATCGCACAGACTCCAAAAATAACTGATTAGGTATGTTTTAGATATTTTTAAATTGAAATAAGACAACTCTTCCATGTTGGGATTCTGACCTTGGTAAAGCGCTTGTGCGCTAAGCAGGAGATTAGGGTTCAAATCCCAAAATGGACGAGTTGTTTTTGTTCAATTTAAAAATATGTATTCCACATATTCCAAAGTATATTAGGATTATAAAAAACGTAAACACTAACAGTAGGCTAAAATAAAATTAGAAAAAGAAGGAAAAGAAATAAAAATAAACAGAGGGGTAAGACAAGGAGACCCACTGTCGCCTAAACTGTTTACAGCTATCTTAGAAGAAATCTTTCGGAAATTGAATTGGGACCAATATGGATTAAACATAAACGGAGAAAAACTATCCCACTTACGGTTCACTGATGATATTATATTATTCGCCGAAACAAAAGAGCATCTACAAAGTGCTCATAGACCTGGAAAGAGAAAGCCGCATGGTAGGCCTAACAATGAACACCACCAAAACCAAAGCACTAACAAATGCATCTGAAGACCCCATTATCATAAATGGCGAAGCAATTGGGTATGTGAAAGAATATACTTATCTAGGACAACAAATCTCAACTACTGACATAATGTCAAAGGAAATAGATACTAGGATTGGGAACGCATGGAAAAGCTACTGGCGGCTAAAAGAAGTTATGAAGAACAAAGAACTTAAGGTGTCCGTCAAAACTGTACAACACCTGTGTGCTACCTGTACTAACATATGGTTGTCAAACCTGGGCTCTAACCAAAGCATAAAACAAAAAATTAGAATCTTGTCAGACGGCAATGAAGAGAAGCATGCTAAATATATGAAAATCTGACAGAGTTCGTGACGAAATCATCAGAAAACTTACAAAAATAGAGAATGTTACAACTAAAATAAGAAAACTCAAGTGGCAATGGACAGGCCATATAATAAGAGGTATCGAGAAGTGGAATAAAAGCATAATGTTCTGGTATCCAAGAAATGAAAAAAGAAAGCGAGGTAGACACTTTCGAAGGTGGGAAGACGAGATAAAGGCAACAGCGGGGAAAACATGGACTAGGAAAGCGCTGAACAGAACAGCGTGGAAAGAAATGGAGGAGGCCTTTGCCAAACTTGGGCAAACAGACGAAGATGGAAGTGTCATCGACCCAACAGAGTCGATAATTTAAGTGTTTCCTTGTTAACAAATTTTGTCTGAATAAAGGCTTATATTATTATTATTCCACATATTGGCAATTACTTTGCCAATGTGTGCTAAAAGAAATACATAAAAAGTTAAGTTATTATTAAATAATAATTTACAAAAAGTAAAAAATCATGCCTAATTTAGAGTCATGGTGCCGCAAGCATCGACTCGAAAAAACAAAAAGGAATAATGCGTGCACCATTTCCTAGATGGTGTTGATGTCACAAATAAATTGAGAAGGCAAATTTTGTCCGGTCGAGATATGTCCCTGTAGCTTAATTGGTAAAGCGCCTGCGCGCTAAGCAGGAGATTAGGGTTCAAATCCTGACATGGACGAGTTGTCTTTTTTCAATTTAAAAATATGTATTCCACATATTGGCAAAGTAATTTGCTAAAAGCAATACATAAAAAGTTAAGTTATTATTAAATAATAATTTACAAAAAGTAAAAAATCACACCTAATTTAGAGTCATGGTGCGGCAAGCATCGACTCGAAAAAACAAAAGGGAATAATGCGTGCAGCATTTCCTAGATGGCGTTGATGTCACAAATAAATTTAGGAGGCAAATTTTGGCCAGTCGAGATATGTCCCTGTAGCTTAATTGGTAAAGCGCCTGCGCGCTAAGCAGGAGATTAGGGTTCAAATCCCGACATGGACGAGTTGTCTCTTTTCAATTTAAAAATATGTATTCCACATATTGGCAAAGTAATTTTCTAAAAGAATACATAAAAAGTTTAGGTATGAGTATCATAACTAGGGCTTGCAAATATTCGAAACTTTTTGGTATTCGAATATTTTTTGGATGTTATTCGAATAATAAAAAAAATAAAAAAGGTTAAAATCAAGTTTTATTTGCCAATATCTTACTAAGTCTAATTTTCGAATTTATTTTTAATCATATTAAAATTGCCAACATCTTAGTTAGTTAGTTAGTTAGTTTAGCTGGGAGGTGTCCGCACTTAGCCTCTCGATTGGGCCATTGTGCGTGCTGTGTCCTTCCCCTACTCCAACCAGCCCAAGTCATCCCAGAAGGCCAGCAGACCCTTCAGGCTCCTGAATGCCTCCGGGAGTGATCCTGGTGATTGGAGAATCCGTGCCCGTTGTTCTGCCACGCTCTCGCACTCCATGAGCACGTGCCGCGGCGTTTCCTCT
Organism: Anania fuscalis; assembly: GCA_950371115.1. NCBI lineage: Eukaryota > Metazoa > Arthropoda > Insecta > Lepidoptera > Crambidae > Anania > Anania fuscalis. The sequence goes on from OX493330.1 coordinate 13,944,611, forward strand.
GCCTCCATGCATCCTCTGCATGTGGGGCTGTCTGTTACTCCTATGTGGAATAGGTGCCTGTTTAGTGAACAATGACCGGTTATAGTACCTACAACCTTCCGAAGTTCGTTCCGTTTTAGTCTGATGAGGCTGCGGGCGAGCTTTTTTGATGCTGCCGGAATTGCATCTTTTGTTTGCCTGCATCCTACACTGTTCATCCATTCGGTATGGTGGGTTCCTGTGGTTCTTTCACGCAGCCACGTTTTAATTTGGGCCTGAGGTATAGGCAGTAGTGGTTCCGGTCCATGGACTACTACCTTCGATCCTCTTTTGGCCAGTTCGTCTGCGGTGTCATTTCCCAGTGAGTTGCTGTGTCCTTTGATCCATTGCAGAACTACTCTGTTCGTGTTTGCAATGGATTGGAGTGCATTGTGACACTCTAGTATGAGTGCGGAGGTTACGACATTGTTTTGTAGGGCTTGGAGTACGGATGCACTATCCGAGACAATTTTTATGCCAAGATCTCGGACGTCTCTGGCTGCAACCGCCTGTGCCGCTTTGGTTATACCAATGCATTCTGCCTGGAAGATGGAGTTTAACTTGTCTAGTGTGGTCGATATGTTTATGTTTAAATCATTCGAGAAGACGCCGGCTCCGGTACCGTGTGCCGTTTTTGAGCCGTCTGTATATATCCTAACTTCATCGACGCCAGAGTTGTCTTTTGGTTCTTCTGTGAGTTGGATATTGTATCTTCGATCGAAGATGTGTTGACACGGAGTTCTGTCCATGGGCGCCTCGAGGAGTGGTAATTCCTTTAGGACCTCCTGCAGAACTTTTGAGTGTGTTGTTTCTATGTTTTGTTTCCATAGTCCGTTTGCTCTTAGTCTCAGGGCGGCTGACTGTGCTTCCTCCTGTATGATGAGATCTAGCGGTCTCAAGTTTAGGAGGAACTCGAGCGCGGCTGATGGGGTGGTTCTCATGCATCCAGTAGTTGCTACGCTCGCTAGTCGTTGTAGACTCTGGAGTTTTGTTTTCACTGTGGTCAGTTGTGTTCTGGGCCACCATACAACTGATCCATAAGTTATAGAAGGTCTGATAACTGATGTGTAGAGCCACAGTGTGATTTTTGGATTTAGACCCCAACTTTTACCAACTAGTCTTCTACATTGACAAAATGCTATACAGGCCTTCTTTATTTTTGTATCGATATGACTCGCCCAATTCAGTTTGTTATCAAGGATAACGCCCAGGTATTTCACCTGAGTTGATAGCGAGAGTTCTGTGTTAAATAGTTTTGGTAATTGTAGTGGAGGTAACTTCCTTTTGTTGGTGAAAAGGATAAGTTCTGTCTTTTTCGGGTTTACTGATAGTTGATGCTCGTCACACCATTTTTCTACTATCTGAAGTGCTGAGCGCATAATTCCGCAGAGCAGATTTTCAGCGTTTCCGTTTATCAGTATTGTTAGGTCGTCTGCATAACCAATAGTAGTGTATCCTCTTTCGTTTAGTCTGTACAGTAGGCTATCCACTACTATGTTCCATAGGAGTGGTGAAAGGACACCACCCTGGGGGCATCCTCTTACTACCTTTGCTCTTGTGGTAGTGTTCACCACTATTTGAACCGCCCTTTTACTTATTAGTTGCGTTATCCAGTTTTTTATGACTGGATCGACGTTGTATTTCTGTAGGGCGTGGTTAATGCTGTTGTGCATGGTTTTGTCGAAAGCCCCTTCTATGTCTATGAAGGCAGCTAGGGTTGAAGCTTTATTTGTGATAGCCGTTTCTATTTTATGCACCACCATGTGCAGCGCTGACTCTGTTGATCTGCCTGTTCTGTATGCATGTTGTTGGGGATGTAGTTGCTTACGTTTTAGCGCTCCATCCCTTAGGTATCGGTCTACTAGTCTTTCCAGTGTTTTTAGTAGGAATGAAGTTAGACTAATGGGCCTGAAAGCTTTGGCATGCGTATAGTCTTCCTTGCCTGGTTTTGGCAGGAAGACTACTTTCGCCTCTCTCCATGTTTTTGGTATGTATTTGAATGCAATGCAGGCCCTGTAGATTGGTAGTAGATGTTTTGTTACTTGGTTGGTCTGCCATTGTAGTAGTGCTGGGAAGATTCCGTCCAGCCCTGCCGACTTGAAGGGCTTAAAGCTCTTTAGAGCCCATTCTATTTTATTTGTCGTTACTACCTTGTCTGCAATTTCCCATTCTTGGGTTGTTGGTGTACTGTATTGCTCGTCAGACCATCCGTAGTCTGACGTTATTTGACAGCCTGGGAAGTGAGTTTCCAGTAGTACTGTACTGGTTTCCTCATCTGTGTTTGTATAAGTGCCGTCTTCTTTCTTCAGGGAGCCCAGGAGTTTGAGATCACCTTTTGAAAGGATTTTCTTTATTCTTGCGGCTTGGTTGGTTGAGTTAATGGTATTACAGAAATCATGCCAGCCTTCCGTTCTCCGGAATCTGATTCTTTTCTTGTAGTGTTTTTGTGCTGTTTTGTATTTTTCCCAGTCGTCAGTGGATCTGGTGTTTTTTGCTCGGTTAAAGAGTGTCCTGAGTCCCTTGCGTAGTCGGTCGAGTTCTGGCCCCCACCAGGTACTTTTACCCGAGGTTTTGGGTGTTACTTCAGGACAAGCCAGTTCATAACTGTCTCTAAGGGATTCAGTTAGGAGCTGAACGTTTGATTCTATGTTATCAGTACTAAGTGTTACGTCTGTTAGTTGTACATCACCTAGCGACTTGGTTAGTAGATTTGTGTACCTTGTTATATCTGTTTTGCGGGGGTTGCGATATGGAACAGGGTGTGTTTGTGTGTACTGTATTTGGAAACAGACGCGGCGATGGTCTGCGAAGGAGGGTTCATTTGATACATGCCAACCCTCAATGAGGTCTGCCGCCGCGTGTGTTGCCAAAGTAACGTCTATGATAGATTGATACCTTGAGCTTACGAAAGTGGGTTCTTTACCTCTGTTCATAATGTTCAGGTTTGCTTGGTGTAAATATTCGGCTAAAGACTCACCCCTTTTGTTTGTGTCCTTACTTCCCCACAGCGGGTGATGTGCGTTGCAGTCTGCGGAGATGATCAGGTCCCATTCGTGTGCTTCGCAGTGTTGTACCAGTTGGGCTAGTTCCCTTGCAGGAATTTCGCCCTCACTTGGCATATACACCGAAGCTAACACTAGGACGGTTTGTTGTACTGTAGATATCTTCACTGCTGTGAGGTCTCTAGAACAGAATTGGTTAAGCAAGGTTGTTGTTACGTTATTAGGCATGTAGATGCAGGTTCTCGGTTTTTCAACTGAGGTGTCCAGCAGTAACTTACCACCGATGTTGTTTAGACCGCAGACTCTATTATTCCTGATCCAGGGCTCCTGGATCAGAGCGACGGTCTTGTTGTTGACCTCCAGCACTCTGCGTAAAGTTGCCGCCGCTATCTGCTTGTGCTGGAGGTTTGTCTGTATGACATTGAGGGAGCTAAGGGCTACGCAGGACGTCATCTTCGTCGCTGTAGCTCCCCTCAATGTGCAGCGCCGAGTTTACTTCCATCTCGCTCATACCCGGTTGGGGAGCTGAGGTGGATGCCGCTGGGTTGGATGTTATCCCTGCGGCCTCACTCGTCGCTGTCGGTTCCTGTCCGGTTGTTGCGGGCTCGTCCGGAGAGAAGAAGCGGATGTAGCCACTGCCGGACATATGGGCTACTCGGCGATCTCTCTCCAGGATGGTCTGCTTCTGGTCTTCGGGGATTCCTAGGATAAGGTGAATCACCTTTTCCTTGGAATCCTCCTCTCGAGGCTTGTTGTCCACCGTCATATCGTAACACTGCCATGAGTCAACTTTGTACCACGGGTTCTGGGCGCAAAGGACTCGGTGCAGTGTGGCAGCGTCAGTGATACGGGAGTGGACAAGCAGCCCCGCCTTCAGCTTTTTCTTCATCTCTGACTGTTTAATAACAGTCAGAGTGGTGCCCGGTATCGGTGATGGTAGGGTTTTGACCCTGTCGACCAGCCAGCCGAGAGCGTTCGCATCCTCGCACCACATCGCTAGTGCCCCATCCAGAAGGAAGGGGCGTCCGCGGAAGGAAGGAGCTTGCGCGCTCGGAGAGGGTGGAGACAGAACAGCCTGCAGGATACTATCGTCGATAGTCTCCTTGAGCTGATCTGCCTGGGCGGACGAGAGGTCCCTCGGCGGAACGGTGGTAACCGCTACTCTCAGATGCGATTTATTCGCATCTGCGTAGCTCATCGTCCGCTTTGGTCTCGTGTCGGTTTTTGCGCGTTTGGCTTCTCCCCTGGGTGACTGAGTCTCATCCAGGCGAGCTCGCTTCGAGGAAGTCCGCTCACCCGGGCGATCCCCAGGCCCAGACTGCTCCTTTTCAGGAGCAGGGGAAGCATTCGCAGCATGTGTCCGGCTACGATGACCTCTCGGCTTTCTTCTCCTTTTCGACTGTGCTGGTGGTGGTGGTGGTGGTGGTAGTGTTGGTGGTGGTAGTGGCGGCGGAGCCGGTATAGTCTGTGCCGCTGCCACCTCCGTGGAGGTGGGCGGCGCAGATACGCGCTGCGTTTCCGCTGCTACGTCGTCGGCTGCCGCTTTGGTAATAGGCTTCCGGGCTTTCCTTTCCGCGCGCCGGTTGTGGCGACTACGTTCCGGTTGTCCCGTTGGCCCTTGGTTTGGTGTGTGGTTTGGTTTGTGTGGTGGAGCCGCTGAGCCAGCCTTCCCCTTTTTCAAGGGGCGCTTGTGGGCGACTACGGTCCACTGGTGTTGTGGTGGCACAGATTCTGTGTCAGTAGGTATGGCCTCTGCGAGGCCTGACAGGTCCAGGCTGGAGCCTGGTCCTGTTTGTGGTAAGGCGCCAGTAACATTCGCCGACGCGGGGGCCTGGTCGTCCACCCCTGCGCGGCCTTCGGTAACAAATTTCACACTCGCAGGCCCGGGTACCTGCGAGCGCCGGGCGTTAGCCGGATCGCATGACAGAATCGCATCATTAATTGCACTCATATCATTAACGGGGGGGGGTTTGGGAAATAAACACACAGCACTTTCCCAAGGTGCTGTGGCCGTGCTTTCAGAAGGGATTTAATCCTTCTGGGCTTACGGATGCCTGTGTGTGGTTTTGCGCCGCCACGGTTCGGCTATGCCGGTTTGGAGAGGGAGTTAGGATGGGACTAGGTAAGGATATTTTGGGGTACGGCCAGAGGTTTCTGTTATACCAGTAGCTTAGGGCAATTGGCCAAGAACGGGCAGCAACCTCGGGAAGGATAGTCCACTGGCCTTGTCTACGGGATCTTTGCGACCTGCGCTCCTCCTTAGACCATTCACCAAACCCAGCATCGGGACAGATGCTGGGAGTAAGGGAATTACCAATCAAAGTATTTATTAAAATACAGATGTTGATTGATCTTGCCCTCGCCCTCATGCCAACATCTTAGTTGGAAACCATTTTTTTGAAAGAAAAAAAAAATGAAAAGAAAGAGAGACGCATGTATTCATTCATACTCGCGCCGCGCTCGCGCAGTCTCCCGCGCATGCGCGTCTGCTACGCCTAGTGCCAACGATTGTCAAGATCGCCAAGCATCGCCGATTCGCATCCTGCACTAGCATTTAATAAACGTGATATCTGTTGATTTGTATGTTGTGGCCATTACGAAGTAATAAAAATAGCACTTTTCACGAGTTTTTTTTATCTGCTTCATAAATTGTTTATTTTAATTACTTAGTTAAGGTGTATTTTAAAATATGAAATTCACTAGGTATTTACAAGATTAACAAATGATACAAATACCTAAAAACCTTAAAACAAATATCAACATACCTTACACGTATAGCAGTATTTTTCAAAATGTCCTCCTCTCTCCGAGATACAAACACGTGCTCTTTTCCGCAAGTTAATCTTCAAAGAAATAAGCACGTTTCTTTGAGCTTGAACCTCTGTGGTAAATAGGTTTAACACCGGTAGCGACCACCGACTGGTACGAGGCACCCTAAATATCAACATTAAGCTGGAAAGAAGCCGCATGATGAGGTCGACTCTTCGACCGACATTGGTCTAGGCCGGCCAAGACTCCAAAACATTCCAGTTGGAGTTCCGAAACCGAGTCGCTGCTTTGGAAACTACTGAGGATGTGGACAGGGACCTTGATGGTGTGATTGGAGTCATACGCGAAGTGGGAAACAGGCACTTTAAGGGAAAGCAAGCGTGCCGAGAGGCCAAACTTTCGGGCGGGACTTTGGAACTGATGAAACGTCGACGGGAAATGCCAGAGAAAGCTTTGTATGGCACCCATATAAAGATCCGAAGATTGGTGAGACGCGACCTCCGCAGTTACAATACTCGCACATAGAGGAGGCGATTGAGCAGAATCGGGGGTCGAAGGTCACCTGACATAGCTGAAAACCTCGGATGGCAGAATCGTCTCATCAGTTCCGGAGATTCTGGCCGAAATCAAAGTCTTTTACGGCCGATTATACGCATTGCATTCCCTATAGCCGCAGCCCGACGCAACGATCCAAGCGCCAAGCTTACCCGCCACTTCTCTGAAGATCTCCCAGACGTGGAGGAGGATGAGATTGAGGCGGCCCTCGGACAGCTTAGTAATGGGAAGGCTCCCGGCGAAGACGGAATCACATCTGAGCTCTTGAAAGCTGCAGGCCAACCTGTGCTTGGCAAACTTAAGACGCTCTTCAATTCATAGCCAATGGGACAACTCCGGAAGTTTGGAGTGGGGGCGTGGTGGCATTGTTTTTCAAGAAAGGAGACAAAAGTCTCCTGAAAAACTATAGACCAATCACGCTCCTGAGTCACGTTTACAAGCTGTTCTCGAGGATCAATGTCCGTCCAAGTACAAAACCACCGAACAAAACCCATCCAGCTGCTCCGAGGTGTTAGACAGGGAGAAGTTTTATCTCCGAAACTGTTCACCAACGCACTGGAGGATGTGCTCAAGACGCTGGATTGGATCGGACTGGGCATGTGGGCATCAATGTAAATGGTGAATATCTTACGCATCTTCGCTTTGCCGATGACATAGTTATTATGGCAGAATCGCTGCAGGATTTGCAAAAAATGCTGCACAGTCAACGCTGCCTCGAGACGTGTGGAAAGGTCTATGTTGGGGATCTCATTATGGGATAAGATCTGGAACGAGGTCATACGACATAAAACTAAGGAGACTGATATTGTCCAAAAGCTTTGAAAGTAATATTTAGTGCATATTAAAGTTTTGAGTTTGGCGTTCAGGAAATTGGTCGAATATTCGAATATTGCAGATTTGATATTCGAATATTCGAACCCACTCTAAAAATTCGAATTATTCGAATATTCGAATGCAAGCCCTAATCATAACCTGGAATAAGGTCTTGCGTTCAATGCCTAAATCAATTTTAAAAACCGGCCAAGTGCGAGTCGGACCTGCGCACGAAGGGTTCCGTACCATTATCTATAAAAACGGCAAAAAAATCATGTTTGTTGTATGGGAGCCCCCTTAAATATGTATTGTATTCTGTTTTTCAGTATTTGTTGTTATAGTGGCAACAGAAATACATTATCTGTAAAAATTTAACTCTCTAACTATCATGGTTCATGAGTTAGAGCCTGGTGACAGACGGACAAACAGACAGAAAGACAGACCGACAGACAGACGGACAGCGGAGCCTTAGTAATAGGGTCCCGTTTTACCCTTTGGGTATGGAACCTTAGAAACGAACAAATAACGAACTGGTTTACGCACATGCCACGTCTGCCCAATACACTACGAAATACGTTCTGTCGACAAATCGCAGTATTATCTATTGAATCCTAACCATTAAGGAGTTCTGTGGCCTTCATCATCAACTCAGCAATATGATATGCATAGGTACTAAAACCTTCTCCAGAATGTAACAAATACTTTTTAGAAAACCGCATCAAAATCGGATGAGCCAAACGCGAGAAAATCGCGGACAAACATACATACATACATATTACATACTACTCTGTCAAGAAAGTACCGGGAAAAGATTAATAATACACAAAAGGTTAGTTATTCATCCAAATTTATCTTATCACCTTCAAAGTATGCTCCTTCAGAAGCGATACACTTACGCCAACAAATAATCAAAACATTTTAAACGCTTTTTCCGGAATCGAGTTCAGTTCTCGCCGCGAATTCTCCTTTATGTCTTCTACCGAATGAAACCGGGTGCCACGAAGTGGTAATTTGAGTTTAGGAAAGTGAAAGAAGTCGGCTGGAGCCATATCTGGTGGGTGAATAAGGTGGCTTATCGGTTCGATTGGGTACTTTTGTGTTTTTTGTCATAAGTACGAGAATTTGTTTGCATCCACACTGCAGTTTCTTTTTGTGGTGCAGCATTTGGCAACATGTAATCTCATTAGATAACATTGAGCAACTTTCTGTAGACTTTCGTTGTTATGGATGTTGCCAAGACACACTTGGAAACGTTGTGCAACCGGTGTGGATGCACCGTGCGTATATCATACGAAAAATACAGTAAAACAATTTAAGCACCTATTATACAGGGTTAGGGCTTGCCAATATTCGAAACTTTTTGGTATTCAAATATTCGAATATTTTTGGATGTTATTCGAATTATTCGAATAATAAAAAAATCATAAAAAAGGTTAAAATCAAGTTTTATTTGCCAATATCTTACTAAGTCTAATTTTCGACTTTATTTATAATCATATTATAATTGCCAAAATCTTAGTTGGAAACCAATTTTTTCTTAATCAAAAGCATATATTTAGGTATGTCTCTGTGGTAAATAGGTTTAACACCGGTAGCGACCACCGACTGGTAAGAAGCACCCTAAATATCAACATTAAGCTGGAAAGAAGCCGCATGATGAGGTCGACTCTTCGTCCGACACTGGTCCAGGCCGGCCAAGACTCCAAAACATTCCAGTTGGAGCTCCGAAACCGACTCGCTGCTTTGGAAACTACTGAGGACGTGGACAGGGACCTTGATGGTGTTATTGGAGTCATACGTGAAGTGGGAAACAGGCACTTTAAGGGAAAGTAAGCGTACCAAGAGGCAAAACTTTCGGGCGGGAGTTTGGAACTGATGAAACGTCGACGGGAAATGCCAGAGGAAGCTTTGTCTGGCACCTTTAAAAAGATCCGGAGATTGGTAAGACGTGCCCTCCGCACTTACAATACTCGCCTCATAGAGGAGGCGATTGAGCAGAATGGGGGTCGAAGGTCTTTACTAAAAGACTGGGAAAAAGTCACCTGACAAAGCTGAAAACCTCGGATGGCAGAATCGTCTCATCAGTTCCGTAGATTCTGGCCGAAATCAAAGGCTTTTACGGTCGATTGTACGCATTGCATTCCCTACAGCCGCAGTCCGACGCGAACGATCCAAGAGCCAAGCTTACCCGCCACTTCACTGAAGATCTCCCAGACGTGGAGGAGGATGAGATTGAGGCGGCCCTCGGGCAGCTTAGTAATGGGAAGGCTCCCGGCGAAGACGGAATCACATCTGAGTTCTTAAAAGCTGCAGGCCAACCTGTGCTTGGCGAACTTAAGAGGCTCTTCAATTCATAGCTCATTCATTCTCGTCATAGCCAATGGGACAACTCCGGAAGCGTGGAGTGGGGGCGTGGTGGCATTGTTTTTCAAGAAAGGAGACAAAAGTCTCCTGAAAAACTATAGACCAATCACGCGCCTGAGTCACGTTTACAATTTGTTTTTGAGGGTCATCACAAACCATATTTCCGCAAAATTTGACGCTTTCAAGCCACCGGAACAGGCTGGGTTTCGCAAAGGTTACAGTACCATAGACCACGGTGCGGCAGGTTATACTGAAGTCCAAAGAGTATCTTACGCTTATTATCGCTTTGCCGATGACATAGTTATTATGGCAGAATCGCTGCAGGATTTGCAAAAAATGCTGCACAGTCTTAACGCTGCCTCGAGACGTGTGGGGCTTGGGATGAATTTAGACAAGACGAAGATAATGTTCAACGAATATGTCATCCCGGAACCAATTTCCGTTGAGGACACTACGCTCGAAGTTGTCCAAGAGTACGTCTATCTTGGGCAAGTACTACTGCTCGGTAGAGACAACTTCGAGCAGAAAATCGCCAGAAGATTGCAGCTTGGCTGGGCAGCATTTGGGAAATTGCGTCATATCTTCACGTCAACACTGCCGCAGTGCCTGAAAAGCCGGGTGTTTAACCAATGCGTCCTACCAGTTTTAACCTACGGAGCCGAAACGTGGAACATGACAGTCAAGTTGGCCCACCGACTACACGTCACTCAGCGTGCTATGGAAAGGTCTATGTTTGGGATCTCATTAAGGGATAAGATCCGGAACGAGGTCATACGACATAAGACTAAGGTGACTGATATTGACCAAAAACTTTGAAAGTAATATTTAGTGCATATTAAAGTTTTTAGTTTGGCGTTCAGGAAATTGGTCGAATATTCGAATATTGCAGATTTGATATTCGAATATTCGACCCACTCTAATATTCGAATTATTCGAATATTCGAATGCAAGCCCAGGGTGTACAAAAGAATGGGACACTCCTTAAAACCACATGATCAGCTGGTCATATACAACAAGTTTTCCTATAGGAGCAACATCGATATCGTGATTTTATTTTCAGATACTCCATACATTATCATCCAGGTATGCGAGTACGTTTGTATGGAGAAGCTGAAAAAAAATTAGCGATTTCGATGTTGCTCCCATAGTAAAAGTTGATATATATGATCAGCTGATCACGTGATTTTAAGGAGTGTCCCATTCTCTTGTACACCTTGTATATTTAAAACATGTAACGCAAACCGACCCAGCCGAGCAAAACGGGATATATTTATTTATATCTCTTATCAACTTAGCGATTCTCCCTAAAATATGGGAAAACCAAAGATGCCATGCGATATTTTATTTAATAATTTGGGGTTTTTACATTGATTTTGCATCAAAAGCTAGATATAAACTTATAAAAGGTTATCCCGCATACTGTATTATTGTTTTGAACCCTTGAATTGTAATCTTTTACCATGCATTCAACCATTTTGACTTTTTTATTCGGACGCCTTACTCAGTCAACGTCTTTTTAGGCACTAGTTGTACATTGACCGTTCTGATGCCTGCGGCCGTCTGGGCAGTTGCGCGCGTTAGCGTGGCAACTGCTTATCTAGTGTTAACATACAGGGTGTCCCAAAATTAGCCCGTCACAGTAACACCGGAGATAGATGGGCCTCAGACACATCGAACAAGAATAACATGTCCATAGAAAAGTTTTATCAGTTTTGAGTATGACCAATTTTAGTATGTTTTTTAAAAATCACCCTTTTTTCATAAACTTTGTATCAGATTTTTGTTAGAGAGCTCTTTATTTGACTTTTTTTGTAAACCTACGCCTTCGGCAATAGTTGCTTTTGAAAATACAAAAATTATCTAGTCGGTAAAAAGTGTGAAATAACGAGAATCAAAAGTAAATCTCAATCTAATTTTTACCCAAAGAAAATGCCTTCAGCTTTGAGTAGCAACCGTGAAAAAAAATTATTTCAAACATAATGAACAAATACCATTAAAAACTTCCCTATGCTATAGCGATTCCAAAATAGTATAACACTTATATCGCAATAAAAAAAAATCTAATAATTATGAGTCATTTCTCATCAAAGTCGTCCCCAAGTCAAATTATTAATAGAACAGGAGCCACCTTAAATATTCAATTTAAATATTCTAGTTTTTAGTAATTGTTCTTATAGTAACAACCGAAACACATCATCTGTGGAAATTTCAACTTTCTAACTATCACGGTTCAAGAGATACAGCCTGGTGACAGATGGGCAGACAGCGGAACCTTAGTTATAGGGTCCTGTTTTACCCCTTGGGCTTGGGAACCCTAAAAACTTAGTTAACCCTTAAACGCTGCTCACGCCAAAATGGCACCTGTTATGGATGTAGACATTATTTGAATTGTGCCAGAGCAGATTGGTGTAAACTGCGCCGTAGTGTATATTTAAATAGACGTCCTGTCCATCCAGCAGCCTGTTGCAACCTCCAGGTCGTATGTCCGCCTCGTGGGGGACGTCCCACGCTGCACTTGCTGGTACGTGGCCTCCATTCCAGAACCTTTCTGACCCATCAGCCGTCAGTTCTACGTATTATGTGCGCCGCTCACTGCCAGATTAACTTGTTAATCCGTCGGGCTATGTTTACGATACAATAAACGCGATTTTTTGCCGTTTTTACAGATAAAGGTACGGAACCCTTCGTACGCGAGTCCGACTCGTACTTGGCCGATTTTATTATCCCCTTCCCTCCCAATTGCTTTACCAGGTAAAATAAAAAAATCACATAATTTCATATCTTTTTGATCGTGGGAACTGCAGGACTTCCTAGTATGTTCTATTAATACTTGGGGACGACTTTGATGAGAAATGACTCCAATTTGTTAGATTTTTTTTTATTGCGATATAAGTGTTATACCATTTTGGAATCGCCATAGCATAGGGAAGTTTTTAATGGTATTTTTTCATTTTGTTTGATATCATTTTTTTTCACGGTTGCAACTCAAAGCTGAAGCCATTTCTTTAGGTAAAAATTAGATTGAGATTTGACCATCGATTGTCGTTATTTCACACTATTTACCGACTAGATAATGATTTATGATTATTATATCATACTAATATGCTTACGTAAATAAATATGCACAGAATAGATATATACTATATATATATACTATACATACTTATATATACTATAAATACTTACTATACATATACATAAAACATAATAAGAATACATACGGGAAGTCGAAAATTGATGAGTGAAAGGAACAAATTAATGTTGAAGGTGAAGATATAGGTAACTCAGTTCCGTAAAGTGAAATGAATCGTTGTATTAAGTAGCTTGGGGACTGCGGGTCGTGTAGGATGCTATAGAGCGTGCAAAGTGTCCTAAGATCTCTGCGTTGACGGATAGGTAACCATTTAAGTTGGGTGCGAAAAGATGAGACGTGATCATATTTACGCAGGCCGAAGATAAAGCGTATCGCATTGTTGAGGAGGCGGTCAAGTTTGTCGAGATGGGCTCAAGAGAGATTTGAGCAGCATATATCGGCATAATCGATTATAGGAAGGACTAGAGCTTGAGACAGCAGGATTTTCGTGTTTGGTGGGAGAAAGTTTTTAAATTTATAAAGTGCGCACAACGTAGCAGTAACTTTTCTACTGACCTCCACAATTTGCTTACTCCAGCAAAGAGTATTGTCTATCATCAACCCGAGGTTCTTAACACTATCACTATAGGGAATAACTATGTTGTTAAAAAGAACAGGGTTAATTGCCATCGGGTTGATTTTGGCCAATTGCTTCGAGCTGTCCACCACTGTGGCTTGGCATTTAATAGGGTAAACCGAAATGCCAAATTGACGTGACCGGCCGCCAAATCGTTCCAATCCGAGAACTTGCGGTCGACACGCACAGAATGCTGGCGTCCGTGGAGGTACGAATTAAACCATTCCAATGCTTTAGACGAGACTCCCAGATAAGACAGGATTGAAAGAAGGATATCGTGATTCACTGTATTGAACGCATTGGAGAAGTCCGTCAGGACCAGGACAGTGACCATGGATTTCTCCATTCCCTCTCGAATGTCCTCAGTAACCTTCAACAAGGCTGTCGTGGTGCTATGACCTGGACGAAAGCCCGATTGGAATTCACTGATCAAGTTGTTACTGAGTACGAATCTAGAAAGCTGCTTGTGAACAACGGCCTCTAAGACTTTAGAGAGGAAAGGAAGAATAGAAATAGGACGAAAATGATTAAGCTGACTGGGGTTTGAAACCTTGGGAAGAGGGAGAACGTAGGCTTTACGCCAAATATTGGGAAACACACCAGTGCTTAAGGAGAAGTTAATGACGTGAGTTATGACAGGAACAAGTTGGGAAAGCACAAGAAAAAGCATTTTTCTACTTACATCATCACAACCCACGGCCTTCGATTTGATGGCAGTAATTGATTCGCATATCTCGTCCTCCGACACCGAAGACAGAGAGAAAGGCTCGATATGAAGTTTGGGTAAAGATGAAATAGACAAGACCGTAGAAGTTTTGATACTGTCATGCAACATTGGAGAAGAATAGAAGTGGGAGTTAATTTCGTTAAGAGAAAAAGGATCACAGTTAGTGGAGCCGTTTTACCTATACCTATAGATTTTAGAAACTTCCAGGTGTCAGCTTAAGAAGAGTTTTGAATACTGTCGTGGATGTAGCGACGTTTTGCTGCTCTAACCACCCGGTTGCAGTAATTTCTGGCCCTCTTGAACGACTCCCAGTTTTCCTCGCAACGGTTACGTTTATATACCCTGAAATAACGATCGCGTCTTGACATAGGCATCCGAACACCAGTTGTTATCCAGGGTGCAGTAGGACGTCTTACCTTAACCGATCTCAAGGGGGCATGAACATCGTACAACTTTAAAATGATGGAATTTAACTGAGAAACCTTGTCGTCGATTGTAGGTGCCGAGTATACTGGTGTCCAATCAATGGCAGACGCGTCGGCTTCGAGTTTATCGTGGTCTATCTTGGCAAAATTCCTTATAGTCACAATGGTAGGTTTAGGCTTCGGTGGATTTATTTTGTAGCATAGATAGATAAGGTCATGTCGGGAGAAGCCGGGTGCAACAATCTGACCATGTTGCAATGTGAGATCAGCGGAGGATGTGAGCATCAGGTCAAGCAAGGAGTCAGAAGTATTTAGATTATGGTGCGTGGGTGATGTTGGCAATATAGAAAAATTTACTGCTTCAATTCATACTGAAGCTTGAAGTAATTATTACTGCGTCAGCCGGAAAAAACAAACAAAAAATGGCGTTGTATTGGAGCGTTTAAGGAGAAGCGATTTCTTACGCGTTTGTTTGTTTTGTGCGTCGGACGTTGTAGGTGACGCTGCGTCGGACGTTGCGGGTGACCCTGCGTCGGGCGCACAGTGGGTCGAAACTGGAATTTAAGTGACTTAAAAACCAACTTTACTTTATGACTATTTTAGTGCCAATAAACAGAACTCATTAACCCTAACAACTGAGTCCATTTGGCTCACCTGAACTTTTTTTTACCATTTTTTTTTTATTTTGCTACTGTTCAAAATGATACATCTTAATAAAAAAATCGTACTTTTTTGTTTATAAATGTTTATTACTACCAACGAAACTCAAACCAGACAGTTATCATATTATTTTCATTAATAATAGATATTTTTTACAATGACATAATTATTAAACCAAAAATATTTTTGAACAATAAATAAATATGAGTTCAAATATTTTCTTAGTAATGCCATTAAAAAGAAAATAATTATCACTGACCGTTGTACCGATTTTTTTTTGATTGTGTGTGTGAAATGTATTTGGTATTATAATTATCATAATACTTAGATTATCTTTTTTTTATTGTATTGACAATTATCAACTAGACTTATTAGCTCTAGGTTCTCTTCTCTATTCCAGGTTAAAATAATTTAGAATGGTACCATCACTATGAAATCGTATAGGTTTAATTGGTTTTATGTTTAATGACCGACTAGACAAATATGAATACATACTCAGTTATAGCATTTTAAAATCATAACCTCTCTTTTGGCTTTGCCTTAGTCGGGTTTTTTTTGCAAGTGACAAATAATACGGTAATAAAGTACCTATGTGTCACATCTGTGATTTTCAATCTATAAAAAACGCTAAAAATGGCTCAACCCGTTTCTGGATGGTGACATTATAAAATAATATAATATTACATTATAAAATAAAGCATAAAACGAGTGATTTATCATTAACACATCAGTGGAATGGCCCCCCATTTTTAACCGACTTCAAAAGAAGGAGGAGGTTCTCAATTCGTCTGAATGTTGTTTTTTTTTTTGTATGTTTGTTACGCGATTACGCCGTCAATTATGGACCGATTTCAAAATTTATTTTTTAGTTTGAAAGGGTATACTCCCGAGGTGGTCCCATTTACACCAAGTCAGATTCTGATGATGGGATCCTTGGGAAATCGAGGGCAACCCTCAATTTTTATAGGCACCCATAATATTTTGCATATATTTTCTGACTCAATGCTGATTTTTGGGACTGGTAATCATCATGTCAGGTTGCTGACCTGATGATGGAAGCCACAGAACTCCTTAACGGATAGGAGTTAGAAGATAATACTGCTTTTTGTCGACAGAACGTATTTCGCAGTGTGTTGAGCAGACGTGGAGCTTATGAAGTACCAGACCGCCAATTTTTATTTACTGGGGGCGTACCCGCACACCCAGTAACGAAAAAAAATTTAAGTTCCTTTCTTAAATTGAATTGGTATTTAATGCAAGACCTTATTCTATGGTTACGACACCAAAAAAGCCGCCGTTCTGGTTGGAGTGTAGGAAAACCCTTTACTTAAGATTTACAAATTTTCGTCGAAATATTGACCCAATATAACACCTTATTTTTATCATACCATTCGATGGGGGGTCCATGGAGGACCAACATTAGCTAAGGTTACTTTGCTGTTTAGTTATTTTTGACGGAGTTGAAAGGTGAAAACTGAAGCTTATTTTAAAGGCGTCTGGGACTTGTAATAAATTTCGTCGAAAAATTGATCATTAATAGCACCCTATTTTTATTATACCATTGGGTGGGTGATTCACAGAAGAACAACATTTGTCTAGGTAACTTTGCTGTAAAGTCATTTTTGGCGGAGTTAGGAGGGGAAAAATAGAGGACTTAACACTTAAAATTGTGAAATAAAATAAGTTTAATAAAAAACTAAAAACCGACTTCAAAATGAAACTAAAAAGCGAAAAATAATATTGACTAAAACATACCTAATCAGTTCTTTTTGGAGTCGGTGCGAATGAACACATTTTTACTCTCGATAGCTGGCACCGACTCCAAATAGAACTGATTAGGTATGTTTTAGTCAATATTATTTTTCGCTTTTTAGTTTCATTTTGAAGTCGGTTTTTAGTTTTTTATTAAACTTATTTTTTTCCTAGTATGCTTGGAACAATGTTAGATGACACACAAAGGCAATTTGACAAGTTCAATATTTTATACAAACACGTCCCGACCCGACGCGTCAGACGACGCCGCAAACCGACTGAAGCCATGTGGTCCACTGGACCACAACGCCTAGCAGACCAATTTGGTTTGAGGTCTGTTCTCTAGTACATTATACCTCTGTGCTCTAGATAGGCCTCTTTTTCCTATTTTGTAATGTAGAGGAAGGGGGGGCAAGACGAGGTAGCGGGTCATACGGGGCAGTGGCAATATGAAGCGATCTATTTCACAAAACACGTATTTTTATAACTCAAATACGTAGTTTGTTCTTAAAGTTATTTTTCAACACAGTTGCTCGTAAATTCACTCTTATAACACCGTTTTTAGTATCATAACTCATCATATTACGCACTTGTGCTGTAAAAAGATTATCGCACTAGTGCGGTAATGTAAACTTTTTTTTAAAAAATCCAGCAAAAGTTTGTGTCTAAGAACATTTAATATTTTACGAATATTAAATTATTTAAGGGTTAAGATGACAAATAAATATTTCATTTTATTAAATTGTATATTAATAAACACAAACTAACTTAACTATCATTTTTAGAAACAATAATTTATAGTTTATTTTATTTTTTAAATTGCTGCTACTCGGCTGAACAGCCAGTTTTCCCTGTGCCATTATTGAACCTGCGCGCGCATCGAAATTGCGGCGCGCGAAAAAAACAAAACTTACGTGCTATTTTCCATTATTATTTGGTAAAGTTGTTGCTGTGTGGTTAATTACTATCAAAAATGTCTACTTTAAATAGAAAAGACGAGTAAAATTTTATTCAACCCCGTCGGAAATACTTATCTAGGCACGAAACGCGAGTGATAGCCTGTTGTCGCCAAAATGCATAGAAAAACAGCAAAATCGCCAAGTCATATTCGGAGAAGGTATTTTAGATTTTAGTTTGTTTTTTCCTCGCAATTGTGTTGAAAAACGTCGTATGCAACTCGTGTGCATTGATCATTATCACACTCGGCTTCCTTACCGCGCTCGCCTGCGGCTCGCGCTTATAACAATGCCTCGTGTATAATGACCAACGTAGCACACTTGTATCATAATGTACTATTATTTCTCTTTAACAAAAATGGTATCTTGTTCATCGTCTCATTTCTAATGCCGGCCATCCCGACATGTTGCCAGTTTACAATGTTTTGACTTAAAATACCAAGTGACAGAATATTCGCGTGATTAATATTATGGCAGGAACTAAGTTATTTATACATGTATATTAACACATTACATTATTGGTATTGACAATCAATAATTTTATAGTTTGTACGTGTCATTAAATATCATGTAACAATAATTTGGAGTTTCACGTGATATATAAATTAAAATCAGCTTTAATGACAAACAACAATTCTTAACAGTCGGCCATCCTGAGCCCGTGTCCGTCCCGGACAAGATAGACTATTTACTAACTCTATGTAAAATACATTTCCAGATAAAAATGTTTGAATTTTAGGATTACAATAATAATTCTTTAACCATTTTTTTTGTTCTTACAAATAGATTTACTTCAATTGTAAGATTATGTTAGGTTACAATTCAATAACAATGTATTTATGAAATAGAGTAATACTTATAAAAATAAAGCACTAATACAAATGGCGCTAGCTAGTTTTAGACAATCAGTGGAAATCAGTGATATCCATGTTAATAATCGACAAGTTCTTAAATAATCGGATTATAACAAAAACAATTAACATAAAATGGTACAACATCTAACAATGTTTTGGTTAATTCACATATGGTATCAAAATCGCAAATAGGTGCCTATAAAAATGCAGCAATTTATTTATTTATTTTCATTGCCATTAACGTACTCGGCCACCCTACATATTCAAGACCGCCTCATTCGGATTCATAAATATGTAATTTAAGGAAAAGTAGAAAAAAAAACAATTTTTAACACTTTGTTACATTGACACACTTATTGCATAACAATCAGCACAATCGTCTCTAGATTTTAATAGTAATCATCACTCTGAAGTCACTTGCGCGTTGCTTGCAACCCTCAGGGTACTATGGCTTCATACTGGAACATAATAATGTAACATTCGGACATCACTTGCTTAATACTCCAAAATTAACGTAACAATCTGGGCGCCGCTTGCACACTGTGTGCTACGACCTCACTCCAGAAATAAAACGATGTTGGTCTGGGCGCCGCTTGCACTCTATGTGCTACGACCTCACTCCAGAAAGTAAAACGACGTTGGTCTGGGCGCCGCTTGCACACTATGTGCTACGACCTCACTCCAGAAAGTAAAATGACGTCGATCTGGGCGCCGCTTGCACACTATGTGCTACGACCTCACTCCAGAAAATAAAATTATAATCGTCTGGGCGCCGCTTGCACACTATGTGCTACGACCTCACTCCAGAAAATAAAATGATAATCGTCTGGGCGCCGCTTGCACACTATGTGCTACGACCTCACTCCAGAAATAATGTTTGGGCGCACTTGAAACGCTTTACTATTCATCTTGTACTGGATTCGTTTTAGTGGCAACTCTTATGCGTCTCCCAATGTCGTCACGGAGAGTTCACTTCAGGGTAAGAAAGGATTTAAAAAAAGGATAAACTAGGAGACAGGAATATTAGTATCGCTATTGAATATATGAGTTGTTTGTGTTATACTGGTGAATGGATTTTAATTAACTGCAACGAACTGATTAGTGCTAAATTTACAGGTATAATCTGTTTAATCACTTTACATTACACTTTATTATTCACTTTCTCCATAATCACTTTCAGATTCCGATTCAGTAAATCTCACCCAAGGTTTAAGTTTATCAACAGAAAATATATTTTTGTACTTCTTTTTAGAATACCCTTCCACGCTGCTAATCTTATAACGATCGTGATCGAAAACTGCTGTCACTTTAAATGGCCCACTATAAGCCGGGGCTAGTTTGTTGCTTTCGCCGGGAGTTCTTGTACTTTTGAGTGCCATAACTAAATCTCCTACTTTAAATACCTTAGCCTTACATTTTTTTTTATCGTAACGATTTTTCATGATTTGTTGCTGTTTATCTAAGCTTAAAGCGGCTTCATCTCGAATTTGTGATAAACCCTCGGCAGAAAAATTTACAGTTTGACCAATTTCGTGAAGATGACCTTCGACAGTATTTACTGTATTTTTACCAAAAAATATCTCACTTGGGCTTTTACCGGTGCTTTGGTTAATGGTGTTATTAAGGCTCCATTGCACCTTGGTAACCTGTCGATCCCAGTCCTTATCATCCTCACCATGGCAAAGTGCTATTAGAGACGCTAATATACAGCGGTTATACCGCTCGATCTATCCATTAGCACGAGGCGTAGCGACTGCGTTTAAAGTGTGCTTAGTCCCTACAGAACCCTACAGAGTCAACCGTTCCGCGGTCTGATATTAACTGCTGTGGTGTGCCAAACAACCAAACACATCTTTGAGAACACCAATAGAAGTTTTACTCTTGGTATTTTTGACAGCTCGCAAAATAATAAACTTTGTAAAGCTGTCAATAATTCCAAGAATGTAGGTGTTTCCTCTTTTACTTTTTATAAAGGGACCAAGATGATCCATGTGTAAACACTGAAATGGAGTACTGGGCTTAGGAATAGGATGCAAAAATCCGTGACCCTTTCCTTCTGGTTGTTTTGCATGTGCACATGGGATACACGCTCTCACATATTTGCTAACGAACTGCGTCATTCTGGGAAACCAATAATCGCGTCTAATTTTTTCAAGAGTTTTTAAATATGAAAAGTGCCCGGACTCGTCATGACACTGCTGACAAATTTTCCACCTTGCTTCCTTTGGGACAGCCCATTTTAAACTGCCTTCCACTCTCCTATATATCTTTCCATCTTTCAGCTCATAGTTTTCCTTGATGTCTCTTGCTTCCTGACTTTTTGTGTCAAGAACAGCTTTAATGTGACAGAGTCTGGGGTCACTCATTTGAACTGACTGTAACCAATGTACTTCTTCTACTTGCATTACCATAGTGTTAGTATCTACCAAACCCGTAGTGCAGTCTGGAATAGAGTTCCGACCTAATGCGTCTGCATGTGCCAATTGAGTCCCTGGTCGATACTCGATGGTAAAAGTGAAATCCTGAACCAAGAGCCACCAACGAGCTATCCTAGGAATCAAATCTCTTTTGGTTAGCGTGGTGCGAAGTGCGTTACAATCTGTAACAACTTTGAAGGTAACACCAATCAGGTAAACCCTGAACCTATTAAGGGAGGCGACAACAGCAAGAGTTTCAAGCTCGTAAGAGTGAAAGTGTTGTTCGTCTGCTGTTGTCTGCCTGCTGAAATAGGCCACCGGTCGGAAAGGCGATTTTCTATCCGAGCGTTGCAGCAGGATACCAGCTAAACCCATCGAACTTGCGTCCGTGTGAAGCTCTGTCTCAAAACTGGGATTATAAATCGCTAGAACCGGACGGGTTGTCAGTATCTCCTTTAGTGTTTCCCAATGTGTGTTCGATTTGGTCAAAACAGTCAAAGGTCTAGCTAGTGTAGCGAAACCAGGTACAAACCTTCTGAAGAAGCTACAGAGACCTATGAACTGTCGTACTTCATGTACGTTTGGTGGGGTTTTAAAGGCAACAACTGTACCTATCTTCTTCTGGCCAGGTTTCACGCCCTCGTTAGAAATTTTAAATCCAAGGTATTCAATAGACTTTCTAAAGAAATGACACTTAGACAAATTAAGAGTAAGGTTAGCTTCCTTCAATAAATTCAAAACTAAAAGCAATTTCTCCATTCCTTCTTCTATTGTTTTTGACGCTATTATGACGTCATCCATGTACGCTAATACCCCAGGGATATTTCGTCTTTTAAGCAGATTTAAAATCAGCCTCTGGAATACAGCTGGCGCATTTGTCAGCCCGAAGGGCATACGATTATATTCATAATGCCCGTCGGGCGTAACAAATGCCGTTAGGTGTTTGGATTCCTCAGAGACTGGTATCTGGTGATAGCCAAAAGTAAGGTCAAGAGTAGTGAAGAAAACCTGACCAGAAAGGCTGTCGATCTGGTCATCGATCAGCGGCATAGAAAATTTCTCCTGGACAGTCTTTCTGTTCAAGGCCCTATAATCGACACATAATCTCATGTCTCCGTCTTTCTTTGCCACCAGTAATTTAGGACTAGCGTATTCAGATCGAGACTCGCGAATAATCCCGTTTGTAAGCATATTACTTACAATATTATTCACTTTTTCGCGTTCAGATACCGAAAGTCTATACGGCCTGTATGTCACTGGTTCACTATCCTTTAGACATGAGCCCGATATATCAAAACGTATCTAATATCGGCTATCAGTTCAATATCATATCGTATCGATATACGATTTTACGTAACCGATATTTCAAAAACTATAATATCAACCAAAACTAAAAACTGTATATCGAAAAACTGCAACGAAACAACTCATATCGCCGAAACTATTCATAACCGAACGTACTATCGATCGATATCCTTGTTCAGTTGATATTCGCTTCGTCTCTTTCTAAGTCGGTATGCTTACATTGGAGTAAAAGAGATGACGCGGTTATTCAGATATTGTGGCGTGACGAGAAGGCGATTTCCGCTCTTATTTGCTAGCAATAAGAGTCAATTTATCTTGTATCGATTATGTTTTGAAGATATTTCTCAGCGTTTTTCTATTCGCAAGCAAATTTGTTACTTTGCCGTAACTGAATAACCGTATCGTATATCTGCTCTTAGTTAGCAAACTGACTACAACTAGGCAATATCGATATCTGAGCCGTAATTGAATAAACCGTATAACCATCATAACTGAATAAACAGTATATCGTATCGATATGTGATATCGGATATCATATCCGATATTGTAACTCCATATCGGTTACATATCGGTTACTGTAAAATATCGAAAACGCCCATGTCTACTATCCTTGACTCTAATATGCATTTCGGTATCTGAGGTCTTTCCTAATTCCTCTAGCGAAAAGGCAAAGCAGTCTCTTCGCGTGTTTAGTAAATCACACAAACGATTTTGTGTGTTTTGTCCTAAATCCTTATCAACATTGAGTTTGTCAATTGTGATGTCATTAAGAGAAGGAGTAGGCTCCTCAGATACTATAGAATTAACGTCGTGTTATCATAGTCGCTCGAGCTAAGACAGTGCCTTGCAGTAGTTTAATGGGATTTGTACTAAGTCCCATTATTATAACTGTACCTGCTCCGTTCTCAATGGATTAAACTCCTGGTAAAATCATGTACTCTTTCATTTCCTTCATACAAATATTCGTTGATATATATCGGGTGTAAAAAAAGGCTTAACGAAGCTGAATACCACATATTCTACGTATTATTACGATCATTTTTTTCTAATACACTATACCTGGGAAATGAGGGGTTACGGAGTTATTGACAGTCAAGGTTACAATTTTTTTAAAGATTTTTACAAAATTGACTTCTGTTTGATAATACTAAACTTTTTTACAAAGAAACATGATAAAAATTTTCAGTGCTTCTTTTATAAAAGGCCTTTAAAGGGCACAGCCGGCAATGAATCGTGGGCAGTGCTCTCGCGCCACCTGCTCGCCCACCGACCGCTTACACACACAGGCATAATCTGTGGCGTGCGCGCTCATTTCCCAGCAATTATTTTTTTTGCATTCTATTTGGTGTTATGTATAGAATTCGTGGTTTAAGGCTTCGTTAAGCCTTTTTTTACATCCTGTATATAGAACCCGTAACCGAGGATGCCGTAGATATTTTTACCTCTTTTACTCCTGAGATTATTACAACCTCTAAATTTGTCACTACCAGTTTGTCTTTGCTTATTGGTAGTTCCTTATAAAATATCACAGCATCATCCGTTTTGTAAGCTCGAATAAGTGGTAGTTCAGTTAGTGACTGTCCAATAGGGGAGAAACACAACTGATGCGGGAGTTGCACTCATTAAGCATATCTTTGATGCATTTGAAAGTAAGCAGGATGCTTTAGGGGTTTTTTGCGATTTGTCTAAGGCTTTCGATTGTGTAGATCACAAAACGTTATTAATGAAATTACGGCATTATGGCGTCTCAAATGAGTCAGGAAAATTGTTAGAGTCATACCTCACAGATAGAACGCAAACAGTTAATGTCAATGGAACTGACTCATCCGGGGCTCCATTACGCATGGGTGTGCCCCAGGGCTCTATATTGGGACCTTTATTATTCCTGATATATATAAATGACCTTCCTTACTTTACTAAAGATCTGTGTGAGATAGTATTGTTTGCAGATGATTCGTCATTGATTTTTAAAACTGACAGAGGTAAAGCAACCTTTGACGATGTAAATAATGCTCTCTCTCAAGTACTACGATGGTTTACTGCTAACAATCTTTTACTTAATGCAAAAAAAACCAAGCTCATCAAATTCACTATGCCCAATGTGAGGCAGGTCAGTACGCATATTAATATGTCAGACGATCACATAGACGCAGTCGATTCAACAACCTTTTTGGGAATTACTATAGACTCCCGACTGCAATGGGGTCCCCATATAATTGCCTTGTCAGGAAGGCTCAGTTCAGCGGCTTATGCTGTGAGGAAAATAAGGCTTTTAACTGATGTCGAAACGGCAAGACTAGTATATTTTAGTTATTTTCATAGTTTATTGTCGTATGGTCTATTGCTATGGGGCTCAGCTGCTGACATCGAATCAATCTTCGTGTTGCAGAAAAGAGCTGTACGTGCAATATATTGTCTTGGGCCTCGCGACTCTCTGAGGGAGGTCTTTAAAGATATTAAAATATTAACAGTAGCGTCACAATACATTTTTGATAATATTATGTATGTTAGAAAAAACATTAGTTCGTTTAGCCTTAAATGTGATTCACATCATTATAATACTAGAAATAAAAATAAACTTGCCGTTCCGAGCTTCAGATTAAAGAAAGTAGGTAATTCATTTTTGGGGAAATGTATAAAAATATTTAATAAAGTACCACAAACTCTTGTTGACTTGCCTGTTTATAAGTTCAAAAACCACATTAAGAAAATCCTTATGGAAAAAGGATATTACAAAGTTGAAGATTACTTGAACGACAAGAGTGCATGGACTTAATAACCTGCCTAGCTCGCACTTACACTATCTTGTAATTGTATTTCCTGTTATAAAATCAGGCTGACAAAGGTGACTGAGTTTGTTGCGCCGCTTCTTCTCATCACCAGCCGATATGTATTCCCGAAGCGGTGGTAGGAAAAAAAAAATTGGGACATGTAAAAGTGCCATTGATGGCCAATTTGCAAAAATAAATGACTTTGACTTTGACTTTGAATAAGGACATCCGCAGGTAACAACTTTGCTTCAACTAGGTGAGCGTCCACTTTCGTTTAAGCTATCTAATCGTACCTCAATAGTGACCTTCCCCAGTGGGATAACTCGACTGCTCGCAAAACCCTTTAATGTTGGTAAATTGCTCTTTTCTATTGGTAAATTTAATTTTAATGCGTAATCTTCCCTTAACAATGTGCATTGACTGCCTAAATCAACAAAAGATGTCATTGGTTGACCACATACAGTAATATGTTTAAAATATTTCTCATTACCGTTTCCACTCCAAGTAATAGTATAGACCTTTTTGTCACCCGCCGATGCCGACGGAACACCTCGGGGGCGATTGTTTACCGCCTCGATGCGTCCTTTGCAATCCTTATCAACATGTCCGAACAATCTACACTTTTGGCATTTTAGTACTTCCTTTGGACACTTAGTGACTATGTGTCCAGGTTCGCCGCAATTAAAGCAAGTTACCGATACACTTTTTCTATTATTGAAGTCGTTGACTTTTTTAAACTGTTCACTTTGGTCACGATAGGTAGTAAAAGTCCTTTTTGGGACGTCGGCGACTTTACTGGAAATGCTCCTAAAGTACTTTAAGACACCTTCAGGTTCTTGAATATCTGCGCCCTAGACATTCATTCTAACATTTGAATCGTAAATGCAATGAGTCAAGCAATCTACTGCTTGTTTCCCCTTTAGTTCGCAACGGTTAATTAGCATGATTTTGTCATAATAATATTCTTCGAGGGTCTCGTTACGTCTTATCTTTCGGGCTAGCATATCTGAAAGCAGGTCACCGTAATTTTGTTCGCATGGGAATGCATTGATTAATTTGTCTTGCCATTCCGCCCATGTGAACTTCACGCTCGTGAGTCCATCGTACCATCGTTTAGCCAATCCTTTAAGTTTTGGTACGGCGTAAAATATAACCTGTCTATCTGACTAACCATAAACGTGAGCCGATTCGTTAATTTTGGCTAACCAATCTTTCATAGTTTGTGATTTCATTTGGGGGTCAGGTATAACAATATGAGCACCTTGTAGCGTGGTACTAGAACTCCCGGAACTGTTGCGATCATTCAAAGCGTTGACTAGTTTTTCTAAGTGTATTTTCTGCGGCGGGTTCTAAATCACGAGAACAGTGAGAGCGTTTGCTTGATCGGTGATATAATTCAGGAGATGAAGAATCGGGATATCTGTGGTGACGTGAAGATCTTTTCCTATGCTTAGTGCGCTTGCGCATATCAGTAATCGAATCGCTACTAGAAGACTTGCTACTTATCGAACGCGAACTATTTGTTACAAGTCTCGATCGATCGTATGATCGCCGTCGCCCATGATTCCTATTTTTTTGGCGTGTAAATGACTGGCTGCTTCTTGTTTTATATATGTGTTTCCTAGTAGATTTAGGTTTAGGCGATCTAGAGGCGTACTCGAGAAGACCCACGAATTCGCGATCTCCCTATGCGCGAATATTCATCAACTGTACGAGTAAGTCTTGACGGTGGCGACATACTAGGTGTCAAGGTCCTTGGAATATTCCTTACACGCGGTGGAGTATCGTCAAGGTTCATGATGGATTTATGGATAGGTAGGTACTGATACAGTGGTAAAGGAAAGTGAACTTATAGCTGAAATGTTATTACAAATGTCAATGTTGTTCTCGTGACCAGTTAATTACATAAGCATGATAATAATAAAATTTAGCGCATACTACAGTTAAAAAGATAAGAGAGAGAAGAATTTGTTTAGTGTAAAAAGCTAAAAAGTTGCCAAATTTCTATTTTAAATTCTGTGTTTAGTTGCTTTGCTTTCTAAAAATTTAATCAAGTAATATTGAAATTAAATTAAATTAAGTAACGTTATTTTCAAAGCTTAAGTTAATTAAAAGACTGAATTAATAATCTTATGTTTGATTCTCGACAACTGCTTTATTAATGGGGTGACTTGATGGTTCACCATATAATATTATCTTGTAAAAGGTTGACCTTCTTACAGATAAAAAAAAACAGAACCACAGACTATTTCAAAAGTTATAAGTATATTTTGTCTATGGTTTTAGATATTATCCATCGATTAAGGGTTACACTTACGTGTGGACATTATTGTATACATAAGCCTGTAGGTCACACAAGGTCAGCCGGTATGGTATGGGCAGACCGTGTGTCACCGTTTTAAATTTGACAGCTGGTACATATTTATATTATCTATGTCGACAGCTGTGTCTTTAGACATTTATTAATCTGTGCTACATCCATCAGGTGCCGAAACTTTTTTACCATGAATGAAAACTTATTTTCGTAAAAAAAAAACGCTATGCAGGCTCACATATGACAATAAGATTAAACTAAACATACCTTTCACTTGATTAGTGCATAATAAACCCTTATCTTAGTACCACTAACCGTTTAAGGTTATCAATGTAAAAGTCAAAACTTACCAGTTCTCTGCCAATTTTACCTTTTGAATCCTTACCTATCCTTTAAATGGGCTAAGAGTCTTCCACTTCCGATATTTTATAACTCAAATACGTAGTTTGTTCTTAAAGTTATTTTATTTCTCTTTAACAAAAATGGTATGTTGTTCTTCGTCTCATTTCTAATGCCTGCCATCCCGACATGTTGCCAGTTTACAATGTTTTGACTTAAAATATCAAGTGACAGAATATTCGCGTGATTAATATTATGGCAGGAACTAAGTTATTTATACATGTATATTAACACATTACATTATTGGTATTGACAATCAATAATTTTATGGTTCGTACGTGTCATTAAATATCATGTCACAATAATTTGGAGTTTCACGTGATATATAAATTAAAATCAGCTTTAATGACAAATAACAATTCTTAACAGTATGTTCTAGCACATAACGAAGTGCCGACAAATATAAATACAATGTCCGGGTTTTGACCGGTGATAATTTAAGGGCTTTGAATTCATCAAAAATCGACGAAAAACCCCTAACGTAGGGGTCTAACTCTACCCCGAAAATTATTAAATTGATGAATTAAAATAATCATATTACGCTTCACTAGATTGTACAGAAAACTAAGAAGTATAATCGGCCGCTTCCATCGGTAGATTCATTTTAGCGTTCGTGGATTATGAACAACGGTTCGATTCGGTCGAAACCTAGGCATTCAGTATTTGTAATAAAAAGCAGGCCGAATATAGAAGTGTTAAAGTGTTTGTGTAGCAAGGCCACTGTGTCAGTCCATCGTATACGAGACTCGTAATTTAACAGTAGTCCCAACTTTGATCACGTTCCATATCACGGTTGTGTGGCCGTAGCATTATGTTATGTTACGACCACACTACCATGATAGGGCAATATTATGGCCATAATTGAAACAACACCTAGGTGTAGCCACGATTTATAGCCATAATTTTGCAATGTCAATCAATATGGCATAATAATATGACGATAGGCCTATCGTCTATCGACGCCACTTGCGCGGTAGGCCTACTGGATTGGGTTGGGACTACTGTTAAATTACGAGAGTTCGGCATCTGGTAACACACGGCACGGCACTAGGATGTAATTTCTTGCTTCAGTCGAGCTTCGTGACAAGACGACAACCTGGTATGTTGTCTAGTTGAAAATATCTTTAAATTCTCTTATGAGCTTGCTTTATTCCTAGGTAGATAGATCTTGATACCCCAAATAGCATAAGATAGATATTACCAGAGACAACAATATTTTAAACAAATATAATTATTAACGGATGGCCTTTCAGAATATTTACTTTGAAACCATCTATACCATATTTGCAAGCAATAACGGAGACTATGGGTGTAATAACAGTACAAGGTACATTATATAGATATAAGTGTTACAATCACTTACCTAGAACAGTAATTGGTTGGTGCGGACGGTGAGGGTGGTCGATTTTTATTATCATAGGGCAAGTGGGTGCGGTCAGGTGTGGCACTCCAAACAAAGGCCGTTGAGATCGATAATAACAGGGACTATTCCGCTACTGAACATATTATTTCATGTAAAATTTTTCTTACGCTCAAACATTATCAGTCTTAAGTGAGGAGACAATAATAATAATAAATAAACTGTATAATATCACTATCAGCTGCTTTATTCTTTTTCCCAGCCTGTGTGTCCCGTCTTGTGATAGAACGGGACGGGGGCCCACTTTTTTACCTGTTCATAGTCATACACAGCTTGCCCTAGCTCTTTATTGATAAATACTGAAATATTGTAGTTCCGGCCAACTTTGACTAAAAACTAAAGGTAATATTATCTTAAATGAGGCACTTTGATTTTGTTAGTGATTCTTTCCTTCTCGGTAAAAATATCATTTTTGTTACCGCGAATCAAATTTTGATCAGTATAAACCATTAATAATCCACAGTAGCTGGGATGGTAAAGGGTTTTTTGTATTCCCAAACACTATCATTAGTCCGAGCCCAATAAGCGATATTGGTGTCTTCGCCTAAAAGAATTCTAAAGTTTCTATTTTTTTTATGTTGATACATTTATACCTAAATAACTTAATTTAGCGTTTTGTGTCAGATCTTGCTATCCTTATTTTAGGAATTAATGTTTATTTGTCTTTTTTATTTAATTTGATTTAAAACTGCCAAAATTAATTAAAAGTTTAAAATTATAATTGTATTGTTCCTAATATAGCATACATAGAATACAAGCCTAGTTTGTGTCACTTTCGTCCAGTAAAAACTGACATAGAAAAAGTACCAAATAATTTTGTCAAAAAAAATTTCAAATTAAAAAAGTTTACTTAATGTATCTCAGTTCATATAGATATGCTTTTTATATAATTTTGTGCCAAAGTAAGGCATGAACTTTTGAGTATTTTAAATATTTAGATAATCCAAGCTACACACGCATCAAAAAAAAAAAAATTGTTACAGTTAACGTACTTCATACCACAAATGCATCAAAAATCGATTATGTTAATTTGTGTCACTTTCGACTACAATATATTTCATTAAACACAAAAACTGCGCTCGAAGCGGACGCAGGCGGGTAGGAGGCGGTGACAGGCGCGGGGGGTATAAATCATATGGTACGATTTCTTCTGCGACGCGTTTATGCGTTTCATACTCTCGCTCAATTCTCGCACACATTTGTGACGGGGCCATTTAAAAAAACATGTTATTCTATGTTACAACTCTCCAAGGTCGATAGTCTCCAAGCGAAATCTTGGACGGACATACAGACGGACATGACGAAACTGTAAGGGTTCCTTGTCAGGACTACGGAACCCTAAAAATTTGACGTAAAAAATACTGTTAGGCGGTACAAAGTTAGCCGGGTCAGCTTGTTACTTAAAGAATAATCGTGACTTAGCTGAGTCTTTCACTCTTAAATTATTGAGGAACGTCAAATTAGGAGTGAGTCGTACTTGCAAAATCCAATACAGGGTTCCCTTGTAGGTTACGTTATTAAAACCAGCGTCAAAAATCAGACCCAATTCCCGTAATTCAAAAGTTAGTTATAATAATCCAGTGTCGATCCAGGGGGCCTAGCACGAAAGTGTATCTTTTGTTCGGTCGTATATATGAGCCTTACAAATTAAAATGGCGAGTCGCATGTGTCAATCCTTTGATAAAATATAACCAACTCAATCTAGTCGAGTAAATCTGTCTGTGTACTCTTCAAATAAATCAAATAAATAAATTAATAATAGCCCCGACTGTTTTCAATTATTCATAAATTGTCAAACCTTTGATGCAGGGAATGGATGTTTTAATCTGATCGGATAATACGACCGACCGAACGATGCGCTTTCATATTAGGCCTCCTGTCTTGCTAACATCAACCTCTTAAACGATATTCTCTTACACTAAAATGACAATGTCAAATTGACAAATCAACCCAAAGTGACCGTATTATGATTTAGAGTGGAAAATGGCCAAATAGTAGGTACTTCTACTAATTTAAATGTTAACTTGATTTGTGAAAATTGTCACCATGGATTTAATAGCCAAACTGGATAGAGCATTCGATAAACAGAGAAAAAAATATTTGGTTTGTGCCTATCACTAGAAACAAGAGGCCTAATATTACGAAAGCGTTTCGTTTTTTCGGTCGTATTATCCGATCAAATTAAATATCCATTCACTTGTATCAAAGGTTTGACAATTTATGAACATTTGAAAAGGGTCGGGTTTTTTACACGGCTAGATTGAGTCATATTTTATCAAAGGATTGACACATGAGACTAGTTATTATAATTTGTTAGGTATAAACGTCCGAACAATTTATACAATTTCGTGCTATGCGTCCAGTATTTCAATTTGGTTGCATCAAATAAATATAGTTTACTACTAAGACCGAAAGTGTAAGTTACTTGCAAAATTTTTGAAGTATCCAGTTTGACTACTAAGTCCATGATTGACACAATCATGATCATGATCATATTTCGTGCGCACGTTTTAATAGCGACGAGAATTTAGATTTTTAGTAACATCATAATCGCATCATATTAAAATCTTCGTAACTAATTAATGACAATTACGGGAATTGACCCCCAAGTTTCTTAATACTTGCAAATATTTATTTTATGCGAAAGTACACCTTACTATACAATATTTAAAGAACGAAGTCGCGTGTCTAGACTTAACTAGTTTAAAACATAGAACAGTTTATAGATTTAAGCTAGGGATTGCAGTCCGGATTATCCGTAATCCGAAATATCCGGATTACACCGTATTTTTTTAAATATTTATAGATGCTTCCGCAAACAAAAAAGTGACGATCCAATTGACGGATTGTCCCAGACAGACGCGGCCTGAGGTGGCGGCCGCGGCCGCAGCCTGTTGTATAGTATGAAAGTCTTAGCACTATTCAAATCTACGCGGCTTGCGCGCGGTCAGAGCGCGGCTAGCCGCGGCCGGGAGATCCGCCCACTCCCCGCCCTGCTCGGTGTGTGCGCTCACGCGGCCTGCGGCGCGGCCAGTTGCAATTTTTTACAAGTAGCCGCGGCCAATTTATAATATACGTCGGTGATATTGACATAATATATCTTATTTATCAGGTTTAAAATTGTTTGGGTAATATTAATCTAAGTATAAACCTAGTCCTATATTTTTGGAATAAGGGAATATAAAGTTTATTTCATTATGAAACACACTCGCAGTCTATAGTTTTTTTTTGTTTGCTCCTTGTAAATATGGACAAAAAAGAAGTTTATATCTTACTGTAGCCTGCGAGTGTGTTTCATAATTATTATAATATTATTTTCACGCGAAGTACCGTCACACTGTGTCCCTATTCTGCACACTAACCGCCGCGAATAGGGACACAGTTAAGAGTAATAGTCGTTCAACTTAGTCGTTTCAAAATTCCTTAGAGGAAAGCATTAAAAGTGACTTAAATCAAGTAATTGCTGAAATATGTTGTGGTAACAATGGGCAACTACGGATCCCTATACTGCTCGAGGCGCGACACGCACTTGAGCGGTTTTTTTTCATTTCTTTGTTTTCCAACAAAATTCAATAAATTCGGATTTATCCGGATTAGTCACGAAACCCGTTTATGAAATCCGGATTGCAATTTGGGTTAGCTAAATTAATTCAAATTAAAAATATATGACGCTCCCCGTGATGACATTTTCTTGGATTTTTGATTTTTAGGAAAATAATTGACATGCTAGCTTTCTTGCAAAATAAAAATTACACGTTTATTGAAATTTTGCCAAATAAAACAACGGTGTAATGAATGTTGGGAACATAATACTGCGAACAAACGTTACCGCATTATTGATCAGGCGACGAACTTCTTTAATCATCATATCAGCCTGTTGCAGTCCACTGCTGGACATAGGTCTCCCCCTAGGAGCGCCACAGCGCACGATCTCCCGCCCTTTGCATTCAGTCGCTGCCAGCTGCCTTCTTCAGGTCATCGGACCATCTAGCCGGGGGGCGTCCTACACTACGTTTGCCTAAGCGTGGTCTCCATTCTAGAACCTTCCTGCTCCACCTCTTTAATCATTGTTGTTAAAGTGTTCCGAATAAATGTTCCTTTTTTTGCCAGGAAACCGTTTTTAGGGTTTCGTATCCAGAGGGTTAAACAGGACCCTATTACTAAGGCTCCGCTGTCTGTCTGTCTGTCCGTCTGTCTGTCACCAGGCTCATGAACCGTGATCGTAAGATAGTTGAAATTTTCACAGATGATGTATTTCTGTTGCCGCTACAACAACAAATACTAAAAACCAGAATAAAATAAATATTTATGGGGCTCCGATACCATGAACATGATTTTTTGCTTTTTTCTATAAATCATGGTACGGAACCCTCCTTAGGCGGAGGTCAGGCGATGAAGGCTCGTCGAGGTTCGACAAATGTTGAACATTTTTTAACGTAAGGAAATACATTAACGCACCGTCCTCCAACTGTGGAGGAACGGCTGGAGGGGTGTGCGGGACTCCGGGCTTAGAAGGCGCTCGCCTACCCACTAAAACCTCACAGTGCTCTCCGGTGCCTTAAGTGAAATGGAGCCAAGGGTTTCGCCATTGGCCGCAGCCGCTGGATGGTTCTTGACTCGGCTTCGGCTGCAGCCCGCTTTATGGTGGGCTGGAGAGGGAGCTGTCACCTCTACTCTACTGCGAACGGCACGCGGGGTCATATGCTGCGCCGTTGTGAGTCCCGGAGGCACCCTCGTGTCTGTAACCCGTGACCCATCTGGAAGGAGCAGGTGGAGGAGGTATGCCCTTCTCCGACACCCAACGCGCCTAAGGTGGATCATTGGGGCGGAAGCTGAGGCCTCCCGTTCCCTCTCCGCCGCTTCCTTCTGGGAGATGACTGCCCCGCAGATGGTGAGCATTGCCTGCCACGGTTTTACGCTTGAAGTCATCCTCGCGACGAACGCCGGCAGAGAGAGGTCACCCCCCACCACTGAGACCAGGACACTGTGTTCCATGTAGCAAGCTTAAGTGGCAGTGGGCTAGCCAAATTTGCCGCAGAACCCAAGGCAAGGTGGAGTCAACGGTTAGATATTATTATGTATAAGTGTCTGTATAATTTATTACACTCCCGTAAAAAATAATCAATGTATTTCAATTTTGATGGAGTATGTTCAATGTAGTGTAGGACGCTCCTTACTGTCAAACCAGAATGCCAATTAAAAATATAACCGAAATATCAGAATATTGACTTACTAGATATCCGAATTATAAATTATAGGTTGGGGAAAAAGTTTCTTCGCATTTTTTAAGAAAATTCAAAACATTTTTTAATATAGTTTATTTACATTAAACTAAAGTATTTTGTTCTATAACTTTTTGCCATCTTGTAGGTAGGGATATACTCCCGTTGCTATAGAAATGTTGGGGCTTCTAATCAAAATACCGCGACAAGTGGTTTTGGCAGTCCTCTTGTGATGTTAACCTGACACTGCCTAGAGAATTCTGAAGAGAGCGAAACAGGTTGAAATCTGAAGGTGCAATGTCAGGACTATACGGCGGATGCATTAACACCTCCCAGCCAAACTCTCCTAATTTTTGCTGAGTGGCTAAAGGTGTGTGAGGTCTAGCGTTATCATGATGAAAAACCACACCCCTTCTGTTGATTAAGCGGCCGGCGCTTTCTCTCAACTTCTTGCTTTAATCTCATCAGTTGTTCGCAGTAGAGTTCAGTATCGATGGTCCTGCCTGGTGGTAACAGCTCATAATGTATAATGCCCTTCCAATCCTATCCAATCCAATAATAACTCGTGTTTCGCCACAGTCTCTAGTGAAGCCTGACCGGCCTTTGACCATGACCTTTTTCGCACGTTCTTGTCGTACGTGATCCACTTTTCATCACCAGTTATCAGCTTCTTCAAAAATGGTTTGGTTGTATTACGTCGTAATAAAGAATCACAAATGAGTACACGGTTCATTAGGTTTCCTTCAGTGAGCTCGTGGGGTACCCAAATATCGAGCTTTTTTGTGTACCTTTTTTTTTTAAATGCGCCTAAACTGATTTATGGTCAATTCGCAGTTCTTCAGCTTCGTCGTAACTACTGATATGCCGATATTGCTCCACTTTTTCAAAAATAGCATCAATATTATCCGTTATAGGGCGACCAGAGCGACGTGCATCTTTGACATCAAAATTTCCGGATTGAAAACGCTTAAACCGAATTAGTGCTACTCTTGCAGATACTGCACTAGGTCCATAAATATCGCAAATTTTTTTCGCGGCTTGCGTTGCATTTTTATCTTTTTTGTAGTTAAATTTTAAAATGTATCGAATTTCTTCATTAGTCTTCATTATCTTGACAGTATTAAAAACAAATGAAAAACACACATTTTCCTAATTTGAATTTGGAATTTTCTTCTTTAAAATTTAAACTTTTAATGATACCAAAACTAGCCAGATACAAATAGTACAGCCAAAGAGATTTTATTAAAATTTCATAAATACTATAATGCGAAAAGACTTTTTCCCCAACCTAATATTCGGCGGATATTCGAATAATTTGAATATCCGGATCGCAAGCCCTAAGTTTGCTTCCCTAATTGGCCTATCATAGAATCCGAGCAATTTATAGGTGATGTTGTCATATAATTATTTATAAAAAATCTGTTACAGCTACCACTATCTAATCCACAAAACTGTTCTGTTTTAAACTATTTAGTTCCAATTACGCGATTTTGTTCTTAAATTTGTGCACGATAAGGTCTATTTTCGCATAAAAAAATAATAATTATTATAACCATGGTTTTTTGCGATGGTATTTAGGGTTTACGTCCAATATATGATAATATTGAACACATTAATAGTTTTCAACCTCCATTTTAGTATTTCCTATGCATCACCTTTTGTAATTTTAAGTAAATACATGTTGCAACGCAACTCGCACCGAAAACAAACAACAATACTGTCAATACCGCGTTCGCGCTAGACCGGTCGGTAGAAGTGTGCGGGCGCGTCCATGCAACTCTCTTCCACGTGTGACTTTTGCGCGTAAACATACCTGTTTTTTCAAATAATAATATTTTGTTGATAAAAATGACACAAATTCTGAAAATTGTATCATTATACTATAACAAAAATAATGCCTAAAACTCTAGAAACTTGCATTTTCTTTTGGGGCTTTTTAAAAGCTTTTATATGAAAAAACAAAAAAACAACCAATATTATGGATGAATTCGACACAAAAAATTTCGAGTAAAAGATACCAATGACCTAAAACTCTTAAAACTTATTTAAGTTACTACAATTTTCTTTTAGAGCTTTTTCGGCGACATTTTAGGTACTGGTTAAATAACAGTATTTTTGTGGACAGAGGTGACACAAAAGTCATATTTACATCAGTTACTACTTCATTATTAACATGAAAGTAAAATTTTGATCTATAATATTCTTTTCGTCCGTTAATAGCCGAAAAGGCAAATACCTAAATTTCTACCTAAGTAAGCACAAAAAATGACACAAATTAACGTGTTAGGTTTGGAAAATGGTCCGGAAACTATATGCGAAAAGTCACAAACTTTAGTATTCTTGAAACCTCAATAGTCAGCGGGCTCGGCCTACATCTACAATTTTAATGTACTAGTCAAAACAAAATAAGCGCCATCATGTTTTTTTAGTAACCCAGTAAAAGTATTAAATTTAGGGGTAGACAAATGATTAAACTTAATTAATTGATTAATTTTTAATATTTTAATATTAAAATTAACAAAGACAAATTAAAAAAATTAAGGTTTTTGTGAAAAAAAGGAATTTCGGCTAAAAATACACTAATGTGAAAGAACATGTTAAAATTTAATACAATCTCATTTTTTTTTTTACCTTTCAGTTTTTTAGTACCGTGTATGCCCTCCTCTTTTTTGAATGCATTCTTGAAGCCTGGAGGGCATGCTCTCTACCAAGTGGCGAACTGTTTCTTGTGCAATTTGTTCCCAGCTGGTTTTGAACAAATTAATGAGCTGTCTTTCGGTATGCACAGGTTGGTTTGTGTTCTAGACGCTTCTTTTTAAAAAATCCTACATGTGCTCGATTGGGTTAGGGTCCGGACTGTTGGCGGGCCACGGCAAAATCTGTATACCAGCTTCCTCTAGCTAGTGCTTCTCGGGTGGCTCTTGCTGTGTGTGCGCGGGCATTGTCGTGCACTAATTTGATTGTAGTTGATTTAAATCCTGCACCAATTATTTGTGAAAATGGCACCACATGGGGTCTTATGACCTGTTCAATGTATTGTTGAGACGTTACCGTGCCTTCATTGAGAATTGCGAGCTCGGTTCGACCCGCCATCGAGATTCCGCCCCACACCATTACATTAGGACCCCCAAATCGGTCACTCTCATGAATGCATGTATTTGAAAATCGCTCACCTTCTCGTCTCCAAACTCTAATACGACGATTGTTACTAAAAAATTCACTTTGCATTCATCAGTGAACAATACTGTGCTCCAATCATTTGTGGTCCAGTCTTGGTGTTGTCTTGCGAAAGATAAACGGTTCGCACGATGCGCACTTGTCAATGGAATTTGCAATACACGTCTCCTAGAGAATTGTTGGTCCTCATGTAACCGATTCCTAATCGTTTTTTTTTTGTTTTAGCAATTCCATGCAAGGTTTAATTGAAGATAAATAACACTTGAAAAATATCATCGACCTCAGGTGGGACTCGAACCCACGTCCCATCGCATGCCGGGCGAGTGCTTTACCAACTAAGCTACCGAGGACGTCACGTGACACGATGAAATTTCTTAAGTGGGTTTTCTCGCTGTCAAAGCCAGCGTATCGCTGATCAATGTTGTATACTACCGTCAACACCCTATAGAAATATTTTTACAAATATTTGACTATTGGTTAAGATAAGAAATGCTTAAACATTGAAAATTTTGTTTTTAGCAATTCCATGCAAGGTTTAATTGAAGATAAATAACACTTGAAAAATATCATCGACCTCAGGTGGGACTCGAACCCACGTCCCATCGTATGCCGGGCGAGTGCTTTACCAACTAAGCTACCGAGGACGTTATTATTATCCGCTTTTTAGTTTCATTTTGAAGTCGGTTTTTA
This sequence comes from Anania fuscalis, assembly GCA_950371115.1. Lineage (NCBI taxonomy): Eukaryota > Metazoa > Arthropoda > Insecta > Lepidoptera > Crambidae > Anania > Anania fuscalis. Next base: position 13,982,931 of record OX493330.1, read on the forward strand.
GTTTTTTATTAAACTTATTTTATTTCACAATTTTAAGTTTTAAGTCCTCTATTTTTTCCCTCCTAACTCCGCCAAAAATGACTTTACAGCAAAGTTACCAACCTTAACTAATGTTGGTCCTCTATGGACCCCCCATCCAATGGTATTATAAAAATAAGGTGTTATAAAGGGTAAATTTTTCGACATAAATTTATAAGTCTTAGGGTTTTCCTACACTCCAACCAGAACGGCGGCTATTTTGGTGTCGTAACCATAGGATAAGGTCTTGCGTTAAATACCAAGTCAATATAAGAAAGGAACTTTTAAATTTTTTTCGTTACTGGGTGTGTGGGTAGGCCCCCAGTAAATAAAAATTAGCGGTCTGGTACCTCATAAGCTCCACGTCTGCTCAACACACTGCGAAATACGTTCTGTCGACTAATTGCAGTATTATCTTCTAACTCCTATCCGTTCTGTGGCTTCCATCATCAGGTCAGCAACATGATGATTGCCAGACCCAAAAATCAGCATTGATTCAGAAAATATATGCAAAACAATATGGGTGCCTATAAAAATTTAGGGTTGCCCTCGATTTCCCAGGGATCCCATCATCAGAATCTGACTTGGAGTAAATGGGACCACCTAGGGAGTATACCCTTTCAGAATAAAAAATAAATTTTGAAATCGGTCCATAATTGACGGCGTAATCGCGTTACAAACATAAAAAAAACAACATTCAGACGAATTGAGAACCTCCTCCTTTTTTTGAAGTCGGTTAAAAGGAGCGGCAAGGGTTATTATTTTCAAGGCATTTTAAATGTTAATTACGAAAATAACATCAGCTGCATCACCTCATTACCTGTGAAACCAGACTGCAATGCAAGTGATTTGGTCCGGTCTCTGTTAAACAAAATCATGTCTAAAGTTAACCTTTATTTCTATGACTACATACACACATACACACGTTTTATTAGGGTCCTGTACCCAAAGGGTAAAACGAGACCCTATTACTGAGGCTCCGCTGTCCGTCTGTCTGTCTGTCCGTCTGTCACCAGGCTGTATCTCATGAACCGTGGTAGTAATCTTTTTATTGGAGCTCCCATACAAAAGACATGATTTTTTGCCGTTTTTATAAATATGGTACAGAACCCTTCGTGCGCGAGTCCGACTCGCACTTGGCCGGTTTTTTATAACTAGCTGTTGCCCGCGACTTCGTTCGCGTGATGTTTAGTTTATTCTTAATGTATTATACATTAAACCTTCCTCTTAAATGACTCTTGTCTATTGCTGAAAACTGCATTAAAATCCGTTAAGTAGTTTCAAAGATCTAACTAAGCGAACAGAGCGACTTCATTTTTAACCGACTTAAAAAAGGAGGTTCTCAGATTGTTTGTATGTATGTTTGTCCGCGATTTTCTCGCGTTTGGTTCATCCGGATTTGATGCGGTTTTCAGGAAAGTATTTGTTACATTCTGGAGAAGGTTTTAGTATGAATATCATACTGCTTAGCTGATGATGGAGGCCACAGAACTCCTTACCGGTAAGGAGTCAATTGATAATACTGCGATTTGTCGACAGAACGTATTTCGTCATGTATTGGGCAGAGCTGGCGGTTACGAGGTACCAGACCGTAATTTTATTTATTGGGGGTGTAAACCAGTACACCCAGAAACGAGAAAAATATCTTAGTTTTTTTTTCAAATTGACTTATGCATTGAACGCAAGATGTTATCCCATGGTTAAAGCCACTTAGCAGTACCAACTCCACCTTCACTTGTAGAGCGTGCGGAAAATCTTGCCGCTCCCGTATTGGATTATATAGCCACGAAAAATCCTGTCTCAGACACTAATTAAATCGTCTGGCACAGACGTATGAAGCCTATGATGATGATGATCCCATGGTTACTGGTATAATGGTACTTCTGTTAATAACTCTTTTTAAACGACTATTCATTTATCCTCAATTGGACGATAAGTATTGTTTAAATCCTAATACTAAAAATGGTAAAATAAAAAATCAAGTTTTAAAATACTAAGAACCGACTTCAAAAAATATTAAAAAAACAAAGGGAAAAATAATATTTTCTAAACTAAAATATTCCTAATCAGTTATTTTTAGAGTCGGTGCTCCATGGAGAGTAAAAATGTGTTCATTCGCACCGATTTCAAAAATGACTGATTAGGAATGTATTAGTTTAGAAAATACTTTTTTTTTTCAAATATCGGCAATAGTTTGTCTAAAAACATTGAATATTTTACGAATATTACATTATTTTAGGGTTAAGATGACAAATAAATATTTCATTTTATCAAATTGTATATTAATCAACACAAATTAACTTAACTATCATTCTTAGAAACAATAATTTATAGTTTATTTTATTTTTTATATTGCTGCTGCTCCGGCTGAACAGCCGGTTCTTCCTGTGCCTTTATTGAACCTGCGCGCGCATTGAAAGTGCAGCGCGCGAAAAAAACAAAACTTACGTGTCATTTTCCATAAATATTTGGTAAAGTTGTTGCTGTGTGGATAATTACTATCAAAATGTCTACCTCAAATAGTGAAGACGAGTAAAATATTAATTTAACGCGCCGGAAATACTTATCGAGGCACGAAACGCGAGTGATAGCCTCTACTGTTGCCGCCAAAATCCAGAGAAAAATACCTAGCTGCTTACAAAATACTCAATCAGTGGAAAAACAGCAAAAAAGCCGTCATATTCGGAGAAGGTATTTTTAGTTTTTGATTTGTTTTTTGTCCTCGCAATTGTGTTGAAAAACGTCGTATGCAACTCGTGTGCATTGATAATTACACACTCGGCTTCCTTACCGCGCTCGCCTGCGGCTCGCGCTTACAATAATACCTCGTGTGTAATAATCAACTTTGCACACTCGTATCATAATGTACTATTCTTGCCCTTTAGTTTTTTATATTTTTTGAAGTTGGTTCTTAGTTTTATACTTTAGAGATTTTTACGTTTTAAATCTTTGGCAGACGTTGAATTTTAATGTAATTTCGAAGAAACCTTTGTCTCACTTTCACGTCAAACATTTGAAAATCAAATACCAATGAAGCATAAAAAAATGTTTTTTTTAAAATATAAAAAGTTTGCAACAAAATTTTTTTAAAACTATGTTTAAAGTATTTTGATTAAATAATTTTCGGTTGGCCGGGAAATTTTAACTTAAAAGCAATAGCTGCTTTAGAACTGCTGCGTAATAAAAAGTAGATAAAAAAGTTAGATAAAATTAATAATACTTACTTGTCGCGTGATTATCAACTTACAGAAAGTATCGCGCGACACAAACTTATTCAATTTAATGTTATAGGTAATATCTATTTGAGCAATATCTTACAGGGTAAAGGAAAGGGTATCTATTAAAATTATTTTTACTATATTAGCCAAAAGCATCTAGTAAAACATGTAAAATCCATCCAATTGTGCCTATTTTTAACCGATTTAAAAAAAGGAGGAGGTTCTCAATTCGTCTGAATGTTGTTTTTTTTTTGTAGGTTTGTTACGCGATTACGCCGTCAATTATGGACCGATTTTAAAATTTATTTTTTAAGTTTAAAAGGGTATACTCCCGAGGTGGTCCCATTTACACCAAGTCAGATTCTGATGATGGGATCCCGGGGAAATCGAGGGCAACCCTAAATTTTTATAGGCACCCATATTGTTTTGCATATATTTTCTGACTCAATGCTGATTTTTGGGTCTGGCAATCATCATGTTGCTGACCTGATGATGGAAGCCACAGAACGGATAGGAGTTAGAAGATAATACTGCAATTAGTCGACAGAACGTATTTCGCAGTGTGTTGAGCAGACGTGGAGCTTATGAGGTACCAGACCGCCAATTTTTATTTACTGGGGGCCTACCCGCACACCCAGTAACGAAAAAAATTTAAAAGTTCCTTTCTTATATTGACTTGGTATTTAACGCAAGACCTTATCCTATGGTTACGACACCAAAATAGCCGCCGTTCTGGTTGGAGTGTAGGTAAACCCTTTCCTTAAGACTTAAAAAGTTTCGTCGAAAAATTTACCCTATATAACACCTTATTTTTATCATACCATTGGATGCCCCGGGTCCATAGAGGACCAATATTAGTTAAGGTTACTTTGCTGTAAAGTCATTTTTGGCGAAGTTAGGACGGAAAAAATAGAGGACTTAACACTTAAAATTGTGAAATAAAATAAGTTTAATAAAAAACTAAAAACCGACTATTGGCTTGGGTCTGGGTGTTGTGGTACCGTCGTTGTTTCTGATTTCTATAACACAAGTGCTTAGCTACTTACCTTAGGATCAGAGCAATGTATGTGCTGTTGTCTAATATTTATTTATTTATTTATTTATTACTTCAAAATTAAACTAAAAAGCGAAAAATAATATTGACTAAAACATACCTAATCAGTTCTTTTTGGAGTCGGTGCGAATGAACACATTAACTCTCGATGGCTGGCACCGACACAAAAAGGAACTGATTAGGTATGTTTTAGTCAATATTATTTTTCGCTTTTTAGTTTAATTTTGAAGTCGGTTTTTAGTTTTTTACTAAACTTATTTTTTGAGGCACCATTTCACTGAAATATTGACAACAAAATCAAATCTATTGATAGTTCTGAATGCACAACAAACTCTTGCTTAAATAGGTACTTATTCGGTGTGCTATTAATAACTTGGTAAATATGTAACCAAAGTCGAGGTTATTACAAATATTAACTTGAAAACGTGCGAGTTATGATGACGCAATTAAACGATACTAGGTACAATCAGTACAATGTGATGATCTGCCGAACCATTACTCACATTTTTAACAGAATTTTTTATGTATTCAATTCAAAGGCCCTTTCACATACAGCATATGTATTGATAAATTACACTTTAAAAGTCAGAAATCTGAGCTGTAAACGATCAGACATGCAGAGAGAAGTTGAGAACTAAGTTGAAATGTAAAATAATAGAACCAGGATGTACCTACTAGTGATGTGCCGAATCGTCAAAAATGAATATCCGCGGATACGGATCCGGATACGGATATTTAGTATCAAGATCCACGGATACAGATCCACTTGATTTGTTGTGTAATTATTTCGGAAATTTAATATTGAATTTAATTGATAATTTTATTAATTTTTTTATTGTTCAAATTTTGCATGCTATAAATTAAATTTGTGTGTGTGTTCTCGCAATACTCTTGAAATGGCAGCCATTAAATATTTTAAAATGTATATGGATCTCAATTACCTAAACATTATAAATATTGCCTATTAAGTAAAATAAAGACCAATACAACAATTATGAATTATCATAGAGAAAAAAATGAAGTTATAAGAAACTTGCTGAAAAATTTACTAAGGTCATCGGGCATTTTTGACACGGTACCTCGAAGATGGTTTTTTTTAAGGTTTAGGGTTAACATTTCACGGAATGTTCTTATTTTGATCCAAATTTAGTGTAATTATTCTACTCTTTGATCCAAATGCATGGGCAAATGCAAGGGGGAAAAATAAGTTTAATAAAAAACTTAAAACCGACTCAAAATGAAACTAAAAAGCGAAAAATAATATTGACTAAAACCTACCTAATCAGTTCTTTTTGGAGTCGGTGCCAGCCATCGTGAGTTAAAATGTGTTCATTAGCACCGACTCCAAAAATAACTGATTAGGTATGTTTTAGTCAAAATTAGTTTTAGCTTTTTAGTTTCATTTTGAAGTCGGTTTTTAGTTTTTTATTAAACTTATTTTATTTCACAATTTTATGTGTTAAGTCCTCTATTTTCCCCCTCCTAACTCCGCCAAGTGTGACTTTACAGCAAAGTGACCTTGACAAATGTTGTTCTTCTGTGGACCACCCACCCAATGGTATAATAAAAAATGATCAATTTTTCGACGAAATTTATTTTAAGTCTCAGACGCCTTCAAAATAAGCTTTAGTTTTCACCTTCCAACTCCGCCAAAATGACTACAGCAAAGTAACCTTAAATAATGTTGGTCCTCTATGGACCCCCCCATCCAATGGTATGATAAAAATAAGGTGTTATACATATAGGGTCAATTTTTCGGCGAAAATTTTTAAGTCTTAAGGAAAGGGTTTTCCTACACTCTAAACAGAACGGCGGCTATTTTGGTGTCGCAGTAACACTAGTAACCATAGGATAAGGTCTTGCGTTAAATAACAAGTCAATTTAAGAAAGGGACTTTTAAAATTTTTTCGTTACTGGGTGTGTAACGAAATTTTTTTTCGTTACTGGGTGTTCGTTTATTTACTGGGGGCGTACCCACCCCCAGTAAATAAAAATTGGCGGTCTGGTACCGCATAAGCTCCACTTCTGCTCAACACACTGCGAAATACGTTCTGTCGACAAATTGCAGTATTATCTTCTAACTCCTATCCGTTAAAGAGTTCTGTGGCTTCCATCATCAGGTCAGCAACATGACATGATGATTACCAGACCTAAAAATCAGCATTGAGTCAGAAAATATATGCAAAACAGTATGGGTGCCTATAAAAATTGAGGGTTGCCCTCGATTTCCCAGGGATCCCATCATCAGAATCTGCCTTGGTGTAAATGGGACCACCTCGGGAGTATACCCTTTCAAACTAAAAAATAGATTTTGAAATCGGTCCATAATTGACGGCGTAATCGCGTAACAATCATACAAAAAAAAACATTCAGTCTAATTGAGAACCTCCTCCTTTTTTTGAAGTCGGTTAAAAAGTTACGTGCTTCAACGCAAAACGTATATTTTTAGTACCTAATTTTCAATATTTATTACTTACTGTGATTCGTTCTCTGGCGCTCGTAAGGCGCATACCACATTACAATACAGAGTACAATGTAGGTAAGCAACCATTTTTAGGTTTGTTTGGGAATAACTTATTTTTTTTGATTGGCGGCTTGGATAGACGCAAGGGAAATTGCGGGGAACAAGATAGAAAAGCTCTTAAACATTCGTGTACCTCTTTAGGAAGATATTGTTCATTTTTGTAAGCATTTTATATTTCATTTTATATTCGTTGGTTAAATATTAATTCTTGTTTTGTAAAAAAAAAACCTATGCTCTTGAGGAACGCGACTTATCTAATTGGGTAGTATTCATGGTCTTTAACATTCTTCGACAAGTTTCGTTAGTGTTCGCTGGTACAACAAAACAACAGGTACGAACAATATGCCCATTTACCTTTAAAAGTGTTTGTACTCTATTTTATTAGAAAAAGTTTATCTGACTATGAAAAAAATGATCAAAACTTAGAATTAGAATTATGTCATCTTAAGAAATCATTAGATGTAATGACTCAGCGCTATGTTATCACAAAAAAAGAGTGTGGTGAACATATCTTGGCTTTGACGAGCCTCGTGTCGAGCTCACTTGGCTCTCAGTTAGGATGTGAGTCACCAGTTACTCTAAAATTAAAAAACAAAAAAAGTATTTACTCAAGCCATGTCTCCGTTGGTTCCCAAGCCCTGTAAGCCCAAATTGCCCTGTAAAATCAAGTTTGGTTATGTTCAGCGATAGAATAGGAAAAAATATGGGCACTTTACTGAACCCATACTTGGGACAAAGTGTTATTAATCACTGCATGCCAGATTCAACATTTTTTGATATAATAAATTATGTAAGCAAAAAGGACTAGACAAAATATTAAGACTCATTGTAATTGTTAAATGTAAATAAAATTGTGATGTTAACACTCCCCTATAGCGTCAGTTTGCCACAGGAAGAAAATAATATTCCCTACAAAATAAATCTTTGTTTAAATACCATGACATATAATTCTTATAAATTTCATATTATTGACATAAATAATTATATAATAAAAAAAAACAATATCATTTGACCATATATCATATAAATAAAAATACAAATAAATAATAATATAATATAAATACATATTATCTCAGTGGAAAAATCAAAAGACAGATAGCAATGTCGCTATCATATTATATTAATTTTTAAAAAGAAGAAATTTTTAAAATCTACCCCAGCAGTGGGATGATATAGGTTAAAAAAATAATAATAAGACAATAGAGGAAATCTCTTGCAGTCATCCTATAATGACAAAGGAAAAGTCTAACTGCCTCAATATTGTTCATCAGAAACCTTTGCCCAGCAGTGGGATAATATAGGCTAAAAAAAAATAAGACAATAGAGGAAATCTCTTGCAGTCATCCTATAATGACAAAGGAAAAGTCTAACTGCCTCAATATTGTTCATCAGAATATACAAGGCTTTTCTGGCAAAGAACTGGAATTAACATTATATTTACAAGACATGAATATACATGTCCTCTGTCTTACTGAGCACTGGCTTAAGAAATGTGAAGTGCTCATAGGGATTGAAAATTGGAAAGTCATTAGTTTGTTCAGTAAAGAGTCAGCTCAACAAGGGGGATCACTAATTCTTATTAAAAACAATATTAAGTCTAAAGAACGCACTAACATCGTGGCACTCTCTATAGAGCAAACTATTAAACTAGCATGTGCTGAGCTGGAGCGGTATATCATTGTTAGTGTATATAAACCCCCATCAGCAGATTACCCTCTTTTTGAGTCCACCATGGAACAAAATAAATATGTGGAGACTTTAACATTGATTTATTAGAAGTAACTCTAAACTCTGTAAGGTTCCTAAATCTTTTCAAATCCTATAGTTTAATTAACCTTTTTAATGAACCTACTCGAATCACTCCTACAACAGCTACTTGCTTAGATAACATTTTCTGTAATTGTGAAGTTATGCAAAAATCAATTATAACTGTCTAAGATCAGATCATAGTGGACAAATAGCCACATTTGAGCACCATCATGTTTTATCAATGGTGGATATTATTTGTAGGCCAGTCACTGCTAATTAATTAGATAGATTTAAGAAAAATATTGATTATGGAATAAATGTATTACTACCATTCAACAGTGACACTACGGATGTGTCGTATTAAAATTTGTTTGGATTGATTAAAGATGAGTATAATAATATATTGAAGCAAAAACACCTTAAAAAAATACAAATAAATGTAAAGAATAAAAGAAAATTATATGAATTGTATGACCTAAAAGCGCAAACTCAAGACCCTAAAATTATTGAACATGTCAAAAAATACTCTAAAATCTTTAAAAAAGTATGTTCAGTGGCCAAATAAAATAACATTCGTGATACTATTGCTAGCTCCAAAAATAAAATAAAAGCAACTTGGAACATTATTAATAAAAAAACATGCAAAACTAAACAATTAGATCGCACATTTAGCCTTTAGTGTTGATAATAAAATTATTCAATCCGACAACGAGGTAGCAAACGCGTTTAAGGATTTTTTTTCTAATATACCTATTGCTACAACTAGTAAATTAAACTCTTCACAAGGTCTTGCAGAAACTTTTTTTAAATCAAATGTCGAGGAATGCAGTTCTATTCTGAATTTCAGGCATATAAATCCCGAAATTATTGTTAAAACTTTTAGAGAGCTAAATTTGAAATAAACAGAAGATTTATGGGGCATTTCAATGAATATAATCAACCATATAATCGATATAGTAACGCATCTTGCTTGTATATTTAATCAGTGAAGGTTCATTTCCTAATTTAATGAAATACAGCAAAATCATACCCATATTTAAATGCGGAGGTAAAAGTGATCCCTCTAACTATAGATCGATATCAATACTACCAGCTCTTAGTAAAATATTTGAAAAAATAGTGTTTAATCAACTCTTATCACACTTTAGAATGAACAAACGATTGCATGAGAATCAGTTTGGTTTTACCAAGGGTAGAAGCACAGCTGATGCGGGAGTTGCACTCATTAAGCATATCTTCGATGCGTTTGAAAATAACCAAGATGCTCTAGGGGTTTTTTGTGATTTGTCTAAGGCTTTCGATTGTGTAGATCACAAAACGTTATAAATGAAATTACGGCATTATGGTGTCTCAAATGAATCAGAAAAATTGTTAGAGTCATACCTCACACATAGGACGCAAACAGTTAATGTCAATGGAACTGACTCTTCCGGGGCCCCATTACGCATGGGTGTGCCCCAGGGCTCTATATTGGGAATTTTATTATTCCTGATATATATAAATGACCTTCCTTACTTTACTAAAGACCTTTGTGAGATAGCATTGTTTGCAGATGATACATCATTGATTTTTAAAACTGACAGAGGTAAAGCTGCCTTTGACGATGGGAATGATGCTCTCTCGCAAGAAGTACGATGGTTTACTGCTAACAATCTGTTACTTAATGCAAAAAAACCAAGCTTTTCAAATTTACTATGCCCAATGTAAGGCAGGTCAGTACGCATATTAATATGTCAGACAATCATATATAAGGTAAATTTTTATTAACTAGAAATATTTTAACAGAGCATTTAATTACATATAAGAACCAAGGCCATAGCATTTTTCTTTCGAAAATTCAGGCTTATTTTTTTAAATTTTCCTAACAAAAAAAATATTTTTTGCACAGCACTGTACCACTTTGACTTAATCACCTCGCTCTTGATCCCCACTCTTTCCTAATTCATTCATAAGCTGTGGCGGCCTGCCTGCTATACCTGAAGCCCTACCGCCTAACGCTCCGTCCTTTACATTCGGCTCTATCCGTCCCTTTCGCGCCATCATCTGTGGACAGATGATTGCGAGTGAATGTGACAGATAGACCCGAAAATACGGATCTCTGACTCCAACACTACGCTACCCTGGGTTATCATAATTAATTAAAATTTTAATACTCATCTCACAGAAACAAAAAATCTAACTCTGTGATCATTTAAGTATTTTAATTAGGTTAATATCTAAGGAAATGTCTAACTAATCGATAGCGGCAATGTAAAAAACTAGAAATAATAAACACACAAGACATTAAAAAGAAAAAATACGGTGTAAAACTATCTTTGTAATGTAATGAGTAAAACAAAAAATCATTTAATAGTAATTACAGGCAAGGTATGACTGCTTTAGTTTAGAGAAATAACCCCTAATATGAGTAGGTTTTGTGAATAAATAAAACCAGGTTTCAGCTTCAGTTCACTTTATTATCAAAAATAAACCGTACATCATTTGATAATTGAACATAACACTGCTAATAAAAACTCATCAATAATTTATTAAAAAGCTAAGACTATTCGACGAATTATAACTTTCCATCACACTTTTTCAGGCTTTGGACTGACAAGCTAATGAGACATCTTAGTTTTAACGTTTTACAAGCAAGTATTTAGTTAATGATGAAGTGTAAAAAAGATTACAATTTTCTGCATTAGCTTGGCGTGTTTAAAAGTCTAAATTCATTGCTATTTACAAAATTTACTATTTACATTAAATGTTGGACGTGACGTCCCTGTTGACGCACACATTGTCTAGCACGTTCGATGCAATGCCTTCGGACCGCACTAAGCACTTCTGGCTCACTGGACATCACGTCAAATGCACTCACTATTCGCGCACGTAACTGTTCCACGGTGCGAATGGTATGGCCGTCGTTCCCATACACGAGGTCTTTAGCCCTACCCCACACGTGAAAGTCCATCGGCGTCAGATCAGGTGAGCGTGGTGGCCAGCGGATAACGCTACCGCGCCCGATCCAACAGCCTTGGAACGCCTCGAGGTACGCGCGTACCCGGAGACTGAAGTGCGCAGGCGCGCCGTCGTGCATGAAGTACATGTACCTGCGGCTCCACACAGGCACATTCAGCAGCAGCTCGGGAAGGTCGCGCTGAAGTAACTCCAGGTACGTCTCCGTATTCAGCCGGTCTAGGAAAACGGGTCCCACAAGGTGGCCGTTGAGTAGTCCTGCCCACACGTTCACGCTAAACCGGTGCTGAAAGTGGTCCGGACGAATCTCTCGCGGATTGTAGTCGCACCAGAAATGTGCATTATGCACATTAAAAATGCCCTCACGCGTAAATGTGCACTTGTCCGTCCACAGCACGTTATAGCTCCGGTTTCGCAGCAGCCAACGGCAGAACTCGATCCGCGGCACGTAGTCCTCTGGCAGCAACTCCTGGACCCGGGTGAAATGAAAAGGATGGTGTCCCTCGTTGCGCAGAAGCTTCCACACGTAATATTGGCTTACGCCAAACATACGGGCAGCGTCTACGGTGCTCGCCACTGGATGCCGGTGGAAAAAATCCGGCACGTCCTCCTCAAGCCGCACTGGGTGTCGTGGCCTGCCCGACTCAGCACGTGGCTGAAAGCTGCCACTCTCGCGGAGGCGCTGCACGGCTCCGAGTATGGTTTGAATGTTGACGACGCGACCATATCTCTCCACGTACAGCTGTTGTGCCCTCAACATAATTTCACCCGCGTCTCTGTAGCACAGTGCCATATTTAAGTATTCTTGCGGAGAAAATCTGTACGGCATTGTGAAAACGCGGAGCGCGCGAGTTGCGCACAACACGAATGAATGTTTTAGGCGAACTGAATTCCCGCGCGCGGCCGATCGGGTGGAGGCGGGGCAAACGGTGCGGGGACTCAGCCGGCACGTGCAGCGGCGGCGTATTTAGAAGCTTTGCGGTGCATTTGTCAGCTTTATTGATGCATGCCGAAAGACAGCGAGTGAGATGAAACCCGAGTGGCGCCTCACGCGTAGCACGTGTAAGATATGAGTGCGAAAGGACATAGTGGCGTCCTTATCGGATCCATTGATGCACTGAAATGTGTAGCGAGCGTACGCAAGCGCGTATTCTTTATGGTAGTGCACATACAACGGGCTGTGAAATTTTACTTTTTGATTAAAATTGTTTTAAACTTTTTTCTCGAAAACTAGCTTATGAGAATTTAAGATTTTTTCACGTATAGATTCCATTTCAGCTTTCACAATACATTTTTGACAATATTATGTATGTTAGAAAAAACCTAAGTTCGTTTAGCCTTAAATGTAATTCACATCATTATAATACTAGAAATAAAAATAAACTTGCCGTTCCGAGCTTCAGATTAAAGAAAGTGGGTAATTCATTTTTGGGGAAATGTATAAAAATCTTCAATAAAGTACCACAAACTCTTGTTAACTTACCAGTTTATGAGTTCAAAAACCACATTAAAAAAATCCTTATGGAAAAAGGCTACTACAAAGTTGAAGATTACTTGAACGAAAAGAGTGCATGGACTTAATAGCCTGCCTAGCTCGCACTTACACTATCTTGTAATTGTATTTCCTGTAATTAAATCAGGCTGACAAAGGTGACTGAGTTTGTTGCGCCGTTTCTTCTCATTACCAGCCGATATGTTGACCCGAAGCGATGGTAGGGCTAAGTTATATGTTGGGACGTGTATAAGTGCCCGGATGAGGGCCTATATCTATACTAATATTATAAAGAGGAAAGATGAGTATTTTTGTATTTTTGGATGTTTGATATGGATAAACTAAGGAACTACAAGGCCAATTTGAACAATTCTTTCACCATTAAAAAGCTACATTATTTTGGAGTAACATAGGCTACTTTAAAATCCCGTAAATGCACAGTTCCCGAGGGATACGAGATAATTCATTATAGAGGGTGCTGATTACTATGTAATTTAACTCTTTAGCTGGCAAGAAAATTTAATGAAAACCAATTGTGTTAGATTACAGGTTTGGATAATATTATCAAACGTCTTCAAATATCAAAAAACAATATAATAATAATTTTTTGGAAGTTTGGATTGTAATTTTTTATATATTTTAATACATGAGCTCCATCTGTTGCCGACTGGATGAATGAAAAATGATGTAAAAATGACAATTGACAACTTGCCAAATGTAAAATGAAGCTACCCAAAGACGGCCGAATTTTGGTTACCTATACGTGTTTCTTGAGTTAATTTTAACTTGCAAATTTGCACGAAAGTCACATGAGTGTGTCGTTTACCATCAAATAGTTTCGTGTATTAAATGATACGTCAAGGAATCTTGGCACTTGGTAGGTTTATTACTTGGCAGTAGATGGCGTTGATTAGTGAGTTTACTTGCTTTACTGTATGAGTTGTTAAAATACTTTTTATAGCATACCTACTCTTGCAATTTTAATACATCTACTCTCCAAAAGAGGGCGACCAAAGCAAATTGTGTAAGTAGAAAATTTTGAAAACTAATTAAATAACAGTTGTACGTAGTATTATACTATATCTATTAGCATGGTTGAGTTAAAAATGCATTATTAAGAAAAAAAATAAGAAGCACTTCAAAAGGAGTCATTCAGTTAGCTACCATTGGTACAAAAGTGTTTCGTAATAAAAACGCTTCGTTCTCCAATGCTACTTCGTTTTCATTACAATTTGAGGCATAGCAAGTCCACTGCTGAGCATTTTAGATTTTAAGCTAAGCAGCACTTGAAACAGCACTTCTTGACGTAAAATATGGTACTGGGTTACTGTCATTGTGACAACTCTGAGTAGAGCAGTAGTTGGTTGAGCTAGAAAAAGGTCTTTTCTTAGGATTCATAGTGATAGCGCAGCGGTGGCACCGGGGGATTCTTAAAGTCTAAGTAATTTATTTCTGTAAATTAGCCATCAAATGCACTTACTTTTTCATGTACCAATTTTGCCACCTACCACCGCTTCGGGACTAAACATTGGCTGGTGAAAGAAGAAGCAGCGCAACGAACTCAGTCACCTTTAGAAAAAGAACAGTCAGGTGTTCCTCCTTTGTGAAATCCTTTTGCCGCCGTCTGCCACTCCGTATCGGTGGACAGGACCGGTCGTTGCCCGGGGGACGCAACGTAGACGCAGATACTTGGGTGGAGTAAAGCGCACCACCACCAGTATGATAACGCAGCGCGCATACAAACAAAGTGGACACCCAACTAAACAAGTCAATGCGCATAATTATGAGCGCATGATCCCCGATCTGGACTGATAACAGCCTAAAAACCGACTTCAGTCTGAAGACAGCGTGGCATTTATGTTGAGACATCTTTGAGGACCCAAAAAAACACTTAATTAAGGATCCGAAATATAAACCCGCTGGCTAAATATTATTATCAATAACAGAATCAATCCTGATATCTCGGTCAAAATGTTCCATAATCAGGTTTTTAGTCTTCTCAACAACCTTTGCCCAGTCATCTCTAGTGACTTCCCCGCAGGCTTCTTTTAATAGGGTCATCATCTTTTTCAATAATTACTTTTAATCTTTCGCGTTGCATAATTTAAAACTCAATGAAACGGGAATTAACGCAATCATAATTTAGGTACAAAATGTTACCTCTTTTGCCTGACGTTTCGATCGGGTTACACCGACCGTGGTACCTAAATTATGATCGCGTTAATCCCGTTTCATTGAGTTTTAAATCATCTTTTTCGTGCTGAATGGCGGGGAAGGATTGTGGCGGGCGGCGTAACCTTTTATTTGAGCCCAGATTAGCTCAATCGCGTTATATTGGCAATGATACGGTGGAATTCTTAGAACGCGATGACCATACTCCAGAGCCAGTTCATCGATTTCGTATCGCACATTTGCCGCTTTATTTTTTTGAACTTATTTAATTAGCTCTGGTTTTAGCATCTGCATATTTGCGTCAATGCCTTTTGCTTGTAACCAAGCCACCATTTCTTCTTTTTTATTAGCTTGGGTAGGTGGTTTCTTATTTGAACCGAGTTATAGGAGGCATTATCCATGAATATTACAGAAGGCTCTGGTAGGCTGGGCAAAAGCACGTTCTGGAACCACTCTTTAAATGTAGAGGCATTCATTTCCTCGTGGTAGTCATTTGTGGTTTTTGATTAAGATGCCAGTAACGCGTTCTCCACAAAGCCGTATTTTGCAGTACCTGCGTGGCATATTATCAGACGGGCCCCCTTACCCATTGGTACTTTCGACGTCGACGCTTGTGTATCATCCGTCCAAGAACGGGAAACCGTGTGATTGGCGTTTAGTCATGTCTCGTCAATGAACACGACATTATCCCAGTTATCAATATTTTTTGCTTCTCTCAAAAAACTTATCCGTTTTAAAATGATGTCGTATCGTTCTAATAAATTTTTTCTTTTGTCTGTTTTTTTATACGAAAAACCAATATCTTTTAAGATTTTGGTTAAAGCAGTTTTACCCCCGCTAAACAGTCCAGCTTCTCTTAACGATGCCAAAAGCTTCTTTCTGTTGAGATATTCATTTCTGGAATAGTAACCATATATATGATTTCTGATTGCATCGGCGTCAAAGGAGTCAATATCTGTCACGGGTTTAGTTCTACGTTTCTTCTTCGGAGTACGTAAAATATTATCTTCTGTGCCAGTAGAGCCGAACTTTTCTTTATTAATATTTGTTATCGTTCGTTTGCTAACTCCAAGTGCCTGAGAGACGCGTTCTTGTACTTGTTCGACAGGTAACAGGGGTCCGCCATTTTGCCGCTCCCGCTCAAAGTAATCTTGCAGCTTGATGATTAACTCACGGGCTCCATTTTTCAATGTTTGTCCACGTTTGGAATTATTATGCACCAAAAGTAAAAAGAACGCAATACAAAACACAATCGAAGTCCGATTTAGCGCCGATGTCAGTTTGAAAAGCAGAAACAGTCCATTAAACGAAAGCCGGGTAATCCAATAAAAACAGATCGAAAACACTTGAAGAACGTGGTTTATGCGTACGAAACGACAACAGACGACTGTTTTAGCGTCACAAAATGGCGGCCCATAACGCCATTTGGGGTTACCATTTTCAACCAAAATATAAAAATGCTACTTTCTTTCGCGCGTTCGGTTTGTTCATAGTTTTATTTTTTTATTTAATAAAAGTTATCTTATAGTCCATTATTTTAAAATTCTTAAAAAGAAAAACAAAACGTATTATTTTATAAAGTATAACTGTATAAGAACAGATTACGATACTATTATTGCCTGTTATTGTTAGCACAGCACTACAAATACAAAGCGCTGACATAACCTTGTAATAGCGCAGTATAGATTTAGAAAAATATTGTTTACCAAGTTATTTGACACTCAGTTTGGCACAAAATTATAAAATTCATTGATTATTGATATAATAATGTTGTTTTAATGCTCATTAATTGTTAAAACGGTAAACAACCAGCAAAAATATTTTTATCGTAACTGCAACGCCATTACAAAGTTACGTCGTCAGTTAAATCGCGACGTGTCAGGAACGCATTCTCTGAACGGTTATACTATAGTTATACGTATAATTTCTAACAGCGCGCAGCTGCCGCCGCTGTTAAAAACGACAGTTATTGAAGAAGCCAAGTTGGGGAGAGTAATTATTGCTCTGTCTTCCCATTTACCTAGGCCTGGACGTATGATAAGATGAATGAATAAACTAATAGTTGTATCGGTGTAATAAAGCACACTTATTTATTTCAAAAATCAGAATAGCAACCCTAGGCAGTCAGCCCAATTTATGCAGTTGTTTTCGAGAATGGCGGGAGTGGACCTTCTGTATTTTTTCTATTTTGTGCTTCTGGCAAGTATTCTGAGTGCACAACACCGCGACAGTCAAAGAAAACAGTCAACATGACTTTGACTTTCGATCGAGTTTGGCGCGGTTTCTTCGGTTTCGGTTCAGTTGGAAGCATAAAGGTAATATACCTACGGAATAGAGGAACAAACGCGAGCTGTCAAACGAAACCGAAATTGGAAAACATTTGTGTGTGTAAAATTGTTTATGTATGCGTGTCAGTGATGTATACCATTACACATAAATATCGATATCGATAATATTTATTAGTTACAGTCGTAGAATTATTAAAGCTAAAATAGGATGGGAAGGGATTTAGAATGGCTGAAAATACGACTCAGGGTTAACAAGTAAAATAATTATATTTATGGAAAACACAGAACATATTTAAATCATTTATTTATCAATGCTTTAAAGGGTTTAGGCGCATAATGTGAGAAACGCAAAATGACATAGTCTCAAAATGTCAGAAACGCAATATGTCAGGTGGCGCAAAATGCCAGATTCGCAAAATGCCAGATTAGCAAAATGCCAGATTCGCAAAATAACAGATTCGCGAAATGTCAGATTCGCAGAATGACAAATTCGCAAAATGACAGATTCTCAAACTGATAGAAATGCAGCAACCCTAAATCAATAAGGAGCCTCTGTTCGCTAGTGAACATGACAGTGCGACTAATTTCAATAAAATACGTGTAATTTGCCAATTTTTTTTTTGATTTCTAATTGTAAATGAACTTTAGATGTTCAGAGAAAACAAAAATATTGTAGTTAGGTACATAGTACATTTGCCTAAATTTAGTTATATTGTTAATAAATAATTTATTATTAGTGGGTACTAGTAAGGATTATTTATAACACTATAATATTTATCTAGTTATTTACTTTAGTGTATATGGTAAATTTAAAACAATATTTTGTAATCTACCCTTTAAATTATATGTATTTTATTATAGACATGAAAAAATCCTTTTTTATTATTATGCTCAGATATTCGTATTCTAACCTTTAATGTCTTTAAAATATAATTCATAGGTACCTATACCTACTAACATAATTGTATTAAAACTTTTACACGACATAATAATAGGTATAATATTCTACTATTGTAACACTGATAACTATTATGTTACGATCACATCTCAATAGATGGCGATACCCACCCGGTATTTTAGTGTGATGTTTATTTTTTTAAAGAATCTGTCATTTTGAGAATCTGACATTTAGCGAATCTTACATTCTGAGAATCTGTCGTTTTACGAATCTATCATTTTGCTAATCTGTCTTTTTGCGTTTCTGACCAATTGCGACAATTTACTAACATCTGACATTTTGAGAATCTGTCATTTTGCGTTTCTGACATTATGCGCCTAAACCCTTTAAAGGTACCTACTTATATCATTTCTCACTGCCCTCGGAAAATATAATTTTGTTTAAATAATTTCTTAAAGTAAGCTTTGATACATTTTTCAATTGTGTTTCGTACCTCAATCTTACCGGTAAATATGTTTCAATAATACATTTTATAATGAGATATCTGTGACTAATAAGTGGATCTTGCTCAAAAGAATGGGCAATCAAGGAACTAAAATTATTTCCAAAATCAGTACGACTAATAATATTTAGAAAGTTCTAATCAAATTTATTTTTATCAAAATCAAAATTTATTTTTATTTTTCTCTAAAATATTTTTCATACTTTATGCGCTGGATGCACGTCGCTTCCAACCGGCCGATCTGGAAGTCACTGGGGGAGGCCCATTTAGCAGTGGACGTCCTGTGGCTGAAATGATGATGAAGCAAACATTTATTACATCTTCAGAAGGATAGATTAAAAACCTCTATACAATACTTGATACAATATCTCTATAAACTTAGGACGATACTATGCGTCTAAGCTTTATTAGCTTAAAAAAAATGAGAAAGCTAGCTAGCTAGCGGCGAGCGTACCTAGCATACCGCGAGAGCGGCCGGCGAGCTTTAAATTAAAATATTAGTTGAAAATTTGTGTCTCTTTAAAATTTCTAAAATATATGAAAACACATATTAATATAAACCAGGTGTATTATTAGTAATATTATGAATTTTAAGCTTAGGTCATAAGTATTTTATGTATTTATATTATGTATTTTTACCCAGAGTGATCATCACGATGTAAAATGGTATGAGAAATATTTTCGGACTTCCAATAATACAAATTAAAAAGTTATGATAGTAAAAGGCACACCCAACTTATAAATATACCTACTTAATTGCTTTTGAAAAACATTAAGAAAACATCCAGACCAAAGCATGAGCATCTGTATGATCATGCATACACAAAGTTAAATGTAGGTACATGGTGCTAATTATCAGGAGAAGAATAGTATTATTTTATTTAAGCTTACCGGAACAAACTTAGGTGGAATTGCAGATTTCATCAAAAAATTTTTCGCTCCTCGTCTTTTGTCTTGAAAAATGTATCCTCAAAATGCTTGCTGCATATACATGAATGTCTTTTAGGAATCCAGTTTGGACGATCAATTATTTTAAGCCATATATTCCTGGTGAATTAGTATTAAATCTAAAAGATACATGAATAACCAATGAAAGTACCTACATTTTAATATTATAACAGCTCTTAATAGCCATGTAATTAGAAAATAAAGTATTCTATTCTTAAGTAGGTATGTGTAGTAGAAAGGGCCTAATATTCCAGCAATCAAAATCATATACCTATGTAGGTATAGGCTAAGTATCTTATGTGGGATTACATTTCCAGATAAGTCATAACTAAACTTAATTTAAAACATAAAATTAATTTTCGTCTACCGCGTGATACCTAGACAGTGGAAAAAAACATCGATAATTTGATGCAGCCCTAGTGTAAAACGAAAATTATTTCTTTACACACGATATTCGTTAATTTTGCATTATGAGTATCCAATCTTTGCTTCTTACATAAATAAATGGTTTTAGAAGAGAACTATCATACTAAACACTTAAAATTTCAAGCGCTTAAGCAAAAATAAATCCTAAGTTATGAGGTGTCGACTTGGAATAATTTACCTGAGAAATGAATATTTTGCGGGGTTAAGTCGTTGTGTGGTACCACAATCAATCACTGAACAAGTCACCATATTTATGAAGCACTATTTCTCAATAATATTCATGATGTGGTGTGATTCACGAAAAACAGGAAAATTCACAGAGCCCGAATTCTCAGCGTGCCGCTATGTGCCGCCAGCTGTCAAACAGTTGCCAAAAAACGGTTCTGCTATTACGCATCACGCATCTCTATTTATTATACAGTGTTGCTGCTAGTAGCATCTCGCTCGCTCAGCCGTTTGTTCCTCTATTCCGTAGGTATATTAACTTTATGGTTGGAAGGCGCCACTCCGAAGCTCGTTGACTAGTTTGCATGTCAAACTCGTAAACCCACGTCTCGTCACCAGTTACAATGCGTTTCATGAATGTTGGGTCGGAATTGACTCGTTCTAGCATGTCCTCAGCGACTCTTTTGCGATTGAGTTTTTCGAGAAAATTCACGTCTTTTGGGACTAGCCGAGCGGCAACATGTTTCATACCCAATTGATTATTTAAAATGGTACGAAAAACGAATCCACTCGTGTGACACAAAAAGTTCGACGGCTAGCTCTCTCAAACTTGAATGAGGATTTTCAGTCACTATTTCCTTTACTTTTGCGATGTTATCTTCAGACGCTGATGGCCTACCAGAGCGAGGCAAATCTTCCATCACATCTCAACCGCTTTTGAACGCTTTGTACCACTCATAAACACGTGTTTTTGATAAAGTCGATTCACCGTAAGCCTTCTGTAACATTTTCAGAGACTCCGAACACGAAATCCCATTGGCTATGCAAAATTTAAGACAAACTCTTTGTTTGATGGTTCTGTCCATTATGAAATTCGCAATACACACTAGATATGGTATAACTAAAAACAATACTGTATTTAATCTAATTATCAGATGTAACTCAAACTCCGCGCCAAAATGGAAAACAGTTGTGCCAATCTAACAACAACAAAAAAATATATAATTTTGAATTTAGAACCATAAACCAATCATCAATTCCTGAAACTTTTTTGACAGAATGTATGACAGATTTTTTGAACTTTTCACAGATGATGTATTTCTGTTGCCGCTTCAACAGCAAATACTAATACAATAAATATTTAAGAGAGCTCCCATACAACAAACGTGTTTTTTTTTGCCGTTTTTATAGATAATGATACGGAACCCTTCGTGCGCGAGTCCAACTCGCACTTGGCCGGTTTTTTTCTATGACATTAAACGATATAATAACCTAAGGTCTGTAGTTCACCAACAATTGTTTGCAGTTGCACGAAATGTAGGTAATCATAATCACATTACCTTTTTATTAAATTCTAAAAATAGCTCGAGAGAGCGTTATCGTTGACGTTATCTCAAGGCGAGATCACGCCGCGCCGGCGCATGTCGTCGCCGCTTCATTGCTCATGTTGGTGCCGAGGCGTGATCGCCTGGGAACACGTCTCATCTAATTTACGAGTATCCCTTACTTTGTCTATTCAGGTGGTAAATAAGTGGTATAACACAAAAATAATGCATCTTAACGCATTATTTTTACGTCTACGTTGTTTTCCAATAGCTTAGTAGGTATTTTATTCATCAAAAATTTCTTCCATTTTTTGGTAAGGATTTTAAATACTAACTTACCAGAGATATTAGTACCAACCAGCAGCAGGGCTAGCATGCGCGCATCGGTTAGTTTATTGATAGAAAAGACAAATTTTGTCTTCGACGATAATTTTGTCGTTTTCCCTAACCTAACGGATCACAGACGTCTCGGATCCTTTTTCTTAATATTTTCTGGGTCTCCCGTTGATCATAACTACTTATTTTTACGTTAAAACACGGCATTGCCATAATATTTTGGTTTTTTCTTTTATAGTCGAAGACAAAACGACATATTTACGTCAAAAGTCGATAAAATGCACCGACAAAATTTTACCGTGTTGCGCATGCTAGCCCTGCAGAATAACAAATTTATTGTAAGTATTCCATTTAACAATAACATAACTAGTGAAAATAAAAAATAGCACAAGAATATGTAGTGGAAAGAGGAGTAAAAATATTGGTAGAATTTTTAGGCAATAATTCTGTGTAATTAACAGTGTGAACAGTTGGTTTTATGTCGTTTTCAAGGAACAGTGTAATACATATCTTTGCGCGACCTAGACTTGAATGTTGTCAAAACAGCAGCATGTCAATTGGTTTAATCAGTCGCCGGCAGCGAGGCAATTACTTAGTTGACAGCATGGAAGCAATTCCTACATTTGAGGGCGGAAAGCGCACTGCAGGAAGACTTCCTCTTATTGAGTTACAAAAATAGACGCGCTCATTGTCGCCTGCCATGCACTATCTCTGCCGCTGACGGCTCAACCAAGATACAATAACTTTACATTAGTTACACTGCGACTTCTTTCATACTATTCCTAGAATCTTTCTGACCCACGACAATGGAACGTTACTCATATTTAAGTCCGATTTTAATGACTGATTGATTAGATCATTTTGAATGGCTTAATTATATAATTTATTTAATTACGTTTTATGTAGTATACCAAATAAATGTTAATTCCTTTTTTGATTTTAATAATGGATATTGGATGCTAATAAGCCCTAATAATCATACAGCGAGGCGAGCGCTTAGCGAACACGCCGCGAGGAAGTACCTATAAGGAAGGACCCAATCCAGCCCCGGTGCTACTCGTATTTATTGGAAGAGTTCGATTAAATCATTGTAATAGGTAGTTACACGAAGATAACACAATTCCAAAATCATGATAAAAAACAAAGCTACGTTTTACGAATCTGTAACATTGTATTAGACACAATTCAATATTTTTTAATTATCTAAACGAGATTGAATCAATATCGGTGAGGTCAAAACCAAGCGAATCATGAATTCATGATCATGTCTATATGTAATATCTTAATAAAAGCAATGACTTAATGAAACGTTTTAAAAGGATTATTTATCTCATATTGATAAAACCACTTGTCTGTTCATTATTTATTCATTTCTTTTCGATATTTAATACTTTATTTGTTATACTTAGTCGGGAAACTTGTTTTTTCAAACACTTAATTAAATTTATATAACCTCCACCAAGTCTTGCCATAACTTGTCAAATTGTAAACCAACGTTGTTTCAGAAAGAGGATCCACAACTTTTAAAATTCAGTATTTTGAAACACAACAAAAACAAAACTATTTTTTTACATTTTTTACAGAACAAACTCCAGCTAGGGCTGGATATGAGTAATGAGGGTCCAAGATAAACCGTAAATGATATTCCAACGGAAAATCCTGCTTGCTTCTTTACTGGCCAAAGACTTGATTTTGTTTGGTATTTAAATGGAATAAAAATGTTTGTTTATTTATTTAAAGATGACGCTAAAGTTCTTAATTTATAATCAAAGTTCAAAGAATGTGACAAAATTTCTGACTGAACTTGTGTGTATCAAATTATATTTCAAATACACATGTTTTATGTACTATTATTATCAAGATTTTGACTGTCATGTACCTATTTAACTTCGATGTGCGATATGCATTGTTTGAGAAGATTGTATTAACTCGAGTTTTGAAGTAGGACGATTCGACGAACAGGAACACGTAATTGGTCGTCCCTGTCGCATGTGTAACGTAGAGCCAAAACTATTTATCTCGACCGACACTTAACTTCGACAAATAAGCGCATTCGCATTTTCTAATGAAGGAGACATTGTTTCTAACATCTGTTATCAGTCGATCATCCTCTTATCGTAATATAGGACAACGACTTATAGTTTTGAAAAACTTGCAGTAAGGCTCTTATCGGAGATGATTGCTAAAGAACCATGTCAACTATTAATGCATAAAAAATGTAAGTGAACACAATTATGAAGTATAAACAGCATAAAGAAATAATAAAGAAAATAAAAGCAAGGATCGTCATTGTTTTTCACGACTTTTCCTTCAATCCTCTTTATTTCTTTGTTTTTTTATCCTTCCTGTCCCGTTTATGTATTTAATTTTAGTTAAAAATAATTTGCCCCTTACTTTTTGGCTTTCGTGCGTATCGGCGAATAAGGTCTATAATAAGATTCTGGTGGAGTTTTTTGTGATCATGTCCAACAGACGAGAATACATAACGTGTAGCTACAAATATGCGAAACCTCAAGGGACTGATTCAGCTGCTCAAAATATCCATCTTTTGTATGGGATAAAAAAAACTTCATACAAATGATACAACCAAGAATTGTTGGGTATCGAATGAAAGGGCATAAATATCGTGAACGTCAGGATGGCACATGTAGTTTCTGTATCTTGATGAAATATACTATCAACAATAGTACCTAAACTCTACTAAACAGTACCTACACAGAAATAATCAGCACCCAAACCCTTTTAATGTGAAATAAAAAATCTCATACAGCTGCCATTCTGACGTCAGGGTGGCCGGTGTATTTTCATATCATGTTTATGGCTACAACTATCATCATGGAACCTATGTCAATTAACTGTACCTAAATAGTACCAACTCAACCATACGATACATAAAGAAATATCATTGCCTTTAATGGCAATTTAAATTTTGCTCCTTAGTCGTTAACACCTACAAAAAGTTAATGAGCAAAACTTAGTTTTGTATGTTTAAATTATTTGCTCATTTACTTTTTGCAGGCGTTAACGACTGCGGAGCAAAATTTGAATTGCTTACTAAACGCAATGATATTTCATTATGTATTGTATGGTTTACTGCCATCCTGACATCAGAATGGCAGCTGTATGAGATTTTTTGTTTAACATTAAAAGGGTTTAGGTACTGATTATTTATGTGTAGGTACTGTTTAGTAGAGTTTAGGTACTATTGTTGATAATATATTTTATCAAGATACAGAAACTACATGTGCTATCCTGACGTTCACTAAATATCACATCACATTTCAAAAATATACGTGTATTGTTTCGTTTCAAAATATATGACTTCAACATAATTTAAATAAAACTAAAAAGTTTTAAAACGAAAACCCGACTTAATAAAAAGAGGATAAAAAAAAATAACTCAGATAGAAATCAAGAAATACAAAAATGGTCAAGGTAGAGCCGTGGTCGTAGAGTGATGGTGATAAAAACTATCAACTTTAGTCAACCAAATATTTTCGTAGTAGGTAGACCTCCAGAATCACCTTACAAGAGGGTTTAATATTTGGTATTATACAAGGTGTAACAGAATAAATTAACAAGGTTCCTGGTGCTCAACTACACAAAAAAAGTTTTCCCATACAAATTTTAACAGCTGTTTGGACATTTTGTATGAATATAAATATGTTTTTGAAATACCAAGATACTAATAGCTTTTAAGAGATTTTGCGATATTTCAATTACACCTTATTAGTTACACGTTGAATTTAATAAAAGTTTTCCTTTGTTTTCCACAGGTGTGGGTGCCGCGGTGAGGGCGTCGGCATGTGGCGCGGCGCGCGGGTGCTGCTGCTCGCGGCGCTGGGGCTGCTGGCGGGCGCGGGGCGCTCGCTCGCCGCCAAGAAGTACAGCCTCACCATCGGCTACCTGCCCTCCATCAAGGGCGAGTTGCGGGACAGGCAGGGGCTCGCTATTTCGGGGGCGCTCTCGATGGCTCTTGAAGAGGTACGTTAGAGTAATGCAAGTCGCTCGCTGCTAAGAAGTACAGTCTCACCATCGGCTACCTGCCCTCCATCAAGGGTGAGCTGCGGGACAGGCAGGGGTTCGCCATTTCGGGGGCGCTCTTGATGGCTCTTGAAGAGGTACGTTAATTAATAGGAGTAATGCAAGTCGCTCGCTGCCAAGAAGTACAGCCTCACTATCGGCTACCTGCCCTCCATCAAAGGCGAGCTGGGGGACAGGCAGGGGCTCGAAAAAAAAACGAACTTTTCAATATTTTCTCGGGTCTGGGTGTTGTGGTACCGTTGTTGTTTCTGATTTCTATAACACAAGTGCTTTAGCTACTTATCTTAGGACCAGAGCAATGTATGTGATGCTGTCCAATATTTATTTATTTATTGTAATACACAGTTCGTTTTAATTCGGCAAAACGGTGATTCATCGATGATTTAAAAAAACAATTGTTACTGTAAGACACAGAATTATTATCGTCTGTAATTTCAACTTTACCACGCAACGCCTGTTAATTTACGAGCTCAATTGGGATGTATATTCAAACCACTATATTTGAAATGTACGATGATAAATGGTATTTGTATAACACGAATTCATATCTATACTTCCGTAGTTAAATTTAACTTGAAGGCAAAATAGTTGTTATATTTAGAATACGTGTTTAAAAATTGCAAAATGATATGTGATGTGGCGGACTGGAACTTAGAAGGCTAATATTGATGTAGCGCGGTATGGAGAAGAAAGTAGGTGGATAGAGGGGCCACGTGCTAGTTATTTGTGTGACACACTCCAAAGTACTGTAGTAATATAAGATTCAACTAGTATAGTCAGGCGTTTATCGATGTAACTTTTATGCGAATTAAGTACACCAGAATTATTGTTTTTAAAATAAACAAATAAGTTATCCAAATTCCCATGTCAAAAATCGAATATCCATCCAGTTACCATAAATTGTTTGGACATGAAAAATTTTACTGTAACGATCCCATAGATCAACAACAGCACAGAAATTCTGCCCAACGTGGAACTCATGCTGGAGTGGAACGACACCAAGTGCGACACGATCATCGCGACGCGGCTGCTCACCGACATGAGCTGCAGCGGCGTGGTCGCCTTCTTCGGGCCCGAGGGTCGCTGCCACACCGAGGCCATCATCGCGCAGTCCAGAAACTTGCCTATGATATCCTACGTAAGCTTATTTTGACATCATTTGTCAGCCTGTTGTTAATTGAAGTACAACCGCGTTTGAGATAACATGATTTATTTTTCAGAAATGTTCAGATTACCAAAGCTCAGTTCTTCCTAACTTTGCAAGATTAGAGCCTCCAGACACACAGGTAAACAAAATATAAAATGAACTCAAATGTGATATATTAAATCTCAATATTACCATTTTGACAATGATGTTTCAGGCTACAAAATCTGTAATATCGCTACTGAGATACTACAGATGGAACAAGTTCTCGATATTGTACGAGGAGCAGTGGGTGACGGTGGCACTTACCTTGGAGAACCATGCGAAAAAAAACAACATGACCGTGAACCACCAGAGGCCCGTCATCGAAGGGTTCAAGTGCTGCGAGGAAAAGCGCACCTGTTGCGCTCCCGGCTTTTGGTACCAGTTTATACAAGATACTAAAAATAGAACGAGAAGTGAGTTGTTTACATTAATTATTCAACATTTACTCCATTATGCGAGTTTTTTGTTGGCACCGTTTAATGTTTACTATTTTTTTATTCTATTCGTTTCAGTTTATGTATTTTTGGGATCGACGGCCGGTCTCATTGACATGATGACTGCTATGGAATCGCTGAAACTCTTCAAGAATGGAGAATATATGGTTATATTTGTCGATATGATGACCTACTCTACTAAGGAGTCTTTGAAGTATTTAATTAGTAAGTAAACAAATAAGATTATCTTTATGAATGTGTAAGATTTTTTTTATCTACAGCTATCAATCTAAACAAGATTGATTTTACTTGACCGTTGGGGATAGTACTCGAGTGGAGACCATGTACTGGAAGATACAGCGTGGGCAGGCCTGCCACCTATTAGACTGATCACCTGGCCAAGGGTTTCGGGAAGCCGCTGAATGCAAACTACCCCGAGCCACTCTATGGGGCTTCTAGTGCTATAGGGTAAACCTATATCCAGCACTGGATTTTCAGGGGCTGACGAAGATGATGACTTGTTTGTTTCAAAAATAGAGCGTATCAGATGATGTTTATTTGTTTGCGATTATCTTTAAAATTGGTAATGACGTAACTAGAAACGGAGGACCGGGGCTTCAAGCTGGTGTGCCCAAACACGAACGAGTTCAAGAAGCGCGCGCAGTCGCTGCTGGTGGTGGTGTCGTCGGAGCCAGTGGGCAGCTACGAAAACTTCACCGCGCGCGTGCGCCACTATAACGCCATGAAGCCGTTCCAGTTCCCGCTGCCTGCAGTCTTCGAGAACAAATTCAATAAGGTAATTTGGGATGCTTTAAGCATCATTTAACGTTGCATTCAAAATATTATATTGTATACCTAAATCATGGAGCACATACCCTATAGTCTAACACAATTAAAAACGTCATCATTTCAAAAGTTGGTTGTGCGGTTTATTTACATAAAACAGGGATTTCTTTACTCTTTACTGATTGCTGACTATTTTCATGTTTGTCAAAATTGCGAAGGCATTATTTTAATATTTGACTATGATCATTTCCAGTTCGTCTCTATATACGCTGCATACCTATACGATTCAGTAAAGCTTTATGCTACCGCCTTAGATAGGCTGATTCGAGAGGATACGGAGAAAGAAATATTAACTCAACAGAAGTTGATTAGTATCGCTTCCAATGGTACACGAATCGTCGCAAAAATGATTCAGAGTACTCCATACAAAAGTAAGTTTTATCAAATAAAGATTGATATTTTACACCGATATTATTATCTTTCATTCATGATTCTTTGGTTATAATCGATTGGAATCTATAAGTTTATTGTGTTGTTGTATCAGTAAGATCAGTTTTTTATCAATAAATTTTAGAGCAGTTGAATATGTTATCGATATTTCGTAGGTGTGTCGGGGATGTCGATACGTTTGGACGAGCGGGGCGACTCCGAGGGAAACTTCTCCGTATTGGCGTTCAAGCCGACCACGATCAACGATGACGATATCAACTGCACTTACAGCATGATTCCTGTGGGACATTTCCATCAGAGCAACCGCGAGTTTCCCGTAAGTATTGTATTGTATTTGTGTCGCTATCTATTATAATTTGTGCAAGTTAGTCTAGTTTGCAAGTTAATTACAGTCCTCCCGTTTCACAGAATCAGTTAGTCAGTTCCGATGCAGCGTATAAGATTGACAAATGACTCGATTTGGTCTCATAGATTGACAGAAGGTTTGATTTGATACGCGTCACGTAAACACCCCCTTTTGATGATTTTGTTTTTTTAGTTGATTGATAGTTTTTATTATAATCAAAAGATATCTTTTACCTATTTTGTTTGCTCACAAAGCGCACATTCAGTATCGTTCTGCATTCTATATAAATGTATTAGGCGCATTAATATCTCATATCTTTATTGCGTAGTATTAAGGATTATATGAGTTCTCAATCGCTGAAGCAATACGGCTTGACGTATTTGAATTACATTTGTAACTATAATAATATATAATAGCACTATGCTGATGAAATATGGGCCAAAACAAATGAGTTGCAACTATGAATGTTATGAATAAATGCTATGTGGTTAGATGTCAGTCACGTAGTTCAAAATGTGCTCATACTAATAATAATAAGTACTAATCGTTATTGTGTCTTTCAGGAATATAAACTGAACCCTAAGTTGCCTATTGACTGGCCGGACAACGTAAAGCCGGAGGACGAGCCATCCTGCGGGTTCCTCAATGAGAAATGTCCGAAAGATGACTCTCAAATCACTTCTTTGGTGGTGGCCGGCACTCTCGCGGTCACGTTGTTCTGTGCACTCGTGGTCACCATCAGCATTTACCGCAAGTGGAAAATCGAACAGGAAATCGAAGGGCTCCTGTGGAAAGTTGACTCGAACGAAATCGCAGGGTATTTGGGTAGCGGATTGATTTGTTCTCCTAGTAAGGTAAAACTAATAGACAACGTCATTTACCTTGATACAATTGGAATTAAGTAACTTCAAGATTGTTTCTATTTGTTGTAGGACTTAAAGTAATAAATGCTCAAGTTTATATTTCGTACTTTTTATTTTATTTATTTTACCTTTATTTTATTTTGTTATCAAATCACTTTGACGAGATAACGCTTAACATGTTGGTACTGTTTCAGCTCAGTTTAGCGAGTGGTATATCGTGCGAAAGTAGATGCTGCACGCAAATATTTACGACCACAGCTCAGTACAAGGGGAATGTTGTTAGAATTAAGGAATTAAAGTTCTCGAAAAAGAAAGTGAGTATGTTTTTATAACTAACACAGATTTCTAACCCTAATGTTTCTTTATTCCTATTTGTTATACAATCCGACTGTGACATATGCGGCTACCCTAGATGGGATGGGAAGCTAAACTAGGTAAATTTACATGAGCAAGATGTAAATTTTATCTAATAGGTTGGTGAAAAAGTTTCTTTGCATTTTTTAAGAAAATTCAAAACATTTTTTAATATAGTTTATTTACATTTAAATAAAGTATGTACGTACCATTTTGTTCGATAACTTTTTGCCATTTTGTAGGTAGGGCCATGATCCCATTGCTATAGAAATTTTGGGGCTTCTGATCAAAATACCGCGACAAGTGGTTTGGGCAGTCCTCTCGTGATGTTAACCTGACACTGTCTAGAGAATTCTGAAGAATGCGAAACAGGTGGATATCTGAAGGTGCAAGGTCAGTCAGGACTATACGGCGGATGCATTAACACCTCCCAGCCAAACTCTCTTAATTTTTGCTGAGTGGCTAAAGATGTGTGAGGGCTAGCGTTATCATGATGACAAAACCACACCCCTTCTGTTGATTAATTCCTGCCGCTTTCTCTCAACTTCTTGCGTTATTCTCATCAGTTGTTCGTAGTAGAGTTCAGAATCGATGGTCCTGCCTGGTGGTATTAACTCATAATGAATAATGCTCTTCCAATCCCACCACACACACGGCATCACCTTGTTGCGAGTTAACCCGGGTTTCGCCACAGTCTGTGAAGTCTGACCGGCCTTTGACCACGACCTTTTTCGCACATTCTTGTCGTACGTGATCCACTTCTCATCACCAGTTATCAGCTTCTTCAAAAATGGTTCGGTTTCATTACGTCGTAATAAAGAATCACAAATGAGTATACGGTTCATTAGGTTTCTTTCAGTGAGCTCGTGGGGTACCCAAATATCGAGTTTTTTTCAAATGCGCCAAAACTGTTTTGTGTTGTCAATTCCCAGTTCTTCAGCTACGTCGTAACTACTAATATGCCGATCTTGCTCCACTTTTTCAAAAATGGCATCAATTTTATCCGTAATAGGGCGACCGGAGCGACGTGCATCTTTGACATCAATATTTCCGGATTGAAAACGCTTGAACCAAATTTGTGCTACCCTCACAGACACTGCACTAGGTTCATAAACATCGCAATTTTTTTTCGCGGCTTGCGTTGCATTTTTATCTCTTTTGTAGTAAAATTTTTAAATGTATTGAATTTCTTCATTAGATTCACTTATCTTGACAGTACGCAAAACAAAATGAAAAACACACATTTTCCAAATTTTAATTTGGAATTATCTTGTTTAAAATTTAAATTTTTAATGATACCAAAACCAGCCAGATACAAATAGTACAACCAAAGAGATTTTATTACAAGTTTATACATACTATAATGCGAAAAGACTTTTTCCCCAACCTAATATACACATTGTCATACGCATGCATGCACGATCGATCGCATGCACCCAGTTTCATCCCGTCTCTATCTCCCTTACTTACAAATATGACGTTAAGTACCTTTAAATGCATAAAACTTACAAGAGAGAGAGAGAGAGAGAAAGATCTCAGGTTGATGAATATGCATGTGTCGTAGTCGGATGGCATAATCCACCGTATTACAAACCAGTAAGCTGTTTTACAAAACGGAGGCGTTTTGATTTTTGTTTGCTTTCAAACCAATAAAAACTTAGTCAGTTGAGTCCGGTAAACAATGAAGTAAAAGCTTGCTATCGCCATACAATTATCCGCTCAAGCGATGACCCTTTAAGGTCACACGACCCTTGAGGGCTGCGGTTTTACCAACCGCAAAATGGCGGCCGCATGGTTTTACTTCGTTGCTAATATTTTTGTTAATAGATAGATTTATTTACTTAAAACTTCGATACGGTATTTATTAACTAATGCTTTTATATAATATAAAAATAAATATTCAAATCACTTACCAATAAACACACAAATGTTGAATTCAAAATGCACAAGATCACATTTTATAGAAGTTGGGTAAATATGATATTATTGTCACTTAAAATCGGTTTACGTTTGCGAAATTACTGTCACGTAAAACCTATATAATAATCTTTTATATTGAGTAATAACTGTAACACGTTTGATACACTATTATTTTTTTAAAAATCACCAAATAACACTCTTACGAAATTCACAATCACTGACTGAATTTTGTAAACAATTCTACAGACAACTAAACATATTCATAGACAAAAAAATATATTTTTGGATAGTGTTGTTATCATAATATTAGTTTATACTAGGTATTTTGCCTAGTATATCACAGTAACGGTAAAAAATGACATAATTCCAACACTGACACATCGAGCCAACGGGGCAACCGTGGTTGCCCGCATCCCTGAAGGGTACCTGGGCCCAGGCAACCATGGTTGCCCACGTCGCTTGAGCGGTTATATAATAGGGCAGAGGTGCTTTTTGACAGCACATAAAAAGTATGTCAATCGATAGGTGGTGTCAACTAGCCTATTCCTCATTTCGAGACCATGACAAATTGTTGTCATGTTAGGTACGTATTTAATTTTATTTATATGTTACTAGTTGACCGGCGAACTTCGTACTGCCTTATCATACTTTAATTTTCCGTAATTTTTTTTCGATATTTCTGAGGAATAGTTCTGCTATTCGTGGCGGAGAAAAATCGAAAATCATAAAAGTCTGTATTCTCGAGTTATAAATGGTGTCTGACTATGTGATAATAATGTTGTCGTATCTCTTGTCATTTGCAGGACATTTCCCGCGAGGTGATGAAGGAGATGCGTCTTCTGCGCGAGCTGCGGCACGACCACCTAAACTCGTTCATCGGCGCCGTCGTCGAGCCGCTGCGCGTGCTCATCCTCACCGACTACTGCGCCAAGGGAAGCTTGTATGTAAGTCCACTGCTTATTTATGATCAAGACATTTATGCCACATTTAGCCCAAAAATTGTCCCGAAGCAGTGGTAGGGAAAAAATATATTATTGGGACGTGTGTACAACCTTCAACGGCCAATTGCAGAAATATAATAGAATAGAAAATGATTTATTTGACACACACAGAATACAAAAGCAATACATAACAGGATTAAAAATAAAAAATGCCAAAGTGCCAAAAAGGCCCCCAAGGCTCAGCATTTGTCGTGACAGCCAGGTACGAATCACGACGCTGATTTTTAGCAGGGCCTGATGGTAGGCTCGGTCTATACCCAGCAGCAAATAAATGGTTTTTGATTTTATGCTATTTAAATGGATTGATATTAAGCTTATTCGTTATTCGGCACTTCATGTATGCTACTAAGCGGACGGGTCACGATCTTCTAACGCTGAAGAAACGAGTTTGGAGGAGGACAGGAAACCTATTTCTATGTAGAGGGTGTGAGAAATCATGTATTTATTGCGAAATACGTGACCATTTCTGAAAGCCTAATTAGGGGTCATCAACGTAATGATGATGATGTCCTCCCAGAGTCCCAGACGTAACCTGCGATTGCATAAGACGTTTGTATTTTTTCTAGTATGCCCACGTGTCTTGCGAAATCAAACTTAGATTTGAAGCTGCGGTCAAACAAACACAGCGCAGTGACGCTGTCCACCGGTGTTGTTTATATTATACAGGGTGGCCGGGGAGTTGACGTTCAAAGCTAAAATTTGGATCCCTCCAAAAAACCATGACATAGGGGGGAGGGATGCAAAATGACGATATTTTGCGAGATGAAATATGTGGATGGCACTTAACGAATGTTTTACTGCTTAATAAATCGGCATGATACTTTAGCGAAAGCCGACACATGTACATGAACGTTAAATAATTAAGATATTTATTTATGAGATTTTAACTTTATAATATTGCATTACAGGATATAATTGAAAATGAAGATATAAAGTTAGATAAGATGTTTATATCTTCGCTAATCCATGATCTCATAAAGGTGAGTTGTAAAGATTTATTGCGTTGGTTATTACCTTTTTATCACTAAGATATTTATAGAATGCTATCACATAAAAATAAATAAAGTATGTAAGTGTGGTCTCTGACGCATTAAGAAAATGATTATGTCTGTTTAATTTCAGGGTATGACATTTATTCATACTTCGCCATTAATTTTTCACGGAAATCTCAAATCCTCGAATTGTGTAGTTACTTCAAGATGGATGTTGCAGGTTGGTAATTGATTTTTGGTCGAATTTGTATTATTTTATAAGTGACATATTAGTAATGGTATGAGATAAATGTGTAATTATATTATTAGTATATCGTTCCTAGGTTACAGACTTCGGTCTCCACGAGTTAAGATATTGTGCTGAAAATGATTTTATTGGGGAGCATCAATATTACAGAGGTATACATACAAATATATGGTTGTTAAGATTTTTACGTAGTGGGGAAAGACAATGTTAATTGAAAGTCTGTTATTTCCAGGGTTTTTGTGGAAGTCACCAGAGCTTCTTCGGGAGTTGGATAATCCAAACGGGACCGTTGGTGGGACGCAGAAAGGCGATGTTTATGCATTTGGTATAATTTTGTACGAAATCATAGCGAGGCGAGGGCCGTTCGGAGTCACTTCTCTAGAACCCAAAGGTAATATCTTTTTATAACGACGTAACTCTTCGGATGTCATGTATATTTTCAACGGTTAAATATTATATTGTAAGGATTATTATCACGATAAATTTAATGCTAGCTAAACAGTCTTATCGTTGCGTCACCTGAAGCCTTCTTACTAAATAATAGCTTAACACTTTGGCTTACAGACATAGTAGAGAGAGTCAAAAATCCAAAACTGGATGGTGAGGAAGTTTTCCGACCCGACACGAGCATCATAGAGGGCATCACGGAGGACTACGTGATACAGTGCATGAAAGACTGCTGGGCAGAAGACCCTAACTTAAGGCCCGACTTCCCTACCATACGATCGCGCTTAAAGAAAATGAAGTCTGGGAAGTAGGTTTAATTTGAGGTCAAATAGTTTTAATAATGCAAAAAAGTGAGATGTTCAGGGCGTTTTTAATGTCGCGTGGATTCATACACGATCGCAGGATTAAGTGATTTACTATAGGTATTGTGATCCCTAAATCCCGCGTGGTTGGGTCAATCCTCATGATATTAAAAACCATCTAAAAGGGATTCCATTCTGCCGCAAAACCTCCTCAGCGGAGAGGCGAGCACGCCGGACTTGGCTTCGCAATCTCTGAGATCCCGGTTTCGATTCCCGGTCGAGTCAATGTAGAAAACGTTTTTTTTTCAATTTGTCTCTGGTCTGGTTGTTATGTATGTTACCGTCGTTGTTTCTGTTTTCTCTACCAAGTGTTTTAGGTACTTACCTTAGAATCGAAGCAATGTATATGATGCCGTCCAATATAATATTAGTATTATTCCTTCCCCATTATTGTTTATGTGAAATGCAATTGCTTGTAAGCCAATAATTTAAGTAGTGGAATCAGCCTTTTTTGGGTATTCAAGATTTTTTAAACAGATCTTTAATTATCATAGGTCAAGAAACATAATGGACCAAATGATGGACATGATGGAGAAGTATGCTAATAATTTGGAAGAACTAGTCAACGAAAGAACGAGGCTACTCATAGAAGAGAAACAGAAAACTGAAGATTTACTTCATAGAATGCTACCAAAGTAAGTACAAGTTTATTTTAGCATATATTTAATTAAATATTTACCTGTTTTGTTTAGTACAACAGTGATACATTGTCGAAAAGTGGAAAGACATATTAGACCACGATATCAAGTTTATTGTTGGTTCACGTTTATTTTTATCTTCACTTGAACGATTTTGATGGACTATCTTCAATCTTTTGTGAACTCAAGTGTCACTATAATAAGTTCTGCCATGTTAAATATTTACTATAATTAAAATTTGCCCGATTTCTTATAGAACTACAACTTTTTATTATTGATAAAATTGTGTTACCTGGCGAAAACACAAAAAGGAAGCTGCCTGTAATATACTTTTAGTTTCAAAAACTAAATCCATTTTTTTGTTACCTAAATAACTGCTAAAATATTTAAAAAAGCTTGTACACACAGGCACATTGTCATCCATTCCTCCAAAATGTCATATCTAATTAGGGCAATGCCACACTGGCGGATTACAAGCGTTTTAGCGTACGCTGTGCAGCCGCGACGTCTTCGCCACGCACACGCGGCGCTGTTCGCTGCATGGCCGCTTCGCTTTGAAAACACTTGTGATCCGCCAGTGTGGCATGGCCCTAAACCATACAGACACATTGATGTTTATTTTTAAATATCTTTTTATAAATCTATGTATAGAAGACAGTCACTAATCCTATGTGTATCACTCTCTTACTTTAGTCCACGTATGTTACTAATAATATAAATAACATCTTGTTTTTGTTAGATTAATATAGGTAGATGTGGGCACGAATATGGAAGACGCAAATACAACAAGATACAAATCATGTTCTTGGCTGACGCGGCGGTGTGCTCACTGCTTTACATTTAGTCCACCTGACTGATGATTAAAATTCACAATTTTACTTAAAATATATTACTTAGTGCAATATATTTCACCGTCAATAAGATCTACACAATACTCTTCATTATCGATTCTTCATTTTCTATAACACAAAATCATTGTGCACTTTTAAAAAAATACTAACCAATGTTAGTTGTTTTTACTGCGCAAGTTGTAAATGAGTTGTGAAAAAACAGAAAATAGATGAATTTCAGTGTAATAGATATTTAAATAAAC
Organism: Anania fuscalis; assembly: GCA_950371115.1. Lineage (NCBI taxonomy): Eukaryota > Metazoa > Arthropoda > Insecta > Lepidoptera > Crambidae > Anania > Anania fuscalis. Next base: position 14,020,167 of record OX493330.1, read on the forward strand.
AAACATCGACATGGACTTGATGTAAAACAGTGGTGCACAATGCACATTCACAATAAGAAAAAAAAAAACAGAAAAATGTTAATGTATTCAATTTGTTGTACTTGTGTTCTTTTCCAGATGTGGAGGTTGAATCCATTATAGCAATATCGTGAAAATATCTTGAGGTAATTAACTCCCTACTGGTGACAGTAGTTAATATTGGTTTGCCTTGAACGTAGGTCTCGGTCAATGTGTCACTACGCCTGAACTTGTGGCGTGGTGATGCCCGTGACATAGTTTTAAAATTGGTTTAAGTAGAAGTAGCGCTTGCTTTGGGTTTTGTGGTTCTGGCCTGGTACATCGAGGTGGTGGTGGTTTATGAATAGTTTAATACAAATTAATGCTTTTGCGGAACATTACCATCTATCGAGTAGACAAGACACTGCTATCAAGATCAAAAACTAGTTGATCCTACAATTTTAAATTAACGCATAAAAATCATTGGCATGACACTTTCCGAAATTATTAGTTGATGCAAAACGTGACATATGGCTATGTATATAAACCCAACTTTATATTTCTTATGATAAGTATATTATTTGTAGCCCTAGAGAAGTAGAGATGACGCTTTATAGTGATAGTTTTTCAAAATAACTAAGTTACTCTTTCTTATCAGTGGCATGGTTTTTTAAGCAAGTCATTTACAAAACGTGCTCTGTGTTAAAGTTTAGTTAGGGTGACACGTGGTGAGTATATGAAAATTATGTCTATGTATTATCATTTATTTACCCTACAAAAATTATTAAATTATGCTGTTTTTACTCCTTAGTATTAAAATAAACTCTTGTGGTTCCGTGGTTTTATGTCAATTTATAGAAAAAAGTGAAATTCAAAAGCATTATTATTGTTGTTGGTTGTCTGGTCTTTGTGGTAAGTGATACAAGTTCTAGTAAACGGACATACTGATCTAGCATTTTATTCACCTTAGTTCTAAAGGGATTTTGGCCGTCTCTGTTTTAAGTTATAAATCTTAGTCTAGTGAAAGAGTCAGATGGATTACAAAAAAAATATTTTATAGCAATCCGGTGAATTGTGTAGCATGAATCCGAGCTCGAATACATTTAGTATGCCTGTATTATTGTAAGCGCTATCTACAAACCCCATTACAGATCTTTCCGGGATAATTTATAAAAGAGCCAAATCTTACAAATATTTCCTCTAGAAATTTAAGTGAGAAATTGAGTCCATTATTATAGCCTATGAATTTTAAAAATAACGAAAACAAAAACCCCTTAAATACTTGATGTGTAAACAAAACGTTTTCTTAAAAATATTGACAATCCCTTATCGACAATAATCGGTCATTTTTCAAAAAACCTAACAATAACGTTAATAAAACTAAAATAAAAGATTACTAAGATTAAACTCGCTCTATTAACTTTGTCGATGCCCAAAAAAATCGATCGGATTTCGTTAGGACGCATCACTGAGCAATATCAACAGTGAGCTGTCACAGAACTCTTCTTACCTTGAAAGGACTAAAGGAAGAAAGTAAGGAGATTATGCCGGGTCTAACTTGTGCAAACTAACCGATGGGATTGTTGCAGGTCTGTGGCGCGGCGGTTGACGACCGGCGAGGGCGTAGAGCCGGAATCGTTCGACTCGGTGACGATATACTTCAGCGATATTGTGGGCTTCACCGCCATGTCGGCCGAGAGCACGCCGCTGCAAGTCGTCAACTTCCTCAACGATTTGTACACGGTCTTCGACAGGATCATTAGAGGCTACGATGTTTATAAAGTCGAAACGATAGGCGATGCTTACATGGTGGTAAGTCGTGTTTCATAAAACGAGTTTTATGATCTCAGAAATTTAATCTGTATAATGTATGTATAAAGGTACACAGGGTGAATTTTAATGGTTATTTTCCTGTTGTACAATCGTGAGATGTGTTTTGCCTTTAGTGAAATCTTTTTAACCGACTTTAAAAAAAAGGAGGAGGTTCTTAATTCGTCTGAATGTTTTTTTTGTTTGTTACGCGATTACGCCGTCCATTATGGACCGATTTCAAAATTTATTTTTTAGTTTGAAATGGTATACTCCCGAAGTGGTCCCATTTACAGCAAGTCAGATTCTGATGATGTGATCCCTGGGAAATCGAGGGCACCCTCAATTTTTATAGGCACCCATATTGTTTTGCATATATTTTCTGACTCAATGCTGATTTTTGGGTCTGGTAATTATCATGTCATGTTGCTGACCTGATGATGGAAGCCACAGAACTCCTTAAAGGATAGGAGTTAGAAGATAATACTGCTTTTTGTCGACAGAACGTATTTCGCAGTGTGTTGAGCAGACGTGGAGCTTATGAGGTACCAGACCGCCAATTTTTATTTACTGGGGGCGTACCCGCACACCCAGTACCGAAAAAAAATTAAAAGTTCCTTTCTTAAATTGACTTTGTATTTAATGCAAGACCTTATCCTATGGTTCCGACACCAAAATAGCTGCCGTTCTGGTTGGAGTGTAGGAAAACCCTTTCCTTAAGACTTACAAATTTTCGTCGAAATATAGACCCAATATAACACCTTATTTTTATCATACCATTTGATGGGGGGTCCATAGAGGACCAACATTAGCTAAGGTTACATTGTTATTAAGTCATTTTTGGCGGATTTGGAAGGTGAAAACTGAAGCTTATTTTAAAGGCGTCTGGGACTTAATGTTATAAATTTAAGGTAATAAATTTCGTCGAAAAATTTATCATTAATAGCACCCTATTTTTATTATACCATTGGGTGGGTGGTCCACAGAAGACCAACATTTGTCAAGGTCACTTTGCTGTAAAGTCATTTTTGGCGGAGTTAGGAGGGGAAAAATAGAGGACTTAACACTTAAAATTGTGAAATAAAATAAGTTTAATAAAAAACTAAAAACTGTCTTCAAAATGAAACTAAAAAGCGAAAAATAATATTGACTTAAACATACCTAATCAGTTCTTTATGGAGTCGGTGCGAATGAACACATTTTAACTCTCCGATGGCTGGCACCGACTGCAAATAGAACTGATTAGGTATGTGTTAGTTAATATTATTTTTCGCTTTTTAGTTTCATTTTGAAGACGGTTTTTAGTTTTTTATTAAACTTATTTTTCAAATAAATGTTTTTAGTTAGATGCAAGAAGTCTATCTTCCGGTAGCGTACTCTAATTAAATTTAAAGTTGTTGGTGGATTTAATTGTATGCTATCTTGTTAACAGGTATCGGGACTGCCAATTAGGAACAACGATCGACACGTGGGTGAAATTGCGTCGATGGCGCTCGAATTATTAAATGCAGTCAAGAGCCACAAGATATCTCATAGACCAAATGAAACTCTTAAACTAAGGATAGGAATACACACAGGTATTACAATTTTTGTACAGCTTTATAACCCTTTAACGTGATATTACGTACGTATACACAAGGAGGTGGTACACGCAAGGTGTTTTAAATTTTATATGTATTTTTATTTAATTATTTAAACTTTTTTGCCCTAGGAAGTACAATTGGCGAAATTGATGCGTATCAATAAATACTAGAGTTTATCATTTGTTGCAACACTATCTTGATGTTAACAAAGGATAATTATATATTGGCGGCCTAAGTTATTATTAATATTATTTACTATTTAGAGGTGTTCAATAGACCAATTCTTTGCATCCGCTCTTTAAATCTTATTTAAAATTAACCGGCCTGTTTCATTTCTTATAAGAGGAAGAAAGAAGACAGACTATAAAAACATTAGCATCTATGCAAATTTTAAAAAGTTTGTGTAAATCACAACAATGCAGTAAACAGCATGAAATTAATTAATTAAAGTTTGATAGTTCATGTTGTGCTGTCAGGATTTTTTTCGGATGAAATAGGATACGTGAACCTAAGTTATTTATTTATTTAAACTTTACTGCACAGATTTGAAAAAAAAAATCATACAATAGGTGGACTTAATGCCATGAGGCATTCTCTACCAGTCGACCATTAGGCTAAACATAAAATTAGGCTAAAATTATGTTGAGAAAATACAAAATATGTAATAATAATATTTCAATTTCGATATTATTGATTAACGATCTACGAGTAATGTTAAAATATGCAAGCCCAATGTGATTCATCATCATTTCAGCCACAGGACGTCCACCTCTAAACATAAGCCTCCCCCAGTGACTTCCAGATAGGCCGGGTGAAAGTGGCCTGCATCCAGCGGCTTTTTGCAACCTTTACCAGGTCGTATGTCTACCTTATGGGTAGACGTCCCACGCTGCGCTTGCCGGTACTTTCCAATATGTTTGTCTTGTTTATTGTAATAAATAATTCTAGGTCCCGTAGTAGCGGGCGTGGTCGGTCTCACGATGCCTCGGTACTGCTTGTTCGGCGACACCGTCAACACGGCTTCGCGCATGGAGTCCAACGGCGAGCCGCTGCGCATACACATATCGCCGAACTGCAAGCACGCGCTCGACAAGATCGGCGGCTACATCGTCGAGCCGAGGGGGACGATACCCATCAAGGGGAAGGGACAGGTTAGTTCACTGGGGTTCTTGTTACAGATTGTAAAATCCTATGTCGTATGCTTTGACTCACGAGTCACACGATAGCAGTGTAATCATGCTTTAACAAACTACCTATAGTATCCGTAAATAAGAAATAGGTATGCGTAATTGTCTTGGTCTCGAAGTGAGTAATTAACATCCTCTTACTACGAGGTTCACCCAGACTCGAGACAACTTTATAAAATCATTGTCTAAATTGATTATGAATCGAAGCTTCGTGAATTACGAATCATTATGCTACTACGCCAATGCTGCTTATCCGTTCTTGTGAGTTAAAGAAGCAACGGTAGGTACGTTATTCCCGTGACACTCAAGAAAATTTATTGGACCAAAATGATAAAGATACGTAGTACAACAATTATCTTTTTTACATGCAATCGATAAAATATTACTGATCACTATGGCTAAAATAATTAAATATATTTAATTTCAGGTGCAGACCTATTGGCTAGTCAGTGCAACAGAGAAGGCGATACAGAAGAGGCCGGTGGAGGGCGAGGAGAGGCCGCTGTTCCGTCGGCCGCGCAAGAGTCCCAAACTCACGGATTCGAGGCACGCATCACTATCAGGTAAGTTTATATCTTAAAATATATTGTGTCAAATTATAGGTATTTATTATTTTATTTATTATAATTATTCTAACTGGGGAAATAATATAGCCCTCTTCCATATTGAGAAACTTAAACAATCTTATTTTAATTTATTTTTCTATAATGAATGATATTTACAAGTTAGCTCTGTGTAAGGCCAAACCACCAACATTATACCTACCTCGCAGTTATACTGACCGAATCGAGAGAGATGCACGCGGATTTAGCGTCTGTTAGGCAGGGTGCAATTCTTGATTCTTTAAAGTATTTTATCATCTCATACCATTAGTCTAGTCTCCCCATTCTGGGGCTTTAAGCCACGTTTACGCTGGCTCCGTTTGGCTGGTGCCGGTGTCTGATTAAGGTACTGACAGACATGCATTGCCGATAATAAGCATGTGTAATATGAGCATGCTCATAAATCAACCGTCCGACCGTCAAACCAACACCCCCTTCCCACTACAGGTAGCATGCTCAATAATCAAACGACTGTAGATTTATGAGCTAAGCATGCTAAAGTTAAACATGAACTAAGTAGCAACTGTTTATCAATGGCATGTTTTCGTGCCAGTAATAAGCTTGTCTGTTAGTTCCTTAAGACCAGCGGAGTAATGTTAACAGGCGATTGTTGGGTAGGCGGCGTGTGCGGGATCCGGCAACGCGTGGCGAGTTCTACTCGCTCTGCCGGCGGCGAGTCCGCGCCGCGAGGGTCGCGCTGCTCGCTGCCTGCCGCCGCGCCCGCTACTGCGCCTGTGATGTCCTTGGCTGCGCCAGTGTTAGCTACGCCTCCTGCTTCCAGGCGGATACGGACCGACCTCGCTGCGAGAACTAGGTAAGACATCTTACCAACGCGTGGCGAGTTCTACTCGCTCTGCCGGCGGCGAGTCCGCGCCGCGAGGGTCGCGCTGCCCGCTGTCGCTCCCGCTAGCTGCGCCAGTACTAGCCACGCCTCCCGCTTCTAGGCGGATATGGACAGACCTCGCTGCGAGGACTAGGTAAAACACCTTCCCAACGCGTGGCGAGAGTTTCATTAGCTACAAGGTATGCTGCTAGCTGCCTGCCGCCGCGCCTGCGATGTCGTTATACTTCGGGTTGGAACGAATGGATTTTGAATTTACCCAATTTGAGACGAAGGACGAAAAAAAATTAGAACAATGTCTTGCTGTTTTTCGCTTGACATTCTGTGAGTAAAATCATTATAGATATTTCTGATGTGGTTAAAATGCTAACAGTGCCGTATAACGTTTTCCAGGCACGCACTGAGTTCGATCGCGTCGTCGACGGCGGGCGAGGGCGACGGCGCGTCGCTGCGGTCGGCGGGCGCGCTGCGCGCCGCGCAGTCTCTGGACGCGCTCGTGCGCACGCGCCTGCCGCGCCACCACACCTCGCGCTCCCTCGACGCCGACGCGCCAGTCTCCACCGTCTCCGGCGACCCGGTCTTCAACGGCACCATCATCGGCATCGTCACCGACGACAAAGCGGAAGACAGCCCCCTCCTCCGCAAGTGCAGCCTCTACAACAAATTCGAACGTCCCAAGAGAAAAGTACACGACGCCAACTACATCGAGTTCTACAAGAAGTGGCGCTCGCTCGAGAACATCGCGGTGGAGAAGAGCGATGCGCGGAAGAACCCGCGGTTCGCGATCCGCTCGTGGCTGCTCGGCATCTTCAGCGGGACCCGCAGCAGTGATTCCTCGCTTCGCCGCGCGCCGCCATTGCTCGATAAAGAGTCGGCCGTCTGATCCCTTCCCTCGCGCTTCCTAGAGCACCACTGTGAGAGAAAGCTATGCGAGACAAGGAATAAAGAAAACAGTAAAACGCTGAATCTGATGAGCGCTGCTAACCCTATGTTTTAAAGCTGGATTTTCAAATCGGTCAGTAATTTGAAGTTTTTTCTATAGATACAACGCAACAAGGATAAGTCCGCCGTCGGCCGAAAGTGGAACTAAATATCTTTTGGTATGTAGGAATCATATAATCTGGTAGACAATGCCTAAAGGCATTAAGTCCGCCAATTGTACACTTTTTTCGTGCAATAAAGAATAAATAAATAAATCATAAAAGTGTCACTTGGCGTAAGCTTCACATTAATTAGTCAGCAGCCATACCCTTGTCGCTTTCAGTCTATGATTTAACTCCAGTTACTGATTCGAACTATAAAATCTAAATCTAGTACACCAGCAAAACACATAGACCCTACTCTCTTAAAAGTCATTACGAAGTAGTATAGTACGTCCGTCTACCGAGCCGTAAATGGCTCGATTATATCGCTTCGTCCACTCATACTCGTATTCTAGTTTATCAAATTAGTGTAGGTCAGTCAATTCGTAGATTTAATATAATTTTATTTTAGGGCCTATGTGTTCTGCCCCTATATGTACTCCAATTAAATGTATATTAGGTACATGTATGTATATGAAATGCTGTTGTAAATAATATATGTAAGTAAAACGATGTTACCGTGAATTGTGAAATAAGAGTTTAATGTTATTAAATAATTTCTATTTAATACGGTTTCTTAATAATACTGACATAGATCACAATAATGCTAAGCCCACGATATAAGGATTACAAAAATCAGTTCCGTTCGAATGATTTCCATACTGGCCTGCGCGGACATATAAATTTGTTCATAATAAATTTGAACTAGACTTAAATATAACATACATAACCGCTTGACTAGCGTGAATAATCTAGAGGACGAGTAAACCGTTTAATGCATTACGTATCTGCGAGTAAAGGTATCCCTGCGCCGCCGTCGCTTTCGTTGTAAGTGCAGCCGTTTATGACTAGTTTGATGTCGCATGGCTCGCTTGGTTTCTCGTCGTTTGTTATTAGAGGGGCGCAAGGTGGTACATATGCGGGGGGCGGACACTCCGAATGCTCAATGATGGGACAAGAAACGCTCGTGTATTCTTGTCGAAGGCTCGGGGCTTCTAGTAAGTCACTACGCTGCGTTGGAGCTAAACGCCCTTCTCCTACGACCTGGAAATAATGATTTATATCAGTAAGACTGAAAATGAACACAATAGGCATAGCATGTTATTCAGCGTGTGTTCAAAACAGTTTACCTCCATGAGATATTCATCACTTCGATGATGTAATACGCTATCTGTATGAGACTCTAAATGATTGCCTGACGCAAATCTTAGCTTCTTTGGAGATTCTAAACTACAACACCTGAAATGAAAAGTAATCTATTTATTCGATATAAGGCAGATTTTTAACAGTTATCTTTTATTCGACGAATGAAATTTCATTTTTGACACATTTTAAATACGAAAACTCAACATGTGAAACTTGTTTCTTGTATAAAAATTATTTGGCTATTGGAAAATAGGCCCTTAATTAAATTCAAAACCACCCACAACCATCACCACACCTATAGTACTCATTTATTATACTTTGCCACAACTAAGTTATCCCCTCGCACATTATAACAAGTAAGAAAGAGAGAAATATGATAATGATTATACAAAACATAAAAACAAAGTGCCTACATACTGAAAATATGTTTATTACAAACAAAATCTGAAGGAGTTTAAAAAAAAAACTATCTTAACCTGTGCAAGCCCCCAACTTGATTCTTCCAGTTCCTGGTTTTCAATGAGCTCCGCTGGCCTCGCTTCTCCACCGACGGCGGCGGCGCGTCTTCCCGCTGCGCCCGGCGCCGCGCGCGCGCCGCCGCCGCCGCCGCCTCCTCGCCGCGCAGCCAGTACGTCATCTGAACATCGATTCCCGTAATTGTCATTCATTGGGAACATAAGATGATTTTAATATAATGCGACTATGATGTTACTAAAATCGGTATTCTCGTCGCAATTTATATGTAAAAGCGCACAAAATATGATCATGAGCTCATGAGCGGACTATATGATTAGAAACTAGTTCGTGACAATCATGGACTTAGTAATCAAATTGGATAGACTACTTCTAGAAACGTTGTTAAAGTAACTTACACTTTCGGTCTTAGCAGTAAAAGTATATATTTATTTTATGCAACCAAATTGAAAAACTGTTCCTAGTGAGAGGCACAAATCAGAAAAGTTTGTCTCGCTCGCACACGCAGTTGCAGGCATATTGCATTCTCTATTGCATAACCAGTTTGACTATTAAATCCATGGTGTCAATTTTTAGAAATCAAGCCTGCAATCAAATTAGTAGAATACCATTTGGCCCACAGAACAAGTAAGACTCGCTACTCTCCGTGATTCCTGTTCTGTGATTTGGCCCAATTTGGCCATTTCCACTCTCAATCATAATTACTGGATTGATATGTCAATTTGACGTTATACTTAATTTAAGAGAATACCGTTTAGGAGGTTTTTATGTCCAAGATCACCAAGATAATTTGGCCATTTAAAAAAGAAGAATAATGTCCACGTAGTTTATTTGATCAGTGGAAGAATGTATTGGGACAGGATCGACACCGGATTATTACTACTTTTATATTACGGGAATTGGGCACCTGGTCACGCTTGCCCTTCATCGACACTATTCCACGCTCCTCTAATATATAACCACCCAGCTGGTCCAGCAGAGACTTGCACGTGGCGCTGCAGTGGATCTTGAGCGCTAAAAGCACAATAAAAATAAGTTCGAAATAAAAAATCTGGCTCGAAGGACCATCGATATAATAATATCAACTTACGCGCCCCAGTGGATTCAAAACGACTCGCAGTGTTTACGGTATCGCCAAACAAGCAATATCTTGGCATTTTCAAGCCCACAACTCCAGCGCATACTGGACCTGAAAATTAAGCAGGATGATGTTAAAATTTGTGAATTTAGATGAAATTTTCTTTACGAATTCAATTTATATTTGGTTGCGGATTTGGATATAATGATTAATAGTAATTACTTCGTGATCGATGAATGCTCAAAATCCTCTATTTTTATTTATCAAGTTCTGGAAATAAATATTGAAGATTTTGAAGTAAATTTTACGAATCGGCACATAAAATTTTAAGACGCAGAAATCGATCACAAAGTTTTCGTTATTTTTGTCAGGAATGCCCTGTCTCCAAGCATATACCTATATAGCTTGCAATTTATAAATGGTTACCTGAATGAATTCCGACACGCAGTAAGAGCCTGTGTTCGGGTCGGTGTCGCACGCGGAACGCGCGGGTGGCTGACAGTAGCGCCAGCGCCATCGACGCTACCTCCCCAGCGTGGATGATGCCGTTGCGAATCGGCAACCCAGATACCTAGACATGGTTACAGCTTATCTAGAAGTTATCAAGATCAAGTTCATCCTACTCAAAAAGTCAAAACGCCTGGTGCTTTGCTTTGTTGTGTATGAAGTATTATAGGATGATCAGTAATCACCACCTTAGCGATAAACAGATGAGTTAATAAAAGTTAACATGTGTCATTAATTGGTTGCGGGCTGTTGTGGATATGTATCCTCGGTGATTACAGAAGGAGACCAAGACTTAGGTCAGCTAGGCACTTAAAGAGGAATGATGATGATGAAGCGGTGATGGTAGAGAGGAGAGATGGAGCAAACTAATCTGGGCTACTCACAACCATGTAGGCGTCGCCAATCGTCTCCACTTTGTACACGTCGAAGTTTTCCAAAATCGAGTCGAAACAGGTGTACAAGTCATTCAAGAAGTCAACGACCTGAAAATGTATGTTTATTACCTTATCGTACAACAGTAAGAATAATTTAAAAACCATCGGGTTCCAAAATTATATACATAAAAAAATATATAAATACCTGAAGTGGCGTACTTTCGGCAGACATGGCAGTGAAACCGACAATGTCGCTGAAATATATCGTGACCGAGTCGTAGCTCTCAGGCAGTACCCGTCTTCCACGTTTCAGCTGTTCTGCCACAGGCGCTGGCAACATTTCCTCTAAAAGTGCCTCTAAAAACCATAGAAGGTTTAGGTATTAGATTTAAGATTTCTAAAATGAAAATAAGCAATGTGTTTTTATCTTGCTTTATACTGTGATCACCTTAACTTATATTGATAGTCCAGAGACACGCAACAATACACGTTTGTAATTTATCTTTTATAAAGTTACGTAAGAATTACGGTGCCAGGCTATAAGACCATTTAAAATGCTTACAAGAAGATCACATCGACTGAGAAGAATTATATGTCACGTTATTAATGATACACACCAGTCTTCTTTTTCTCCTCCTGTAATTGGTCTGTGCGTTCGTCTACCAGTACTTCTAGGTTGTTTGCATACTTCTCCATCATGGCTATCATGTTGTCAAAAATGTTTGGTTTCCTGAAATTATGATAGAACACTACATTCTAGTTATTTCTTAGAAGAATCGATTCCGGAGGATTCCACAACATAAAATCTTATGATTATGTGATTTGATGTTAGTTTTAAAACAATAACGACTTTTTTATGACTGAACACAGTAAGGGGTAATCAAACGATGTAATTCTAAGAAGAGGTACTAACATGCCCTTCCTTAACGGCCTAAGCCGCGTGCGCACTGACTTGAAGTCGGGCCGCGTCGCCGCGTCTTCGGCCCAGCACTCGCAGCAACACTCGCGTACGCAGTCGAACCGCCCTGACAGCGGCTCTAGGGGAGGCCTGCAAGAAGTTACACACTGCATGACTATCTTGCTCTGAGAGCTACTCCGGAGCCAAGCAGTCGAGGGCTTAAAACCCGCAGGAAGCCAGTAAGTAAATAAATACGTCATATGCACGGGCATTTTAACTTTAACGGAATTACTACTCTGTCAAGTACTGGGAAAAGATTAATAATACACAAAATGTTAGTTATTCATCCAAATTTATTTTATCACCTTCAAAGTATGCTCCTTTAGAAGCGATACACTTACGCCAACGAATAATCCAATCATCAAAACATTTTTTTAAAACTTTTTCCGGAATCGAGTTCAGTTCTCGCCGGGTTCTGGGTTTCGGTTCGGTTGGAAGGCGCCACTCCGAAGCTTGTTGACTAGTTTGCATGTCAAACTCGTAAACCCACGTCTCGTCACCAGTAACAATGCGTTTCATGAATGTTGGGTCGGAATTGACTCGTTCTAGCACGTCCTCAGCGACTCTTTTGCGAGTTTTTGGAGAAAATTCAGGTCTTTTGGGACTAGCCGAGCGGCAACATAATTCATACCCAATTGATTATTTAAAATGGTACGAATCGACTCGTGTGACACAGAAAGTTCGACAGCTAGCTCTCTCAAACTTGAATGAGGATTTTCAGTCACTATTTCCTTCACTTTTACGATGTTATCTTCAGTAGCAGACGTTGATGGCATACCAGAGCGAGGCAAATCTCCCATCACATCTCGATCGCTTTTGAACTTTGTACCACTCATAAACACGTGTTTTTGATAAACATTTTCAGAGACTCTGAACACGAAATCCCATTGGCGATGCAAAATTTAAGACAAACTCTTTGTTCGATGTTTTTGTCCATTATGAAATTCGCAATACACACTAGATATGGTATAACTAAAAACAATACTGTTTTTAATCTAATTATCAGATGTAACTCAAACTCCGCGCCAAAATGGAAATCAGTTGTGCCAATCTAACTACAACAAAAAAAAAATAATTTTGAATTTGGAACCATAAACAAATCATCAATCCCCGAAACTTTTTTGACAGAATGTATAATTTCATTTTTGATGTATGAATAGGTAATGTAGTAGGTAGTACCTACGTAGTATCATAGAGAAAGAATAATACTAATACTACTATCTCTATGCTCACAATAGTTTGCTATCTATCATTACGCAGATAGCGCTTTCTAGTCAGAAAAGGAAACAAATGATGGTGAAGGTAAGTTTTAGTTCCATTTACTCACCAACGTCTTTTTTAACTAAAAATTTTCAAAGTACCAAGATTGATCCTCTCTTTTACGTATTATAAATACTATCTCTATGGTAGCACATAAGTTTATTCCTAGAAGATAAGTAAATAAATATTGGAAAACATAACATACCAACATTGTTCTGATCCTAAGCCAAAGCACTTGCGTTTTAGATATCAGAAACAATGACTGTACCGCAACACTTAAACCCGAGACAACATAAAAAAGTTCGTTTTTTACATTGAACCGACCGGGAATCGAACTCGAGACCTCAGAGGTGGTGACGCCAAGTCCGGCTTGCTCGCCACTCGGCTACGGAGGTCGTCTTTTTTATCTATTATTTATTTAGTCGCCATAGTGTACGTAAACTGCCTACATGCTATGCTTTGCTTACAAAAAGTAAATACCTAGTTGGGGCTAAAAAAATTGGAGTAGGTAAGTACTTATTTGTTAGTAGGTGTTTACTAAAAAGGTCACCCAGGCTGCTTTTTACTCATGTGCGTTTAGTTCTATCCATTTCTTACAGCTTAATACATTTAGACACGTACCTACCTGAAAGGCGTCGGATCCGGTACGGCCAGCCGTCGTAACAGCTCCGGAGTCGCCGGAGAGTCAGGGCCGAAAGGACCTTTTCGCGTATGGATCTCGTACAAGACTAGCGCAAAGGCATAAACATCCGAAGCAGGCGACCCTTGCCGATAACCGTCTGACAGTGGAACCGTATCCGATCGCCAGCCGGCATTGCGGAGAAGTTCGGGGGAGAGGTAGACTAGACCTGTAAATGTGAAAAATGTGTTAGATAGGTATAGCTGACTGAAACTTTCTAAAGTTTATAAAATGCATGGACAAAGCTGAATTATCTGCCTGCATTATTGTTTCTGAATTGTTAAACTTAACAGCTTCATGGTTTGGGCAAGCTATTAGCTCCATCATAGACGACAAGTCCACACTAGATCCCGGATAGGCATGGCAATGATTGCTATTTTTCATTCATTGTCATATGACGAAATGATGACTTTTTGTCATATGAAATCACCAGTGATAAATCATTGGCAATGATTTTTTTTCACAGTGTCATAATGTAACACTTTTGCTATTTGCTACTTAAAATTAAATATGATTTATTGTGAACAGTTGCTCCTTGCTACTTTGCTACTTTTTTATGAATAGTCATAGGTATATAGTTCATGCGCTACGTAATGTGCTATGTGTATTATTTAAGCATATTTTTTTCAAACAAATTGTTATTAAAGTCCTGACCTGAGTCAATTAACTACAAAGTCTACAAACTAAATATCCGTTCACTATTTACAACATTTTTTAATGCTACACTCATCACAAACAAAACAAATTTTAATAAACATACATAGCACTCAAATTACGTAACGCACCTAGCAGTCATCACCGGGCGACTAGTGAATTTGAAAACATCATAAAAAAATCATAATTCATACTTACTAATAACGAAATTTCATTGTAAACAAAACGAGCTCGACGTGGCCTACTACAAAATCATAACAAGATAATCTAAACCTTACGGCGCTCAGCATAAAATTCAACAAACAAGGTTTCAACCTGCCACTCGTAACAAAAATCATGACGAACGAATCTAAACTTTACGTTCATAAGTTTAAAGCTCTTAAAATGCTCAGTATCGTTATCGTTCGTCACCTATGATGGCATAAAAAATAGCACAGCATAGGTGTAACAAATGATTTTCAAGTCATATGATTTTTCACCTGCTCCTCATGAAATCGTCCATGCCTAATCCCGGAAACTTGTTATTTATAATCCATAGCAATTTCATGACTTACAGGTTTGTTTAGGTAGTGTTTGTTTTAACTAACTTTCAACATGAGACCCAACAGCATTGGGATCTGAAGGCGGCAGCTCGCCCCTGCGGAACTCCTTGAGGCCAAAATCTGCAAGCTTGACCACCCACCGCGCATCCACTAAACAGTTGGACGGCCGCAGCGCGCCATGGTATTGCAAAGGAGATTCGTGGATAAATATCATGCCCTGAAATAAGGAACGAAAAGGATTTCTCAGGCCATGAAAATATAGCAATCGTACAAATGCGATTTATGAGGGTACTCACTCTAATAATATCCGCGACGAGTGATGCGACAAACATGTTGTCTAGTTTTATATCTTCGTTTTCGAGGATATCCTGAAGAAGAAAGAATAGCATCGTCAGTGCTATTTTATCTACTCGATAGATTTTTTTATTTCAGCTTGACAAAAAGTAGGTTACCTTGAGGCTTCCACGAGTGCAGTATTCTGAGAGAGCACACACGTTCGGCGGTTCAATGCACGCGCCCACAAATCCGTTCACATTGTCATGCTGTAAGTCCCTCATCTGTGCAAAAATTCAACAATCGTCATCGATCCCAGGGAAGGCCCATTTCAAATCGCTACCACCTATTTATGTACAATCTATATTTAGTTTACGTAAGGTGGCTAAGATAGTCATAAATAGCATGTTACTATAAACTAATATTAGTAACAGATATAGGTTTTTATGACCATAAAATAAGATTTAATGTGACGTCAAACAATATACTGGGATTTCTAGAAAAAGAGCCCGATGCAAATAAAAAACTCGTAACTGGCGTTTTATAACATAACGTGTAGGTAGTAAAAAGTAAGCCTCACGAATAAGGACGTGTCTTAACAAGGTAAGCTGCCAGTACGTCGCCGTGCTGCGCAAACATGTCCCTTGAGCTTTCTGCAGCTGAGTAAATTAACTTTGTTTTTCGACGAATCTTGAGACGTTTACACAGCGTTCTAGATATTCTCAATTGAGCCGTTATGTGTCGTAATTCTCAGAAATATCTACTAAAATGATTGAAAATAGATTCAGTTGAAGTTTAGTTAGTTTTAACTTGTGTAGTAATCAAACATGGTTATTGTTGGTTCTCAATTTCGTACCTATCATTTACGTAATTCATCATCTTGTCACACGATAAAGTATGTAAGTAAATGAACATATTATTTATTTCTACCTGTATATTTACAGTAGATCTGAATGGATGTAGGTGATTTATCTCAGTCCGTCATACTCTGTGGAAATGTTTTGTTTGTTCGAGGGGTATACTGAGCTCCCTTTTATAACGGAGCTTACGGGCCTATAGAGTCGGTGCCTATATCCATAAATATAATGTCTTAGTAAACAAAGAGAGGACATTAAAGTGTTCATGCTTTCTCTTGTTCTGTTTGCGTCTGAAGTACCTCGTATTTCAGACGTGCTTTGTGATTGGACGATCTCAAATGGCCAATGTGATTGAGTTGGAATTTTATTTATTTACCTTTCATCCAGTGAAATTGGAGACGAAGATTTGAGTTTTGAAATGTATTTGTGTAGATAGCTATTCAGTTTTAATTTAAGTTATTGTTTACAGTATTTTTTACTGTTCTTCAAAAAAAAGTCTTTAAAATAATAGTTTGTTCGTAATATTTCACTCTGCATCAAGAGTTTTTGCATTCAGTTGCATAGAAATTGCAGCCAAAACTTGCAAAGGCATGTCGTGAACATTTAAAAGAATTCGAGTTTTATGGCTGTTGGACTTGTGAGGTAACTCACCTGGTAAGAACTATAACTATTATCTCTTAGTATTTAATAGTAGATAATAATGTGATATTTTTTTTTATAGTCGAATTTTATTTATTTCGTGCATTGCTTAAATTAAAATGAGTTAAAGAAGTAACTTTTCATTTATTATTCTGTTCAGGCTCTGCGGAAGTATGTCCATTTAATTAAATGCAAACAGACAGTAATTAACTGACTGCTTTGTGGGGGCTCAGTTAATTACTGTCTGTTTCTGTGTGTTCTGGACCCAAAAGTTTCGGCGTATACAAACTAACTGTCGTGTTTCAAATGCCCTTAAAATAGTGTGATACTATTTTACTTAATCTGTTTATTAGGTCCATGTAGCCCATTGTTCTTTCATATTGGTTTTAATATCGAAAAGGTTTTATTCTGTCGAATATGTACCTAAGTTAGATAAGTTAGATGCAATTTAAAAAAATGGTAGGAATCGAAGGCATTTCGCTTCGCTATTCGGGGGATCTGTAGGTATTAACGTACCTACATACACATACGAAAGTACTCACAATTTTAAGTTCCTTCTTGATTTCCCTGCTAATGTCTATATGGTTTCTGCGCACGCGCTTGACTGCGACCAGCCGGCCGCGGTAGAAGGCCACCTCGGTGAAGATGGCCGAGTAGCGGAAGTCCAGGTCGGGGTTCGAACTGAGCGACACCTGGCTGGAACGCACACCAGTGCTGCTAACACCATTCTTCTCATTTTGAGTCGAGTTTGGGTGGGCGCCCGCGCTGCTGTCTTGCTGGAAAAATTCAGCTCTGACCAACAGCTCGCCTATGATCGCTATGTGTGCAGCATAAATGTAAGAAGGAGGAAAAGATTTTGTTTTCATTTGATCAGAAAAAGGTTTGCCTTTTACTAGTAAATAGGAACATTTTATTACTGAATTTTTACCTTTCAACTAATTTCAAGCGATAAACTACTAGCAGGCATGCAAACAACATCATTACAAATTGTTTTACCTACTCATATTGTTGGTGCTCTGCTCCTCGTCGGGCAAGTGGAGGTCACGGAAGTCGATCTTCCAGAGCAGAGAATCCAACTCCTGCTCGTACCTCCAGCCGCGGTACAGAGCCAACGCTGCCAATGCCAGGAGTACTAGCGTAGCACCCGACGCTCCAAGAGCCCACGCACCTACGTGACCTACAAACAAAGGCACTTTTTGAGAGACAATATAAATAAATCAACAGCTAAAGCAGCTGGCAGCATAATTAATTTCATATGAGTTTGATCTGACTATACTTATACTTAACATTTTGTTATTAGTGAAATTTAACTCTCGTTTTATTAAATTGTATTATGACTTAGTCTGGTCTGGCAGTGAAAGAACCCCGCAGGGGACAAAAATAGAAAAATATGGGTGGTGAACACGCCAAGGAGCATTGTAGCTGAGACAGCCATGGATATTTAAACGTATTATAATCGGCAAAGTAGCTTTGGTTATGGCAAAGCAAAATAATAATTGGTGTGATAGTTAGGAAAATCTATTAGTTGATTTATTTAAAAAAAAAAATGTAACAGGATCATAATCTGTCGTAGCAATTTTGCTACGCTGCGCGCTGAGAGCTACTCGCAGCGTGCTACGAGACTTCTACAGGAAACCGTAGCAATTTAGTTTCCCGTAGAAGTGTGAACTGGCTCCCATCTCTCTCTTGCTACGATGATGCTACGATCTACGAGCTTGTAGTCCCTTCGGTCACGTGATTTTTGAGCCACTATAGCTACTTTTTTTTTTGTTTTTCTGAAAGTATTCACTCAGTTTAATTTGCAAGTACATGTAAAGTAAATAACCCGTAGTATGATTAATAAACTGCGTAATATTGAAAGCAAACTAGTTTGATTTTTAGACACCTACAATAAAAACTTTTTAATAAAAAAATTAAACCGCCGAAAAACTGAAAAGCAAAACATTTCTTTTTTCATTTAACCTTTATAACTAAGTTCCTTAACTAATGTAAGTATACCTCATCAGCTCTTTTTGGAGTCGGTGCGAATGAACACATTTTAACTCACAATGGCTGGCACCTTAAGAAACTTAGTTATTAGGGTACAATGAAAAAAAAAAAATGTTTTTCAGTTCTTCGGCGGTTTAATTGTTTTGTTAAAAAGTTTTTATTTAATGATTTTCTGAGGATATAAGATCAGCATTAAAATCTGAGAGTGAACAATAAATCACCCCTTTTTTTCCACCCTTAGGGTAAGTTATATTTTTTAAATGTATATATGCGACCAATTTCGAGGTATAACCTATCTAATAAAAAAAGAATTATCAAAATCGGACTACTCTGTAAAAAGTTATGCGTGATCATAAATATATATATATATATATATATATATATATATATATATATGTATATACGCGTCGATTTGAGAACCTCCTCCGTTTTTTTCGTCGGTTGAAAAATACAGTACATATTGATGTATCAATAGAAAACTTATTTAGATTTTTTTCTACTCATTATTGAGTATAAAGTATTCACTCACACAGCTTCATTCTCATCTCATTTCCTGTCACATTTATATATAAGGTCCGATTTTATTAGTGTTCATCCTGTTAACCTGTGACTATATAGGTGACTAGCAGCCCGTCCCGGCTTCGCACGGGGTAGACAATTATCGCTAATAGTTTCGGCAGCGCATTCGACGAAAGACATTTTAAGACTCATTTTTCTACACCTTCGGTTACATTGTTCAAATTTTACCAAGGATCCCTAATTTTTTTCAAAATGAAATGTAGCCTATTTCAAATTGGAAGAATGTAGCATTCTATTGGTGAAAGAATTTTTTAAATCGGCCCAGTACTTTTTGAGCCTATTCATTACAAACATACAAAAATAGGTACAAATCTTTCCTCTTTATAATATTAGTATAGAAAAGCAATCGTAAAAACCAACTTTCAAATGTCTATCATAAAAACTAAAAGAGTTAAAAATAAATTACAAAATATCAACATCGACTTCATATTGCATAAACTCGTCCTATCTTCAACTCTTTCTCGCTCTGTACAAGGGGAAGGAATAAGACTAAGGACTAAGGAATAAGATGGTTACCGTACGTACGTACGTACCAAAGATAGGACGAGTTTATGCAATATGAAGTCGATTTTGTTGATTTTTAACTTTTTTAGTTTTTATGGTACACATTTGAAAATTGGTTTTTACGATTGCTTTTCACCTATATAGTCACAGGTTAACAGGATGAACACTAATAAAATCGGACCTTATATATATAATATAATATTGGACAACATCACATACATTGCTCTGATCCTAAGGTAAGTTGCTACAGCACTTGTGTTATAGAAATCAGAAACAACGACGGTACGACAACACTCAGACCCGAGCCAATATAGAAAAAATCGTTTTTCTACATTGACCCGATCGGGAATCGAACCCGGAACCTCAGAGATGGTGGCGCCATTTAAAGTCCGGCGTGCTCGCCTCTCGGCTACGGAGGTCGTCAACTATTTGGCTATATTTAGCTATATACGTTTGGCTATATTTAGTTTTTCAAGTTTTAAAGACTATGTTGATAGTAAATAAAAAACACAAGTATAAAATTTGCAACGTCTGCTTAGTTACAAGAAATAACATCTGCCTTATTGGTATAACCCACAGTGAACTAACTAAGCAAGTAATTATGTAAATTGCAATTAACATTAAAACCAATTTTAAAAACATCTACAAGGCGAAAAGGTCTTTGAAGACTTGATGTAATGGTTATCGTGGGAATTTTTAAGAAGATTTACTTTCTGTATGCGAGGGAATCTTGACGGAGACTAAATGCCTCTAAACGTTTGTATTCAATTTGTAACCATAAGCGGATTCTTTGCGACGAGCGCACAGTTATAAAGCGGATTCGAGAGTGAGGCGGAGCATTAAATTGAAATAACTGGAGTGGAACAAAGTCGCACATCTGAGAATTATGCTTTTTGTCTTTTCTCTATGGAGAAAGATATAATATTAAAGATAAATAACACTTGAAAAAATCATCGAGCTCAGGTTTTTTCAAGTGTTATTTATCTTTAATAAAAACCTAGCATGGAATTGCTAAAAACAAAAAAAAATACAAAGATATAATATGTTTAATATGTTAAATAGCAAGTTCGTCAATATCAAACCTCAGATAGACTGTTAAAGACAAATAAAGTTTTTGTAAGTAAATTTCAACCTATGAAAATCTCAATCACAAAAAGAAGATTTTACAGGATTTTACACGCAGCAGGCACGGTTTATGTCACGGCTTCGGCGCTGCGAGGCTCTGGCGGTCCCACGCGAGCTTATTGTCGCAAATAGTTTTAACGCTTACCACCGCCGCTTCGGCTTGAGCCTCAGCTGCGGAGGCGAGCGATAAAGCCACCTGCTTCTCAGCTCACGGGCCACCTCGGCCCTCCGCGCCTACGCGATTTTAAATTACACTCTAGGGGTAGGGCAGACAAGACTGCGTGGCTTCGGGGTAAACTAAGTCGATATAAATTAAGTACCTTTTTTGATTCATACATATTTTTGTTTAAAATAATGCACTAAATAAGAAGATATCACGCATAAAAAATATTAATTACATGAATATCTTATTTTCGATGAACAGTGACTTTACTGAAGTAAAAATTGATGTTTCAACTATTTTGCAATTTGTTAAATGTGTCATTAAAATTGGTACTAGCACTCTACTATATACATAACGGTTTACAATGACATAATTTTACATTCAAAATATATTTTACAAATATTATAATTACGTTTCTTAGTAATGCCATTATGAATAAGAAAATTATGATCACTGACTGTTATGAAGAAAAATAATATGAAAAGAAAAATTATGAGTTGTAAAATTTCTTAGTAATGAAAGTATTAATAACAATAATATGAGAACTGTCTGTTATGAGTTCCGACAGTAGTAATAAAAAATATGAACAAAAAAGTAGTTATGAGTTTTTTTAATAAAGAGTGATTATCATGAATACAAAACTGTAGTAAAACAAAAATTTTATGAGAGCCAATATGGACCCAGACAATTACGAAGCAGAACGGGAGAAACATGTCCCGATAGATGTGCCAAGTGCTCTCGTGTCGCTAAGCATGCCTGCATTTTAAGATGTAGAACAGAACTGACACCCTCAGGAAATATAGGAGCACCCAACAAATTGAACGACGCTTTGTCAATCTGTTTGATACCAGGCAAAAGAGAAACAAATTCCTCAAAAGAGTCCATGACCAAACCACCACAACTAAAACTTTCACATTTGGATGGATTGACTTCCAAACCTACCGCTTTAAGAGCTGTAACCAACGTTTTTAAATCTTCCAAGACCAGAGCCCTAACCATGAACTGTTAAAACAATCACAAATCTGTCAAACATTATCATTTCTAACAAATTTTGTATGAAATGACGTACCAAAATTGACAGATTTGACAACTTTGAGATTGTTTTAAGAGTTCATGGTTATGGCCCTGCTCAGGGCTTTCCCCTAAAATACCATCATTTTATTTATTATTATTTTACCACCAGCTTTTAGGGTAGATATAATCTTTTGAATAGCCAAACAAAATAATAATGGCCCCAATGAATCTCCCTGCTGAGCTCCAACCTGCGACTGAAAAACTTTGTCTGTGAAAAATAGATTACTTGGGCAAGCGTAGCAATGATGAATAAATAGATAAATTAAGGGAGTTTGCTCTAGGACTTCATTCAGGATGGTATCTCTCTCTACGCTGTTAAAAGCATTTCTGCCCCCTAACCATGAACTCTTAAAACAATCTCAAAGTTGTCAAATCTGTCAATTTTGGTACGTCATTTCATACAAAATTTGACAGAAATGATAATGTTTGACAGATTTGTGATTGTTTTAACAGTTCATGGTTAGGGCCCTGATATCAACTTTAACCGTTATACATTCTGTCAAAAAAGTTTTGGGAACTGATGATTTGTTTATGGTTCCAAATTCAAAACTATATTTTTTGGCGAGAACTGAACTCGATTCCGGAAAAAGCATTTAAAAAATGTTTTGATGATTGGATTATTCGTTGGCGTAAGTGTATCGCTTCTGAAGGAGCATACTTTGAAGGTGATAAAATAAATTTGGATGAATAACTAACATTTTGTGTATTATTAATCTTTTCCCGGTACTTTCTTGACAGGGTAGTATAGTTTGAAGCCTCATGTCTTATAGTAAAAAAACCAAGTAGAATGTATTGTCGCCTCACACCCGAACGCAATGCCAAATCCCAATTTATGTGGTTGCAAATAGCAGGAAAATGTGAAAATATTAGAAACATGTCGTTCGTTTTTTTCAAAAAGGTTAGGCTACAGGGCAATTCCTTAACCCGATCGTCTTTCCGCTGCCAAAATATCGAGCGCAAAAATCGAAAATTCGGAAAATAAAGATGTTTTTTTTTCACTATTTTGGCCATGATTTTTTTCGTTATTGACTTTCAGAAATAATTATTTTTGCACCTTACAGCTCACGTAAATACTCGTCTTTTAAACCTTTTTTGATTAATATATCTTCACAACTCTCCAAGACATAACGGAATCGCACTTTTACGTGAAATCGGGGCCTATACTGAAGCGAACGAAAAGACATTTCCAATGTCAAAATGCTAATATAAAAGCACTGACTCACACTCGACCCGTATTTCAACTGATAAAAGAGTTCTTAATACGTGGTGTGTTTAGCTAAAATTCTTTACCACCACGTAAACCGATTTATTAGTAAGTAGCTTAACCACCACAGGAATGTATTTAAGATAATGGAGTCTATTAAAAAATCATCAAAGGCTGCATAAATTCTTACGCTACTCTAACAGACTTTTTACCCCCGTCGCAATAATAAGTTGTTACGAGTTTGACGCATAGTTTCGTGTGAATATTTTTGTGGTATCGTAGTTTCCAAATAAGAAATAGGTACGATTGAGACGCTATTTTATTTAAATACAATCTAGCTCATATCTTGGGTGGTTCTTGGTCAAGTGCGACGATCCGAAGATTGTCAGCACTTTTTCTATTCGGTAAAGATAATCTCAGTTTCTTGAATTTTCTAATTTACTGCACAAGTTTTATAAAAAAAATTGGTAAGAGCCTTCTACAAAGAATTAGAAAACTTTTAAAAGATGGATGAAATCGGTAAAGTCGTTCTCAAGTTATGGCGTGACTAAGGATAATAGGGATTCATAAAGAATATAGTATAAACGCCATTGCTTGTTCTCGATTGCATGAGTGCATTGGTTCTATGTACTCGAAAACATTAATACTGTCGCACAGTGCAGGACTCAAAGCCTTTGTACCGCTGAGAGCTATTCTTTGTTCCGACTCCAATAGCAAAAAGCGAGACGGGGTGGCGTCTCGGGGGTTGAAAGGTTGTCATATTAGGCGAAGTGTTTATTTCTGTAGAACAAGTTTTCAGTTACGTTTGAGAGTAAATAATGAATTTAAACTGGCGAACTTTTTCATAGTTTAACTAGGTACTGGTGGAAGTGGTAAGTAAACTGTGATAAAGTTATTTTGAATGATTTGAAATGTCGTTTTCGTACTGGTGGCTCCTTAACGACCAAATATCTTAAAATATTAACTATCAAGATCTGGTCCGAATATTTAGGGGATTAGTTATCTATACATATAATTTCAAAACGGTTGCTCATCGGTAAAATTCCTAATAACGGTTGGTTGTTCTATCCCACCCTCAATGATCTAATACAGCAATCCTTCAAATCGTTTTTTTTTATCAATGATGGTTTGATTTTTTTATTAGTATTTTTATTAAATAACAATATTAAAGAAGTGATTATATTTATTTTATAATATGCTTTACAGTTCCGTCATGACAAACTCTTAGAATTATCAGTTGGAGACGCCAATTCGGACCAACAGTATACTTTTTTTTTTACGTTTTTTGAAATATGTAGGTAATGTAATTTTCGAAAGTTCCATCTACATCAAGTAACATTGTCAGTTTGTTCGTAAGTTTAGCGGACGTTCTCTCGCAGCAAGTCGCAGCGGGTGCCGTGCGGAGTAATGCGGAGGATGGCGCGCTGCTGTGCAACGCTGGCGCTCGGAACGAACGACCATCTACACTTTATGGCACGCGCAATTCGGTGTCAGGGTTACCTATCACTTATCAGATTTGGCGAGTGAAATTGGACGAGAGTGAATAATATCATTGTGACTTTTGAGTGGTAAAGATACCCTATAATTTTACCTACGCAAGTTGCCAATTTCGACTATCCATTTTATATTGTTAGGTACTTTAATTTTATTAAAAGCGTAGGAATATCGCGCAATTATAATGCAAAATTGTTTCAATTTAGTGGTTTTAAGGCTGGATAGAGGATTGTTCTTAAGTTGTTAGTTAAGCACGTTTCGAGGGCGGGATTAATACAACAACTTTTTGAATAAAGCCAACATCGAAATCTATTAGGACTAATAAATTTAACCTTATGCCTACAGATCGCATTATCTATAGCTCAAAAGATAACTTCTTTCATGATCAACTAGATGCTTATGAATCTTCCGTTTATATCTCACTAAGACTAGAAAAGCTTGCCTCATGTGGCATGTAGCAACCCTGCTCACTGTCACCACACAACCCGTGCACTTAATGCGCCCCTGTGCTCAACACGACGTAAGTTTTTTAGATCGCCACTAAATAGAATGTCGACCGACCCTAATGGCCCATGCCGGCCCACCCGATTCTATTAGATAACATACGTTGTGAGTTAAGGAAACTCTCGGCTTGCTTACTAAAGCTGTTTAAGAAAACAGTGTTCATGGTTACAGCTAAAACGTTTTCTTAGTAACGTAAGTGATTAACCTACTCGTATAAGAAACAAGCGAGATAAGTATGAGTAATATTAGTAAGTAGGTATTTAGTTTGTGCTTGCATAGTATTATAATGAACTCAATGAACCAGGTAAGTACCATATATAACAATTCATAACATAATAAAATGAACCTAATAGAGGTTGGAGTCAGCAGTAAATTGTGTCTCGATACACGAATGGAACATTAAATAACTTTGATGGTTAGTAGTTGAAGAAACAAGGTGTGTCATGAAAATTGTGCTCATGAAACTAAACATGTTTTGCAAATGTTTAGCTGAAATTTTATATTACACGTTGTTTATTAATAATACACGGAGTAACAATCTTACTCGGTAATATAATAAATTAATCGACAATAACTTTATGGGCAGTTATTCTTTCGGAAAAAGTAGATTGCGTCTTTTTATAGACAAACAGAATTGGAAGGGGATATAAAAACTAAAAGCTTATAAGCATTTCGGGATTAAATGGAACAAAATAGGCCTACTAATAAATCCACGCAGCCGTACATTTCCGTACCTTGGGCCCGTTAAGGGTATCCTCAAGTGATGTCATCTCTTCCGTGACATTTCAAGAGCATAGACGTTACCGATGGTATATGAGAGACAGTAATAGAAAAATACGGGGAATTACAAATATAAACATGTAGGAGCTAATTATTTATATCATGTAAAATTAACGTAAAGCGATTTTACAGAAACCAATTTTTTTACTGATCCTATGATCCTTTGATCTTTTTCTCTTCTATCGATTCAATCATACCTACCAATATTTATACAATATATCCATATCATTTACCTCTGTCATGGTTAAACGCAATTCGTGCGGGCCTAAAAACATTTAATAAAGCTTGTCTTTTATAAGTGCTTAAAAGTGTGCTTAAAGGGAAAGA
This sequence comes from Anania fuscalis, assembly GCA_950371115.1. NCBI lineage: Eukaryota > Metazoa > Arthropoda > Insecta > Lepidoptera > Crambidae > Anania > Anania fuscalis. Next base: position 14,046,452 of record OX493330.1, read on the forward strand.
AACCGGCCAAGTGCGAGTAGCACCATCTACTATATAAAATTCTAAACTGACTGTTGGTCTATCAACGCACAGCCCAGACCGCTGAACCAAGCTGAAACTATAGACTTGAAATTTTGCACATCGATACCTTACACAGTGTAGACATCCACTAAGGAAGGATCTTTGAAAATTCCACCCTTAAGGGGGTAAAATAGGGGGTGAAAGTTTGTACGAAAGTCCGTCAGTTTTGAAGTTAGGATCTCCAAATTTTGTGTTTAGGCTGACGTATGAAAATAAATTAACACGTGTCTTGGCGTTTTTGCAAAATTAACTCCCGATGGGGTAAAAAGGGGGATAAAGTTGTGTGTTCAAAGTAAAAATAACTAAAATTATTATTTAGACGTACGTACGTACTCAGTCAAAGTATATCGTTGTTGTCGTTGTTGTTTGATTTTCAACCCTTATAGGGGTAAAAAGGGGATTTTTGTACTTAAAGTTCTTTATTTTCTAACTAATATTCACTCAATTTATCATTAAAGCTTATAGTTGGTAACTTATGCAAGGTATATTGTTGTTGTTGGAATTTCAACCCTTAAGGAGGTGAAAAGAGGATACATTATTATTTGAAATTCTATAATTTCTAAGTAAAATCACATTTTTTTTATTTAGGCTCACGGTTGATAACTCACGCAAAGTAGGTTGGTGTTGTTGAAATTTTAACCCATAAGGGGGTGAAAAGGGGGTACCTACATTTTGTATTTGAAGTTCTTAATTATGTAAGTAAAAAATATTCTATTTATTATTTAGGCCTATGGTTGAAAACTCAAGCAAGGTATATCGTTTTTGTTGGAATTTTAACCCTTAAGGGGGTGAATAGGGTATACATTTTGTATTTGAATCTCTTTATTTTCGAAGTTAACAAATACACTTATGGCTAGGTACTAACGCAATCGGTAATACCTGCAGTACAGGCATTCACTGAAGAAGGATTATTAGAAATTCCACCCTTAAGGGATTAAAATAAGGAGTGAAAATTTGTATGAAAGTCCGTCAGTTTTGAAGTATGGATCTCCAAATTTTGTGTTTAGGCTGACGAATGAAAATAAATAAATAGTGTTTCAGCGTTTTTTTATAAATTGACCCCGATGGGGTGAAAAAAGGGATGAAGTTGTGTTTGGAAAGTCCTTCGTTTTCAAAGTATAAATCACAAAAAATAATATCGCGTATAGTTTTAAGCTCTGGCAAAGTATATGGAGGTTTTTGAAATTTTAACTCTTAACCCCGTGAATAGGGGATTTCATTTCGAATTTGAAGTTTTTTATTATCGAACTAAAATCACTGAATTTATTATTTAAATATTTAATTTAATAATGGCTTATGGTTGGAGCCTTACACAATTAGAGTTTTCTGAATTACACCACTTAAAATGGGTTTCAATTTTGTATTTGTAAAAAATAATGTACGGTCACGTGTTTCGTGTTATTACTAATTCTCTACTTCCGCAAGTCTATCCGTCTGTCTGTCTACCACGAGCAAATATCTCAGCTGTCTAGAAATAGTTAAGGTACTTTTGGATATGGAGTATGGCGTAGGGAATTGCCCGATACCTCATATGATAATATATTATTTATAAAACGTGAAAGTTTACAAGTGTAGCAAGTCAGCGATACTACTGTGTAAAGTTCAAGGGAACTTAGATTAAATAAAATTTGACTTTCCCATTTATCTACCCCTACAGCTGTCGGACACTGTATAATTATATAAAATGCTAAATTGACTGACTAGGTGATATATCAACTCGCAGTCCTAACTACTGGACCTAGGGACTTGGGATTTTGCAAATGAATAACTTATAACTAAGCACGAATTTTTGAAAATTGTGGGCTTAGAATAGGTATGTATACAAACTTCAATCCTAACTAATTTTATTTTAAAAAGGCGTAAGTGACGAGTTGTTTGTTACGCTTTCACGTCTTATAACTCTACCAATTATCATGAATTGTAACACAGATTTTGTCTACGGTTCGGAAAAGGACTATATCCAGAAAAAAAGTACTGTTTCAGCGCAAGAAAAATATCTATAAAATGGTAGTCCAGCATAACAACTCTGCTTACTGGATGTAAATAAATTGCAGCATGATGCCTGGCTCTGCCTGGTACTGAAAAATGAACAGAGTCCAGAAGGAAATCTAATATCCCTAATAAAATTTAAAATCGCGAGTTATGTTAGGCAATCTTAAAATAACTACTGTAAGCTATTTCACCTTTGTCTAAAAACTGTAATTTTATGGTAATTGTCAAAACATCTTACTAAAATGTCTTTCATGATTACTACTTAAGTGACGCTGCAATGGGCACACTTTAAAACGCGGTATTTTTGTATGCTATCAGACTAATAAAAAGTGCGTCGATGTATCGCGCTACAACCTATACAATACGTACGTAATATAAGTTTAGCGATTTGCTTAAAAACATTATTTTTATGTGTGCCAAGTTTTATTTTAATATTGTAATTGGATTACATTTAAAGTTTATATTGTCCCTTATTTTTAAATCTAGATTAGCGCGAGCGTAGCCGCGGGCAAATGCTAGTTATCTATAAAAACGAGTAAAAAATCACGTTTTTTGTATGGGAGCCCTCCTAATTGATTTTATTCTGGTTTTTTGTAATTGTACCGGCAAATTAAAAAAAAAACAATTGTTTAACTATCACGGTTCATGAGATCAAATTATCCTGGTGACAGACGGACAGACAGGCAGACGGACAGCGGAGTCTTAGTAATAGTGGGACCCTATTTTTACCCTTACGGTACTCTAAAAACACACATAGAATGTTTTTTTTAAACATTAACAGAATTTAAATAAGTTAAACGTATTTAATTTAACATTGGAATTGCTCATCAGTTAGAACTAAAAGGAATTTCAAATTCCCTTACCTAAGTTATGGCAATCATTGTGGTTCTGCCCATTCGTGGAATTATTCATGAACAAAAGGCAAGTTTATGTCACTTACGGCGTGCCATTACGGGCCGTGACAGTCGTGATTTGGTGTCATTTACTCCAGAATGACAACATTATTTGCATGATAAGTTGACTGGCTTAAAGAAAGGTCACAGCCCGTACATTACCTAATAAAGGTAGGGTACTTAGATAAATTTATGTCTTGATACATAGGGATTGTGAGAAGACTGATTAACTGAGGTTGAATCTAATCCTTATTTACTTATTGAAAGGACCTGAACTTGAAGGTACCTGTGTGTGTACCTGTGTGTATTTTACTTAATAGTATGCAGGCTGTACAAAAGCATACTTATGTTACTTCTTAAAACCACGTGAGCAGCTGCTCATGTACATCAGCTATTTTGATGGGAGCAACCACGGAATAGGTTACTATTCTGTGTGAGTAATATATGTAGGAACAATCGTTACAAATAAATATAGTATTTGGAATTGAAAATTGTCAAGAGGTTAATTAAAAGTGTTGCACTCACTGACGCATTTTTCGCCGCGGAATCCACACGGAGGCTCGGAGAGAGGCGGTTGGCCACCGGGCCATTTCAATTCCCGCAGGAATCTCACCTCCTGTGTCAGGGAATTACAAATTGTCTAAAAAACGTAGTTGTATTTAATAGAGCATTAATAATAAAACTTTTAGATTTTTTAAAATTCTTGTGTGTTACATTAATTTAATTTACATGGAACTTATTCTTAGCGTGTTAGTTAAAATTAAATTAATAGATTTTACCATGTCCTCACCCTTTAACAAACTAAAGCAACAAACATACAAACACCCTTAAATCTTTAATAATGTGGAAATACATATAACACTTAATTAGATATAAAACTTTGGACAGAATCACTAGCAGTTGCGTAAGTAACTATTAAAAATCCAAATAAACGTATATAAAATGAATGCAACAATGGGTAACTACGAGCAGAAAGCGTTTATAAACAAACAACTTTTATTGGCGGATAGAGGCAGTTTTAGTTCCTTGCTCCAGTTTAAAGGATATCAGTGGTTTGTTGCGTTGTCAGATGCGTTTGTTGGCACAAAAGTGCATCTCGCAGGCCAAAATGTGACGTAAATGCCGGCAAACAGTTAAGGCGCCGCTTATTCGGGCCACGTCCAGATTTGCTATACGTACGTGAGACGCTTCTTAATTCACAATCTATTTACATTTTCCTAAGAAATTTGCGAGATTCACATGTTGCGACGAAATAAACGGCTTGAAACGACGATGCTTACTTATACATTTCATTACGGTTACGGCTATACTTTACGCGTAATACTCGTACAAAGCACAGATTAATATATGTGGTACAATGACACAATTGTCAATTTCATAGATGTTTAAGACAAGATTTAATTGCAAATGCTAGATTCCCACTTTTAAAATAATATCGTAAAGCTTTTAGACTACATAAACTCGATCTCTGTAAATAAGAGTCGCAGTGGGATCAATTTACGGTGAGGCGACGGCTTGCGTTGGTAAGGTTTATTTATTGTGCAGTCCACTGTTTATTATATATTATCTACATTTAAATAGGTTAATACTCTTACCTAGCTACTTTTCTAAATCTTTATTACCTTCTATAATAATAATTTATCGTATGAGAACAAGAATAAAAATGTATTTAGTTGTTTCAAAGCAGTTTACAGATATAACAGACTAGACTTAATGTTATGAGACAAAATGGTCAATGGCTCAGTGAATGCAGGAAACCCGCAAACTCTGTTATTCTGTCATTATCATACAAATGCATTTTTTTTACATTAGCTATTTGAATATGTATACCTACCTAGTTACTTAATTAACTTCTGAACTGTGTGTAATTGACTTATTGTGATCAATGAATGTATCTAATCTGGAGGCAGGTATAATGGCGTGCACTTAACCGTTAATTTCATAGTGTGTGTTAATTTCATCCCAAGCGTTTTCTAAAAACAACTTCAATTACGGTGAAAAGGTTTTATTGTTTGGATGAAAAATTAGAAGTCTGCGCGGACGGACCAAGCTTAGTTACGGGCGACCAATACCTAGTTGGATAAAGCTCATGGCGCACATGAGGGCTGGCAGCATCGCAAAGCTTTAAAAAATCTCTTTTTGCAATGGCGCGGCTCACCCTAATGTGCACCGGCCTTTAATAAGATGTAAAACAATTTAGCAACGTGTTACAGTGCGACCCGCTCTAATGTACACCAGCCTTTATAAAGAAGAATAATCACCGGGGAAGACTTATGCAGCACGGCGAGAGGGTAGAGGCCAGGCGGGCGCGTGTTGTCAATCGATAGCAGCGTGTAGTTGCCTTCCGCGTCGCCATTCTCGTCCATGTGGATCCAGTATCTGGTTGAGGATTAAAAAAACAAATGTGCAATTAAATGACCTAATTGGAGTATGTTGCGGTGATTCCCATTGAACGCAAAGGGCTCCTGGTTCGGTTCCCGCCCGTTTCGAGTAAATTAAGAAGCGCTATCACGTGGCCTTCCTATTGGTTCTTTGTTCGTTGTGGTCAGTGTGGCTTTGTCAACGCAGACTGCATGTGCGGATACAACGTCACAAAACTATACCTCGTTTACGGGAAACTATACAAGTCCGTATAATTAGTGGGTTCATGTTTATACTCTTGAAAGTAACCAGTAGCAGCAGCATTTGTGATTTGAAATTTAACAAGTCACGCCGCAGTTGTCAATTAACACAGTCATTAACAATTTCGTAAACTGTTCCGACCATAAGTACTTATTTATTGACATTCATCTCAAGCTCTCAGTGCTTTAGCGTGCGTGTAGGTAGAATACGGTAAAAGTTGGTCCCAGTTAAAATCGGTCGATACTAGTCTAAAAACCTGGTTGACTACATCTGACAGTAGTGACAGAAAGGTTTAGTCACTGGTCTGTAAGGCCTGTAAACACTTTCGCCATCATTCCGGGCCTCGCGTGGAGTATCATCAAGACCCGTTCTCTGCGACGTTGACGTTAAGACGTTGTAACAAGAGAATAGGACACTCCTTGAAACCACGTGATCAGTTATGTTATACAACAACTTTTTCTATGAGATCAACATCGAAATCGAGAATTTTGTATACGTATAAGTATAGATGGGCTTACTCTACCAACTTCTACTCACCCCATCACGCTGTGGTACGTAGTGTTGCGCATGTAGGCGGCTATGGCGCGCCCATCGCGCGGGTTGTCCCCCGTTGCCAGTGCGGCCACCAGCGCCCGCGCATACACCCACACTGCGTCGTGCAGCCATGCCGCTTCCACTGGTATCTAGAAAGAATTTGCAATTAATCATTCATCATCGTCATTATTTCGAGGACGAGGAAGACCCCGAATCACATGGATGTCCATAGTAAATAAGAACCTCAAGGAGGCCCAAGTGAGCAAAGAGATGACCCAGGACAGAGCAACCTGGAGACGCATGATACGGAGGGCCGACCCCAAATATTCATATTCATATTCATTTAATCACTTTATAATGTACATTATAGATGGTCAATAGTAACATTACAACCTTTATAAGGCAGTCGTGAATTCAAATTAAAGTTATAATTATATTTACATGTCATCATTATGTTACATTCATACAATATTACATTCATAAATTGGTATAATTAAGTCATGCCAAGATTTCAAGATGTCAAAATTTACGTCTTAAAATTAAATTACAATTGTCAAAATAAAATTCAAATTTATACATAGTCACAATAAAATAATGTCAAAGACGTCAAAAATTATAATTATAATTAAAATTTGTCCCTGAAATATTCATTCAAATCATAATACCTATGCCTTGGCAAGTAATAACTTCTTTAACTCTTTATCAAATTTAGTACCTTGGAGGGCTTTGAGCAAGTTGGGCAAATGATTGTAAACTTTGACAGCCATATAGGACGGACCGTTTTTAAAAAGCGCAAGTCGGGCAGCGGGTAGAACAAAATCATTTGCTCGGCGCGAGGCATAACGGCTCGTCGTGTTATCAAAGTGCTGGAAATAATTACTATGTTTTCTTATAAAACGACACAATTCAAATATATAAATGCAAGTGACCGTAAGTAGTTTATATTGTGTAAATATGATTCTACATGACTCTCGTGGTGCTGTAAACGTTATAATTCTGAGACATCGCTTTTGTAAAACAGATACCGCAGATACATTGGTCGAGTTACCCCAGATTATGATTCCGTAACGTATCCAAGCGGCGGTGTGGCTGTGATACGCAGTGAGAGCACACTCCTCATTTGTACTTTTTCTGAGTTCCCGCAGTGCATACGAAAAACTACTTAGCCTACTTACAACTATTTCCACATGTGGTTTCCACGAAATGGGAAAGGGCCAGGCAAAGAGAGATCATGGTCATTATTTCAGCCATAGGACGTCCACTGTTCAATATAGGCCTCCCCTAGTGATTGGCTGGTTGTAAGCGGCCTGCATCCAGCGGCTTTTTGCAACCTTTGTTTCATCTTGCACCTTGTGTGAGGATGTTATGCGCTTGCATACCCAACACATTAATAAAAAAAACTATTAGCCATGTATTCAATAACCATTAGTAAATTTTCTTTGCTAGTCTAAATTTTAATAAATTTCTTAATAGCGAAGTTATTTATTAAAAAATAAGATAGGCAGATTTTTTTGAAATTATAGTTTTGTCATGTCTGTCTGTCTGTCTGTCCGACCGAGGTTTTGCTTGGAGACTGTTGACCCTAGAGAGCTGAAATTTTGTGAAATATTGAACGTTAAAGTGTTAATTTTTGTTCGAGTAGGGCGTCGTCGTCCCCCTCTAAAAGCTAATAATAGTGCTTTTCATGAACTTATAAGAAAATCATAAGTAGGTCTGTTGAATTACGCCTAGACAGTAATTACGCCTAAAATGAAAAAAAAAACCTATACACCATCGCCAATTTGAAAATTAATGCCTACGAATATGATTAATTCCGACGCAGTAATAAACCCCCCTAATTTGCACACTATTTTTGTGCTTTCCTTTATTTTATAGTAAAATAGGCCAAATTATTTTCAGCCTTAGGTAGGCGTTATTTGACAAACCTACCTTAGTTAAGATAGATCAGTTAGTTTAAGATTAATAGTCGTTCAACTTAGTTGTTCAAAAGTCATTAGAGGAAAACATTAAAAGTGACTTAAATGAAGTTATTAATTGTTGAAATATAGGTATTGTAGTAACGGACGACGGGCAACTACGGAACCCTATTCTGCGCATGGCACGACACGCTTTTGGCTGGTTTTTTAATTTTACAGTTTATCGCACTTTTTGCACATATATGCTAAGTAATATTGTTTACAATATTGGACTAGCATAGAAAAACAGACTTTTAATAAAAGAGATTGTGGCAACCGGTCTCTTAATTTTATCTTATTACATAAGATACCTATCTAAAAGTACATTAAGTAGAAGACATATTAATTTTGCAAATTCTTGATAGAATATTCTTGGGAAACTAAACTTTATTTAGCTGCTACTTTTACTTTTTAAACTCTACCTACTTCAAAACTCAACATAAAAGTTGCAAAACCGTAGAAAAGTTAAGGGACTTGGTTAAAAGTGCTTTACTTTATAAAAGGTTAAATATTTGATTTGGGAAATCTATAAAATCGACTAAGTAACTAAACTGACCTTACCTAACCTAACCTAACAAAATTGAAGGTACAAATTTAAAACTAATGAAAATACTAAAGTGAAGCAAAACATTTTTCATTACGATTTTCTGTAAAAAACTATATTATTTTTACTATTACTATGTTGTATTTAATACATATTTTTTTACTTACAATAACAATGTTCTTGTTTATTGAATCCGCAAACGTGTGCTATTTTATAATGGTTGCTCTTTCGCGAAACTGTGTCGCGCGTTGGAGTGGCGGGCTTTAATTAACGCTATAATTAATTTGGCAACGTGAGACGTTAACCTTGTTTTAAATTTTGTGTAATTATTATTTTGTTATTTCAATTTATCGATTAATTCGGACATGTACTTTATGTATGTGTGGCTACTAGTTTAATTATAAGAAGATGAGAACTAACCAGATAATGTGGAAAACTACACTACGTTATGTTGCGCAAAGTAAATGTGATGTCTCGAATATTAGAATATGAAGTTCTTTCATTTTCTTGCACATTTATGTGCACGTGAGGTAAAGACAGCGCCACGAGGCTTAACACCAGTTTTTCATTGACATAGCGTCAAGCTCCTAAGTACCCAATTTATTTTAAGCGCTCCCTAACGTCAATCCCAATATAATTGAAATGCAAAGCAAAAAAACAATGTTTACTCACCACTTTCCCTCCTCCGAATGCCCGTAGCGGATTAGTGAAATTGAACGGTGGCATCTGAAGTCTCCTGTTGACCTCCATTGAGAAGACGGGGTAGGAAGGCGACGGGGAGGGGGCCACAGCGAGGTACGATCGGAAAGCTTTAAGCGCCCTCGAAGATGGTTCCTTTCGGAGTGGACCTGCCAGGTATCGTATGGCTTCGTCAGGCTCGTACTTTTCCACGTCCACTCCTATGGCAGCATACTCACCTGGGCAGAATGATTTAAGCGGTAAGGATTTACTAATAAAAGGTTATAATGGTTTAATTAAATAGTAGTGCAATAATGGTAGGGTCATTTCATCTTACTGAAACTGAAAATTCTGTCGTTTTACTAAAACTAAAACTTCTGTCAATCCCGTAACAGTTCAGTTGTCTACTCTAACTACGCTACGCTTCCAAGCATCTCGCAACTACGTTTTATTTGCATTTGAAAATCATTAAAAAGTTCTATGGTAGTGCAAAGGCTTTTGATGTTACATAACTCTATTAGCAGTGAAAAGATACGGAAATTGAAAAGGAAGTTCTGTTTTAAAAGTAAAGCGTTTTTATTATAAGGAATTGAGTGAATTCTCACTTCACTTTTCATAAAACTGTTTCTACGGACTTGATGTGAAATGAGTATGATAACTGGCTACCTACATTTATTATCATTCTTAATGACCGACGACTAAATAAAATATGAGTTAGCTTTTATAATTTTTGAATCGTTTGGATTAATTTTACTGGGTAAATAAATCTATCGCCAAACACAATTTTTTACGATAAAGTAGTGTTGGTTAAAATTATGAAAAGTTTAAGAGAACATGTACGAGTATTTAAAATTGGGTTTAGGTTAGATTGTAGAGTTGAACTTAATTCTGACTTTTTAAACTTAACTCTAACTAAAAAACTACTATTTAAACAAAAAGATTCTGTTATCACCTGAGTACCTACAAATATGAATTGCAGAGGTAGGTATAGGATTATCATCTGTCGAGTCTTTGTGCGACTCTGGTCCTACATAAAATGTCACCGCCAGCGAGTAGATTTACGGCACCACTCGCAAACAAAAACCTTTGTCAGATTTTAGGATTTATGTGCTAACTAGATATTCTGCAGAACTTAGAAGAGTATAAATAAATTATGAATGAACAATGTGCAGAAAACGTCAAGTCAACCTATCAAAAAATTTAAAGGTCATTCAACTGATTCTTAACTTTAAATCAAGTGGTAGATGATGATGAGCTGGTTGAACACATACATATATTACTCGTAAAACCTAAACGGACGCATGAGACCGCGTTGCAATAAAATTTCCATGGTGTCTCTGTTTTACTTGGCTGATGGAAAGGTTGTCTAGAAGAGATCGCTTTTTAGCGATAAGACGGCCTAAATTGTACATCTTTCTGTAAATATCAACTGTAACTTCTTAGTTTGGTGTGCAATAAAGAGTACCTATCTATCTATCTATTGGTAATTACAAATGTAGTTCAGCAGATCTATTTGAGAGGTCCAGGATAAAAACGGTACTTAATATTATTATAGAACTTACTTAAACTGTAAGTAGTTTATTGCTTAAATGGATGATGTGACACAGCTCTCAGGCTCACCACTTTATTTGCGACATGATTGATCGATCAACGAGAGTAATTTTGCATCTAGGAACCGATAACGTTGTAGATAATATTATGAATGCCTTAATATAATTAATTTCATAAAGCTTTGAACTTCTGAGAGTAAAATTACTTAAGATTAAAGTAGCTAAAATATTAACGTAGTGGAAAGATACACCTTGTCGAAAAATATTCACAGATCTACCAAATTTAGAAGGAAATGAAGGCCTTTTATGAGCACAGCTCAAATTCACAGCCAGTTATTTTTAGGGGCGTAAAATAACCCTTTAAAATTATCTTCGTTATCCCTGTAATAATTATCGTCAATAAACTTTGTAGCTGTTAAGTGAGGCTACCAACCTTCGTATAATAATAAAAATAAATTGATTCTGTTTCATAGAATAGAGGCGAATTTTCTCTTGGAATAATGGAGTGTTATCCGACCAACAAAGGGGAAGAGCTAGACAAATATATTAAAGTCTCGGCTTATGGAAATTACGGACGTACCCACGCGTTCTTTTGAACTAAAAGTTACTTACAGTTGAAATATTTTAAAGAGAAAAACTACTTACCAAAATTTTACAGGACTAGAGACAGGTACTATATATATATATGCGCTGAGTTTTATGATATAAAATTAAATGTCGTCATCACGCCGCCATGGACGAAAAGGGTTTTTTTTTCTTTATTCATAAATAAACATGCCAAAGCGAGCTGAATAAATACTTAAAATCATTAAAGAAGTCTATGTTAAAATTTTAAACTAACCCGTACAAAGCACAACGGAACTAAAAAAGAATGATTCTGACATAGACCAAGTATCTAAATTGCAGACGTAATTTAACATTTTCTTTGTTCTGACGGAATGTGAAGATAATGCAAAAAAGTTATCTCCCTATATTAGCAAGAAATCGAGATAGATTCTTTTTGCGGCTGAGGACCCGTTTCGATTTGCATAACCAAATATGCGACAAGACTGGTACCTCTTGCCAGTTCGCGGGCAATACAGTTCAATGTTTTATTCAGGAAGTCGGAATATATGAAACGCATCCAAAAACCTTGTTGACTTCACTTTTGGATATTGGTACCTACTTAACATGAGTACCTACTAATATTAACAAATGTTTCATTTGACAATGATACGTGCCACATACCTGCTTCCAGTAACTGCATTGCATCCAACGCCAGCATAAGTCCAATGTGGTCATGATAGTACCCCACAGTGACGTATACTGCAAAACAGATTGGATGTTTATTAAAAAATACGTGTAATCATTTTTAGGGTTTATGACGAATAAGTTTAACATGTTGTGACAGCTTTCAATGCCGGAAGTGTAGCAAATTCTATCAGGGGGCCATTGGTTTGCTGGATGCGGAAACAAAATAGTTTAATCGATTGGCGTAATTTGTGGAGACCGCGATCGCATATTCTATGTCAAGTCAGGACAGGCTCCAATTCAATTCTGAATTGAGTAATGTCATAAAAAATACTTTTTAACTTAGACTAATAGGACGTTCGTTACCAAAGGGAGAATTCCGTCCGGGGAATCCATTGTCAGTTTTGAACTAAAAATCTTAGAATATAAATGAAAGATTTAAATAATGAAAGTATCCAATGTAATAAGATTCGGACGGCATATTGTCATAAGCGCGAGCGAAGCGAGCACGGATTTTTTTGCGTTTTAAATCTTCTAAAGCTAAGGATTTCATTATTAATAAGTGTGGTGAAAAGAACTATTTTAATGTAACCGGAAAAACTGTGAGCGAAGTGGGCGCTAACTTTTTTCGAGATGTATCGGCAAATGCGTCAGCATGCAACTGTCCAATACAGTTTGCAGCATTATGCTGCGGAACTCTTTTCAAGTTAAACTTTTTATTTATTTTTTCCTGGCCACCTATAATAATTTTCTTTTTAATTAACATTTGAATGGGCATGGTCTCTACGTAGTATTATTTGATCAGTGGCATGGTCTTTCATGTAGAGAATGTCTGTCCTAAAGAGAAAATGGACGGTTGATTGTGTGGTTTGCTCGATGCATAATTATTGTGAAGTTCATTTACTAGTAAGTTTGTAAACTGGTAAACTCATTTAATGTAATAAAATTGTATGGCGTGTCGCTCAACTATTGATCGTGTGAGCGATCCATCTAATTTATCTAAGAACTAGCAATTGCCCGTGACTTCGCTTATGCAGTTTTTAGTTTATTTTTATTAATCCATAGTCTACCATCAATTTGTACTTCATTTTGCCGTAATGTAAAAACTCTCAAGATGTTCATATTTGTAATCTTGGTTTTCCTTAGTATTAAGTAGGACTGTTCTTTGTTATAGTATCAACAAAGGACCCGGTCTACGGGTTCTCCCCCCTACCCGCCGAAGCGCTAGCTTTAATTAGCACCATATTGACCTGCGACGAGTAGGTGCTAGTTCCTGCACCTACTTGTTTATATCACCCTGTTTCGTTGGAAAGGAACAATCCTGCGCTAGCAACGACTTCTGCGAGGAAAAGAAACGATCCTGCGCTAGCAACGACCATTTAATCCGACTGCAAAGGATAAGGGCGACTATCCGGCGCCGGCACCTTCGTTACTGTTTTTTTACTTTTCGATAAGCCCGTTCATTGTAAATTTTTTATATAAATTATTCTGTTAACCAATTTGGAATTCCATACCTCTAAATTGTTTAATTTAATTAGTTGTAAAATAAATAAGTTTTTTTTTGCGTTCTCAATTACAATTCCCCACGCAAGCCACACAACACAAAAGATTTATTTTTGTTCTTGTTTTTTTAATTTTACTTTAATTATATTTTTTCTGTATCCTTTCATTCTGTTATTTTATTTTTGTATGCGCGTGGTGTGGCGTGGTTAATCGGTCGCACCAAACGTAGCAAGTTGCATATGTTGCATCATATACATTTATTTCCCCACCTTTGCCATAATTTAAATAAAATTATAGGATTAAGTGACAGGGAAAGACGCGTATAATATACACGAATTTTCGAAAAGTTTTGAGAAATCGGTCGTCATTTTATTGCGTGAGGAGCATGAACATACAATATTTTTTTAAAGTAAATCGTCTTTTAAGGCAGATTAGGTGTTAAGCAATGAAATTAATCTGCGAGCGAAGCTAGCGCGAATTACATTTTACAAAAAATTGTAAAAGCTGAAATACCTCTCAGCTGAACTAGCCGTGATTTTATGAGAGATTAACAATTATCTTTGTAATAAATAATTATGAAACCCCTAGAATTCGAGATTGAGAGACCATTGTCGAAGACAAAATTTGTCTTGTCTATCGATTAAATAGCCGATGCGCGCATGCTAGCCCTGCTGGCTATTGAGAAATCGGCCCTTAATATAATACCCAGGTGCTGTCGTCTACATAATGTATTTAATTGTTTTACAAAATGATTCCTATTACGGACTAACAAATATATAGTACGTTCATTATCTAAGGTATCAGTGCCACATGAAAATTAACATCTTTAATTTTATCTTAGTCGTCGGAAAGAGGTCCTAAAATACTTACTTCTGGTGTCTTTATAAGTTTCTCTTACGATGTCCAAGAAGGGGTTTCTACTGAAGTTCTCTCTTCTATTCTCGTAGTAGAAAGGCTGATGGTACTCCACGGCCGTTCGCACGGATATGTGTTTTTCCCTAGCAGCCGCCATGATGGCCAGCGCTAGTCTGGAGAAGTCATGGTTTGGTGCTTTCAAGTAAACAAATGCCACCTATTGAAAAATGATTTAATTTAATAATTAGAACATTTGCTTACTAAAACCTTTTTTTTACATAATTAAAGTTTGATGATTTGAAATTTTTAAAATCAATCCTCTTGTTTAATTAAATTATTCCTCTGCAGATTTTTCGTGTCTTGTCGAAACCGGAAAAATTTAAAAAAACCTTGACTATTTTCTGATGTTTACCAATTTTTTACAGAATGATGGAATCACCCTTGTACCTTTATAAGATAGCTGCTATACATTAGCTCACACTATAGCTGCCCGTAATAAATTAATCCAATTTTCTTTTATTTATGGTCATTATATCACGTAAAAAAATAAGATTTATTATGAGTAATTAAATGATTACATGCATGAAATTGAAGTGTCTGAGCACGGCGACGACGGAGCGCGAGATGTCGATGTCGGAGGGGCGTGTCCGCGCGAAGGTTGCGTACACGCGCTTGTTGGAGCTGGCCACGTCGCGGCAGTACTGCGGACAAACAGACATACATAAATAATGAAACGAAATATACAGTCTGTTTGGTAACAATGTGATTGGCATTTTAGGCCTAATAATATTAATTATTAAAAAGATTTATATTGCTACATGTACTATGCCGATCTGTCAATAATGCTACGTGACAGTTAAGGAAGTTCGTGTGCATGCGCCGGAGAGAGAGCACGATTCCCGCCATGAGTGCTGCATATGCTTTGCGTTACGGAGCAGTTTTTCTATGCGCTCCCCCGTAAGGACCTAAAATGACACGGGACCAGGCTGTAAAGTATATAAAAAAATAAAATGGATTTGTGATGAAGTAGGTAAATAGATTTTTGCAAACTTAAAACGTCGATAATCAACCACAACGCGGCTAAAATAGAAAGACGTCGCTCGACGAAGACAAACGTCTAGTGTAGCTTCTTTTGGAAAATTCTTGTTAATTTTTGCGTACCGATCAAGAAAAATTAAACAAAAGGGTTCTCAATAGGTCCTAAGATACTATAAGCAGCGAGATAAGGGAATCAAGTGGTAAATTTAAAAGTACTATTAAGAAACTAGTCCCTTACAAGAGAGACATTGAAAAAAGAATTGCCTGGGCCCAGGAAAACATCGATCGGGATTGGGACGACGTTTTCTTTTGGGATAAAGTGTCGTTTCGAGCATCGAATACAACCGATAACAAATTGTTAATTCACATTGTAAAATACCCATTAGAGGCCCATGTTTGGGGGTGTTTCTATAAAAGAGGATTTGATAATTTAATGTTGTACACCAGGACACTCAATGCAGTGAGGATGACCTATATCTATAATAAACATTGTTGCCTTTTGCTAAATGTTATTTCCAAAGCAAAACGAAAATTAAATTTTGCAGGAGGACAACAACCCCAAACATCGAAGTCGGGTGTGACCGACCGCCTGGAAGGCTGAACAAAACATCCAGATGCTACACTGGACCTCACATTCACCAAACACAAACCCCATTGAAAATGTTATGCTCTAATTAAAGCTAAAATTGCGTAGAAAAAATATGCAATCCATTGGCGAGCTTTGTCGCTATACAAAACAGATATTGAGGACATTATCCCGTAACATACGCTGAAAAAATCGAAGAAAGCTTGCCTCAAGATGCTAGAAAAATAATGGAGCACAGAGAGACTGTTCACCGTATTGATATTAAAGCACACATAATTATAGATAATACCAACAATAGATCATTGTTGTTATTTTCATTTTTATAAAAATACTATTACTAGTGTCAATTTTGCCGGTCACGCTGTTGTCGTACATAGTGTATAAGGTGTTTTATCAGTTAACTATTTTCTCGAAGGTGATTCTACTGCTCAAACACGACAACTTTTTATATGGGACCAACTTCGAAATCGCAATAAAAAAAAACTCTTTATACAGACTGATGTCAGCTAGTCTGCGATTTTGTATGAGAAAGTTTTTTTTGCGATTTTGAACTTGGTCCCATATAAACAGAAAATAGTAAGCTAATAAATTTATACCTTGTAATAAATAAGAATAAGACACTTTTTAAAGTTACGTGATCAGGTGCTTATTACATAAACTTTTTCTATGGGAGTAGCATCAAAACGGAAAAAATAGGTGCGCCATACCAAAGCCCATACAGGCTATTGCGCTATATTGATGAAAATGTATGGGACATCTGATAAAACAAAAAAACATGATTTTGTTGTTGTGTAAGAGCTAATTACGTGGTTTAAAAGAGTGTAGGTACTATTATTTTGTGCACACTTTATAAACTATTTTTAATAGCATTTTTACCAAAGCACACATCGTAAAAAACGATTCTACAGATGTGATAAATAGGCTGGTAAGTACCCCGAAGACGCACCTGTGTAGGTCGACCTTATTACAAAACTAAAGAATACTTTAGACTGTTAAATACAAGAGTTTTTGTACCGGACTGTAAATAAACCTTTTTTTTTAAAGTACTTTCATAATTACAATTTAACTAAAAGCAATAACAGGCGGAGCTCTTCATGGTTTTGGTAGTGGCAGTCAAACGGGGTTGCTATCATCCTCATCCGTCACTCCAAATATTACTATTGTGTTTTAATAGTGTCATTAAAGTTACGATCCAAGCCCGTAAAATTGTGCCTACCCAATGGGCAAAACATTACCGAAAAGAGGTGCCTTTATGAGCAGACTACGTATTATTAGATCAGGTTGGCGTTGCTGTTATGAAAAGTTACAAAAATACGCAATGGCTTGTAGTTAGAGCTTTATTATTATAAATTGTTTCATCCGGTGGTAAGAATATTGTGAAAATAAACAGAGATAATTTACTAACTACAGTGAACCTATCAGGATTGTAAAATAAAAAGTCAAGCGGGTAGCTGTTTATTTTGGTTTTAAATTAAAATGTATAACAGTAAAAGTGGTAGCACACTTCGCCACTTTTAGCATGTGTAATAAAAAAGTTAGTCACGCTCGCTTTTAACGAGTTAATTAGTGTGAATTTGTCATTTATTATTTAGCGTGCGTTACTAAGTAGCAAGCATGTCGTACTTCTAAGTGAATTGATGATCCAAAACTACAAGGATTTAGATAGGTGAATAGCAGTAAATAAGGTGAAAATACTAGCATTGGCATGGGTCATCATGCTGCTTATTTAACTTGATGCCAGATTCATGCTTTTTCTAACACTGACGTTCACTAATAACGGCTAGTTACACTCACATAGCTGATCATAGGCAGGTTGAAGGCGGCAGCCATGCGGCCCTCGTGCACACACGTCTCTTGCGGGCCGATGAACGCTGATACGTTGGCCGCCCACAGGGCCGCCACCTGGGGAGAAACAATCTTGTATTACTCAGTTGATATTGTTTAAATCACCGGTTCTCAATCTTAGTTGGTGATAGAACGCTTAATATTTTACGCGAGTCGAGAAAGACGCAGCCACCTTTCAAGGTTGCGGAAAGGCGGTGAATGCAAATGGCCCACGGCGTTTTATAAGGGAGGCCTATAACCAGCTGTGAACATGCCAAAGGCAGATGATTGAAAATATTTTATCGAACCCTACTAAAATATAGCAAATCCAGACTCTTATGTGTATTGTTTAATAAAACCTCATATTAATATTTTTAGCAAAGCTCTCCCAGGGGTATTCCGGAGCAAAGCACACTTTGAGACTGATCACATCAGCGCTCTCATATAATACCGTTTCTATGTGATAAAAATTTACCGTGTATCACAAATAAATGACTTGATTGATTCGATTTGAATATCGCAGATTTAAATCAATGGATAACTAAATTGCAAACCGTTGATTTTAAACCTGCAAACCTACATAAAGTAGGTAGTTGTAGAGTGCGTGAGCGGGAACCTAAGCGATTTCTTCAGAAACTTATTCAGGGTGCTTAGGTAAAAATCATACTAAAAGTTCTGACGTAGTTATTTATGAGCTTATTTTACTCGTTTATCTATTTAGAAGTCATTTCCTACAAAGTAGATGTTTAATCCCGTTTTTATAGTTATTGGTACGGAACCCTTCATGCGCGAGTCTGACTCGCACTTGGCCGGTTTTTTTTACCCAATTTCTATGTTGGCGAGTAAGGGTTGTTGTGTATCACAGCAGCTCATTATTACGTACATCCACGAAAATTTACACTATGATGTCATCATCAACATCATTTCAGCCACAGGACGTCCACTGCTGAACATAGGCCTCCCCAGTGACTTCCAGATTGGCCGGTTGGGAAGCGTTCTTTAACCAGGGGCTTCCTTTAAATTTTCTGCTTTATAATTGTATTCTTTCTTTCAATGTAAACTAAAACACTACCAGTAATACTACTAGATTCTTCAATATTTATGTTTGCTCACAAAATTTATTTTCAAAATCTGCGGGATGGGCCTGGTGACATGTAGAACAGGACTTGTAAAAATCTATTTCAGGCACCAGACTCTCACTGCTCTAGAATTCAAGTGTCCTTACTTTCTTAGTCTTAACCCTAAGAATCTTATTTGTGAAGGGATGAATAAATCATTTATTTATTTATTTACTTTTTGCAACCTTTACCAGGTTGTCTGTCCACCTTGTTAGTGGACGTCCCACGCTGCGCTTGCCGGTACGTGGCCTCCATGCGTTAGTGTAGTACGAAAAAAGGGCAAATAAACCAACCATCCAGATAAGTCAGGTGAGTCAGACAGACTGTACGCAAAGTCGCAAACATTATTATTTCCTGGTGGAACTGTCCTTATGCAGTTTGAAAACTGTCCCTTATTCCTTATACTGTATATGACAAATACAGTGAGTAGCTTTATACATATGTCCTCTCGAAGAGATTTCGAATTAAAATTTTCATTATTTTATATTCCAAATAAATAATAATATAAAAAATAGGTAACTCTTAAACATACTCACACAAGTTGATTAGCTAACATTTTCACTACAGGAAAACAATTCGATTAATTCTTATAAGTTATTGGTTTAAGATAAAGAGCGTAAGCAAATAAACAGCAAGGTTTAAATTAGAAAACTAGAGCGCGTATTTCAAAACTAGTTTATTGAATGTTCATTATGCTATAATTTAGCTATTGCCAAAATAAACCTATTTACGAAAATGTTGTAGTGAAGTGAATGGAATAGTTTGTGATGTAAGATTATATTTAGTGAACTCCTTAGTTGAAGTTATCAAGGTTTAGAGGTTCCGGACATTTGATTTATGAGTTTACTTCGCGTAATGGCTTTACCCCGACCCCGGGAGTGATGAAAGGGTCATTATCAAAGTTCATCGCTATTATTACTTTGATAGGAAGCCTTTGACTTCTGTATGAATAAGCCGCTCTATCACTGAACGTGAAACGATTATTTTTTAACCACTACGACCGCGTACTAAATGACTACAGTATTACTCCAGTTGTATACAATTCCCGAATCGTTTGATCTATCTTCGAAACTAGCCAGACGCAAGACTTTAACAATTTTTCAGCGTCGACAGTTGTTAACTTCCGTTGGAAATACAAAGAGCGCTTTTGCCGCACTAAGCTCTGTAGGAAGGCTGCAGCAATTTTATGAGCGTCACTTTACGAGTACTATGACAAAGTGCGATAGAGGTTTTAATATAAAACACGAGACCGTTGTCCGCTAAATGTCCTAACTTACATCGTATAATAAAATAACCAATTTTGCCTCTAAATGTTCAATTTTTCCAGAATTTTACAATTCATTAAATGCAATTAAAAATTAAGAGATCACAGTATCTGTTTATTACTGAAATGACAGGACATTCGTTTTATGCTTTTCATTAAATAGTCATTCGTTATCGAATCGAGTCTAACCCCTTGGCAGTAAACAGCTGGCGGGCGGAGCCGAAGTTCCTTGAAGGCGTCTCCGGCCGGCGCGTCAGCTGGAGGGAAATGAATAAACATTATTCACTGAAACTTTCTAACTAGCGGTGCAGATTTTTTGTGCAGACAGCAGTTAGATTTTTCTACCAGGCAGTTTAGAAAACTATGACAAGAAATATAAAAAAAAACCGGCCAAGTGCGAGTCAGACAGACAGACAGCAGACAGACAGACAGACGGACAGCGAAGCCTTAGTAATAGGGTCCCGTTTTACCCTTTGGGTACGGAACCCTAAAAACGACAAAAAACTCACGTTTGTTGTATGGGAGCCCCCTTAAATATTTATTGTATTCTGTGTTTTAGTCTAGTATTTGTTGTTATAGCGGCAACAGAAATAGGTACATCATCTGTGAAAATTTTAACTCTCTAACTATCACGGTTCATGCGATACAGCCTGGTGACAGACGGACAGACAGACAGACATGACAAACCCATAAGGGTTCCGTTTTTTGTCATTTGGCTACGGAACCCTAATAATACCGAAAGTTCTCTTAATGTTTTCTTAATTTCTGTAAGAACTTTGTAAAAATAGAGGTACTTTACGAAGTGTGTTTCGATTCTCGGAACGAGATTTGTTATTGGTCTCAATAATCAGCTGAAGCATATCGAAATACGAAAACAAATGCGAAGCGATCCATCAAAATGGCGTTTCATTTAGGTGAAACGTTTTTTATCCTGAAA
Source organism: Anania fuscalis (assembly GCA_950371115.1). Lineage (NCBI taxonomy): Eukaryota > Metazoa > Arthropoda > Insecta > Lepidoptera > Crambidae > Anania > Anania fuscalis. The sequence continues at coordinate 14,067,635 of OX493330.1, forward strand.
AATAAGCAAAAAGTTCTGTTTTACGTCGCGCAGCCTGCGTCGGACAACGACAGATGCGGGGTTTTTATTCGCGCTTAGCTTAGTCACACCCGGATTTCGGCTTTACAATTTACGTAAAAGACTGGATTACTTCCAGGCCCTCGACATGGGTAACATAAATGTAAAAAATTAAATGAATTTTAGAATGTGTCAGAAAAGATAAGGTAACTACTAAACACTTTTACAAATCGGCTAAATGGAAGAATATGTACAAAAGTAAAATAATTTAAAAAGGTTTTTGTTTATTCGTAACTAAAATCAAGTACGGTACACGATTGTTAAGACAGTTATGATTTGATTATGATCATTATCGCTCCTTTTGTTCTCCTATTTTTCTGGAATTAATTTCCAGAAAAATAGGAGATCTTTTACATTTATATACATATTTACGGGTAAATACCTACAACTAGGTTTCAAAAATACCGATAAGATGAATCGGCATTCCAGAGGAATAAAAAAACCGGTCAAGTGCGAGTCGGACTCGCGCACGAAGGGTTCCGTACCATTATCTATAAAAATGGCAAAAAATCACGTTTGTTGAACGTATTAGGTCCTTACATATCAAATTGCCGTTCAGTATCATAAAAGTGAAACAACTTTTTTAATGAAAATTATTTAATCAATCGAAGTATGCGCCGTTATTATCGATACACTTACACCATTTTATAGGCAGATCATTGATCCCTTTGGAACAAAAATCCTGGGAGCCTGAGTCTATGAACTGTTTATTGAAGGCGGTTTTGACTGCCTCATCAGATTAGATTTTTTATCCTTGTAAAAAGTTATCCAAATTTTGAAAAAGTGATAATCGGTTGGGGCAAGATCTGGAGAGTATGGTGGGTGACGCAGGGGTTCCAGTCGCAGCTTACAGTATCAAACGGTCGCCAAGTCAGAGGTAACTTGTCGACCGTTTGATGTGCAGTGTGTGGTCTAGCGTTATCCTGAAGGAGCAGTAAACTAGAGCAATTCACCAGTCTCGGTTGTTTAATCATTGTTCTCTCGAGCTCTTCCATAATTGTTTGCAATTGTTGGCAATACTAGTCTGCAGTAATCGCCTGGCCTGATCTTAAGAAGCTGTAACGGATAACACCAGCACTGGTCCACCAAACACTAACCAGAATCTTCTTTATGGCAGTTTTCGATTAGGGCAAGGTTTTTCCGGCTAACGCTTAATAAAAAGCGCTATCACGTCTGTCTATGTTAATAGTAAAGGTCCTTAAGACCAAAGAAAAGTGGTCGTATTATGTGTGCCGACAAGACATGCGCAATTTCCATGTATGACATGAAAACAAAGCCAATATGTCAAGTTACGCACAGAAGAGGGCTCCTGCTATTGACCTAAATTTACTCGGTTAATGTCTGAAGAAATCTCTTTGTGCAAATAGAGTCACTAAACGGTAATGGCATGTTTGGGATGTTGATACTTATTATTATAACACGCCTTTGGTTATGTGTAGCTTTACGCTTACGATAAGGACAATGTTGTTGTTTTTCTGTCGTAATCTCTTAAAAGCGTCTTATATTGTCAATAATGAAACATACATATATCGTTAATATAAGAGAAGACTAATTTTATCCACACGGGTACTGGTCCTACACGGCCAAAAAGCCTTCACTGAATTCCTCCACTCATACTTGTAGGTCGGTGGTTGGGCTTGCTTTGCAAAAATAGTCCGATCCTCAGTTCGATGTTATTCGACATCAAGGCAATTTTATCAACAGCCAACAACTGCTAATGCGTGTAAGAATGCAGCGTGTTGGCCATCAGTGTTATTATTCTGCTAGGTAGTGGAATTTTTATTCGCAAGTATCAAAATGGCTAGTATTTTTTGTTCTAAACACAAAGAAGCGCGCGCAGCAACAATGTCTGAATACCAGCGCAGATCGCTGCTAAACGCAGAAGGGATAATTGCATAATTAATATGTTCGGCACTTAGACTGCTCGTTAGCAGCTACGCAAAGTGAATGAAACTCTAAGATATCTCAATGACTTCGGCACGTGTTCTGCATTACGATGGCAGCTATTAATAGGTCATTGCGATTCCGAGCAGTAACGCATCAGTGGATATTTCTGGAGTGCAACCTGAACTCTTGAGATACAACAGACAGATCTCTTGAAAGCTCGTGTTTCCACAAAGTTTTAGGTAGTTACACGAACAAAATGATAAGCAATGATTTAGCATTTTATTGCTGACGATATCGAATTCAGTTAAATAAAAATTTCAGCTTATATTTTTCTTTCACATAATATGAAATTGAGTTAGCAAAATACGAAAAAATAACAAAATAAAATACGATATTTTCCGGATACTACTATTCGTAATTCCATTTCGACTTCGTCTCTTTCGTTAGATGTTTTTATAGAAATTGACAAACTGAAGGAGGCAAGCCATTTGTGTTGCCACTATATTTTCCTGATAGACACGCCTACAAAAGAAAATCGAAACTTAGTTCTGTGGCACGTTTGTGTAAATTATGGCGTTTGTTGTAAAATGGTTAAGTAGGGCATTTTAGAGTTGGACATAACATGTAAATATATAAATAAGTGTTTTATTTCGGAAGAGTAAATTGAAGGGCTTGCTAACATTTTACTCCTGGTTTTCCAAGATCAACTGTCCATTTGTTCTATATAGTTATGACCATTGTAAACTTCGGTCTATGGCTCATAAAATTTGTGCTTAGCACGCATAGTGGGTGTCTTATCTAAGAGTGCTGTCCGCCGCACTAAATCGTTTATCTTGTTTGTGTGAGTTTCCAATAGGACTTTGTTAGTTTCGAATTGGTTACGTTAACCGAGATAACAGAAAATTGCTGCGAAGACGGAACTGGTAATTGAATGCGTTATCGCAGTTTTGGTGGCTCCTTCTGTCTTCGCAATTACATTTGTATGAGTCAAAGAATCGGTTTTATTATAGATTTGCTAAGAAGTTTTATAAAATGTAAGCTTTACTCGTATGTTTCCATCTTTTCCCTGTATTTCACAAGTTATAAAAACCGGTCAAGTGCGAGTCGGACTTGCGCACGAAGGGTTACGTACCATTATCTAAAAAAAACGGCAAAAAATCACGTTTGTTGTATGGGAGCCCCCTTAAATATTTATTTTATTGTTTTTCAGTATTTCTTGTTATAGCGGCAACAGAAATACATCATCTGTGAAGATTTCAACTGTCTAACTATCACGGTTCATTAGATACAGCCGACGGACAGACGGACAGACGGACAGACGGACAGACGGACACACGGACGGATAGCGGAGCCGTAGTAATAGGGTCCAGTTTTACCCTTTGGGAACCCTAAAAAAAGATCAATCAGCTGGATAGTATCAAGGAAACACATATTTTATGTCAGTCAACTAAAAAAAAAGTAGTAAGTAAGTAAAAATACTACAATCAGTTCTTTTACGTATATAGACGCAACAGAAAAAATACAATCTTTGTGCAGGACCTGTAAAAGAATAATGAGTGCCGAGTGAGTGGGCGACTTAGAGTATAAGTAATTTTGCAGCCGATTGGAAAAAGTACCAACGAAATTGGAATGCTTTTATGAGCTTTTTGACTCCTACCTTTTCTCATCCAAGTCGCAGTACCTAACTGTTCGATTGCTTTTTATTTTTGTATCGAGAACGAAAATGTTTAATGGTGTCCATTTTTGTATTTAAATCAAATGAAATGTAAAAGAATATTCAAATTAATATATTGAAAAGAAACACGGTTTAATAGAAAACTAACCTGTTTTATGGAGACTTCTTCTTGGCCGTAGGTCTCAGCCACTACAAAATCCAATGAGTGGCCTAAGGGACCCAATAATTTTTCGTTTACCTCGTCCACCGCCATGGAAATAGCACCTGTAACAAATGTGTAACCATTTTCAATTCGGTTAGGACAGTGACAACTAAAAGCTATATTTAGAAGCCTTTCAAGGAAAAAGAGTTACCACAGTCGGCAAAATGCTGACAAGAAAATAAGTCACTTTTGTTTAGACTGGTCAGTCAAAGCCATGGTTAAAGCAAATTTTAATACCTACTTACTTTAAGATTGTAAAATGCTAAAAGTAACAACAACTATCCATCTAAACATAAGAATAATTAAGTAGTATTTTTACTCATAACTTTTATTTAATTAAAATTTTAGAAGATGAATATCAATGCAACCAACACTTCATGATCCCATCCGACCTCTGCCACTACTAAGAAACTGTTACAAGTTAGATTTAAACTGGCTCCTGGAATACGCAGCACTATCTCGCCGTTCCCATCATCCCTAATTCCCTTGGCAAACTTTGGGTAGTAAGTGTTCAAGAACTAAGTTTCGTCACTAGCGGTGGAATGTCCCGCTAATGGAAATTTTATCGACATCGCAAAGCTCTAGGGGTTATTCTGAATGGGCGAGACGTTGCAATTGCTTAATTGAAAGAGGTTTTCCCGTATTTTGAAAGACATTCTTACACACTATCTGAGTTCACTATAATGTGGAGAGAGGAAAATGATGTAAGATGTTTGTTTATATGACAATTCCGGAGTGATTTGTTTGATTTAATCGTCTTCTATCCTACTATAATAAATCTGTAACGGATCTAATTCTGTACATTGAAGATATTTTGAAAATTGATTTTGGGAGACACTCTATAATCGATACTGAAGTCAAAAATGCAATTATTTTAATTTTTACTGTCGCGATGTGTACGCTAATCTCCGAAAATACTGCCGGGTTTTCTTTGCGGTTTTTACAATGTAAATAGATTAAGCTCACCCGTGCGCATATTGGAATGCTTTTATTTTTTTTGCGCATTTTCAAAAAACTCATTGATTCCAATATAGAATAAGAAAGAACCGAAAATCTATTACTATATTAAACCGTAACCAGTCACATTCTGTACATTAAAATTATTTTTAACCGACTTCGAAAATGGAGGAGGTTCTCAATTCGTCTGAATGTTTTTTTTGTATATTTGTTACGCGATTACTCCGTCAATTATGAACTGATTTCAAAATTCCTTTTTTTGTTTGAAAGAGTATACTCCCGTAGAGGTATTTCCGTTTTCACCAAGTTAGGATCTGATGGAGGAATTACACGGAAATCAAAGAAAATTCTTAAAAAAATGTAGGTTCATAGAGTGTGTTTGTTAACTTTAAATAGCTTATTCAGATGTTTGCGTCTGGCAATTATAATAATTATCATACTGAGGTAAGTCACAGAAATCCTTAACGGTTAGGAGTCAATAACAGATGATACTTTGATTAACTATATATATAACTATAACTCTCCATGGCTGGTACCGACTCAAAAACTAACTGATTAGTTATTATGTTTTACTAAATATTATTTTTGGTATTTTTAATGTATTTTTGAGTCGGTTTTTTGTTTTTTAACTTTATTTTCTTAATATTCAATGTAAATAACAACATTTCGGGAAAGTTGCTAAAAAGAAGGGCAGGAGAATTAATATTATGCTTTCATTTAAGTATTCGTGGGCGCCCGACCCGCCTTTTCTACTCTTGTCGTAGTGTTATTTTTATTTTTTGAATACATTTCGGAGACTAGCCAAAGGAGCTGCTCAAATCTCAATTGAATATCACCGCCAAACGGGGAGAGTCACAGTGAAAAGGGCTCTTTTCTTTTTTCACAGCGTTGCTTGATATGCCAATACCATACCACTCATCCTGTAGTCCACGCAAACGAAGTTGCGGGTACAGCTAGTGTAAATTAAATGTGAATACTGTGCTGTAATAAAGCAGATCAAAATTACAGTTTAATTCAGACTTTATTTTATCATATCTAAAACCGAAAATAAAAAAGCCAATGTTTATATATATCCACAAAGATATCCACAATGGATATTATGAAGAAGCGTTTTTGATAAGCAACTTGAGTAAATTATCTTTACTATTTAATATGGGAACTTATTATTTTTCTTTTTATTATTATTGTTTGTCCGAAATTTACTTATCCAAATTTTATTTGACTGTAAACGTTTGATCGAAGCCTTATGTGCTATAGGTAGGTATGTATTGTTTGCCACATTTTTAAATCATCGAAATATTATTTGACTTATGTATCATTTTACCGAACTACGTTTACCGAATTTCAAAATAACTTTTTGCTATTAGCCGAAGTCTCTTTTAAACTTTTGTCATTTGCCATACTTTTACTTCACCAAAATAATATTTTTCAACACAGTTGCTCGTAAATTGACTCTTATAACACCGTGTTTAGTTTCACAATTCATCATATTACGCACTTGTGCTGTAATAACATTATCGCACTAGTGCGGTAAAGTAAACTTTTTCTTTAATCCAGCAAAAGTTTATGTCTAAGAACATTGAATATTTTACCAATATTAAATTAATTTTAGGGTTAAGATGACAATTAAATATTTAATTTTATCAAATTACTTAATAATACTTATCGAGGCACGAAACGCAAGTGATAGCCTGTTGCCGCCAAAATCCAGAAAAAAACAGCAAAAACGGAGAAGGTATTTTAGATTTTAGTTTGGTTTTTCCTCGCAATTGTGTTGAAAAGCGTCGTATGGAACTCGTGTGCATTGATTATTACACACTCGGCTTCCTTACCGCGCTCGCCTGCGGCTCTTTGCACACTTGTATCATAATGTACTATTACCGAATAGTATGTTATAGCTACCTACGTAATTTAACGACTACTACCTGTGTGTTACCTACTATGCGATATTATTGTGTTCGATTTAAGTGAGCGGAGCAAGACTTGTGCGTGCATTTACCGTGAGATAATGATACTGAGCCAGAAGCTCGCGAAGAAAGTCCTGAGAGGGAAGAAGCGCGAGGCCGACGCGTAGCGAGTAAGGGGGAGGTGGCAAGCGAAGCGAGCCGCGCTGGTCGAGCGGAGCGTTGAGCTAGTGTGCGAGTGATGCGAAGGGCAGACGAAGCGAGTCTTCTGGCTAAGCACACTCAGAAAAACTTGCTTGCTTGCATGATTGTATGCTTGTTTGCTTCCTAGTAAAAAAAAAATGCTTCATTGGATGCTTGCTTGTATGCATGCATGCATGCTTGTTAGCTTACTAGCAAGCTCAGAAAAAGATTGTTTGCTGGCTTGCTTGCAAGCTTGCATGCATGCTTGCTTGCTTGCAAGAAAAAAATTACACGATTATTAAACGTTTCGTGAAATGAAATTATGGCAGTTAAAACAGTGGTGTAATGAATGTTCGGAAACATAATACTTCGAGCAAATGTTGTTTTGGCTGAACATAACTTTGGCAAAAAGTTTATCGACCAAATGAAACGTTGGAGTAATGAAAAAAACCGGCCAAGTGCGAGTCGGACTCGCGCACGAAGGGTTCCGCACCATTATCTATAAAAAACGAGCAAAAATACAAGTTTGTTGTATGGGAGCCCCCTTAAATATTTATTTTATTCTGGTTCTTAGTATCGGCAATAGAAATATATCATCTGTGAAAATTTCAACTGTCTAGCTACTACGGTTCATGAGATACAGCCTGGTGACAGATGGACAGACAGACAGACGGACAGCGGAGTCTTAGTAGTTAGGAGTTAGTCTTAGTACGGAACCCTAAAAAAACGAATTGGTCAGAGGACCTATTGGTCAGAGGATTCAGTGGCAAACGTGATTACGACGAAGTACTAAAAAATGTAACGAAAATGGTCGAAAAGTTTTCCGTCAAATGAAATTCCGTCGGAACATTTTCAAACTTATGATAGGTACTTAACCATTTAATACGCCTAAACTGTAAACACGTTACATTTTAAAGTAGCAAAGGGTAGTGTACTATATACAGGCTGTACCAAAATTCAACGATAAAACGGCACCAGATGGTAGGCCTGCTTATGACTACTCGAGGAAAAATAGAAAAAAATATACCTCTTTTATTTTTCAATTTAAAAACAAAGAATGATAATCATTGAAATTTGACAAATATTTCAATATATTGTTTTAAATATCGGGAACTCAAAAATAAGGTACATGGTAGCAATCCCGTAACAAACTATTCAAATATTTCAATTTTTTTTTGTACCGGAAACCTTAGTACTGCTATTCACCACAATCCTTAAATATCCGAAAGTGCAATTTAGTAATTTTTATACAAAAAATCAATCAAAATTATTATTTCCCTCAATTTTTGAATGATTTTTACTTTCAGAGCACTTTCACTAATCGTAGAGTAAAAAAAGTATGGTCATTTTAAAAATTGACGCAACTAATAGTTCAGTGAAGTTGTGTTTTTACTAGGAAAGTTTTGGGATAGTTCTGATTTTTCATTCTTGATGTATTTTGAGGGGGGCTGAATCCAAATCTGAGGTTTGCTAACAAAATTTCGTGACGCAACAATTGACAAAATACTTAGCAAAAAATATGAAAAAAATATTTTCCAGATTTTTGCTTTACGCTTACTATTATTTAAAGTAAATAGAATAGAATAGAATAGCATTTATTTGGCACAAAATAAATAGAAACATAAAAAACAAAATACAGTTGGAAAAAAAAATAAAAATGAACAGAGTAATAATAATAAAATATCGTGCCAAAAAGACCCCCGCTCAGTATTAGTCGTGACAACTTAAGGCTGCCAAAACACTTATATTCTGCGGGGGCCTTTAACAACAAAAATAAAATAAAGAGAAACAAAACACAACAAGTCAAAAATCGAATACAATAATAACAATCAAAACAAAAAACATTAAAAACACACACCACACAATACTAAAAACATTCACAGAAATTAAAGTACTTAAAATTCTCTACAAATATCACTTTTTCGTTTTTATTTTAGAAGAACTGTTCGGTCTCAAGTGCAAGTTGAAAATTGGCATATTTCAGCGGTCTCTGCAAAACCCACTTTTACTTTATTTATTACTAGCTTATGCCCGCGGCTTTGCTTACGTCAGATTTGATTTTGAGTGAATAAATGAATGTCAAACACAGTAAATAACAAAGCCTTGAAACAGGTATTTGCTTATTTAGTTAGAGGATTAACCTCGCTATATTGGTGCTCTATTCAAATTTTGAAACCCCGTTTTACCCCTTTAGGTGGTGGGTTTTATAAAATTCTTAGCGCACGCCTTCATTATAATAGCTATATGTGTGCCAAATTCCAGCCGAATCCGTTCAGTGTTTTGAGCTATTATAAATATTCCTATTTTAAGGCCACCTCACTCACACGATCTAAGTCCTCTGGACTTCTTCTATTTGGTCTATCTACTCAGCAGAATCCATAGGCAGAGTTTCGGGCTGAGAGAAAGACAAAAAATCACCCAGATAGACTGTGGATCATAATCAATGGTAGAAGATAAGATTATGCAGTCCAGTAAGTAAGACCAAGTCGCCCAATCCAACACCCTGGATATTCTTGTCTTGATTCAAGTGTATTCTCGCACAGGACGGGCATAGAGCGCTGGGCAACCATCATTTTAAAACCACATGTATTGTAAATCACTTATGGGCTTATGATAATTCTGATAAGTCATTTTGTAAAATGCTCAATCAATTAACTACTTTACTTAAGGTTATTGTTTAAAATAATTCGTATTATTTTTTTGGCTAGTTTTCCTAAAGTATTATACCATTTTAGAATCGTGATAAGTTGCGTAAATTAAAAAAATAACTTGCTATAGTAGTGACTATACTTTTTTTCATACGAGTACTACGATCAGTGTAAGTGCACTGAAAATAAAAATCTTTCAAAATTTTAAGGAAAAAATTAATTTAATTCATTTATTGTGTAAAAACAACTGGCATTTTCGGATATTTTAGGATTGTGGTAGTTAAAAGTACTATTTAGGTTGCCAATACAAAAAATAATAATAGAAATATTTGAAAGATTGTGCTCATTGTAGTTATAAATGTCATTATGGGGTGTAAAATTTCAAGGGTTTTCATTTTTTGTTTGTAAATTAAAAAATAATTGAGGTATATTTTTTTTCTATTTTTCTTCGAGTATTCATAAACAGGTCTACCATCTGGAGCCGTTTTATCGTTGAATTTTGGGACACCCTGTATATATTAAATTACCTGATATGACTCTTCCTGGCTTCTGGTAACTGTAGTCGCCTGACCGGCGCTGGGAGCCAGTGATGTAGCCTAGGGTAAAATTTTCCCCAAGAGAACTGTGTGCTGCTATCATCAGCATACTCCACCACAACTGACACTGTAACAAAAAAAAACAATGATGAGAAAAACGGTAAATATAATAGAACTTTTATTTTGCGACCGTCTTGGTCTTTTAACGGGTAATTATTTGTTCTCAAGATAGAAGTTAAATGATACCTCATTTAATGTATTAAATCTGTCTGTTATGTATCACTACAATAAAAGCTCTTTTTGGTTTGGGGCCAGGTATTTTCAGTGTAGGTACCTCCTTTAAAAATATAATGTAGCTAGCCAAAATTTGCATAGAATTGTTCCAGGACAAACGGTCAAAATATGGTCTACTACAAACAAGGTACAGGTTTTAGAAATTTTCTTTCAGATTACTTACTACACATTTATTTGATAAAATGTCTGTGTGTTGCTGTTACATTAACTATAACAAGTGCGCACGTGTGGCCAACATTTTTCCAATATTGCCCGGTCGTAAAATACTGTGGAGTGTTGATAGGCGGCTTTTAAACACACGCTCGCTTTTGCTCTTATTTCCTGACACGAATTATGGAATCACCCCATAAAAGCTCTTGTACCGAAGCTGTAACAGCAATCTCACGCAAAAAGTTGGCAGCTATGATATCGAAGATTTATTAGTTTCACGCCTTTGACGTCCAATAAGCACACAAATCATTTCCCGATTTTTCTTCTGGATGTTTATCAAGCGAGTTTCAGAATTTAACTCGTAGATACGAATATATACAATAAGAAGGTATGAGTCAAGTAGGTCCGTACAAAAACTCAGAGATTTATGTATCTCTGCAAACTAGACGACTAATTTTGGGGAGGGTTTTACTGATGAACGATTAACTTTTACCACTAGTGACAAGAGAAAAAAAAATAGGTAATTTATAGAAATACATATTCAATAGAATTGATTTATCCTTTAAAAATAGGTTTGTCATGTACTTTTACAACATCAAAATCGAAACATTTTTCAATATTTATTACAGGTTTACATAATGTCTTACATGATAGTCCTGAATTTCAAAATAACTTAGGTAACAGTTTATTACAAAATTGAGTTGAATGCGAGACCAGGACAACGCCTGAATTCGGTAATTAGTTACAAACTGCCCTCCACACCACTAGTGAATAGTTTTAGAAGCATCACAGTGCGCTCACACCATTCGCCTGATGAAGCTCAGTGACCAGTAACAGCAGACGCTCGACAAGCTACTGCCCCCTCGATTTTTTGTGAATAAGTAGGTACGCGATTCGGTGGATTAGGTCCAACTCAATTTTTGAATTCGGTGCACGTGAAATTTTAAAACAAGTATTTTATTACAGCTTAAAAGAAGTATCCTTATATGTATTTTGTTGTCATAAATTAATTGAACCCTAATTGTTTTTACAGGCGTTTTTGTGTCGGCGTTTTGTGCAATTGATATACATTCTGTCAAAAAATTTCGGGAATTGATGATTTGTTTATGGTTCCAAATTCAAAATTATATTTTTTTTGTTGTTGTTAGATTGGCACAACTGTTTTCCATTTTGGCGTGGAGTTTGAGTTACATTTGATAATTAGATTAAATACAGTATTGTTTTTAGTTATACCATATCTAGTGTGTATTGCGATTTTTTTTAATGGACAAAAATATCGAACAAAGAGTTTGTCTTAAATTTTGCATCGCCAATGGGATTTCGTGTTCGGAGTCTCTGAAAATGTTACAGAAGGCTTACGGTGAATCGACTTTATCAAAAACACGTGTTTATGAGTGGTACATAGCGTTCAAAAGCGGTCGAGATGTGATGGAAGATTTGCCTCGCTCTGGTAGGCCGTCAACGTCTGCTACTGAAGATAACATCGCAAAAGTGAAGGAAATAGTGACTGAAAAATCCTCATTCAAATTTGAGAGAGCCAGCCGTCGAACTTTCTATGTCACACGAGTCATTCGTACCATTTTAAATTATCAATTGGGTATGAAACATGTTGCCGCTCGGCTAGTCCCAAAAGACCTGAATTTTCTCCAAAAACTCAATCGCAAAAGAGTCGCTGAGGTCATGCTAGAACGAGTCAATTCCGACCCAACATTCATGAAACGCATTGTTACTGGTGACGAGACGTGGGTTTACGAGTTTGACATGCAAACTAGTCAACAAGCTTCGGAGTGGCGCCTTCCAACCGAAACCGAAGAAACCGCGCCAAACTCGATCGAAAGTCAAAGTCATGTTGACTGTTTTCTTTGACTGTCGCGGTGTTGTGCATTCAGAATTCTTGTCAGAAGGTCTAACGATAAAAAAAGAGTATTATTTAAGCGTTATGCGGCGTTTAAGAGAGCAAATTAGACGAAAAAGGCCAGATTTGTGGAATGAAAATTCTTGGATTTTGCACCACGATAATGCGCCTTCCCACAAGGCAATAATACACACACAAAAACTCAACAAATACCATCGAGCAGCCACCTTATTCACCAGATATGGCTCCAGCCGACTTCTTTCTTTTTCCTAAACAAACTCAAATTACCACTTCGTGGCTCCCGGTTTCATTCGGTAGAAGACATAAAGGAGAATTCGCGGCGAGAACTGAACTCTATTCCGGAAAAAGCGTTTATAAAATGTTTGGATGATTGGATTATTCGTTGGCGTAAGTGCATCGCTTCTGAAGGAGCATACTTTAAAGGTGATAAAATAAATTTGGATGAATAACTAACATTTTAGTGTATTATTAATCTTTTCCCGGTACTTTCTGGACAGAATAGTATGTATCTTTTCTGAATCCAGTGGACTTGATTCCGGTGCATTTTAAGCCACCGAATTCAGATATTCGCCCACCGCGCTTAGAAGTTCACTAAATTCAGATTTTCTTATAGTATACTAATAGAGTAGCGGCTCTATAAAAATATAAAAAGACTTAAAGTTAAGTATAATATTTTATGCATTGCTAAAACTCTGATTATAAGTAAGCAAAATTTGAGACTGATTTAATGTATTAATAATAAGTTTGTTGATTTTTTGTAATTTTATTACGTTAAGTGATGCTAATAAATGTCATGGTAATTTTTAAATTTACCCTTTTCTTCTAATTTATACAAATAAAACTTCCTTTTTGTGACTTCGGTGTATAATTTCTGACAGACGGTGCAATACTTTCTGAATTCGGTAGATACTGAATTCGGTGGTTTAATTATAAGAGTAACTGTTAGAAATCCAGTTGCTCAATTGACAGTCTTTATATAAAATGTATTTATTTACAATCCCCATCCATTAACTAGGCTAAAACTTTGAAAAAAAAACGACCACCGAAACCAGTCAAAATTGGCCTATTTGGAGAAATGGCCTTACACGGTAAAAAGTAACATTTAATTTAGTCGTAATAGAAAATACTGATTAACATGTTAAGATAAACTTTTTTTTGCAATTTATACAAATTTATAATACTTACACATTGCAAAAGTCCTTGTTGCATCATCGTTTTTAAACATGAGCTCACACTTGATATGATTACTTTGAATATTTACGCAATGATACAAGATGTAATGTCGAATGCGATCGCCGAAACTCGTCTGGCATGACAGGTTCGAGCTCAGAGCAAATGCGAAGTTTGCGGTCGCGCATTGTGAAAGTTGCCATCTGTAAATTGTGTGTTAAATACTTATGATGTGTATCATGTGGTACTGGTTTTGATGCCAGTAGATACACAAATATTTTTCAATGACAGCCTCATTGGTTAAAGATCGAATACTGTCTGTTCATTTAAAGTTTTAGTTACTTTGATAGTATGGTACCTACAATTTTGTCTTATTACCTACCACGGAAATAATCGACTGCCCAGACACCACGTTCTTTCGCGTTAGCAGGGCAGAGGGAAAGATTTTTTTTAATTCAATTTTAAATTCTTAGATATTGCTAGCATGCAAATTCAGAAACAACATTTCAAACTAGTTAACACATTTTCAGCACACTCCTGAATGAAATTCTGTCAATACTAACTATGTAGGTATTAGAATTTAGTAGTGCAAAACCAATATCACCACCACCTCAAAGCTGGGATTTTACACTGGAATAGCATATAATACACTTAGTCCGAGATACATTATAATCCGAGAGGCACCAGAGGTTTGTAATGTAAAATAATATAATGTGTAAAAGCTTTACATTTAGAACTTGACGATAACAACAGATTTCTTAACATAAGTTTTCACAAACATAGTGATAACCCTAAGCTTTATACATTTATGAATATCACGACAATGTTTTTCCTGGCAAAAAATAATTTAAAGATTATTAAACTGGATGCCGCCGTAAAAAGTTAGCCACAAACTTTCGATATGGCACGCATCCACTAGACGGGAGGGCGAGTTTTGTACAATGTAGTTAAAAATAGGCTCGTTGAGATATTTGTGTAACTATGACCGGGTTAAGTCGAGTGTCACAAATAGGGTGCGTGTTTACGATGCACTACACATCAGTTAGACGTATTCATTAAAATAAATATTCCTTATCACCTGGTATAAGTAGAGATGCTCTCACTCAGGCCAATAGGTAGTCGAACCTGCGTATACCTATATTATTAACACCTGCATTTGAGACATGTTAATTATTATGTAGTAACTTTTATCTAAACTGTGCTCGAAGCAATTATAATAAGTGCTGGAAGTTTTACATTTTCTTGGCTACCTATTAAGCGCCATACGATCTCAAAGTAAGGAATCAAATTGAGTTACGAAGTACTAGACAATGTTTTTTTCTAAGGCGTTTCTCAGCACACCTAGAATTCTATCCTAATTAGAAAATTTGTTTTTTGAATTGACCCAAATTGGAATCGAACTTTGGACCCTTATGCGTTCAAACCGAATCACCGCGCCACTATAACTGGAATCACCAGGATTACGTCCCGACTGCTATGTAGCAGGTAGCTACTACCTTGTTTTATTTTCGGTACTGTTGTTTATAATAACTTAAACTCGCACATATTTCTTGTTCAGTTGAGTCAACTGTGCCGAAACATCGTACCTACATGGTAATCTCGAATGTCTAAAAGAAAAACAATCAAATCTGAGCTGGCAGATAGTGCTTCTTTTCCGTGAATCTATGTAAGTACTTATTTTCTAAATTGTTCTTAGATTATGTTAGATGTATTTTCTAGGTAAAACATGAATCATCTAAAATACCAATAATGGAAAATGTAAGCTGCTCATGTTTATTCCCTTGTCAATGTCGGCGTCTCAACAAGTTAAGAGTTATCGCCAATGGTTTCATTAGTTACAAATGAGAAACTAATTAAACACTGCGATAAGGAGAGCTCCGGGCTTCCGACCCTCTCGTATTTGCATAACAGTTGGTGAAATAATAACACTGAAGGCCAAACTACATCAACCAGCTCATGTTATCTCTAGCTAGTCTATGAAATATGGATTCATACGAGTTTAATAGTTGTTTATGCTCCTTGTCAATAAAAGCAGTGTCGGTATTCATTTAAAATTAGCACACGTAGAAACAAGATATGACTTTGGCCAGGTGCAATTATCGGACTAAGCGCCACGTAACTTTCGCATTCATTTCATAATTACATAACTATAACTACAAACAAACTATTATTTTCTGGATTTTGAATTTACTTGTCATTCTTTGAAAGTAATTTATTGACTTGGGTAAATTAAGTTTTCAATCATCAAAATTATGTGACAAATACTTACTTTGTTCGTAACAATAAATAATAACAAACGTGATTCAGAAAAAATATAAGTTGGACACTCATCACATAACTCAGACATTTGTCACTGTTTTAAATAAACGTTTTTCGAGTTGCACTGTTTAAACTAAAATGAGGCAATAGGTACTCCTTAAACATATGTATAAAAGTCAGATGGTGCAAAGTACGAACCCAGTAGATACTGATTAAAAATCAAAATCTAAGTAATTACTTAGATTTTAATGTTTAATTAGTATCTCTAGTAAAAGTAGTAGCAGACCGGCAATTGTCGGTCTTTAAGTGGTCCAGCTCAAATTTTTTAAAATCTTCTATGAAAATTGATTGTTTTTAAAATATTATTCGTGGACCTCTAGTATTTTAGGTGCTAAATGTCTACATTAAAACTGTGATTGAATAAATACCTACGTAAGTTCGTTAAACATTTGTTTCGTAACGGTGTACTAATAGTAAGTTTGGAATTACTTAGATTGAACATTAATATTCGCCTTTGGGCTTAGAGGGCCATGGAGTCAATTCGCAATCAATTGCGGTTCAAGATTTATGTGACTCAGCCCAAGATGTTCCGTATGATAGATAATAAAGTACATTAACATGGTTTTGTATACAGCAACTAAATTCATATAAAAAAGATACATAATACTTTTTTATACGGTATAAAACAAACCGGTCGGTTTGTTTGTAATACCCACAGGAAATCTGGGACTTTCATCTATCTTTTACCTAGATCTATTTTGTGATGTGCCGTCTTGTTTGTCACCTGCGTGCTACAGTTTGTTTATTTAAAAAAAGTGATATTTAGTATGGAATACCTATGACAAGAGCCTTTATATGCAATCAAAAGGTGACTTTAATATAAATAGATTAGTGGAATCTAAGGCATCGCAACACTTGAAAGACATGGCTAAATATTTGGAACCTAAAAATTCATATAAATAAGCCTTCGAGTGGTAACAACTGCATCGACAATATACTAAGTAATGTAAGCAAAGCTTCGGGTACAACAATCCCACTTCATCTGTCGGAAAGCGAATAACAAAAATATTCATGCACGTGTCCATTTACAATGTTTGCATGTAACTTAGGGATAAGTATCCGTATTGTAATTTTCCGATATAACCAAAGAGGTCGATAAGAGTATGCGATAATGCAGCGTCGCTCGGCCCGGCATTGACATAGTTGCCGCGTCACCGAGTCAACCGCGGGCGCGCGCGCACGCCATAGCCACTCGAAACAACATTGCCATTGTCATAAATGTTTGTTTTCATGTAAGTACTTAACTGGACGGTAAGTTAAATCAGATGAAGTCCAATAGATATACGGCATATTTGGGACTTGGATTAGTGGTAGGTAGACGTGATCGGCCACTTCCCACAAATACAGACATTTTGCAAATAGCTGTAGATACTGTTAGATAAAATAACTTCTTTTTACCAACATTTTATTTATTTTACTAAAAGATAATAACAAAATAGTAGGTTAAGGACTTTCATGTTACCTATCTATATTCACGTTCCAACTTCGCCATATCCGGCGTAGGAAAGGTTAAATTGTTCCCGCATGACTCTTTCACGATGTCATGTGAACTTTAAATTTGGGCATAATGTTTTAATTTTGTTGATAAATCATGCCTAATAAACAAATTCTTTTGCTTGTTAACACAAATTAAAAATCCCAGAAAGATCAAAATTCTTTAAGGTTTAGGGAGCAAAAAAGCACGGCAACAGTTAGGTAAAACTTTATTTATTTAGGTAGGTATACTTAGTTGTAGTAAAATAAAACACATGTATGTATGTCTGTTGTCAGGAGAAGATCAACATGATTGTAGGTATCCAAATTACAGAGTAACAGTGTTATCAAGATATTTGGCAAGAGAAAAGCTTTCATTTGTATGCATGTCGCCCCTGCCCGCATGTCGAACGTTGTACCAGCATCGTACAACAATACCGGAGCGCCTGCGCAGCCTTCGCGCCCGATACATATTAATGCAACGTTTAACATCGTTTTAGGCATTATACCTACATCGATATCGTGGTTCCGATACGTTTGTCGTTTGAAAATGACATGTAATGTATTTTCTAAGTCCCTTTTCCAAAAGTATTAATAACCTCATGAATGTAATTTGAAGTAAACGTTTACCTAATAACAGCAAAAAATGTCTGTAATAGCATACCTATCTTTTGATAGAAACATAAATTCGGGCATAATTATATGATTGGAAGTTTCACGACAAATTCAAAGGTATTTAGGTACGTAGGTACTCGAGATACATAACGATGCTTACGATACAAACTTCTAATTCAGATCAGATAAAGCATTTAAAAGTTATACTTACTGGAAGCCTGTAATAAAGGAATCAAGAAACACAAATGAGTAGGTACCCTAACATCGGCCATTCTTCGAATAGCCAGTTTTTACGTGTCCGGGCTTGTATATTCGTAATATTGTGAGATTAAGGAGCTTTTATTTTTGATATATTAATTAACGTCCATATGTAGCTGTAAACAAAAGCATAGGCCCCTGTTAAATAGCTTGTCTGGCTAAATTATTTTTTTAAACCTTTGTTCTCTAATTACATGACGCGTCCCCACACCAACTTAATGTTGAATCTTGCCAATAATTTTCATAATGTACGGAATTTACTTACTGGGTTCAACATTTTAAATAGTATAAGGTAATGTGTATCACTTAAAAAAATACAATTCAACAGAACCATTCTGTAAATAATTATCAATTAATAACCGCATGTCCGGGCTAAAGTTATAATTACCGTGACGTTTTCTATTCCTGGGCACACATCCTTAAATACAGTATTTGGCAAATCAATATTGTTTGCGCCGCGAGCCCCTAAGTTCGTGTCGTGGCCCATCACTATGTGCACGTCTGTATGTTGGTGTATCCCAAATGAAGTACGTAAGTGTATAATTACCGCATCCTTGGTTTAAAACTTTCCTAATTACCATGTACTCATTTCTAAATATATTGGTTAAGTCACTTAAGCTTAGCCCCCAGTTGTTTTTTAATTCAAATAAAGACATTACTTTGACCTCCAAACGCTGTAATAAGCTAGTATTCACATACTCTGTAGGTTTCATAGATTTTGAGAAAAATCTGCTGTTTTCTAATTATCGTATACTAATTACCATATACTTCTAATTACCGTTGTATGGAATTATTGCTCACCAGTTGTGCCCGCGATTTAGTCCGCATGATAAAAATGCCTAAGGCTTTCCAAGAATAGCAAGGTACATTGTCCTTCTCTGGAGTTCAAGTTATCAATGTACTAAATTTCATTAAAATCGGTTCAGTGGTTTAGCTGTAACGTCAAATAAACAGACAAACAAAAATTCGTATTTACAATATTAGTAACGATTTCTACATAGTGATTTAATAATATCGTGAAATATTATAATACATTCATAAATATCTTATATCTATATAGCCTTTTGTCTTATAGTAAGCTGGTAGCCGAAAGGCTAAAAAGTCGCCAGAACTATGGACAAGGAATTTTTTCCTCTGAACGGGGATGCTAAAGACGCCTGCTTAAATTACACAGAAGAACTACAGCGATCTCCGAGTTCTGTACAACAATGCGTTCAGGATTGTTGTGGGGTTGTCCCGATTCTGCAGTGCCTCGGGCATGTTTGCGGAGGCGCGCACCGCCTGCTTCCACACTACTATGCGTAAGCGGAACGCCTCCCTGGTGCGCAGAGTGCGGGCCAAGCGCAACGCAATCCTGGCAATGATCGCCGGTAGGCTCGACTGCCCCTTCATGCGGCAATGTAGTAGCAGGCATGCTTCTGTGCAACCTTTTGTGCGGGGCTTTTAATAACTTTTTAGGCGTTAAGTTTTTATGTATTTGATTATTATTATTATTATAAATTCCATATTTTATTGTAGGTAGGTAATTGTAATTTTTATTGTTAATTGTAAATGATTGTATGAAATTTTATTGGATTTAAATTTAAATGTTTTAGTATAAAATTTATTTAATTAATTATTTTATGTACTATTTTTAATTGTAACTGTGTGATATCCTCATTATGGGTCTCATTAACCCGAACTAAATGGATTTTATTTTTTATTTTTATTAAAGCTGTCGAAGGAGAAATACCCCACAAATAGACGCAAATATAGAGACCGACGCAGATATACCAGATCGACTCCCCCCTGGACATGATCTGCCGTGGGCAAATTAGAAGTCCTAAAATAGGTTACGGACCTACGTAGGCCGAAGCAGGGAAAACCTGCATAAGTAAAACCTGCATAAGTGGGGTTACAGCTAAGAAGGTGCATGTCTTTGCGGTATTTCTCCCCAGACAATGCCTAATCTTCTAACACGCCCTGCGTGTTCCTACACCTGCATACGCAAGGATCTTTACAAGGCCACCTATAGTGCTATATCGGTGGCTGAGTTTTGGTCCTCACATATATGAAAGCCTGAGTCGACATGCAAAGAAGAAAAAGAGAAGCTCTGAAATTTTCCCTTTTCCCTCTTTGAGCCTGCTTCCTGATTCTTGGTGACATTTCGCAGATATGTAGGTAAGATGTCAAGAAAATCGATGTCATAATTCGTTGATGAAGTTTTTAATTTGTTGGATGGGAAAAGCAAAGAAAACCAAGGAAAAATAAAAAAGGAGGCTCGCAGCACGACAACGTCGAGATAGAGTAAATGACCCTGCTTTGTACCAACAATCACCAAGAATCAGGAAGAAGGCTCAAAAAGGGGAATTTTTTGAGCTTACTATAACACAAAAGGAAAATTTGGACTCAATGGAGGAAGAAGTGGTTGTAGATCTAGATTCACTTGATGACACTATAGGGGATCCTCTTAAAACTGTGTCACTATCACACGTAGTCTCAGTGATATTAATTTAAATGACAGTGTATTTTTTTTACAATGAGTTATTTAGAATATGGCATTATTTGAACAATTTTAAGAAATGTAAAAAATCATTTTTTGTCTTTTTTATTGTCTTTGTGGTAAATCGGTTATTATAAGTGATTCTGTAAACAAATATAAAATAAAACAAAAGAGTCCTCAAACTTGGTAGAAAGTTATGTTCTTTTTTGTTACCAACGTAAGGCAATTGAGTACATTTTTTTTGTGACTTTTTGGAATATTTTTTTAATATATGTATAATCGTTTATTAACCGATTTAACACAAAAAAATAAAAATTACATTTTTTTTACTAGGAATGCTCATTTCTAGTGCTATGTAGGTACTTAAACAATAATTATTAATGTTATTTGTCAACAAGTATTGTGTCATTTACATACATTTATTGATCTTTACTAATTACCGTTACATTAATTATTAGACTTATCTAATTACCGTACCCATAAAATGTTTAAGTCTCAATAACTTGAAAACCGCGTTAAATAGCTTTACACCATTTAATGCACTTTTTTCTTATCTTCAATGTGTTTCATGTTTTAATGAGTTTAAGTTAAATAAGCGAAAAATAAAAAAGGTACGGTAATTAGGCGGAGAACACCTAATGGCGAGAATCACCAACATAAGCCTTGCAATTATTTTTTGCACGACTGCAACTGCAACTTTACTAACTAATTTAAATAAAGAAAGAATATTATGTAGTTGTTTTATTATTTCGCCCTACCCAATTGTTCCGATAGGAGCAGGAATTTTTCAAAGATATTTTCAGTGGCACAAATAGCTGGAAACTATAGTAAAATAAAGAACATATTTTTTTCTGCTGATTTTATTAATGAATATAATAAATTAAACGAGTTAGGAGTTATGTTAAAGTATCTGTCTAAACTAATTAGAACACATAGAGCATAAATAGTACTTGAATAAATACATCAAGTCTAGGAACTTGAATGATAAGTAGTACTACATACGAAAATTAGTGAGAGTTTGGAATGAAATGTAAGAAAAATTATAAAAAAAAACCTTTAAAATCGCTTTGAAGTATTATCCATGAATGAGCAAAGTCTAATAATTAAGTATTATATTTAAATACAATTGTATGTACAAATGCCAATGTCAGGTGCCATTATGATTTAAACCAACATCGTTAAACAAACAGCAACGAATGAAAGCATCACTATAATTTATGTAACTTTAGTCGAAATACAAAAATATCTTGTTTTTGAAGACCTACAAATAGCTACTCGTATGTCCATCATTTCGGCATGATGTCTATTAAATGTTATTTAGACGAAATGTGTACGAATATAGAACAAACTTCCGCGAGCAAATTATGCCAGTGCGGTATTATAGTAAAATAAATGGTTTAGTTCTATTTTTGATACAATCTTATAAAACTATTGTAGATGTTATTTTCATCATTTTTAAGAGGCTAAAGGCACCTAAACCCTATTTATGTGATTCTGCAGTCTGCCTTTCCGTCCGTATTATCCATTTCTAGATACAATTCAGTTATTATGTTATAAAACTTAGGCCAAAGCCGAATATTTTACATAATAGATGCCGAGCGGTTGCGTATGACCGCGTAACGATTAAATTTATATTGTGCCTGAAAACTCAATTAATTCATAGGGAACAACGTCAAGGAGTCAACAATTTTTCTTAAATTATAAAGTACCTTAATAGTACCCCGTTGCCATTAAAGATATATTTCTACTTAGTACCAATTATTTATTGTTATTTATTATAGAAAAACATGCAAAGTACTTTAAAATGAAGAGCCATCGAAATTGAATAAATTAAAAATGTTTACGGGTTTTATAGCATTAACGGTAAAATATGCAAGTGTCAAGTATGAACCTTAGGTTAATGGCCCTAAAGTTCCCCAACGGAATTTAAAAAAAATACGTGGTAGGTACGAAACCTTCGATGTACAAGTCTGTCTCGCACTTGGCCAGTAGAATATTTTTATATGTAAGTACGTATGTGATTATGGATTTAGTGCCTGCAGATTTTTTTTACTATAGCCTCTTTAATGCAAAAATCTTGAATTGGCCTTTTAGATAGAAAAATAAAACATTGAACCGATGTTCGGTTAAAGCTTGCGTAGAGCTTTTGTTACGAAATTGCAAAAAACCGTCAATTTCAGAAAATTAGAAGCTCTAGGACTTTATTTACCCCTTGCTTTAAAAACGTAAATAGGTTATCGGTAACCAGGTAATTTCAAACTAATTAATTGGGTTTTTAATCAAAACATTCGAAAAAAATTGCAAAATAAGCCCCTAAGGCTTATTTTGCTGCCTTAAATTAACAACTTCACAAATTTTGCTTCTATGGGTATAATAGGTATAGCATCTTTTTACGAACACCTAGGTTAAATGTTTCTGAACCAAGTATTCAAAATGAAGTAAGTAGGTAGGTACCTAATTACGAAGTTATCAGCCTGTTTAATTATTACAATAAACAATTCTTACCTTGGCCCATGTTGCAACTCCCATGATTGAAGGATTAAAAACTTTCACTAGAACAATTTTCTATCATTATAAAATTCATTTGCTAAGAAGATTCGGATTTATTTTAGCCGCCATTCGTGAAGTTTTCCCGCGCGCGGGCGTGCGTACTGCGCGCGTCTTGCGTCTACCGAACGTGTTTTTAGACTGAACTGAGTTAGCCAGCCATGATACTCGGTGCGATTTATCGAAGTGGCACACGACACCCATCAATACATAGAGTTTTAATTCTTTAATCCAAACTAGAAATTGGAGTAATTGAGAACCTTGAACCTAGTCCTTTTCACGTCACGTTGACGACATTAAAGTCTGTTGAAAATATACTTATGAAATGCACTGGAAATATCAATTTTAGAACTTGTCAACCCTTATCGCAAAATGTGGTGGAGTGCGTCCATGAATTATGGCAACATTGAATTTGATTGTTGTAAGTAATAAAGTACTTACCTGCATAGTACCTATATTGTTTTACCAGCTAATCAGGTACCTACTTGGAAGAAAACTAGTTACCTACATTATTCATTCTGTATAATAAGAAGATTGATTAATTAAAGTAGCGAAAAATCGTAGGGTAACCGACGCATTTGTCAAATAGACATTATTTGTTTTTAGGGTTCCGTAGCCCTGACAAGGAACCCTTATAGTTTCGTCATGTCCGTCTGTCTGTCTGTCTGGCCGTCCGAGGTTTTGCTTGGAGACTGTTGACCCTAGAGAGTTGTAATTTTGTGGAGATATGTATATCAATCACGCCGACAAAACGGTTTTTTTTTAAGGTTGCTCCCATACATATATCTAACGTGGGGATGATTTTTTTTTTCATCGTCTATCACATCGTGTGGGATATCGTTGAATATGTCTTTTGATGTTGAAAATGACTTAGGGGACAAATTTTAGATTTAGGGATCCGTTTGCGATATATTAAACTTTAAAGTGCCAATTTTTGCTCAAGGCGTCCCCCTCCCTCTAAAAGCTAAACTATTCGCTTGAAAAATCTGGAAAAAATCACGATAATAGTGCTTTTCATGAACTTTCAAAGAAAATCATAGCGGTTAAGGCAGACCAGTTAGTTTAAGAGTAATAGTCGTTCAACTTAGTCGTTCAAAAATTCCTTAGAGGAAAACATTAAAATTGACTTAAATGAAGTAATTGCTGAAATTTATTGTGGTAACGACGGGCAACTACGGAACCCTAAACTGTGCGTGGCACTACACGCACTTGGCCGGTTGTAAGATTTTTAAGTTTACCTACCTACATTACTTTGTACCTAGCTTTGTACTATTTATACGCGAATATTTTAGTACTTACAAGGAAGTCTACACTCTAACTATGGATTTGTTTTTTCCTGACAAGAAATTGACTATTAATACTAATTAAATAATAAAGTTCTCGAAGAAGAAAAAAACACATAAATGTTTTGGCTTTAAAACTGCGATTTTCAGAAAACATAATCAACTTTATATTCTGAAAAGGCGGCAAGATAACTTAGACAATAACTTTTCAACCTATGACAAAACCTACCTAAATAACAATTTTGGTAGGTAAGGTAGATAAAAGAAATATAAATGAACATTGGACAACATCACATATCTGATCCTGTGCTAAGTACCCAGAGTACTTGTGTTACAAAAACCAGAAACAATGACGGTACCACAACACCCTGGTAGGTTAGACTTTAAACAACAATTTATTATGTTATTTGAAAATGGGGAAGAAAAAAATATTTATAGTGCCCTAATCTTTGTTTAATTTGAAATACTAAAATTGTGTCGGTCAATGTATTTTTAAGCTGTTATTACTTGAACATAGTAAGTACTTACTATTATTTGAGGCGTGATTTTGATAATTTTAAAAATATGTTTACCGATGTCGCCAAAGAAATAGATATCGTAACCCGCACGTGATATTTGGTAATTTTATTATCAGAACAGCATTATGAATGAAATACATAAACAGAGGGCGGTCAAGGCAAACCTGCCCATTGCACTACATACTTTATACATGCATTATAATGCGCGCATACCTATACCTACTTACGTAGGTAAATTATGAGTCATTAGGTAGGTATCGTGTTTATTGAGTTGGAATTTGGGACTTACCTATGCGAGTGCTTTTTTAACGACTCCATAAAAGTTTTTTAATCGGCAATTAAATAATTTGTTCTATAATATCTACTATGATAATGTTCTCTTCGGTCTTTCTCTCCCCCTTATATCAATTGTTCCCTTCTAAATCGTGTCGTATCAGGTAGCCAATTTTACTCTTAGGTTGTCGATGGTCTCAATTCTCTTGTCAACTTATGTCAGCACTAAGTATTTCAATTAACAGGAACAGACTAAGGAAAAAAATACCTACACAGGCCAAGTCGTATCAGGAGGATGGTGCGTAATCTTCTAAAAATACATTAAACAAATACCTTTCTGCTAGAACATTAAATGTTTCATAACCCTGCAACACCCAGGAAAATAGATAACAATTGAATAACAGTGAACAGTTGGCAGCTGGCAAACTTGGTGGTTGTAGGATTAACATACTTGGAATGAGCTAATGTAGTAGGTGCTTAGTTAACAACATAGTTACCCAATATCATCTTACTTTAAATTATTTCGGTATTTAATTTCAAATTTTGTTTATGTTGGAGCTACGGGTCGGCAGAGTAGTAGCTTGTTAGAGCAATAAATAGCAGTGAAGCAATAAATGTCAGGTCGATCGTTAATGTTGTCGGTACACTAGATACTTATTTGTTCTGTCCTGGGTCTGTGGAGAACAGCATCTACCCGGAGAATACTAACAGTACCAAAGTATTTGACAAACGATGTTAATTTTCTGCATATTAGGATTTAGGGAAACAAATAGTCAGTTATTTTTACTTAGGTACAGGCGTCGTTTGATCATTTACGTATAACAGTGTTTAAAATGTGTGGGTAAATAAAAATTTTATTCCAAGGTTTTTATTTTAAATCTTTATAGTTAAATTTGGAATCGATCAGACGAGTGACAGAGTGTTAATACCTTTTACAGGTGGAATACAGTTTGTTGAGAGTCGACCTCTGGAATTCCCACTGGAGAAATCTTTGGGTCGGAAATACTTATCAAGGCACGAGACGCGAGTGATAGCCTGTTGCCGCCAAAATCCAGTGAAGAACAGCAAAACGGAGAAGGTATTTTCGATTTAAGTTTGATTTTTTCCTCGCCATTATGTTGAAAAACGTCGAATGCAACTCGTGTGCATTGATCATTACACACGAGGCATTATTGTAAGCGCGAGCCGTAGGCGAGCGCGGTAAGGAAACTGAGTGAACCACCGAGGAACCAACTTAGCACACTTGTATCGTAATGTACTAATTTCTATGATTTGTCTGGTAAAGTTGCAGTATGTACACATCAGCTGTGGTGCCTTACCTAGTAGTAGCGAACGTAATTTCACCGTTATTTTCATTTTTGAAGGTCATGCAAGATTGCCAGTAGCCCGTTCACGTGCCGTCACATTTGCATGCAAACAGAACATACTTGTCTAGCTATTTGTTTCGTACCCGTGTTCTAAGCCAACAGATATTGCCTTGCAAAGGAGTTAGGTAGGTAGGTATTTGGGTATACCACCTACCATCCTATATAGTAGTAGGTAGGACATTCAGATGGAAACTGTTTACTTTCGTGTTTTACTGTTTGAATATTGAATATTCATTTATTTACCATTTCGATTAGGAATGAAATAAAAATGATATGTTAGTTATGAAAGGGTTTATCCTCTTCATATTAAATGTCTTCAAAATAAACAATGTAACTTTAGTTACATTACCAACGGAACTATCAATAAGTTTTATGTATTAATAGGTAGGTACTTAGGTATTTTCACCTTTAGGTAAATACTTAATATATTGTTTCGTAATTTGGTACGTCATTGTACAAGCGCAAGTTTAATTTTAATAAAACTTTGGCACTGCTTGCAGGGTATCGGGCTAACTTTAAAAGAAAAGTCAGCACTTTCATGCTGTGCAATGCTGTGATAGATACCTACCTACTGCTGAGATATTTGTGGTCTTTAGTGTATTCAATATATCCCACAGGAACAATGACACATTAATATTTCGCAAACGGATCCCTAAATCGACAAGTAAGGTAAAAGTCCCCAGTTTCGTGCTAGTACGTTATTTCGTTAGTTTTCTTTCTGGTGCAAGAAATAAGTAAATTAAATATTATACATTGAAATAATAAATTAATACAAAATCTCTATCATTTAAACTATCTAAAAAATCAAGTACCAATATTTTGTTGATTAAGGTGACAACAATACGACGCTCAAAACTCCGATACTATCACGAACAGCTGTGCGGTGTGCGTGCGTATAGTCCTTTTTAACCGACTTCAAATTGGACGTAGTTTAGCAGAAAGGACTCAATCCACATTTTGGTCAAAAATGAGTTATGCATGCCAAAATAATCTTTATGGGTAGGTCTTTCATACCAGTAAAAATCATAGCAATAAACACACTATAAGTATATTTTTTAAATACATGGACTCAACCCACATGTTTGAAGACATGTCATTTTAATACAGCTTAATAGCCTCAAACCATCTAAGTCGTTTTAGATAAATATATTTCTAGTTTAAATTTAATTAATGATTTTTTTTTATACAAAAGCAAGGTACCTATATTGTTTTAAAAAATATTTTTAAAGTCGTTAATATGTTTATTCATTTAAATTTACCTATTGTTCGTAATTTAATAATTTTATTTATTAATTGACTGAAAAGACAGCAGTCCGACATAAGTAAACTATAAAGTGAACAAAAGAAACTTAGAATTTTCCTTTTTTTTTTAATAGGTAAAAGTAATTAATTAAGTTTAAATAATGACATCAAGGTGAATGGGCAAAATTATACGGAGTGCGGTCTAGGTGGCGACCACTTCAGATATTATTATTTTTAAATTCTAAGTAGTATGAGAAACCGGAAAATATAAAAATATTACACGTGCTGTATTTAGATAAAAAATATTGAACTTCAAAGTTAGTTGGAAAACAATACAAAACCACTCACAGGAATCATTATTTTTAACCTGGCTATACAATTTTTTCAAAAGGTGTCCGACGAGCCCCAAGCTATCTCGAAACTGGGAAAATCCCACACATTAATTTCCCCTTAACCCGCACAACCCTTTGATGCTGCGCCCGGGCGTGCCTTTTTTCTGTTAGTTGATTTTTTACTTACTTTGCGTCACTGTCTTCACGTCAACTGTGTTCTGTGCTCTTAATCTGGATATTTTTGGACTAACTTGGCTTTGACTAGCGGACATTTATTTATAAAAGGGGGAAGGACGGGAAGTGCCAGATAGAGGCGATAGAGCTCAGTAAGATGCTATCCATAAAAAGATCCAAAAGTTGGTGAGACACGATCTCTGAAGCTCGAATCTCACCTCATACAGGAGGTGATTGAGCAAAACCGGGGGTCACAAGTCTTTACCCAAAAAAATTGAAGTTCGCATCTGACAAAGCTAAAAATTGAGGCGGTTCTTAAACCGCTTCGTAATGGGAGGGCGCCCGGCGAAGATAAATATATAAATTAATAATAAATATTGGACAACATCACATACATTGCTCTGATCCTATAGTAAGTAGCTAAAGCACTTGTGCTATAGAAATCAGAAACAACGACGGTACCACAACACCCAGACCCGAGAAAATATAGAAAAGTTCGTTTCCTACATTGACCCGACCGAGGATCGAACCCGGAATCTCAGAGATGGCGGCGCCATTTAAAGTCCGGCATGGTCGCCTCAAGTCCCCCTGGGACTACCTGCGGGTCTAAAACGGCCGCATTGGATGTTTCATTTTTAATCTGATTAATTTAGTGAAATGTAGCGGAAATGCTTCGCAAACCCTAAAACGGCCAGATTAATAAATGAATCATATGCAATTCATTTCATCAAATGGATCATATTTGATGACGTTAAAAAAATATAGTGACGCGTCCAATCATACTTTACGGTTTTTGTGAAATTGAATGTTTTAACAACACAAAGGAACAAAATGTTTCAAAATACTTAAGTTTCGTGTGTTTTACAAATATTAATACAAAATAATAATAAAAATAACATTAAAATGGTGGTTCACCAATTTGACATTTAATATGAATTACTCTTTTCTTAATAAGTGGACCATATTACGAATTTCCATACAAAACTGTCAAATTAGATGAACTGCAAATATGAAATGTTCGAGGCTCATTTTATGATTCATCAAATAACATTTCATTTTAAGATTTGCTAAATGAAACATATTATGAACGGAATATGAAACATCCAATGCGGCCGTTTTAGACCCGCAGCAAATATGAAATGTTCGAGGCTCATTTTATCATTCATCAAATAACTTGTCATTTTAAAATTTGCTAAATGAAACATATTATGAACGAAATATGAAACATCCAATGTGGCCGTTTTAGACCCGCTGTTCTTGGGGAACTGAAGGGACTATTCAACACTGTCAAGCTTCTGTCAAAAAATCAACTCGCGGGCAGAGAGCGCATTACAGCTTTTAAAGGCTGTGTTTTGTCACTGCATAAATGATGACGGAACATCTCGCCCACCAAAATAGCTATGGTATTTTCTGGCTAACTAAATGCGATGAACGGTGCGATACTTAAAACAATTATAGAATAAACTATGTTTAGAAACTTAAAACGATATGGTTAAACTACGAGGATGGAGATTCCAATGGAAGCTAGTCGTCTATTGGTAGAGGACATAACTTTACCAATAGCCGTTGATTTACGCTATGGGTTGCAGTCTTAACCATGGCAATTGCAACTATTCCGTCAGCTCCGGCGAGAAGCTGCTGTACCCTGCCAAGGGTCCAGTGTAACGGAGCGCGGTTGTCATCTTTAATGATGACCATCGATCCTACAGTTAACGGTTTTGAATTCTTGGTCCATTTGGCGCGTTGTGTTAATGAATTTAGATATTCGTGTTTCCATCTGGACCAAAAATTCTGATGAAACGACTGTAACAGCTGCCACCGATGAAGCCGGTTAGTATTGACAGAAAATAGATCTTCATCGGGAACTGCAGTTAACGGTTCTAAGGTAAAAAAATGACCTGGAGTTAATGCTGATAAATCATTAAGATCAGCACTTATGGGGCACAAGGGTCTCGAGTATAAAACAGCTTTGATTTGAACGAAAAGTGTCGTCAGATCCTCAAAAGTTAATACTTGGTCACCAACAACGCGGTACAAATGAGTTTTAGCTGCTTTGATCTGTATTTTCCAAACTCCTCCGAAGTGAGGCCCGGATGGAGGATTGAATTTGAATTCAATTTTCTCCGCATGAGAAGCATTGTGCATTAGAGAAGAAAGTTGATTCCGAGCACCAACAAAGTTGGTTCCACAATCCGCGTGAATAAAATTGCAGCGACCGCGTCGTGCTATAAAGCGCCGAAAAGCAGCGATAAAACCATCTGCAGACAAAGTGGAGACGACCTCCAAGTGGACCGCCTTTGTGGCAAGACAAACGAACAAACATAAGTAGGCCTTGTCAATTTTAGCGCCACGATGTGGACCTAGTTTGATTCGGAACGGTCCACCGAAATCTACACCCACCACAGAGAAAGGCTTCACCTGGTTGACGCGGTATGAAGGAAGATCGCTCATGAACGGCTGCAATGGTTGCGGGTGCAATCGATAGCACTTGATGCATTTTGCAAGAATGCGACGTACTGTTCGTTTAGCTGAGACGACCCAGAATTGTTGTAACAGCAAAAAGTTTGTTGTATTCACGCCTGGGTGGCAGTAACTACGATGTATGAAATCGACAATAAGATATGTAAGCCGATGATCAGAGGGCAGGAAAGCAGGATGCTTGTGTTCATACTCCAACCCTAAGCGAGAAAGCCTACCGCCCACCTTGAGAATACCGCAATCGTCGATAAGCGGATTGAGTTTACGGAATTGTTTTGCTAACGGTTTTTTATTTTTAAATTGGAAATTTCATCAGAAAATGCTTAAATTTGCACGTGTCTTACTAATTGAGTCAATGCCCTGTGACGTTCAACGTTGTTTATAAAAGTATGTTTTTTATCGTTACAGCGTTTTCAAATTGAATTTATAAAACGGTTAATGTACGATAAAACGTTAAGAAGTTTTTGTAATGATGAAAAGCGATGTGTTAAATCGGTTAAAAGATCTGAATTGTTACTTTCATCTCTCTGTACGGTGATCAATGCAACGGATTTACGAGCTTCAGCCTGAATGATATCCTCATCCCTTTAAGTAGTAGTTTCAGCATGAGATGGCCATGAATCTTTATCCTGGGAAAGCCAATCTGGCCCCGCCCACCATAGGGAATTATTTAGAATTTCAGTGGGAAAAATTCCGCGAGAACAGATGTCAGCAGGATTGTCTTCAAAAGAAACATGGTGCCAACATTCAGGAGGAGCGATTTCCTGAATATGACTCACACGTTTTGCCACAAAAGTGGTCCAGCGTGATGAATGGGAACGTAGCCAAGACGATAGTAGCATCTAACCACAAGAAGACAGAATCGATTGGAATATGCGAATGGTACGTATCACGAACATACTTATATAGATCAGCCAGCAGGACAGCGGCGCAAAGTTCTAGTCTGGGCAGTGAAATACGCTTTAATGGAATAACTCGAGCCTTAGAACAAACAAAGAAGACCTGAATTCCACCAGCCTCATCGATGACATGTAAGTATATCACAGCACCATAAGCAACCTCAGAGCTGTCACAAAAACCATGCAGTTCGTACGATTTTGATTCTAAACAGGTAAGTTTGCGCGGTATACAAAGTTCAGGTTCTTTTGAAAGTTAATCCGAATAAGAAGTCCATGTTCGGACTACTTCGATAGGTGGCGTTTCATCCCAACCCACACCGAGAATCTAAAGTTTTTGGATCAAGCACTTAGCTTGGATTGTGATTGGTGATAGAAAGCCCAAGGCATCAAAAATCCGAGCAAGCTCGCTGAGAATTGAACGTTTAGTACACGTTTGATTTGTAGGTTTTACCGAAAACAGAAATGAATCCGATAAAGGATCCCATTTCAGACCAAGAACCTTTAGAGGTGAGGGTTCAGTGTGATCAAGAGATACTAAACCTTGCAAGTGTTGTTCGATGGGTAGGTCGGATTAAAGTTGTGACTCATTACTATACTAACCCACTTTCGGAGTTGAAATTGTCCCAAGTTAAAAAGTTTGATAAGTTGTGTTTTAGCCTCTTGAGCCACGTTAAAATCATGAAAACCGCAGACGAGGTCATCGACGTACACATCCGATAGCATGATCTGCTTCGCCAGAGGGTAAGCATCTCCCTCATCATCAGCAAGCTGTCGCAACGTATGGCAAGCGAGATAAGGGAATGAGGCTACACCTTATGTAACTGTATTCAAACGATACTCTCGAAGAACGTCGTGAGGCGACAGTCTCCAGAGAATACGTTGATACTCGCGGTAGTCGGGCGAAACAAGAATCTGCCAATACATTTGGCGTACGTCCACCATGATAACAATTTGATGCTCACGAAAATAAAGTAAAATTTTTAAAATTAATAATTTTAATTTAGGACCGATTAGTTGAAGGAATTAGCATTAAGATCCTTTGCAGAAGCATCGATCACAACACGAAGACGAGTCGTTGTGGAGTCAGGACGTAAAACACAGTGATGTGGGATGTAATATTTACCCGTACCCATTTGATCGAGAGGCACTAGTTACATGTGATTGGACTTGATATAGTCGGACATGAAATTGCAGTATTGAGAAGATATTTCATGATCCTATGATAGTCTTCTTTCAATCGCATGAAACCGTCGTAATGCCACCTCGCGTGAGCCGTTGAAAATAGGTTCAGAATCATTTTTGAACGGATATTTGACTACATATCCACCCGAGGGATCGCGGTAGTGCTCTGACACAAATTTTTGTTCACAAAGCTGTTCCTCCGGCGTCAATGAAGTCGCTTTCGGTACGTTGTCGAGTTCCCAGAATCGGTTTACTAACGAGTTTAATTCGGTATCGATACTGGACGGTAAGAAAGATGTGAGTAACGCCGCACTAGAATTTAGGTACGTTTTGCCAAGGAGAAGCCAACCGTATAACGATTTAAAAGCAGAAGGTTGATTTTGACTACCCTTGATTTGCTTACCCAACAAGGATTCGGCGAAAACATCAGCAGCAAACAGTATGTCAACCGGTCTGGAATATCAAAACTGGGATCCGCTAAAGTTAACGATTTAATGTGTGACCATCGAGAAGTATTCAATTCGGCGATTGGTTGATCACTACAAATTTTAGAAATTACGTGCATGTTTAACTTGAAAATGATTTTATCTTGTGTGCCTACGCAACAAATGACGTCACCACTAATAGGAGCAAACGCGTCTCCAAGTCCGCTAACACTAGCCGAAGTTTGATTAGGTACTAATTGTAAACGTTTAACTGCCGATTCCGTGATAAAATTACTTTGGCTACCGGTACCGAAAAGTGCTCGAAGATTGCATATTACCGTGAGCATCTTGAATCTGCACGATAGCTGTTGCGAGTAACACGGTAGACCTTGATTGCGATTTTGTAAATAAGACTGCAAAATTCACACACTGTTGTGGTTTGTCGGATCGGTCACGATGAAGCAGGCTGTGATGTTTGCATTTACAAGTACGACACGAAAAGCATGAATTACAATTCTTTAATAGGTGATAAGATTTTAAACAGTTACAACACCATTTCTTCTCTTCGGCTATTTTTATACGTTCGTCGATTGATTTCTTAAGAAAATCCGCACACGATGAGATTGGATGCGATTCATTACAATACGAACATCTTTTAGGATAAGATGAAGGCTTATCGTTGTTGACTGTAGACGAAGACGGCTCGCCCTTTGCAGCCACTAAAGTGTGTGACACACTGAGACGTTTGGTTGTATTTTGAAACGATTTATTAGATTTAGGTGAATCTAAGAAATGGGTATCACGCATCAAAGCTTCACATTTAGATTGTAAGAATAGTTTCAACTGATCATAAGTTGGAAACTCGATACTAGAATGTTTTTCTTCAAAACTACGACGCATTTCGGTATTTAATTTAGATAAAATATGATACACTAAAATAAAGTCCCAACCCTGAACCGACAGATTCATTGTTTTTAGGATACTTAAATTTTCATCTAAGGAGTCGAGAGACGTACGAAAATCCTTCGCATCCTTGCACTTGAATTCAATGTTAAGAATTTCGCGCCAACATGTAAAGGCAAGATCGCGTTTATTCTTATATTTGCCACATAAGGCCTGGTACGCATCATTGTAATGTTCATGAGTCAAAGAAAATGCTTTAACTACAGATAATGCATCGCCGCTAAGAGATGATACTAAATAGTGAAACCTTTCTGTGTCGGTGAGTGAAGAAGAATTATGAATTAAAGCGTTAAAAGTATCCAAATACTCCGGCCATTGTTTGATGTTACCAGAAAAATTAGGAAGTGTAATTTTTGGTAACCGAATATTTAACGACGACGAAACGCTTCTCGATTGTTGTATTTCTTCACTGCGAGTTAAACTACGATAAATAGATTTAATTTTGTAATAAGTGTCATCAAACTTCTCCTGTAAACAAGTATCAGCATCGTTGGCATCATCTAAGACTTCTAAAATACTAAAATGTACGTCTTCAAAAGTCTCAGTTATTTGTTTTATGTCCCGATGATAAGGGAAAAATAAGTCGCGTTGAGATTGGTCACTTATCGCTAATTGACCGATTTCTAAAGCCTTATTTAAACGTTTAATAGCAATAGTTCGCTTTCGTTGTAACGATGGTAAATCTTGGGTAGTAAATTCCAGGTCCATTGATTTAGACTTAGACTTTTTTAAAGCACTAGACTTTCGCGTTAGTTTGCTTAAAAGTGACATTTTGAAGTCAATCAGTCACGCAGTAAAAGTATAAAAAAAATATATTAAAAATTTAAAATTAATTTGTTTCACTAAGTGTGACACCACCCTAACGTCTATCAAGAAGAAAGTTGACAAAAAACTATGATAACTACGAATCTGCGATCGACGCACAAAGTTAATGATTTGCACGCTACGCGCTATTCAATGCAGATGCGCTTGATGTTCAAAACAAGTTATTGCTTAGAATGCAAGGAAATTAATTAAGATAACACAAATTTCGTTTAACGTAATTTGAACGATATGAATAAACAAATTTGTTTTAATTTCAACTTACAATCGAATTGAAATGTTTACGATTATGTTATATTGTAACTTTTAATAATGTGGATAATTGTGTTTGTAGATATTGAATGACGTTGAAGTAGCTTCACCGAGTTAGCCGGTGCGATGTGTCTACGAGATTACCGGCGTAGCGGTAGGTAGGCGAAGCGCATTACAACTACCCGAAAGGAGGAATAAAAATGTTACCTGATTTCGTAACTTGTTACACGAGAACTACAATATGATTTGCATAAATTATGCGATATTTTACGGTTAATGAATACGATATGATGTACTAAAACGAATGATTTGATTAAGTAGTGTTTGAAATAGATTGTTTAATTAATGTAAGCCGAAAAGTAAACTAAGTACCGAAAATGAATGATGATTGCTTAATTTGATCTTACAGTAATCTAAAACAAAACTAAACGATTATTTTGTGAAATTTGTCGGTTAACTGATAGCCCGTAAGTACTGAAACTGAACGATTTTACGATTAGTAAATGCTGATTAAATGAATAACTCTGCAACCCAGAACGAATGTTAAATAGATTTTTGAATTACAAAGAATTTTAACCAGAAATACCACAGCTGAATTGATACGCAGTACAGTACAAGTAGGTAGTTGGTGGAAAGTCCCGGGTTTCGGCACCAAAAAGGATGTAGCAAACGCACCACAACAACAAAATTACGATTGGTGGCTTTCTACTACACCTGGATCAGATCCTAGAATCCGCCGATGAAATGTACGATGTTCTGAACGTTAGGCACGCAGTAACAAATATGATGCACTCCCGTACCTTTAAGAAGATCGATGACTTCCACCGTTCGATTGGACACAGCAGATATTAAAGTCTTAGCACATCAGGGAGAATGTTCTTTGGAGTTATTCACCTTTTCACGTCCCAACAAGATATGGGGAGCACGCGGTGGTAATCGTGTTAGGTTACGAGCAACGTGCGTTCGTGGCGCGGTCGAATGTGCAACTCATTATTGCAACTGCCCTCAAGCTTCTGTCATAAAATCAACTCGCCCGCAGAGAGCGCATTACAGCTTTTAAAGGCTGCGTTTTGTCACTGCATAAACCTATTTACACAGAACATCGATATGATACGTTTAAAAATACAATAAAACGATAAAATCCTTAATGATGACGGAACAACAGTATTGTTTTTAGTTATACCATATCTAGTGTGTATTGCGAATTTCATAATGGACAAAAACATCGAACAAAGAGTTTGTCTTAAATTTTGCATCGTCAATGGGATTTCATGTTCGGAGTCTCTGAAAATGTTACAGAAGGCTTACGGTGAATCGACTTTATCAAAAACACATGTTTATGAGTGGTACAAAGCGTTCGAAAGCGGTCGAGATGTGATGGAAGATTTGCCTCACTCTGTTAGGCCATCAACGTTTGCTACGGAAGATAAGATCGCAAAAGTGAAGGAAATAGTGACTGAAAATCCTCATTCAAGTTTGAGAGAGCTAGCCGTCAAACTTTCTGTGTCACACAGGTCGATTCGTACCATTTTAAATAATCAATTGGGTATGAAACATGTTGCCGCTTGGCTAGTCCCAAAAGACCTGAATTTTCTCCAAAAACTCAATCGCAAAAGAGTTGCTGAAGACATGCTAGAACGAGTCAATTCCGACCCAACATTCATGAAACGCATTGTTGCTGGTGACGAGACGTGGGTTTACGAGTTTGACATGCAAACTAGTCAACAAGCTGCGCCTTCCCACAAGGCCATCATTGTGAACGAATTTTTGACACAAAACTCAACAAATACCATCGAGCAGCCACTATATTCACCAGATATGGCTCCAGCCGATTTTTTTCTTTTTCCTAAACTCAAATTACCACTTCGTGGCACCCGGTTTCATTCGGTAGAAGACATAAAGGAGAATTCGCGGCGAGAACTGAACTCGATTCCGGAAAAAGCGTTTTAAAAATGTTTTGATGATTGGATTAATCGTTGGCGTAAGTGTATCGCTTCTGAAGGAGCATACTTTGAAGGTGATAAAATAAATTTGGATGAATAACTAACATTTTGTGTATTATTAATCTTTTCCCGGTACTTTCTTGACAGAGTAGTATGACAGTAAAGCTGGCCCACTGACTTCACGTCACTCAGTGAGCTATGGAAGGGTCGATGCTCGAGATTTCGTTAAGGGATAAAATCCGAAACGAAATCATCAGGCAAAAGGCCAAAGTAATGGACATACCTACTTAGTCCAAAAATGTAGCAAGCTTAAGTTGCGATGGGCTGGCCACATCTGTCGCAGAACCCATGAAAGGTGGAGTTAGCGGGTTCTCGAGTGGAGACTACGCCTTGGCAAACGTAGTGTAGGACGCCCCTCAGCCCGATGGACTGACGACCTTAGACGGATAGCTGGAAGTGGCTTGATGAAAAAAGCGGGAGATCGTGCTCTTTGGCGCTCTTTAGGGGAGGCTTACGTTCAGCAGTGGACTGCAATAGGCTGAATAGAAGTAGGTAGGGGGAAAAAGGAAGAGGGGGAAGTTTTGAGGAGGAAGGGTTAGGTACTGCTAAAAGAGACTGAAATAACACTGTGCTTTCTAGATACTCTCTAAATTGTAAGAATCGCCACGTTAATCTACATTAAGTATTATATTTAGACGACCATCTGGTGTAGTTGTTCGCGCACCGGACTACAATGCCTGGCGGTTGTGGGTTCGAATCCCGCAAGGGGCAAATGTTAGTGTGATGAACACGAGCATTTGCACCTAAGTCATGGATGTTTATGATTATAAACAATAATACGTTTGTATTTAAGTATGTTTATCCGTTATCTAGTCGCCATAGCACAAGCTTTGCTTAGTTTTGGGCTAGATAATTGATGTGCTTGTGGAAACAATTAAAAATTGAATTAAAATTAAAATATATATATTTTTCATATTAAATGAGTAATTATATATAATAGTTTATCTCGTGAACTAATTGAGTTACGAGTTCGGCTGCTTGGTAACATTTTTTTTTGCTAACCCGAAACCTATCCAATGCAATGAGCAACATTTCTGAACCTATCCCAAACCGCCCAATCTCTTTAAAATCTTTGAATAAGTAGAAACAATCCACCGTCTCGGGAATGCCTTTTTAAGGCGTTGCTAAAAAAAATTTTAAAAAAAAGATGCATACTTACTTTCCGAAAAAAAAAATTAAGTGGGTCAAGTCAAAAATTCTTAAATTTAATTTTAAAAAATCATAGTTCGAAAACTACAAAAAACCGCGGAACATACGTGGGGTATTCTCGGGTACACCTAGATGTCAGGAATTAAAAAAAAAAAATAGTGTCACCTTTCGGGCCACTCTGTATAATCTTACGTATACCTGTTTCTTAATCCTGCTTTTAATTACAATATTCTTTGGAAATTTGTTTTTTTTATCAATAATTTATCAAAATTTACCTAAAAAAACACAGCCCGAAACAGCGGCCAGGAACTCACGAACTTAAAAGCAGAGCCAAATGATATCACGAAATAGGTTCAAACAAGAGGTCCACAAAAACATCAATATATTTTAAAAAACGAGCTAAAAGTACACTTTCCATGCATTAAATTACTGGCAAAATATCAATATTCATCATACAAGAGCTATGAAACTGATATCATGTAAGTATAGTAAATTTAAAAAATCTTAAAGGCATAAGAGCCTTACGATGCCGAAGTATAGGACATTTTGCCTTAGTAAGTATTAGCAACCCCTTAGTCATTTTAAAGAATCTATTAAACGATACAAAACACGATGGGGTAGACGATAAAAAAAAACATCGCCACAATACATGTAGTATGGGAGCTACCCTAAAAAAATATTTTTCTAATTTTTATTCTACCACTTTGTCGGCGTGATTGATTAAAATATATTTCCACAAAATTACAGCTCTAAGGTCAAAAGTCTACAAGTAAAACCTCGGACGAACAGACAGACAGACAGACGGACATGACGAAACTATAAGGGTTCCTGGTCAGGACTACGGAACCCTAAAAACACCAAGTGCAAGTCGGACTAGCGCACCGAGGGTTTCTACTCTACACGCTTGGGTAAGTAATCGAGTCTCGAATATTTTTACAGCTTTTTCAGAGTTTTTTATGATTTATTTAACTACAACGGTTATCGTTTATGTTTTATCAGTCTACATTGCATAGAAGTACCATATTAAAAGGTTGTAATTCGCTTGCAGGTGTAAGAATATGCGGCATAACCGGTCGTACGTACCTTTTAATTGGGTTAATTTAAGTATAACTTAGAAGAATGATTTTTTAGGGATTGTAGGTAGGTACTTTCAACTTTATAAATAAACAACATCACATACATTGCTCTGATCATAAGGTAAGTAGCTAAAGCACTTGTTTTAGAAATCAGAAACAACGACGGTACCACAACACCCAGACCCGAGCCAATACAGAAAAGTTCGTTTTCTACATTGACCCGAGCGGGGATCGAACCCGGAACCTCAAAGATGGCGGGGTCATTTAAAGTCCGGCGACCTCGCCTCGGCTACGGAGGTCGTAAACCTACCTCTATGATTCCTAAAAAAAAGGCATTGACAACGAAGTGGGGTCACTTCGTTATCCGACTGGCTGCTAAGACTATCCAACTTATTAGGGTTCCTTTTTTATTTTCTTTAAATTAAGTAAGTACCTACCTCTTACGCAAACATAAAAACGTAAGAAATTTTGATCGATCCTACACTAAACTTGTTTACGGATCATGAATCTATGGAAGGTCGTTATATACTTTCCCTTGAAATATGAACTGATGGTAAGGCTGTTTGTAATAATCTTTTCAACCGTTTTGTAACTTTTTTATGTAGGTATTGAATTGCAGCAGCAGGTCTAAACATAACTTACACTTATATTTCCAGGGGTTGAAGAAACAAAACAAAATATTTTTTTTAGTATAAATAACATTATATTTCATATAATAGTTTTTTTTAACTTACCTAACATAATATGCTTAAAAACAAATTAAATTAGTAATCACAGATGGCTGGTTTTGCGTATACAACACAATTTATCGATATTTTACAGCTGGTCCGATGGATTAAGCACTGGATGGATTTATCACTGCACCTTCTGAAATAAATAATACGAAAACGATTAATAATCTAAAATGTTATACCGATAACTTCAGCTTGGCCCTTGCCAAAGTAAATTAAATATTACAGAGGGTTACATATTACAAGGCCTAAGGTCATAATACCTATGGACGAAAACCTAATTTTTAAAACACCTAATGCTCATAATACCTAAGTTTATAATATATAATAGTTGAAATACCTAATGGATGTTTTACCTAAAGTCGATTGACCTAAGGACAATACACCTTATGACGAAATATCTAATTTCAAAACACCTAAGTCGTTAAACCTATGTAAACAAGTATTTCGCTCAGAGATTACTTATGTGTATCACTTGTAGGGAAAATTATGTAGTTGATGAGTATTTAGAAACCCTATTTGTAATAATATATTTTAAATTATATAAATGCAGTGCAATAACCAAAAATGTCTAAACTTGTCTTGTCTTGGCTAGCGCTAAATTACATTTTTCTTTTAAAAATTGTGTCGTTGTACTCGTTGTAAACCTTTATAGTACCTATAGTGCTAGGCCTAGTATTAGTATAGTACTATGTATAATGGTTTACAATGATAAACATTTTGAGCTGAAATTAGGTTAGGTCTCATGAAATTAGGTCTTTCGTCCATAGGTATTATTATGACTTTAGGTCATTCAACTTTAGGCCTTGTAATATGTAATCGTTGCATGACGTCACGCCTATGTACAATTTTTACTTAGAATACCGATAATCAAAGTAAAATCGAATCTCACCATAGTGATTTCCGGGAATATAGTGCTGAGGTTGAAATTGGCGCGGGAAGTACCAGGAAAACTAATAGACCTGTCTACGTGGTTCCCCACGCTTTGCACGTTTGACGGCATCAAATGACTGTTGAAAAACTCAGGCTGATACTGAGTAGGCACCTGGTTCCCTACATAATTAGGGAACGTCAGCTCTTCCGACATTATATTTGCATGCCTTTTAATCGGCGCTTTATTTTGCCACAGAAGATGGGACGGGTCACTCCATTCCTCTGCCTCAGTATGTAGTTTAGCTCTTTTACTTTGATATTTCTTACTAGAATCTTTTTTTGAACACTCCAATTTGTGTTTCGCGGCAGACTCTCTTCGAGAACTTTTGTAATTGGAAGGCACTTTATCGTGAGGAAACACGGTTGGATTATTTCTTATTTTTAATTCATCGTACTTATGGTTTGTATAATTACAGTCAGCTTGATTATAATCTATGAATTCGCTTGTAAACGGTCCTCCCGTATAATTACTAGACATAGTTGACATTATATTACTGCTTCCTGGCATAAAATTGGAATAAAATGAGTTGGATATGGTGTTTGTCGTAGTATTGTATAAAGTGGTCCCAGAAAACTGTTGGCTGGCGTAACTGTTATCAGCATAGTCCAACATTGGAGGGAAATGGGATACTTGTGCAACTGAATTGTCTTGCGTATTAAAATCATTATATTTCTGCATTAAAAATTTGGCGTTGGTGTTGTCCTGCATTTTTTGAGTACATCCACCGCCACGTATCAGGGCTTCAGCTGAATAGTTATTTTTCTGTGTTTTGGAACTTTTATCGGATTTAACATTTTTACTTTTACTTTGCGAGAACTGGCCCATACCTTCATAAGTATTCCCTACTTTTGCTTCGTTGAAACCGTAACAAGGTTGTGGTACATGACTCTCTAGCCGAGATGCCATTGTTTTGCGGTTATTGTCATTAGAAAAATACGAAGCAGAACTCTGTTTACTAGAATTTGTTTTAGGCGCTTCAATATTTGGGACTGGAAAACGAGAAGACATATTGTCAGAACGATTCATCAATTGGGTTACTGACAAGAAGTTGCCA
Organism: Anania fuscalis; assembly: GCA_950371115.1. Classification (NCBI taxonomy): domain Eukaryota; kingdom Metazoa; phylum Arthropoda; class Insecta; order Lepidoptera; family Crambidae; genus Anania; species Anania fuscalis. Next base: position 14,110,025 of record OX493330.1, read on the forward strand.
CAGTTTTGTATATCTTGCGCGTGTGCCACTGCTCTATTTGTGACATCGGCGCTTTTCTTTTTATCGTGTGGACCCAGAGCCAAGTCACCTACAAGTGTTGGAAGATTTATAGGCGGTGGTTCGATGCTGATTTCGGTGGGTCCAACAGGTCTCGTTGATGGCCACATTTGAAATTCTTCTTGAACAGGCTGTGTCACAAAATTGTGCATAGATATTGGAAAATAGCTTTCACTGTGATCTTGCTTTTTAGAAGGTTGACTTATTTGGCTATATGAAGTCTTAAGGCCGTCTTTGCTTTCGATAGCTCCAGGATTGCAATTACTTTCCATAGGTCTTATTTCTGATGTCATCCAATTAATATGCATTTTGTTGGGAGATTTTTTGGTGAACTTTTCAGGTATATGTTGTTCCACAGTAACGTTAGTCGTCTTTATAGCATTATCAACGCTTATTCCGGAAGCCCGCCTGAAGTCTAAATGTTTGTCGCTAAGTTTAGAGTTCGTGTTTGATTGAATATTTTGCAGTGCAAGATAATTTTGATTTTTATGTGGTATAGTTTTTGAAATATTACTGTTGCTATAAAATGGTACATCTTCTGACCACATGTTCGGAGGTTGGGAATAGAAACTGGTTATGGTATCCACAAAAGAAGTAGTGGGTTTACTAGAAATAATGTCCTTTTTATTAGAATTTGGTACAAGGGGAACATGGATTTCTGGGTTAAATGGGTTGTATGTAGTGGAATAGGGGGCTGACACTGTAGTTAAGATGTTATCTTTACAGAAAGTGTTTGAAGAAGTTGTACAGTTAACAAAGTCGAAACTTTTATGCGACCAGCCCAAATCAATATCATAGGTCAATCTTGAAGAACCGATCTTCATAAGATTCTCTTCTACATTAGAATAATCTGGTTTACTTTTAGAAGTATACTTTTCCATGGCACATGGGTATAAGCCAAGACTATTAAAATCGTGGCTAGAAGAAATACTACTTGTACTGTAAATAGTATTTTTTACGGTGCTAAATGGGTCACTTTTATAAAAGAAATTGTTATTGCTTACATAATTGGAGGATTGGTTTTGAATTGACTTGCTAATATTATTACAATCGAAATCCAAGCCAAAATTGGTGTCTGATATTGTGCAACTAGTTGATATTAACGACGGCATTGAGAGATTTAAAAATGGGTTTTCATTTGACATTGTTGAAATAGTCGTAGTAGCGTTAGTAGTTTTGCTTTCGATATGTTTTGCAATCAAATTACTCCCTGTATATTTATTTGCTTCATTTGGTTTGGCTACAATGGGACCAGAAGTTAGTGTCTGAGATTTACTAGATGATTTTATCTTGGCATCATTCGCGTTCTGCTTATCGAAAAAGTGTGTTTGGGATGGTAATTCATTTCGCCTTTGATTGTTATTTTCTTTGTTATTATTATTTTGCAATGTGTTTTGTGGTTCGTCTGCAGGGCTATCAGCTCTATTTCCACTAACCAATGGAAAAGACATTAAAAATGCTGCAGTTGGTGAGGCTGCTAAGAATTCTTCAGCTAATTCGAGGCGCGCGTTACCAGCATCAACGGTAGTATCACATAGTGTGGTATCTATAATTGCAGGCAATTTATTCTCTTTGTTTTTATCTTCAGTTATAGGGCATCTTTTAGAAGATTCCTTATTAGATTTGTTGATATCTACAGGTGTTCCGATTTTGTCTGTTATTTTTTCAATATTTGTTGAAGAAATTGCGATTGTTTTAACATTAATTGTTTCATGTTTAGTCTGACATATTTCGCTTATATCTTTTTCTTTACCTTCCGAACACTTCATAACGTTATTTGAAATAGTACTTGCTATAACTTCTTTCTTTTTATTAATACTTGTTTTTATTTCCTCTTTATTAAAAGTGGGAATAACAATATCAGGAACTTTATTGTCTTTATTAGCTGCTTTTTCTAGTGGAATATGATTTAAACTTTTTTCTTTTGCTTCCGTGGTGTCTACTTTTTCTTTTATACACTTATCTGTAGTTTTTTCTTCAGTTACTGGTGCCATTAGCTCAGGTTCAGTCACTTTTACAACCACCTTTGAATTTCTATTAGGTTTTTTACCAGCATCCTTTTTTAACTTGACAGTGGTTTTCTTTATTTTTGTGGCTGACAAAGGCCGAGAGTAAGCAGATATAGGTAAAATATTTACCATAGTTGTCTTTGTTATGTCTCCATTATTTCTAGTTACCATGGAAACTGTTTGTTTATTTAAAGTTTGCAAATTTGGATCTACCAACACAATAGCTGGTGGAGCTGTGGGGAACAATAGTGATCTTTGAGAAAAAAGGTATGGTGCAGCTGGTAGAACCACAATGGTATTTTCTGAAGCTGGAATTAAATAAAAAAAAAATTAACAAGTAACTATTTAAAGTTGTATTGTACTATTTTTGATGTTTGTAAAAAAAACCAGCATATTGATAACAAAGAACTTTTTAAAAGTTATATTTGTTATAATTTATAACCAATTTAATATTTAATTATTGGTATAAGTAATTTCAGAAACTTACCCTTTTTGTCTATAGTCCGTGGTAATAACTTAGGCAAGGTTTTCACAGTGGTTGGTGTTACCTTTTTAACATCTGCTTTTGATGTTACAATAACATTTGAAGTAATGATGTGGTTTGCAGTTACTGTAGGATTGGTTGTTACTTTAGGATTTGCAGACACTGTAGGATTTTTAGTCACTGCTTTCTCTTTAAGTGCATTCTGTTCTGATTTTTGTAGCATCATAAATTTTACATGTTTTCTATCTGGAATAAATATATTTTAATGATATGAAAACAAGAATGGCAGACTTCTATAGTTCCGGCCCCAAATTTCGGTAACCTATTGATAAATGAAATTAACTGATGTTCGTACCTTTTAAGCAAGCCTATTAAAAAAGGTACCAAACGTACTTACGTAATTCTTATGGTTTCCGACATGAACACCTCTGGAAATTTTAGGAGCCAGTTTTGCCAATTTTTTTTAGTGTTTTATTGAATAGCATGTTTTAACTTTTTGGTGTCTAAAATAGATGTACACAGAATATATTTCAACTTACTTTGTGTTTTTATACCTTTTCCTAAATAAACCTGGGTTGATGCATCTTTAAAGATACTTTTCTTATTTGTTACTGCATCAAGTTGTACATGCAATGCTAAAATTTCAGCTTCTGTAAGTAAACATTAATGTTAATCTTAATAATACTAGGCAGTATTTATGTCTGTTGTTTTCCTATCAGTTAAATTGAATATATTAATACTGGATGAAGTATTCTTTAGAAATTTTATAATGGGTGATTCTAGCACTCACAAACAATTTTTAAGTGATTTACAAAGAATTTTAAAAAACATTAACAATTTATATGTTTAAGTTTTCATAACTCAGTTATAACAATAATTAACATGATAGAAAATTATAATTTATGAACACAGATAGTATGAGCGTCCATTAGGTGAATTTTATTTTTATTATTTATTAATCAACAAAACTGGATTTACTCAAGTGCCAAATTAACTAGCATCCTCTCTGTTGAGTACCTCCACCATATAAGCCCCCAATATGTATAGGTACACGCGTCTAAGGTATGCAATCGAAATAGTTGAAGTATATTGAGAGTTTGAAATACTTTAGTGCTTCTCATTACATTGTGGTGGGTAAATCACACATTGATAAGTTTGAAAATGTCAATTTCAGTGTTAATACCCCTCTGCCATGTGTAAAATGGATAACAACAATGGGTGTGTTACCACTTAAGAGTTAAAGACAACATCACTGCAATACAAACATAAGTAGCGTTGCCTGGCGTCCGGATAAAGCCGGACATAGGTAGGCTTTTTGACAGCAAAACACCCAGATTCGAAACAACATAGAAAAGTTCCACTTACTTAATTTTGTTTTTTCTTGAGCACAATTGGTAAGGCAAATGATAGCTTTTTGAACAATCTCAATTTTGGGATACTGTACATTTTCACTATCGTTACCAGGGCAGTCATTATGTCTGTTGATTTCTTTGACAACTTCGCCCAGTTTTGTAATAGCTTCATTAAATTTATTTCTTCTTTGGCGTTCCCATTCCCGACAACGGCTGAAATATTGTATTTTCAATCAATAACAAGAAAAATCACAAAGAACTCCCTTTTTTTTTAAAGATTTTTTACCTTGGTGTTCGAGCTTTTAGAGTTTGTTCCATGATGTATAATTTTCTTGTTATTAAAAATAGTATGTAAGTAATCACATCTGATTCTATTATTAAATTTTTATTGATATTTGATTAAATAAAAAAAACTATTTGGCAAATATTTTCGTTCATTGCTTTTTTTTTCGTAGTCTGTCAGGTCAGTGACACCTCCTTGAGTGAACGAACGAAAGTGAGTGAACTTGGATGACAGTCGACAGACAGGAAACGTCAGTTTCCTTCCAAAAATCTATAGCATGTGCCTATTTTGCAAAGATATTGTATTTTATTTTGTACTTAGAAATACAATATCTTTGCCGCTGTCCGACAAAGTTATCGCCTGATGTCTAATGTCATTAAAGCAAATTAGCGTGCTAAGACCGGCTAAACCTGTAGGTCTACCGCGCAAGTGGCGTCGGCCACGGACGTATCGTCATCAACTTCACTTTGACAGTCGACGGCAATCACAGATTAGTCAGAGTTGACGGCAATTTGGTACCGCGTAATTTTCCAAACCGACGCGTCGGCTTGATAATCGATGCCGACCATAAAGGTAATATACCTACGGAATAGAGGAACAAACGCGAGCTGTCAAACGAAACCGAAATTGGAAAACATTTGTGTGTGTAAAATTGTTTATGTATGCGTGTCAGTGATGTTTACAATTACACATTAATATCGATATGGATCATACTTATTAGTTAGTCATAGAATTATTAAAACTAAAATAGGATGGGAAGGGATTTAGAATGGCTGAAAATACGACCCAGGGTGAACAAGTGAAGTAATAATATTTAAGGAAAACACAGAAGATATTTAAATCATTTTTTTATCAATGCTTTAAAGGTAGCTACTTATATCATTTCTCACTGCCCTCGGAAAATAGAATTTTGTTTAAATAATTTCTTAAAGTACGCTTTGATACATTTTTCAATTGTGTTTCGTACCTCAATCTTAACGGTAAATATGTTTCTATTATACATTTTATAATGAGATATCTGTGACTAATAAGTGGATTTTGCTCAGAAGAATGGAAAATCAAGGAACCAAAATAATTTTCAAAATCAGTACGACAAATAATATTTAGAACGTTCTTATCAAATTTCTTTTTATCAAAATCAAAATGTGTTTTTATTTTTCTCTAAAATATTTTTCACACTTTATGCGCTGGATGCAGGCCGCTTCCAACCGGCCGATCTGGAAGTCACTGGGGGAGGCCCATTTAGCAGTGGACGTCCTGTGGCTGTAATGATGATGATGAAGCAAACATTATTACATCTTCAGAAGGATAGATTAAAAACCTCTATACAATACTCGATACAATATCTCTATAAACTTAGGACGATACTATGCGTCTAAGCTTTATGTTGACCTGTGAAAAAGAAAAAAAATGAGTAGCTAGCAAAGCTAGCTAGCTAGCGGCGAGCGTAGCTAGCATGCCACGATAGCGGCAGGCGAGCGCTAAAAAAATATTAGTTGAAAATTTGTCTCTAAAATTTCTAAAATATATGAAAACAAATATTGATATAAACCAGGTATATTATTAGTAATATTATGAATTTAAGTTTCGATCATAAGTATGTTGTGTATTTTTACCCAGAGTGATCATCACGATGTAAAATGGTATGAGAAAATATTTTCGGACTTCCAATAATACAAATTAAAAAGTTATGATAGTAAAAGGCACACCCAACTTATAAATATACCTACTTAATTGCTTTTGAAAAACTGTAGGTACATGGTGCTAATTATCAGCAGGAGAATAGTATTGATTTTATTTAAGCTTACCGGAACAAACTTAGTTGGAATTGCAGATTTCATCAAAAATAGTTTCGCTCCTCGTTTTGTGTCTTGTTTTTTTCCTCAAAATGCTTGCTGCATATACATGAATGTTTTTAGGAATCCAGTTTGGACGATCAATTATTTTAAGCCATATATTCCTGGTGAATAAGTAGAAAATCTGAAAGATACATGAATAACCAATGAAAGTACCTACTTTTAATATTATAACAGCTCTTAATAGTCATGTAATTAGAAAATAAATTATTCTATTCTTAAGTAGGTATGTGTAGTAGAAAGTGCCTAATATTCCAGCATTCAAAAACTTATGCCTATGTATAGGCTAAGTATCCTATGTGGGATTACATTTCCAGATAATTCATATCTTAACTTCATAAAGGTACTTTTAACAACAGTAATTTAAAACATAAAATTAATTTTCGTCTACCGCGTGATACCTAGACAGTGGAAACGAAACATCGATAACTTGATGCAGCCCTAGTGTAAAACGAAAATTATTTCTTTACACAAGATATTCGTTAATTCTGCATTAAGAGTATCCAATCTTTGCTTCTTACATAAATAAATGGTTTTAGAAGAGAATTATCATACTAAACACTTAAAATTTTAAGCGCTTAAGCAAAAATAAATCCAAAGTTATGAGGTGTCGACTTGGATTAATTTACCTGAGAAATGAATATTTTGCGGGGTTAAGTCGTTGTGTGGTACCACAATCAATCACTGAACAAGTCACCATATTTATGAAGCACTATTTCTCAATAATATTCACGATGTGAAGTAAAAACAGGAAAATTTACAGAGCCCGAATTCTCAGCGTGCCTCTAAGTGCCGCCAGCTGTCAAACAGTTGCCAAAAAACGGTTCTGCTATGACGCATCACGCATCTCGTTTTATCATACAGTGTTGCTGCTAGTAGCATCTCACTCGCTCAGCCGTTTGTTCCTCTATTCCTGTATATTAACTTTATGATGCCGACGCATAAAGAACGAATGATACGCTGTATTTGACAGATAAACGGTACCGCGCAAAAAATATCAAACCGACGGTCATTTCGACGCTGCGTTGGTTTGAAGTGTCATTTCAATAGGGCAGCTCCTGAGTCGTCGATTTGATAATTTTGAACAATATTTATTAGAATATTTACTAGTTACATCAACCAATACACATTTCAATATACCACACAATACTATTGAATCACAGCCTACTATCGATAGTGCAAAAATATCGATACTATCGAGTGGTAGAATATAACGATACTACCGATTGGTATAATAAAACGATAGTCATAGCCCTTACTATCGATAGTATCGATACTATCAATAGTAATTACGATATTGAGCTTCAATAATATCGATAGTATTGCTATATACCGATATTATGTTGCCATCGATACTATCGATACTATCGACAGTATCGATACTATCGATAGGCCTATCGATGTTATAGATGATTTCCGAGGTCAACTATCGATAGCCAAACTATCGATAGTTCGGAAACACTGATTATAACCTCTACTTACTTCTGTCAATTTTACGTTCCGTTACCGTCAACTGCGTTTAATGAAAACTAAATAAAAACACTTTTAATACCATGAAACTAAGTGACTCCTTTATTCAATCAAATAAACTAAGGATAAATTGTCGTTGTGCAACAATATGTAAAAAGATTTGTTCAAATAACTTGTACTTTGTTTTATGTTCTTGTACTATGTTCTGAGTAAAACGGACCGGAAGTCGACGCTGTTTTATCATTCACGACATGTCACAAATGTAATGACTGCGACTACAACCTATCATGCGTATGTAGGTTCCGTATTACGCTACGGTTTGCTAGTATGGGGAAATAGCACAAATATTAAGCGAGCTTTTATAGCCCAAAAAAGATGCGTAAGAGCAATATGTGGTGTCCCACCACTAACATCTTGCCGCCCTCTATTTAAAAAACTTAATTTATCGACGTTGACATCACTATATATTCAGGAGGCATCTTTATTTGTGATGAAAAATATGCAATTGTTTAAAAGAGCATGTGACATTTATCCCAGAAATACAAGAAACTCGCATAGACTGGTACTGCAAGAAACGCCGAAAACTATGCAGTACAAAAAAAGTTGGTTGACTATGTGTGTGAAAATATTTAATTTGATACCTAATGAATTTAAAGTGACTAATATTAATCAATTCAAACAAAATTTACATAAATGGCTCATCGCTCACAATTTCTATGACATCAAAGAATTTCTAGATAATAAATAATAATTTAAATAATCGCGATACTAATAAATGATAATTAAACTTAGTGGTAATGATATAATATGAAGTAAAATGTATGTTGTAGTGTTATAATCTTTTGTCTTTTGCTGTCGACATTTTTTGCGATACCAATATTTGCATGCCATCAAGTGTAAGGCCAAACATGTCTGTACTATTTAAAGTTTTATAAAATCTATTATACCATGTTTTTTAAGCAAATAAATATTTTGATATTTTTTTGAAACATACAAGCCCCTATATTGTTAGTAAAAATAGCTTCGCTTGCTTCGTAATCGCGTTGGAATTAATACATTTGAAACTCAGTTAGTAAATAAATAAAAAACTGTACAAAACTATTTGTTTATTTAGTAAAAGGGTTGAGCTTTTATATTTGTAGTATATCGGCAAATAATCTGATAAACAATAGTAAAATCATAATTTCTACAACATCATTAAATACCTTTATTATGACTTACATTCATAATCTTCTTTGACTTCATTCATGACTAATCTCTTTCTTGTTAGGTTTATACATCTAAGCGAAAGATACATTTTCGTGCTAGGCCTCCTGAACGCCTAGTGTCCGCGTGTTTGGTGTGAACTGGCCTGCACGTCCACGCCTTAGAGCATTCAACCAACAGGAGACGACAAGCTCGCTTATTTCTATGCGAAAAAGTCTGTCATTTCTTGCGGGGGGCAGGGAGTAACGCACACATAGTAAATTAACACTAACGCATTTTGGATGACATTGCTACGCTCGAACACAACAAAATTTTTCTAACACTAGCTTAAACTACACGCACACAAATATATTCCCACACAAGGGCAACTTATCCATGCACGAGAGTGAAGTCAGTTTTAAATAAACGAATATAGTGCTTAACACTATCGATAAAATTTATCGATGAGTTCTGCCAGTATTATAATAAGGTTTTATTCAATTCAGACTCTTAATTATGTGTAAGATGAAACATTCCTTTTGGCTGTCATTAAGATATACAGGGTTATTTATTAATATACGTCAGTATGGTTGAGTCTAAGGCCCGGACTATACCCAGCCGGATACCGGTCCGGGTAAGTACGGTTTCAATCCATCGCTTAAGCAATAAGGTCGTTTTTGAACGAATTCTAGCGGATTCTAACAGATTCCGGCTGGTTAAAGTCCAAGCCTAAAACTGCAAGAAATACCTGTATAATTTGGTTTTCAGGTGAATTGACATAAATTATGATAAAAAATACTGGGCTATAACCCGCAAAAATCGTAAATATAACTGAAGGTAAAGTTAGAAGGTTGAATTTTGTAAAGGAAAAAGGTGTTAACTGTTTTAGCTATATTCTTAAACATTTTCTTTTTGCATAAGAAAAAGTTAGCAAATATTAGTGCTATCATGAAATTAGAAAAACATAATACCTACTTTTTTGCTTGCTTATACATGTTGTAAATGAATTCAAATATTATTGGTCTGGGTCTTTCTGTGGTGGTGACTCGAGATGGTTGGCTCAGAAACTTTATAATTTAAAGTTATGTTTCTTTGGAATGGATTCATTTTTATGACATAATTAGTAATTGAAAAGTTGGTAAATAATAATTAATAAAAATCATTATCCGAAACATTATCAAATCCGCGAGAATCCGTTCAAAACACGGAAAAACATGGAACGAAACCATACGTACCAGGACCGGTTTTCGAATGGGTACAGTCCGAGCAATAAAATACGCTTAAATAATAAATAATCTGTTAACTTTTAGCAACAAGACTTTTTTATACTCGTTCACCAAAAATACACGAAACACACGTTTCTCTAGAGTTTAAGGCTCGATCTATACGCTGCCGGCATCCGTTAGCATCCGCAAGAAGCCGTTTAAAAAAACGACCTTATTGCTTAAGCGATGGATTGAATCTGCGTTAACCCGGTTCGGTTTCTGGCTGGGTATAGACCGAGCCTAAGATAAATGATAAGATATTTTAGGTGCCTCAAAGATTTTGTCGTAACCTTTTGTACTGTTATATTTTCGTAAAATAATGAAAATTATTATTTACTGACCTCTTAATATGGACACATTATAATAATGCCTATTGTAATATAAATAAGATCCGTAATCTTACAGTAAAGCAACCAAATTAAACAAAATTTATAACACCATACTGTTTTTTATTGTATGTGTAAATAAATAACAACAAAAATACTTGTAACGTAAGTTTTTACATTATTTTTGTGTTTTATAAATTCATATAAACATAAAAATCGAATCCACCCGTTTATTATCCCAACAGGTAAGTTCATTGTGAATGTTCCCGAATATATTCCCATTTTGGAAATACATCCAGGTGGAATCCCAAATCTAGGTGACCTAAAGGTCAAGTGGTTAAATCGATATATATATTTTTTTTGTGCTATCCCATCACCAACTTTGATGCAGGGTGGCCAGCGTATATCAATAAAAGTTCAATAAGTATTAAGTCCAAAAAATGCGCAAAACTTAAACAAGAACCATAATTTGTTAACTGTGATATTTCATTAATTTAATAAGCATCTATTGTAATTAATATTATAAACAATATCAAAAGTGAAATATCAGTGTTTTTTCAAAGTTGGGTACTTCAGTATAAAAAAATACGCTTAATAGGATTTTTTACCTTTTACTGGTATCACTTTTTGATTGACATATTTTATAAGGTTCTGCAATTTTAAGGCATGATTTGCTAATATTGAGACTCAATAATACTTATAGATGAAAATTTACGTTGTCCTTTAGCACATAATATGTTTCTGATATTTTTAACACGAGCACACGGCGTAATTTGGCATTTTTAGCTGCTGTCCTTCCACGCTCACCGTCATTTGCCAATGATGCCAATCTCCATTCATTCATTCAGTGTCAGTCGGTCAGTCAAGACATCAAACATATACACACATTACACATAAAATGTTCGACTGTCCATAAGGCAAACTATCGATAGTTTCGATACTATCGATAGTGTTTGTGCTGATACTATCGATATTATCGAAACTATCGATAGTGTTTGTGCTGATACTATCGATAGTATGTATTGATTTTAAGGAATAATATTACATATTTTTATCAATCGATACTATCGAATGTATCGTCAAAGGCCGATATTTTCGATAGGACTATCGATAGTATGACTGATTTTTGAGGCCACGATATTATCACGATACTATCGATAGTCTATCGCTATCGCAACAACACTAGTCAGTGTCACAAGTTTGTGTCAGTTGTCAGTAGTACTGTATGTACTGTCAGTCAACAACAAAGGGTCTATCGAGTAGTTGTGAAGTGTGAATTTTTTCTGATACGGTTACTATTATTACTTGTAAGTAGGTATTTCCCGATTTTTTGGCTGCATTTATTACACACTTTTAGGGTTATTACGATTACCTATAAAACTATAAAATAACTACATACAGGAAAAAGCTGTATCTGTCGACTTTGGTGTGTTGTTTACTAAAAGGAAAGATCCAAATCTACACCAAAACTAAAATCAGTGTATAGGCATACTTTTTGTATGTTATACGAAGTATATGTAATGGTATATTTCTGGTTTTAGACCACAAAATGTCTTTGTATCCATCTTTGGAGGATATGAAAGTTGATACGATGGCGCGGGCCCAGATGAGTCATCAACATGCGCCACCCTCTTATCAGGCTCTCTCCAGAGCTCCGTTGGCTAGCGCTCCTGCCCATGTGTACCCTGCCCTAGGTGATTATATGGGCTTGGAATTATCTGCCGATGTAATTGCGCATAATATGCCAGAGTATCAGGTTCAAACAGTAAGTATCAAATTACAATAATACAATGTTTATTACACAATAATAGTGACGAAATTTGAAACTTTACTGGGCTATTTACATTGTTGGACTGTGTGAGTCATTACATTATTAAATTTACATTATAGGTCCGTCCTGGAGGTGCAGTTAGCAACTTGATAGCCCCAATATCATCTCAGTCCCCTTCACTGGTTAAAGCTACTGTCACAGGAGCCATAAGGCAGGTTGTTCTTTGCAAAGACAGAGATGGTAAATGCGGATTGAGGCTACATTCTGTCAATAATGGGGTGTTTGTGTGCTATGTAGCTGCTGGAAGTCCTGCAGCACTAGCTGGATTAAGATTTGGAGACCAAATACTGGAGATAAACAATGTTGCCCTTGCAGGAATGAATATGGATCAATGCCATGGATTATTAAAGAAAGCTCTTGCAAACGGAATTTTTATGGCTGTTCGTGACAGGTAATAAATAATTTTTACTTAAATATTATTGCCTTTCCATCTTTATATTTGTTTATAATCACTACTTTAATGAGTAAAAAAAAATAAGAAACATTATTATCAAACAAAATACCCAAACTAATGCCTAATGGATAATGACTCATTGGAAAACCCAAATTTAATTGGTACTGTGTCTATTAAATTTTATTTTAGACCATTTGAGAGGACCATAACCCTTCACAAGGATTCCCTTGGTCATGTTGGATTCCACTTCAAGAACGGCAAGATAGTTGGATTGGTAAAAGACTCATCGGCAGCTCGTAATGGGTTGTTGACAGAACACCAGATCTTGGAAATCAACACAATTAATGTAGTTGGTATGAAAGATAAAGAGATATCAAAAGTAATTGATGAGAGTCCATCAGTTGTAAACATAACTATAATACCTTGTTATATTTATGAGCACATGATAAGCAAGTAAGTACATGCTACAAATATTGTTTGTTTTACTGCAAATCAACACTTTCATTGGTAGATCATATTATTCTTTTTAGACGATAGGACATACAAATTTACAATGAAGTGAAATATTTGCTGTGTTTTTCCTTTAAGTACCATTGTAATTTTTTTCCTGTTAGTCATAATTGTTCCAATTTGTAATTTACAGTGGCCGGTTATTATTATTATTATTTTACATAATGTAGATGTTTTTGTTCAGAACAATATTATCACTTAATAAATAATAAATGTTGGACGACATCACATACATTGCTCTGATCCTTAGTTAAGTAGCTAAAATACTTGTATTATAGAAATCAGAAATAAAAAAGGTACCACAACACCCAGACCCGAGACAATACACAAAAGTTCGTTTTCTACATTGACCCAACCAGGTCTTCATAGTACCTTCACATTGAAACTGGATCCATATTTCTAAGGACAATTAATTCATATTTTTTATAATTTTATTTCCAGGATGTCATCATCATTGTTCAAGGAGTTGGATCGTACCCCTGCTGTTTAAAAGAAGATCATTTTATCTCAAATTAAGTATGCCACATTTCACGAATTTATATTCTATTTTTTACAATTGGCACATACTCTGTAAGTTCACTGTACCCTATAAATTAGAAAGGGCTGATTGATAACAATTACATCTATTTGCGATTATGCTTATTCCTGTGACAGAAATGTCACAGCAATGTTTCTGTTCTTAAAGAAATACCTTTAAAGTGTCAGTCAGTATAGATTTGTAATAAATGAATGTTATATTTTATCATTATAGTCAGTAATGGCTTTGTAAGTGTACTGAGATAGCCAAAAATAATGGAGATTATTGAAATGAACCAAAATTTGTTTGCCATATTTTAGAATCTTTTTTGCAAGGTGCTCATTTGTGCTCCTTGTTAACTAATCATCTCTATTAATAGAATAACAATTAGGTCAATTGAGTCTATATTGTGATGACTCATTTGTGCCATCTCTTGGTTGCGCGAGGAACTGCTGGCTAGGGATTAATAGATCTTTTATATCAAGAAACTAGCTCAGTTCTTCTAACCAGAAATGGGCTGGGACCTAGATAGCGGAGTGCGAACAACAAATCAAACAATTTTAATTGTTGTTTTTTCATAGTGTCCCAATTAGCTTTTGATAAAAAAATATCCTGAACTTGACTGAATGGTGCAATATTTTTTCTATTAGAGATATGCACCTAATTTCTATTTAACATTTTTCAAGAAGGTAATAAATAAAAACTGGCAAGCGCCCTTACGAATGACGATAATATAGAAAAAAAAACATGTAATTTAGTTAGCAGTGTCATCGTTGCTTGTTATTTAGCGATACCGACTTATATTTACACTATTATTATTTAAGTAAATATTTAACGTGAAAGCCTATAATAAAGTATTGTTAAGAAAGTTCGTCAATTTTAAACATTCTATAGTCTTTTTTTTTACGATATAACCTGTCAACATTCCTGTTTCTGTTCAAAATAGATTATATTATTTATACGTAGTTTTCAGATGTTACGTTTTGATTTTCATGCTATTTTGTAACTTGATTTCAAATAAGATAGTACTCTAGATATTACTAAGTTGTCGTAATTGTAATTGATCATTTTATTTTCGTCATTTATCTAGCAATATTTTGCCTACTATCGTACCAACCTGTTGTCAGGCGTCAGTAATGTTTTAAATTATTTTGGTTTCAAATTGTTATACGATTTTAAGATGTTAAAAAAAGACATCTGTTTTTATAGTAAAATTATTTATGATTGATTAAATGATTAGGTAATGGAAATGTAAAATTTTATTACAGTAACTGTTTGAAAGAATAAGAAAGTAAAGAATGCTTTATGTATGGAGAAAATTAGTATAACAAATACTTGCGCCATATTTCAATTGGAAAAATCTTGAATTTTTTTCATGTGATTGTAACCATTGATAGGTAACCAAACAAAAGACCGAAAAAAAAACTCAAGATCAAATCTGTAAATGTAGTTGTTGGACCAGGAGGTTCATTTTTCGTCAAGTAATAATTAAAAGGGGAATCATGCTGCTCAAATACAGTATTATTGTATGTATCCATGTCAATTTTAAATAAATAAAAAAACTACTTAAATACTAATTATACCTGGATATTCCAATCTGCAAATGAAAATGACCTTCATTGATTTCAATTCAATTTTTAATTTCTATTTAATTTAATATAAAATATGTATTGCGTTCCATATTAAATATTAGATTTCAGGTAAACTTTTTCTGTCCTAAGTCCCCATTAATTTCTTATAATTATGGACAAAAAGATAAAATAAATTAATTCTCGCTTTTTTCATTATTAAAATCTAATGAATGGCTTACTCTATATTTTTACTATTATACTTAATTTAATACAAGTACAATTAAAACTGATTTCTCTGGTCAAAAAGTAGCAGCAAGTTATTCTTAGTATTTGAGCAGCAGAAACTCCACTTAAAATTACTATGGAAAAAAACACAGTGTAGTTTATGTCAAATCTCTTTGTTTTCTACAAAATTCCTACAATGGCAGTTGGCTCAAGTTTGGAATTTACGTTTTGAACATATTTTGACGTGTTTAGGTGTGTATTGCCATTAAGAAATAAATTTTCAAACTGTCTATGTTATAATAAAACTTATACACGGTGGCGCAAAAGTCTCGAGGGGGTTGCAGTTGGTTACAATTTTTTATTTGATTTTTAATTTGTGACTTGCGCCGCCTAGTAGTAATGTTAAATTAAAAATTTGGCGTAGGAAAATGTGTCGATGTCTCAAATCATATCGGAATAAACAGTCACTAAATATAATATGAATGATACTTTGTTAACTTATACAATTAAAAGATCTAGGTTGTATGTATTTTATAATTCACAATAAAATTTACAAAAAGAAAATCGTGTTTTACTGTTTCGGGGTACAATATTATTTTCCATGAGTTGCCTTTAAGGAATCTTGAATCGTGTATAAAGGACGTAATCAGCTTGTGAACATATCATTGGCAGCAACATCGCTTTATTATATCTTTCTTATTATTAGCTAATTTGCAATAATAGTTTTTCAACAAAACAAAAAAACTCGCCTTAGTAAAATATTAGAAACATTCGTTTATTTATTTACGGGCCTTACTACAAAAAGATAGACTAGTGTTGAACACCTGTTTACAGATAAGTCACCCAATTTGAAATGTTTGTTAGTAATATGTCTCGAATGTCAGATGTGACAACATTTCAAATAGGTTGATGAATTTTAGTTTATTGATAACGCTAGTCTATCTTTTTTCTAGTAAGGCCATTAAAGTTTATTGATAGATTAAAATGCAAAGAGGCATTCTTTGCCATTATATTATGCACTTTTGAGATTTATGTATTAAAAATTTTAAAAGTGTAAATAGTGTAGTGTAATATTCAAATAAGATAATAAAGCACAGGGATACTTGAAAAGTAAAAATTTTCTGCCTTAAAATAATTTTTCGAATTTTGATTCCGGTATTCCCGTTTCAGAACACTTCGATTACGAATTTACAACCCGCAATCCACGTGGTGTGGTGGAGGTGGTCGTAGCTCAGTGGCGGCAGCGCTTTGGTATCGATTACTAAAGTTAAGCAACCAACGCCGCGGTCGTGAATGGATGGGTGACCATTCCGACCATATTTAGTGACATTTATCACGAGCATCTCCGTGCTTCGGAAGGCACGTTAAAAGTTAGTCCCGGCCAATATCGCTTGATATTGGTCGTGAAACCTAGTCAGAGGCCTTAAGGCGGCTTGATAACATCTGACAGTAAGGTTTAGTCACTGGCCTTACAACACCCTTCCACCAATCCGCACCGGGCCCGCGTGGTGGAGTATGGCCTAAACCACCTCATAGTTGAGGTGAGGCCTGTGCCCTGCAGTGGGACGTATATAAGGTGTAAGTGAATTAGTGTCAGATATTTTTAGGAGTAACTTAGACTATCACATGGATCACATATAAGATAAATTTAAAATTATAGAACAAACTTTAATTCACGCACCAAGTAATATGATATTATGATAAACAGTGTAATATGATTATTTGAGTGCATAAATGTAGTTCTGGAGAGATTATGAATCGGCTAGCGTTGTGTGAGTAGTCTACTTGTGATGTTTGGGTTCAGGTACAGGATGATGTAGATTCTTTATTTTAATTTGTTTTATTTTTTTTCTATTTTTAAAGTTTGTTCTATAATTTTAAATTTATCTCATATGAGGAGCGTCTGTTCAAAAGGTTATATTTACTCTTTTTCTAATTTGCCAGAAACCAAAAAAAACAATATGGCCGTTAATTACTACCCAGTTTTAATTAACCATTTTATTTTTTATTAGGTTTAATAGTTTTTATTGATATGTGCTATTATTTATTGGGGAAAGGGGGGGGATCTCGAGATAAAAAATAAAACAATTTCTACATGTAACCCTCTGATCAGACACTTGACAAATATAACCTTTTGTTCCATACATTTAATAAATAAAACCATTTGATTGGACACTCGAACTTAAGTAACTTTTTGAATAGGAATATACCTACGCATGCTTTATATTTTGTTACAATTTCCAATAAAAACAATAAGAAAATTTTAATAACTTTTATTTATTTTAAAAATCACCCTTAAGATACACCAGAGATACTGATAAGTATTAAGGAAATCAGACAAACTATACCCTTATGTCACCGATATCTGGTACCAAAGACAAGCAGTCCTCATCATCCTCATGTTCATGATCATCGTCCATCGTTCTTGGAGACGTTCCCTTTTTGCTTCACTCTTTCTTGATTTTCTATCACCTCCCCTATGTTCTGTTGGTATTTTCCCACTGTGAATGGTCGTTAGCAAATTTTGTAACCTTTTTTGGCCAAATGAAAAGATTTTCATAAACGTTTATTTGCAAATTACAAGTTTTGTTTTCTTTCTATACACAAAGTAAGTGCATGACAACTTTCTATATTTTGTTCGCTGTCTCGGTTGCGCTCTTCCTCTCTTTTCTGGCTCATATGGAGCAAGAAGTCTCGTCAAGTAAATATCTTGATCAATTTTTGAAGTGATTCTAAAGAAACGTCGACGATTCACGATAATATCCTTCTTAGTCAATTTATCACATTTAAATGTCTTGCTGTTCTTGTGTCTGCATGAAATCGACACATTTATAGCTAATGGGTCTGTGTCCTTATATTCTCTGCAACAATAAAACAAGAATTTATGAATAAAATGCAACAACACAATCATCTAACCATCAGTCTCCTACATTAAACAATAAAAATGTAGCTGTAACAATACTAACTTTTTCTTGTACACTGATCTGCTTTTTCTTTCTTTTCGACGTCTTGCTGTACTTAATAATTCCACCGTACCCTGCATGATGATGAAATTATAAGAATCCCAAGTAAATTTCAAAATGAGTGCAAAGCTTTGGTGCAAAGTACATATAACCAAAAGATCACAAATTTTCACAACAATGTCCTTTTTTTATAATGTGGCGGGTATAGTATCGTGGCCGTCCGGGAACAGTCCGATAATTTCGCCAATGTCGGGTTCGGGGAGGCAGAGCATAGATATATAATTATACAATATTTAATCAATAGTAAGGGAAAATTTCAAAACAAAAACGTAGCCTTTTCTTAAAAACCAACAACAATAAGTAAGAAAAAATTATACAACACAAGTTAATACATCATTATTGACTTATACAAACAATTAGGCATTCAAAATAAATGACTTTGACAAGTTTGACAGCAGAGTGTTATCTATTCTTTTTTTTTATAAGTAACATTTATCTTGCGGTAGGCAAAGGCTCGATGTCCATACAGCTTAACGAGGTTTAGTCACATTTTAAACGACCCAGTTTAAAAAATATATAAATATAACTTTTTGTTTAAGATTAAATACCAGTATGTGTTCATGTTGGGAAAATATAACCTTTTGGTTGAAATCTATTGTTTTAATAAATTTTGACGTAGTTGAACCTTTTTGATCAGAACTTTCAACAAACGTGACGATTTTGTATAGAAAAGAAAGTGTTTTGAACAGAACTCACAACGAAAACGGATAGAAATGAAGGTTTAGAGCACGAATGAAAAAAAATACATTTTTATTATAATTATGTAAATGTAACCTTTTGAACAGACGCTCCTCATATGTGATCTATGCGATAGTCTAAGTTACTCCTAAAAATATCTGACACTAATTAACTTACACCTTATATAGGCATACTTTACTAATCCAGGTGATACCAATGTTAAACCATGTTTTTCGGTTGAGATTGTGCTATCGAACGACAGTTCGATTCATGACCATGAATCGGGGGTATTATTAAGAGCTGCTACAGATAATTCGGATACTTCGAAATCTTGCAAATATAAACCAAAAAGGTATATGAAACCCGATTTAAAAATTACTAACTCCAAGTTTATAAATAACAGTATAAATAACGAATTATACCTTATCAAAGAACTATACAATATCATATGCTCCGTGAAGTATAGTGACCACTGAAAATAGTCGATTTAATCTAAATATAAAACATTATGTTAGTTATTTTCAGGGCTATAATAATATTGGGTTGTGGAAAGTCCAGTTGGGCTTGAGTACTATCTCTGGACAAGACCACGATTTGGGAACAAAGTAGCTGTCGTCTTCGCTGGGTGGACAGTTCTTGCGTGCGAAGTACTCCATGGGGTATAAGCTCCAAAGGATACCTTGAACATAAAACATTTTCTATGAGTAAATTGGTATCTAGGTACTATGGTATTGTTTGCAGGTGATACGTCATTGATTTTTAAAACTGACAGAGGTAAAGCAACCTTTGACGATGTAAATAATGCTCTCTCTCAAGTACTACGATGGTTTACTGCTAACAATCTTTTACTTAATGCAAAAAAAACCAAGCTCATTAAATTCACTATGCCCAATGTGAGGCAGGTCAGTACGCATATTAATATGTCAGACGATCACATAGATGCAGTCGATTCAACAACCTTTTTGGGAATTACTATAGACTCCCGACTGCAATGGGGTCCCCATATAATTGCCTTGTCAGGAAGGCTCAGTTCAGGGCTTATGCTGTGAGGAAAATAAGGCTTTTAGCTGATGTCGAAACGGCAAGACTAGTATATTTTAGTTATTTTCATAGTTTATTGTCGTATCAGCTCAGGCTCAGCTGCTGACATCGAATCAATCTTTGTGTTGCAGAAAAGAGCTGTACGTGCAATATATTGTCTTGGGCCTCGCGACTCTCTGAGGGAGGTCTTTAAAGATATTAAAATATTAACAGTAGCGTCACAATACATTTTTGATAATATTATGTATGTTAGAAAAAACATTAGTTCGTTTAGCCTGTGATTCACATCATTATAATACTAGAAATAAAAATAAACATGCCGTTCCGAGCTTCAGATTAAAGAAAGTAGGTAATTCATTTTTGGGGAAATGTATAAAAATATTTCATAAAGTACCACAAACTCTTGTTGACTTGCCTGTTTATAAGTTCAAAACCCACATTAAAAAATCCTTATGGAAAAAAGATATTACAAAGTTGAAGATTACTTGAACGACAAGAGTGCATGGACTTAATAACCTGCCTAGCTCGCACTAACACTATCTTGTAATTGTATTTCCTGTAATAAAAACAGGCTGACAAAGGTGACTGAGTTTAAAAAAAAAAAAAAAAAATTGGACAACATCACATACATTGCTCTGATCCTAAGGTAAGTAGCTAAAGCACTTGTGTTATATAAATCAGAAACAACGACGGTACCACAACACCCAGACCCGAGCCAATATAGAAAAGTTCGTTTTCTACATTGACCCGACCGGGGATCGAACCCGGAACCTCAGAGATGGCGGCGCCATTTAAAGTCCGGCGTGCTCGCCTCTCGGCTACGGAGGTCGTCAGTTTGTTGCGCCGTTTCTTCTCATCACCAGCCGATATGTAGTCCCGAAGCGGTGGTAGGAAAAAAAATTGGGACATGTAAAAGTGCCGTTGATGGCCAATTTGCAAAAATAAATGTCTTTGACTTTGACTTATGGCGGGCTCCGACGCCTGACCCGTCTTAAAGCTAGAATCGTTTGCAAGCACCTCATTGCCACTCACTTCAAGCCACGCCCTACTTTCATTTATGTTTCGGGTTTTCAAGACAATAGGTGTTTAGGCACAAGCAAGCAAGCTTCTATTTTTATCTAATTGGTTGTAGTAAAACGTAGTAAAATGCATAACCAATTAGGGCGGGTTGGTGCGTGTCCGGCGCGATGCGCTTACACAGGAATATTTCTACAAAGGGGTAAGGCATCGGAGCCCGCGATAGTACCTACAATTAATTTAGTTAGGCTGCTTGGTTTATACTAACTAATAAATACTATTCAATAGGTCAAAGAATTATGTATTGGCTCGAGTACTACAGATGTATTCTTTTTAACACAATTTCATCAACTTTGAACTTTAAGTTGGAAGGCCGAACCTGGTCTCAAGCATCTTTGCCTGTTCGGCATGGAGGTTTGGGTATCAGATCAATCTCTGGTGTCAGTCTTCCAGCTTATTTGTCCTCCTCACATCGTACTTTTGGACTAATTTGCCAAATTCTGAGTAAATATCATCAGTTTAACACCGTCCATATTCCCCTTTTAGCCGAAGCCATTGACGCTTGGAGAACCCTAGTTTTCGATGAGCTTCTTCGAAACCTTTCAGCCCAACGGCTGTGGGACGAGCCCTTGTGCAGAGTAGTTCGTGATGATCTATTATAAACGACAACGAACTCTGCAGATCGTGCTCGTCTCTTAGCTGTGGCTGAATGGGAATAGAGTCTTTGGCTCAGATCCCTGCCTTCTCCTGCCCTGGGAACGTTTTTAGATAACACGTCCTTTAGAATAGCTGTAAGCCTCCGCCTAAGAGCTTTAAACTCTGTTCCTTATCACTGTTATTGTGGAAAGGTTGTTGATAAGCTTGCTCACCACGGTCTCTCTTGCACCAGAAGTGCTGGCAGAATCCCCCGTCATGCCAGTTTAAATGATGTCATACGTCGAGCACTTGTCAGCGCACGTATTCCGGCCGTTCTGGAACCCAGCAGCCTTGCACGTAACGATGGCAAACGCCCTGATGGCATGACTCTCGTTCCTTGGAAAATGGGTAGGCCTTTAGTGTGGGACGCAACGTGCGTGGACACTTTAGCGCCATCCCATCTTCCATCGACTGGCAACAGGGCCGGTTCAGCAGCGGAGATTCTCAAACGGCGCAAATATGAAAGTCTTAGTGAGACATACATATTTGAGCCGTTTAGGGTTGAAACTCTGGGTCGGTGGGGACTAAGTGCCCATAAACTCTATCGCGAGATGTCTAAGCGTTTAGCTGAGACATCCCACGATACAAAGGCTGGCTTATATTTGGCCCACCCAACGTATTAGCTTAGCTATACAGCGTGGCAATGTGGCCACTTGTAGTACCTTTCCCCAACGCAGCGACCACAATCAGATATTTTATTTTAAGGTTTTTGCCCTATAAATAAAATATCTGATCTTATGTACATAAATAGTTTATATTGTTTTAAACTTTCATGGTCACTAACATTAGAATAGTTTGTTACGGGATTGCTACCATGTACCTTATTTTTGAGTTCCCGATATTTCGGCACTGTTGCAAGCGCCATGATCACGGAGTAACTGAAGATCTTGCGGGTAAGTTGTTAAGGGCAAACATATCGGTCTACCCTCTTTCGCTGTCTTTTATTGCACGCGTCGGTACCATTGTCTACAAACTCACTATTTTCTCGCACCTGTTCTCGACACACAACACTAACAGTATCTGACCGCGACACAGCAGTTTGTTGTTTTTTCCGGTTTTTGCACATACGAATCACTGGATTCCAGACACTTGCCAATTTAAACCCATCCTCGCGATTGAAATTTTTGTACTTTGTAATTTCAATCCCTTCCCTGACCATTCTTGGTATGTAGTGGCGTTCTGTCGAAATGATCTGAGGGTTGTGAAACTCAATCCAGTGATTGAGACCTGATTCCAACAAATGTTCCGCGATTGCCGATTTCTGTTTGTAGTTGTTTTTGACCTATCTGTCTATAGAAAATCCACTCACACTGACCGCTATCTCAACGCAACCTCGCATCACCACCCTCGACATCTTAACTCTGTAGTAACTGCACTGACAAACCGAGCCTATGACTTGTGTGACCTTGAACACTTAAACCAAGAGTTGGAACATGTTCAGAAAGTCTTACAGAATAATGGATATAGAGGGCAGCTACCATCTAGACACAAATCAAGACACTTTAAAGACACAGTAGACAGGCAACCTGTGTTCATGCCATACATAAGAGGAGTGACAGACAAGATCTCAAACGTACTTCATAAATACTCACTTAATACTGTCTTCACTCAATTAAGAAAAGTAACACAATGTCTACGATCTCCAAAAGATAGTTTCCCAATGGAGAAACCGGGTGTCTATAAGATTGACTGCAGCTGTGGCAGTTCATATATCGGCCAAACAAAACGTACCATAGCGTGCCGAATGAAGGAACACATAAATGCGGTCAAAAACAACGCCAAACAGAAATCGGCAATCGCGGAACATTTGTTGGAATCAGGTCTCAATCACTGGATTGAGTTTCACAACCCTCAGATCATTTCGACAGAACGCCACTACATACCAAGAATGGTCAGGGAAGCGATTGAAATTACAAAGTACAAAAATTTCAATCGCGAGGATGGGTTTAAATTGTCAAGTGTCTGGAATCCAGTGATTCGTATGTGCAAAAACCGGAAAAAACAACAAACTGCTGTGTCGCGGTCAGATACTGTTAGTGTTGTGTGTCGAGAACAGGTGCGAGAAAATAGTGAGTTTGTAGACAATGGTACCGACGCGTGCAATAAAAGACAGCGAAAGAGGGTAGACCGATATGTTTGCCCTTAACAACTTACCCGCAAGATCTTCAGTTACTCCGTGATCATGGCGCTTGCAACAGTGCCGAAATATCGGGAACTCAAAAATAAGGTACATGGTAGCAATCCCGTAACAAACTATTCTAATAAATAGTTTAGTTTTATATTTGTTTTATTTTTAGATTTAAAAATTGAAATTTTTATCTCTGAATAAATAATTGATTCTTTAGTATTGGGATGTGGCGTAGGAGACAGAAGAAAATTGTGATTATAAAAATTGGGTTCGTAGTACCTACATAATTCTATACTCTTTCTTGTCACCGCAGAAATACGTAGCCTTGCCGTGGCACTTGATCTACTATTACGACAGGTTAAACTAGCTTTTGTCGTAGGACAGTACGCGGCATCGATGTTGAACGCTGGGGCAAGGACAGGGGATCGCTTTGCGCATCTTACAAGATGATCATCGTTTCAGAGACGCGTGTGCGTAGAGCTAACAACCAATCACAGCCGATGGTGTAGGCGCGGCGCGCGACTAGCCAATCACGTAATCGTAATGGCCTTCTGCGCAACTTTAGCCTGCGCTCAACTTCCGTGCTGCTACTTGTCGAAGAACGAACATATTGTCGTAGCAGTTGGTCAGCTGTCACACCAATACAACGTAGATAGCTGTTGTCGTAGCACCTGGTCGACTGCTACGCCAACTCTACGTAGCTCTTGTAGTTGTAGTCCGTAGCTTTAATCGTAGCATTTGGTCTTCTGTCACACCAACCCCTCTAGCATGTGCAACAAAACACGATATGATATAGCGATTTATCGCATATTTATTGTCAAAATATGAACTTTTATCAAAAAAGCGAGCATAACCGTGACGTCGCCGACACCGACATCCTTACTGTTTCAATAAAAGTTCAAGATGGCGGCTATGTTATCATATTTTTTAAGTAAATAGGCGATAAATCGCTATATCATATCGTATCATATCGTGTTTTGTTGATCGTGCTAGAGGGGCTGGTCTATAGTTCTTGTAGCAGTAGTAGATAGCTATTGTCGTAGTATTTGAACTGTCAAAGTGATTAGCTAAGATCTAGCTAAACATAATCGCTTATTTACGATATTAAAATCAGAACATGCAAATATTGAGCGTGTGTTGCATGTTCCCCTTTCTGTTAATAGTAATTATAAGTAAGGATAATGGTTAGTGATACCTACTAACTCAATAGTTGAGCCACTGTATGTATGTATGCCTAAATTGCGCATACTTTGGTTGGTGTGAAAAAAGGTTGGGATGGACATTCAGACGCAATCGTTTCCTCGCACTGTGACGTCGTATCGTAGGTGCAGATATATTTTTTGATAAATCCGGACAGTGTTAGGTTGTGTGTTGTAATAAAATGAGTCTGTAGATTTAGTTAGTTCATACCATTTCCAAAGAAGAACGACAACCACATGACCAGGTTTAAGATGTTAGGGAAACGACGCCCGCTGATGGCTGTGAGTGGCAGCATCAACAGCCCGCAGACGCCGAACTGAATCAGCAATACTGGGTAGAAGAAGCCAAAGGATAGGGCCAGTATGAGCTCATGCGCCACTGATGATACCTTCAAAAAAAAATATACTTTGGTGTAGTCTTCGTTGTATGTCATTGTGTATTATAATGATCACCTAGCTCACGTCAACTGCTGGACATAGGCGGCTCTCAATTCATGGTTGCACAAGCACACCAAATAAATGTATTTTTAACTATCCTGAACTGGGACAGTTCTGCTACGAAAAATATACATTTTTAAAGCAATCATTCAAGAGTTAAAGTCGGACAACTTGAAAAATAAAACAGCTGAATCGTTTGCTATATTTCCTTTGTCCTCCCTGACGATGTCTGCCGATGGGTACCCTTAGTTGCCGATAGGTAACTTTAGTTACTTACTTCTTCTTCAAAGATACAGTGTCACCAATTTTGTTAAGGGCTAATGATCCGAGTTTTGATAAACTATTACTTTAGGTACCATAGATAATTTAAATATTTGATAATTAAAATTACTAGCATCAGCATTTTATACAATGCATTACAAATACAAATGTGTAAGTACATAAGTGCGGCATCTAGGTGAATGCCACACTTATTTACGTAGGTACGTATTTAATTGATAGGTGAGTCATAATTGTACAGTAGTTTGAAATGTAAAGTAGTTTGTTCTTTCACAGAGATCTGCATAATACGTTGTTAAATTAAGTACCTGTTTAAAAATTAAGCATAGCATTTTGTGGACGTTGAACTTTAAAGTTCAACGTTGACCTTTAGAAAAGGCTCTTAGAAAAATGTTTTAGCTTGTTTCTCTTTATTGGCGTACTTTGTAGCACAATGGCGATTTGCTCAGTCATCACTACTCTCTGAGGTGCTCCGTCATTGCTTATAATGGCGAGGGCTAATTCAATTTTCTAAATGGTATTATATCCCAGTGTGGTGTTAATAAATTTATGACGATTGTAGCTGTTTTGTTATGAGTGGATAACGACTTGGCCAGTTGTTAGCTTGGTAGGTGTCTATTGACAACTGTGTGTGGAATGAGATTCTAGGACAGTGTTAATTAATTACTCATGTCCTACCTACATCAATTAATGTTGGACCAGTCTTTATGAACGAGGTGGTATAAGAATGAGTATTTCCTTAAAAAACTGAACACGAGATGAGTAATATGGCTTTATTTAATATGTACATTAAAAGTAGCTGCAAAAGTATGGAGTAGGTACTTACATTTAGCAACATTATGCGGTTAGTAAGTATTGGCTATTTTATAGCTTTTACTTGCATCGTCTTCATGATAGTTAAAGTAGGTTTTAGGTTTCATATCCATTGTTGTGAATTTACAACACCATACAATTATTTAACAAGTTACAGTTAGGTAATAAAGACGTGTGACGCCTAGGTAATCCAAGAATATGAAATATGCATGTATTAAGTTTAGATTATAAATAATGAAATAAGTACAGTCGAGTTCATAAATATATGAGCAAATTGTGAGCCTTGCTCAGATTAATATGACAGGTGATATGAACACATATTTTTGATTGGTAAATCTGTTCAGAGCGATATGTACCTTTCTATGCTCATTTATTTTTGAAGCCCCGGATTTGCTCATATATTTATGAGCCTAGCTCAGACTAATATGACATGTGATATGAACACATGTTTTTGATTGGTAAATCTGTTCAGAGGAATATGTACCTTTCTATGCTCATTTATTTTTGAAGCCTCGGATTTGCTCATATAATTATGAGCCTTGCTCAGATTAATATGACAGGTGATATGAACAGATATTTTTGATTGGTAAATCTGTTCAGAGGGATATGTACCTTTCTATGCTCATTTATTTTTGAAGCCTCGGATTTGCTCATATATTAATAAACACGACTGTACCTACTTACAAAAAGGCCTTATTTTATCAGTAGTTTACAATTACGCTAGTTTAGTTTAGTTAACAATCTGGTGAGTTAATTAAGCTCAGTACGGACACTTTGTGTAAAACTTGTATAAAACAAAGCGTGTCTATATGACTTGAAAAATGTGCTGTAGACGCGTACCTACTAAACTGTACATAACTGCAGAGTGCTCTTACAACATTTTTTTAAATAATAAAAAATTGATAGCGCAACGCGAGGACGTCCATCCACAAGGTGGACAGGCGACCTAGTAAGGGTCGCAGGAAGCCGCTGGACAGGTCGCTTTCAACCGGCCAATCTGGAAGATATAAGAAAAGGCCTATGTTTTTTAGTAAATATCCAATAGCTGAAATGATGAAAATGATTAAAAATCTTCTTACTACAAAGACGAAGAGTGTCGACATCGCCCGCCCAGCTCGGGGGGCTAGTGGCATGTAAATGTAGTCCCGGAGCCAGAAGTGCACGACGCGGTTCCACGCTCGGAAGTACTTCGAGAACTGAGACATCGTCCACCAGTCCTAAAAATTTATAAAATAGGTAAGTACATCAGATAATTTAGTTCTTTCTTCACTGTCTAAACTAGTTTGGTTTTCGTTCAAGCCCGGATTCAGAACCTTTCGATAAAAAATTTACAACCGTGACACTTATGTTATACTTATCATAAAATGTCACGTGGTTTTCCGGTCGACAGTTTAATGTCTAACGGTTCTAAAGTGGGGGTCAGACTAAATTAACCGTCTCGGTTTCAACTAACAAACAAATAAGTGTTTCTGGGATGGACACACACGAGCATTTGTGCATGTGATAATTATATCAATGTCATTACTTTGTACGTTTTTAAATAATCTTAATTAACAATAATACGAGTAAGTACTGTATGTACGTAGTACAAAGTAAGGTGCCTAATCAACTAAACTTAAACTAAAATTAAAGGGTTGTACAAAAATTGCATAAATTAATACAAAGTGTGGCCTCCTCTGTTATTGAGAACTTGCTAGCACCGATTATTCATAGAATCGATCAGACTGTTAATGTTATCCTGCGGCAATTGCTCCCAATGAAATTTTAGTAAGTCCATTAGTTGTTGGGTTGTTGTCACTCCATCCAAGTCATTTAAAACACGTCTCTGGAGCATGTCCCATGAATGCTCGACGGAGTTGAGGTCTGGCGATTGCACAGGCCAAGGCAATACCAGGATGATTTCCCTTGCCAAGTACTCCCGTGTGTGCAAAGCTGTATGCGAACGCGCATTGTCATGCATCAACGTGAAATCGGAGCCAAGCGTTTGTGCGAATGAACGGACATAAGGCCTTAGAACATCCTCAACGTAATTTACAGCGTTCATGTTACTATTTAAAAAAACGAGCTCAGTTCGTCTGTTCTTCATAATACCCGCCCATACCATAACTGTTGAGCCGTTGTATGGATGCACTTCCTGAACGCCTCAGTCTTTCAGTATTTCCAGGACGACGGTACACTCTTACCGAGTCTTAACCTTCTAGTATCAGGCTTGAACCCAAATCCAGACTCATCGCAAAATAAAAAAAATTACCATTTTTCCCGGGTACATGTAATGTGTTCCCTACACCATTCATTTCGACGAGCGCGATTCCCGTGACGTATCGGTGGGCACCTAATTGGCCGTCGTGCTCGTAGGTCATACTCATACAGCCGAAGTCGTACAGTTTGGCGGCTAACAACAACACCACTTGAATTTTGTAGCCTTAAACCTATCTCTCGGGCTGTTAACATCGGCTGGCGTCTTGCAGTCAGTTAAATTGTATATATCGATCTTGCCTTGTGGTTGTACACCTTCCTCGACCTGGGTGCTGCTCAGCCGGATCTCCCGTGTTAGTGTAACGCTGATGAAGACGGCAAATAACGCTTCTGTTGACCCCAAAATACCGAGATACCTGAGATTGACGTCTTCCCGCTTGCAACATCCCTACAGCTCTTTGCATTTCATCTGCGTTCAAATGACGTCGATCCATGACGTAAAAAATGACTCAAAATCCAAATTTGTTTAAACAATAATTTGAAAAAAAAATTAAAATTATTATTGATACAAAATACTAAATTTTATTAATCAAAGAAAACGCTATAAAATTTGAACAAATGCATTCGCTATTGAATTTGTGAAAAAAAAATGATACTCGATTTTTTTTTACAACCAGCCTTTTGTACTTGGTAAGAAATGAAATAATAATTGATTAATAATTTGAAATAGTATGTGTTGCTTAGACTTTTTGATGTGTTACATTATCTCTAGGTATTTGTGTATCATTCAATGTATTGCTTAAAAAGATTTAGAGGTTGAAATTTCACAAAGAGTATCTTGAATCTTTACTGTAGTCTGTAGCTAAGTATGATTATCTGTATTTACTTCGAGTAGTTTTTTATTCAGAACTACTATTTAGTTAAGGATATGCAATTCTTTAGCGGCAAGTAGGTCTTTTGTTTTTAAATACGTTGATTAATGAATAAACGTAAGCTGTCTTGAGAGTCCTTTGGCTTGATTATTTCTGTCCAATTTTTTTGTAAGTTGCCGTTGTTTTCCATATTTTCATTATATTTGAATCGTAAGTAATGGTTTAATGCTCTATTCTATAAAAATCCTTATGATATAGGTACGCTTGACAGATTTTAAGATTGACTCATAATTTTAAAAAACTCTCGAATTTTTAATTCTTTCTAAGATAGAAAAAATACTATTTAAATAAGGTTTAGAGACAAGCTGCAGACAATCGAACCCATTATCATACAGTGCGATAAAAAAATAATTATTTGAGACAGTTATATTGATTAATAAGTGGATATTACTTATCGGTCGTTTGGTTGAACACGTGCAACGGAAACCTTTATCAATATTGTTCAAGCATATTGCTTTTTTGCAATAAACATCTTTACTTCAGTTTCATCAGAAACCTACATATAAACGATGCAAGATTTATTAATTACTATTAAAATAACAACCTGAGTAAATCGAATCGACTCACCTTCTACCATTTATCGTTTTTCTACTATTTTACGCCAAGAGACAAGACATTTGGACCGTGGAGATGAAAATAACTTTTAAGAAAATATTACCCACATTAAATTTAATATTTTTAATTCATTCAGAGAGAAAACGCTGCGATTATACCTTGCTTTCTTGCCTCAATGACCAGTTTTTATTTTTAGATGGATTTTTATAGTTACATGGTTTTGGTTTTTTCGGTTTTTCATTATTAATAACCTTTATTATTAAGAATATAAATTATATTATATATATATTATACATTATTTTTTATTTTGGGAAGTGATAGTTAAAATACCAATTTATAAATAAAACATCCATCTACTAGTTACTGTCCTAAATAACTTTGATCTTGATTAAACTTGCGTTTCGTGGTTTACCTCGTAGAACAGTCGGTCTCCGAACTTGAGCATCTCTGCGAAGGCGTTCAGCCAAGCGTGCAGCAGACAATAGAAACCGCAGAGGAAGGAGATCACTCCCGGCAACACGCACGCGAACATGCCGCGAACCACCGTGCCTGCTTCCACCTGTACACATAGTGTTTAAAAATACACATGACAATCACAACGTCAAAATTAAGGCAGTTTGTTTTTAGGGTTCCGTACCCAAAGGGTAAAACGGGACCCTATTATACCCTATTACTAAGAATCCGCTGTCCGGCCGCCTGTCTGTCCGTCTGTCACCAGGTTGTATAGTATTCATGAACCATGATATTTAGACAGTTAAAATTTTTACAGATGATGTATTTCTGTTGCCGCTATAACAACAAATACTAAAAACAGAATAAAATAAATATTTAAGGAGGCTCCCATCTATACAACAAACTTGATTTTGTTGCTCGATATCGATAACAGCAACAGGTAGACGTTTGAAATATTCACATAATATTCAGTTAAATATTCAGTTTAAAAATAAATTATTGAATTTTAATGAAACAAATATTTATACTATATAGACATGATGTTTTGCCGTTTTTATAGACAAGGATACGGTACACTTCGTGTGCGAGTCCGACTCGCACTTGGCCAGCTTTTTTTATAAATTCACGCATCAATCACATTGTCAATGTTAGGGACAACCAAATGGACACAGCATATAGAAATGTAGGGAAATCTCTTTGTCTTGCCTGGCTAACTGCAATCATCACAACATTGATAATAACTGATTAGATTGTGTTCAGGCACATAATACATTTTGTTCACATCTATATAATCCAATATACCTACCTACCTAAATCCGTATTTTAACGGCTAAAAACAGCAAGTCTTACACATAGTAGAAACAAAGGTCTTGATCAAGACGTTTGATCCTCTCAGCGATCAAGTACAAAGTCTTAATTTTACACAAGGTAAGATTAATTTTTACGTCATTCCATTAAAGTACTGGCTGATAACTAAAGAAAAAAAACATGGGATTTTACCTAACATGTATTATGTAATACATTTGGAGAATATCTACAAAACGATACCAAAATTACTGATTTAGGTGCTATACTTCAGGAGCTACTGCAATTTTAAATATGACATTCCTTTGCATGCTTTTCATGCGAAAAAAAAACCGGCCAAGTGCGAGTCAGATTCGCGTACGAAGGGTTTCACAACATAATTTATAAAAACGAGCAAAAAAAAACACGTTTCTTGTATGGGAGCTCCTTAAATATATTTTTTTATTTTGGTTTTTAGTAGGTATATGTTATTATAGTGGCAACAGAAATACATCATCTGTGAAAATTTCAACTGTCTATTTATCACGAACTGATACAGCCTGGTGACAGATGGACAGACAGACAGACAGATAGCCAGACGGACAGCGGAGTCTTAGTAATAGGGCCCCGTTTTACCCTTTGGGTACGGAACCCTAAAAATGATAGCCTTTTCAAGAGGGGGAGAGTTAGACCCTACATGGAGAGTATTTGTCAATAAAATAAGTATTATGAATTTTATAACCTCTTATATTATTGCCGGTTAAAACCCAGACTCACTGTATTCATTGGACGCTCCACATTAATTTGACTGATAGGTAACGTAATGACAGGGACAGCCCGGAGTAGTCTGTGGGGACAGCTTTCATAAAATCGTGCGATCCGCCCCAAAGACCATTTTACTAATTGCCGTTAGAAAAACACATTCCAACAACCATTAGTCGCGGTGACGCGCGTAATGAGACTCAACATCATTATTATTTTATTTTTCACGAAAATATTGCGTTGAGTGAGTATAAGTGCAAATAAAATGTATCTTAATATTATTTCCATACGCTGATATTTTGATTGAGATATTTTTACGTTTAGGCTTTTTTTTGTTTAAAATTTTTAGGCCAATATAGAGGTATATTGAATCGAGTCACATGCTCCAAAGTAGTAAGCCAATAATTAATGACACTTTTTAGATACTCTTTAGACCCTTTCTGGATTACTAATGTTTGGCCAAAAAACGTTTCCCAAAGTATCACATCCCAAACTATCTTTCTCAAATTTTAATTTGGCAAAAACATATTTTCCAAAATAATTTTTCGCAATTTCACAGGAAAAAAAAAATTTTTTTGCAAGTAAATTGTTTCAAAAATAATAACTTGGTGTTCTGAAAATATATATTGTACTCGTACTATTTATTGGAAGCAAAAATTAAATCGAGCGCTTGCCAGCCGCTTCCGCGTAAAACAGCTCGTGAACCAATAATAGAAGGAATAAAAAAATCTGCTCTTTTAAACATCTCGATGTACCTATCTTTGGTAATTATTTTTTGATATGAACCCGGTGTAAAACTTAATCTTCTTTTTGAAAAGCTATCAACTTTTGTAATATATATATAATTTCTTCTTTATATGATTAGACTCACCTGTGGTTGTTTGCCATAATCGGACCAGTATGGCATAATGAAGCGCTCCCATAAAAAGCTGTTGTAAAATATAATTGCTGCCACTTCTACGAAATGAAACACCACTTTTCCCCATCTGATTTTCTTCGTCCTGAATAAGAAATATATAGTAGTTGAAACGAGAACCAACCTATGCAATTCCTTTTTATTATTAAGTAGGTATTATGGTAACATTTTCAAATACACTAGTAAATAATAATTTATTAAAATTATAATACTTCTATGATGTCAATAAACGAATAGAGTATATATTTATTTAGAAAGGGGTTGACAGGGATGGGACTGTTGCAGCCGAGATAAGAAATTGAGTGTTATGTTAAGATAAAACTAAAGCCAATGGGCAGTTTACTTAAGTTAACTTCGGGTTTCGGCAATAAAATTAAAAGTAATTTTATGAGAGGCTGTCCGTTAGACCTTTCAATTTCATGTAAAAGTCCTGGAGGAAGATAACATTTTAGTGTAAGTATTGTTTGCTACAGTAGTCTACAGTAGTCTAGTCTAGTACTGGTCTTTAAATTGATGTTTTTTTTGTATAAAAGTAAAATGTGTCAAATTATCAAAAGTTGTTGAACAAATGTTGTTGTTTATAATGTTACCTATCTAGTCTTGAGAGGTTGTTGTTTTTTTCAAATAACCCTGTATAGGTACTGTTCAGGATCCAATCTATATGTAATGTGAACAGTGGCGGATTTGTGGTCTTGGCCGCTCTAGGCTCCAGGCCATGTGCCGCCCCTATCTCAGCACCCATCGTTTAGAAAGGTAAAATAAAATAAAATAGCCTTTATTGCTGTTTACATGTTTTAACACTGATATTAGGATACATATGAAATTGAAAAATCAAATATCTTGCGTTTGATTAGGAATTCCAAATTCAAATTTATTGCAAAACAAAGCCAGAAAAAATATTGTTTTAAAATTTGTACATATTTCATTTGTTTTTACTTTTTTTTTTCAGCTTCAACATTGCTATAACAACAACTATGGCCAAATTGAAAATTCGTGGTATTTACTAATACGAGTTCCACCGTGGCACCAATGCTGCAGAAACGACTCGAATAATAAACGGACCAGGCCAGGACCATTCCTAAGGAGCTCGACTTCACCACAAGGGTGTCCGCTATCGGTTTCCAGCGCATTCTCAAATATTTCGGACACATCGCTCGCAGAAATCCTGACAGCCTAAAGAAGCTGATGGTGGTTGGGCAGGTTGATGGCAGAAGGTCACGCGGTCGCTCGCCTACCCGCTGGTCAGACCTAGTAAAGTCCCTCACTGGCCTATCAATAACCAAAGCTATAAAGACTTCCGAGGACAGGAATACGTGGAGAAGCATAGTGCATCGGGTGATCAACACTTCAAGCTTGACCTTTACAACGCCAACCAGAAGGCCATTGATGTTGCCACTTTTTAGGCGCAGAGAGTTTAATTGCCATTGACTCGAGAAGAAGAAGAAGAAGAAGAAGCTTGACACGACCATCAGCAATGAAGGTACCGACTAAGAAGCAGACGGACCAGGCACTGCTAACGAACGGACGGTGCGTTTTTAGTTTTAACGTTTCCGTTCGGGAAATTTTGATTTACACAATAAGCCTCGTGGACGACCTGATACTCAAGTGAATAACGAAGAATTGAAGGTGATAGTGGAAGCGGATCCATCTCAAACCACTTCTGAATTAGCAGCAGCCTTCGGTGTAAGTGACAAAACGATACTTATCTAAGTATTTGCGCCAAATCGGAAAAGTCAAAAAACTCGCTAAGTGGGTACCGCACGAATTGACTGAAGCAAACTAACAAACACGCGTCGCTTGCTGCGTTTCAAGCTCAATCGTCACAATAATGAGGGGATTTTGATCCGTATCGTGACTTGTAATGAAAATTAGAAATGGTTCCTGTTCCTGTACGACAATCGGAAGCTATCATCACAATGGCTTAACCCCGGAGAACCGGCAAAACCTTGCCCTAAGCGAAAACTAACCAAAAAGAAGATTCTGGTTAGTGTTTATTGAACCAGTGCTGGCGTTATCTACCACAGCTTCTTAAGATCAGGCCAGACGATTACTGCAGACTTGTATTGCCAACAATTGCAAATAATGATGGAACAGCTCGCCAATAAACAACCGAGACTGGTGAATTGCTCTAGCCCACTGCTTCTTCAGGATAACGCTAGACCACACACTGCACATCAAACGGTCGCCATGTAAGAGGAGCTGCGACTGGAACCTCTGCGTATGGTGGATAGGTACCCACCAATCCACCATACTCTTCAGATATTGCCCCAACCGATTACCATTTTTTCAAAAAAATGGATAACCTTTTACAAGGAAAAAAATCTAATAAAGCAGTCAATACCACCTTCACATAGATCACAGACGAATTTTTTTCCAAAGGGATCAATAATCTACATATAAAATAGCGGAAGTGTAATGATAACAAGGGCGCATACTTCGATTGATTAAATAATAATTTCATTTAAAAAACTTGTTTCACTTTTTTGATACTGAACGGCAATTTCTTATGTTATAAGGTTTAAGCGTTCATTATTTTTTATAATTTTTCTTTTAGGTTTTTACTCATGGCATACCTAGTAGTGTTTTGAAATCAAGTTTCTTTGAGTTTATTTAGGAAAGTTGTTTTTTTGTTAACATTTTTATCGAGTCTGGGAGTTTATTAATAATTTTGATAGACATGGAAAAAAGAACGAAATGAAAAAAAAATACGTGAAAAAAAGTAATTTCGGAAGATTATTGCTTTCGGTTGTTGTGCAGTGCGACCCGCCATAATATTATGCGTAGCCTTTTAAATATTATTTAGGTACTTTGCATCTGAGTTATTTCTTGATATCATCAGTAATTTTTTTGTCACGATTTGCCACCCCTAATATCTGGCCGCCCTAGGCCCGGGCCTACTGGGCCTTAGGGCAAATCCGCCACTGAATGTGAAAGATCTTCCGTGTACATTTTCTGAATACGTGGGTTCAATTCCCATGTAATTTAATCGACTTTTTTCAAGTCAAATAATTATGATCAATATTATTACTAGTATTGTAAATGCAAAATGTATATTTCAAAAGTTAGAATTATAATTGCTTCACTGCTTCTTTCTATAAACCGGGTCAAAAGTGTGTGTGTGTACGAAATTTGACAGATTAGACATTGTTTTATGAGTTCATTGTTACCCCCCAGGAATATATTAAAATCCTTTTCTTTCACTACCTAAAGTTGTTGGAAATTTACAATGAAACATCACTCTTGTTTATTCATAATAGATCAAAATTAGAATAATAAAATTAGATTATTGAAACAATTAATTAAATTGTTAACTAACTTGTTAACGAGCGCTCGAATGCATGAGACTGCGTAAGAAAACGCACCTATTGTTTCTCGTCCACTAGGTTTAAGTCTACGTTTTGTCTACCCTAAACTGTTTGGTTTTTAACAATATTACCTTGGATACTGATCTCTATAGACGAGTGTTGGGGCGAAGAGGAAATAGAGGTAGTGCTTGAAGGATGGCAGCGCCTCACCCGAGTAGCAGCGATGACCGCATGTGGCCGCCACGGCGTGGATCTTCATCGCAAACCTAAACTATGTAAACAGCAGACACGGTGTATTTATTACAACATAAGAAAACCACATCTTTCATCTTACCGACTGAACTGCATTAGCTGAGAGGCATACATATTGATTAATGTATAGGATAACACTATAATTTAGTAATTTTTATTCCGCCTTTGTGCTCTCGTGGGTTGATTACTTATTAATCTTTGGCTTAGTTCTGAAGTGTACACAGACGAAGTATATAAATAAATAAAAAAACAAGTCTTAGAGAAATGTATAACTACCGTAATTTAACCAAGCCTAATTCCCTTATTTTAACAATAGCCGAAATCCAGTGTCGATCCGGTCCCAGTAACATAAGACGAAATTGCGGCATTCTTGTAATTTTGAAGTTTTTTTTTTTTTTTTTTTTTTTTTTTATTACTACAACAAAATCCACAGCTCTCAAAAATTCAGTTTTACATATTTCTTAATGCTTATCATACAGCCAACATTGGATTTACATTTTATAAAACAAAAACATATAATAGTTTTATATATAAAGCATAAAATTCTCGTAATGCGACTAAAAATTGGACAAAAAATAATTCATTCCGTTGAATTACGAACAGTTATTGCTTTTTTTTTGTTTACAAGAATACCGTTTTTGATCTTAATGTTACTGGGACCGGCACTAGATTGCGCCTAATGTAAAATTAATGCTTGTGTTAAGATAATAGGGTAGAGACATGCATATTTTCAGAACAGAACAGCAGAGCTACCATGTTAATAAAAGGCGAGAATATTTTTACAAAAATCATAAATTTTTCAAAGGTAAAGTATAATTCCTAGCGTTTTATCCGAGGGTGGGAATCTAAGTTCGAAACTTAATAAATACTTTTGCCACAAGCCTGGTTGCAAATGGCTATATTCTCAAAGTGTATTTTCGAGAATTATAGTATTCGGAAGTGGTTTAAAAGGTCAATAATAAAGATTCTATTAAACTTGCTATTTCTGTTAGCGGATCTCGTAGTAAAGATTTTAAAAGCGTGAAAATCACACGGATTTGCACTTTAAATACCAGACTACGTACGTTTGTACGTTTACGAGTACGTTTGCTCTATACACATTGTACAAGTAAGCTGCGTTGGCTGTTGTTTGAAAAAATACGACCTAACGTTGTATAGTTTATGTACTATAAAATTGATACCAAACTAAACGCTATTTATTGAGGTAAATAGCTAAGCTATAAATACATTAGAAAATCAAAATAAAGCCTACCTTTCTTGATCTGTAAAGGATTGTAATTATGTGGATAGTCGGTTTCTATATAGAAATAAATTATTTATAGGAACACCCATAAGGTCCTTAACACTCTCAAGTCTAATAATCCCTTGATGGGATACGTATCAATATTATAGTTACGACTTAAAATAACAGATAGGTTAGTTAGACTAATATGTTATACATCCATTGTTATCATGTGCCTATACTTTTTCGATTTAAGTATGTTACAGTATTTAAAAACTGTTACGTTCTTTAATTCTACTAAAAATTGGAAATATACTATTTTTAAAATATATCAATGTTTCAGAAAATATACTCTTTGTATTTTAATTATATCTACGAGAGTGTTTAATTAGTTTTACCACAGTGGAGATAAACATCAACATATATTTTATAGCTTGGAGTAAAAACGTCATGGATATTTACGAGTATGAGACTGTCGGCAAATCCTTAGCGGCGAGGCAAGTCACGAAACTAAAAGTGGTCAGTTCCTTGGTCCCAGAGGTGCAAACTAAGGCGAAACTGGACTTTGTTAGGTAGGTAAGTATTGGAATATACGAGTATCTCTATTGTTACGAAGATAATGGTATTTTCTTACCGAATTATAAATTTAAATGTAGTGTAGGCTTCACCAATTATTCGTTTAGTGAACATAAAACGTTTAATTAATTAGTTAATGTTATTTTGTGAAGTATGTGGTATGTAATGTGCAAACAACGCCAGCCTCATTCGAGCGTTTAACAATTGTACACTAACTATTCTAACGACATAAGTTGAATAAGTCATCTTGACTGTATAAGCATGACAAAATGAGCACACACATGTATCACAGTATACAGGGTTATTTGAAAAAAATCAACAACCTCGCACGACGATAGCTAGCATAATGAACAACAACATTTATTCATACATTAATTAAAAATGAATCCAAGCTTTTATTGTACTGTCGTGACCACACATGTGCACGCCTCAACAAGAAATCTTAGTTAAATAAGAGTAACCTACTGAGAGTCGGGGATGCCGAATACTGACGATACGAGACGAGATGATGTCAGTAGTCACCGTCGCTGTAGAACGTAAAAAAACGTAATATTTAAATCCTCTTCGGTCAACGCTTTGTCTTCATTTCTATTGTTTTCAGTTCGCGTGGTTTTAATCAACTTTATAAAACAACCCTAACGCTCCATTGACGTATCTCGACAAACAGGCCTAGGTTCCATACTGTATAGATATATGTACTGTGCATGTATTCAATTGTTATTAAGTTACTAGAAGCTTGGGTGCGTTACGAAAGTACATATTAATATTTTTGTC
Source organism: Anania fuscalis (assembly GCA_950371115.1). NCBI lineage: Eukaryota > Metazoa > Arthropoda > Insecta > Lepidoptera > Crambidae > Anania > Anania fuscalis. The sequence goes on from OX493330.1 coordinate 14,149,398, forward strand.
TACGTATTTTATATTATTAATGTCACTCTACTACTCTACAGTAATTGTGACATTGTTTTATTCACCAGAAGCCTCTTCAGGGCGGTAACCACGAACTCTTAAAACAATCTCAAATTTGTCAAACATTATCAAATCTGTCAAATTTTGTATGTAATGACGTAGCAAAATTGACAGATTTGACAGCTTTGAGATTGTTTTAAGAGTTTATGGTTACCCCGCTGGGCTAACTTTGGTTATTATGGTAGTTAAACGCAACAACTTTTTCCTCGGAACCAATTTCGAAAAATTTCTACGGGCCATATTTTAATGTCCGATTTCATTATTGAAAAAGATGTACTACTCTGTCAAGAAAGTACCGGGAAAAGATTAAAATACACAAAATGTTAGTTATTCATCCAAATTTATTTTATCACCTTCAAAAATAATCCAATCATCAAAACATTTTTTAACGCTTTTTCCGGAATCGAGTTCAGTTCTCGCCGCGAATTCTACTTTATGTCTTCTACCGAATGAAACCGGGTGCCACGAAGTGGTAATTTGAGTTTAGGAAAAAGAAAGAAGTTGGCTGGAGCCATATCTGGTGAATAAGGTGGCTGCTCGATGGTATTTGTTAAGTTTTTGGTCAAACATTCGTTCATAATGATGGCCTTGTGGGAAGGCGCATTATTGTGGTGCAAAATCCAAGAATTTTCATTCCTCAAATCTGGATTTTTTCGTCTAATTTGCTCTCTTAAACGCCGAATAACGCTTAAATAATACTCTTTTTTATCGTTTGACCTTCTGGCAAAATTCTGAGTGCACAACACCGCGACAGTCAAAGAAAACAGTCAACATGACTTTGACTTTCGATCGAGTTTGGCGCGGTTTCTTCGGTTTCGGTTCAGTTGGAAGGCGCCACTCCGAAGCTTGTTGACTAGTTTGCATGTCAAACTCGTAAACCCACGTCTCGTCACCAGTAACAATGCGTTTCATGAATGTTGGGTCGGAATTGACTCGTTTTAGCATGTCCTCAGCGACTCTTTTGCGATTGAGATTTTGGAGAAAATTCAGGTCTTTTGGGACTAGTCGAGCGGCAACATGTTTCATACCCAATTGATTATTTAAAATGGTACGAATCGACTAGTGTGACACATAAAAAGTTCAACGGCTAGCTCTCTCAAACTTGAATGAGGATTTTCAGTCACTATTTCCTTCACTTTTGCGATGTTATCTTCAGTAGCAGACGTTGATGGCCTACCAGAGCGAGGCAAATCTTCCATCACATCTGGACCGCTTTTATACGCTTTGTACCACTCCTAAACACGTGTTTTTGATAAAGTCGATTCACCGTAAGCCTTCTGTAACATATTCAGAGACTCCGAACACGAAATCCCATTGGCGATGCAAAATTTAAGACAATCTCTTTGTTTGATGTTTTTGTCCATTATGAAATTCGCAATACACACTAGATGGGTCGTTCTTCGAGACACGTTTTTTAAGCGGCATCACCTAAAAATAATGGAAATCGATAAGTCAGCTAGCCACTTTTTTTTTCGGGTATACTTCCAATCCTCTCTTAACTGGGTCATTGATTATTATTCAATTATCTTTTTATTTAATAACATTAAAAAAATAAGATACCCCGATTCTTTGATTTTCGTGGAGTGTCCCAAACCCCGATCTGGTCTCTTATTAAATTATATATTTTAAACTAAACGGTACATGCTTACCAAAAAAAATACTAAGTCATAAGAAGTTGACAATTATATAAAAAATTAGACCGTAGTTCTAAAAGAATTACATTATCTAAAAAAAAATTAAAATGTGACTGTCCCGGGGTAGTAACTGATTTGCGTAAATCATTATAAATTCACTTGCAAAACCCTAATTTCGCGACCGGATGTTGCCTCATCCTAATTCACGTTACAACTAGTCGCGCTCTGACGGCCTGGCAGAGTGCTTGTGTGATGACGCGTCGAGTGTCCGAAAAATTAAGGTAAGAACCTCGTTGCATGGGTATGGTTTCTCAAAAATTTGATTTGCGTGGTACAATTTTCTCCGGTGCCTGTAAATTTATTTATTGAATAAAATATCGCAGCGAACAAATATTAGGTTACGTAACCTATATTCAAAACACAGTTTATTTGCTTAAAAGGTTTATGTATATTTTAAGAATAAAGGATTTATTTTGATTTTCGTGGTCGTGATTTGCGTGGTTTACGTGGTAGTTTTGACCCACGCAAATCAATTATTGGCTATGCAAATGAAATAACTTTCGGGTTTTGTATAGTATTGTATGATCATATTTTTAGTTTGAAATGTGAATCCGTTTAAATCACAATTAAAATGATGCAGTTGATGGGTTGCTAATTTTACGTACCTCATTATAGTAAAAATTGTGTCAGATTAGCTACGTATATTTATAAATTTAGCTTTGCAGAGGCTCTTTAACTCCGTCCTACTCCAGGGCAAAACGCCACAGGCTTGGCAAGGGGGCGTGGTGGTGCTGTTCTTCAAAAAGGGCGATAAGTCTTTGCTGAAAAATTTCAGACCCATCACGCTTCTGAGTCATGTCTATAAGCTGTTTTCGATAGTCATTACGAACCGTCTCGCACGCGGGCTTGACGAATTCCAGCCTCCCGAACAAGCCGGTTTCCGTAAAGGCTACAGTACCGTCGATCACATCCACACGCTCAGGCAAGTTATACAAAAAACAGAAGAGTATAACCGGCCACTATGCCTGGCGTTCGTGGATTACGAAAAAGCCTTCGATTCGATCGAGACTTGGGCAGTGCTCCAATCTCTTCAGCGGTGCCAAACTGACTACCGGTACATCGAAGTGCTAAAGTCTTTGTACACAAACGCCACCATGTCAGTACGTCTCCAGGACGAGAGCTCGGAACCGATACAGGTGCAGCGAGGTGTAAGACAGGGAGACGTAATCTCCCCGAAACTATTCACCGCAGCGCTGTAGGACGCTTTCAAGCTCTTGGACTGGACAGGACTTGGCATCAACATAAACGGCGAGTGCCTGACTCACCTTCGTTTTGCCGATGATATCGTGATCATGGCTGAGACCCTGGAGGATCTTGGAGCAATGCTCGATGACCTCAGTAGAGTCTCCCAACGAGTGGGTCTTAAAATGAACATGGAAAAGACGAAAATCATGTCTAACTCCCATGTCGCACCCACTCCTCTTATGGTCGCAGGCTCTACTCTGGAAGTTGTTGACCGCTATAATATTTACCTTGGAAAAACAGTCCAGCTAGGTAAGTCCAACTTCCAGAAAGAGTGCAATCGTCGAATCCAACTCGGATGGGCAGCGTTCGGGAAGCTACGTAATATCTTCTCCTCACAAACACTACCGCAATGCCTCAAGACCAAGGTATGGAATCAATGTGTGTTGCCAGCGACGTTGCCACGTCTCAGATCCGTATGTCAATACGGATCTGAGACGTGGCCGCTAACGATGGGCCTCATAAGAAAGCATAAGGTCACTCAAAAGGCGATGGAGGGAGCTATGCTCGGAGTTTCCCTTCGCGATCGAATCAGAAATGAGACGATCCGGAGGCGAACCAAAGTCACCGACGTAGCTCTCAGAATTGCAAACCTTAAGTGGCAGTGGGCGGGGCATATTGCTCGCAGGACTGATGGCCGTTGGGGCAGGAAGGTCCTTGAATAGCGGCTGCGGGCTGGAAGGCGTGGTGTTGGTAGGCCCCCCACAAGGTGGACCGACGATCTGGTGAAGGTCGCGGGAAGCCACTGGATGCGGGTGGCAGAAGACCGATCTTTGTTGAAATCCTTGGGGGAGGCCTATTTCTAGCAGTGGACGTCTATCGGCTGATGGATGGATAGATGGATTAATAAATAATAAAATTGTTATGAATAATTTTTTGGACCAAAAATGCCTAAAACAAGAGAGAAAAAATTATAAAGAAAGAAGTTATCCGGAAGAAGAAGAAGAGAGAGGCTTAAAAATAATGAACAGTTGAAGGTCAAAAACCGGGCGAGATATTATAAACGTTATAGTGTTATAGGTTTGTCATGTCTTGATTTTTGATTCTTATATAAATTTAGATAAAAGCTTTAAAAAAACGATTTCTGTGTTAGTTACTTACCTATTCTTTCAACTGATAACATAATAACTTATTTTATATATGAAATAACATTTAATAACTTGTCTAAGAAAGTTGAATTAAAAAAAAACATTTTCATGGAGTGTTTTGTGATTTGCGTGGCCTCCAATTTTTTAACCTCGATTATCTTTGTAAGTATATCGCTCTATTATGTGCCATTTCCATAAAAATCATTACTTTTACGTATATTTTAAGATACAGAGGTCGATTTCAAAAAAATATTAAATTTAAAAATTGCCACGCAAATCACCAATTAAGAATGCCTTGCTCGAAGAAGCACCCAGATATTGTATAACTAAAAACAATACTGTATTTAATCTAATAATCAGATGTAACTCAAACACCGCGCCAGAATGAAAATCAGTTTAATCATTAACAACAACAAAAAAAGTATAATTTTAAATTTGGAACCATAAACTGCCCCCTAACAATGAACTCTAAAAACAATCCCAAAGTTGTCAAATCTGTCATTTTTGGTACGTCATTTCATACAAAATTTGACAGAAATGATAATGTTTGACAGATTTGTGATTGTTTTAACAGTTCGTGGTTAGGGCCCAGATCATCAATTCCCGAAACTTTTTTGACAGAATGTATTTGAGCACTAAAATGAATATTTATAGGGTTTCTACTTTTTTTTATTTCTCCGTTAATTTTATTATATTGTAAGGATGCAGATTTAATACACGTTAACAAGTAACTAAAACTAATAAATTCTTAGTTATAATCGTCATATCGTGTTGTTGCTAGTTAATAAAACGCACGACGAGACGGGCGCCAGGTGGCAAATGGGGAAGCGGGTAGCCGGGCAAGCGGGCAAACGGGCAGCAGATAGCTGGCAGCCATCTGAGGTGGGTAATGGGGCTTCGTCAGCCGCACGCGGCGAGCGTTATTTACTGTCCGGCGGCCGCCACTCCAGCGAGGGTCCCACTTGATTTATGACCGCTTTCCTTTCAACAATGTTTTGCCCCTTTACATCTGCATCCAGGTTTCCCTAATTTAAAACCGCAAGCCTACACAAAAACAACAATCTGATGAAATTTTACTACCCAAAGTTTTCGAAAATATACAAAAATCTGCTAAAATGAACAGGAGATTGCTGATTTCTAGGGTTCTGTAACCAAAAGATGAAACGGGACCCTTTAACTAAAGCTGCCTGTCTGTCCGTCTGTTCGTCTGTCACCAGGCTGTTTCTCATAAACCTTGATAGTTAGACAGTTGAAATTTTCACAGATGATGTATTTCTATATATAAGGGGGCTCCCATACAACGGAACCCTCCGTGCGCGACTCCGACTCGCGCTTGACCGGTTTTTTTTTTCAAAATTATGTTAAAGCTTGAGGCTTTATTCATTTGAGTTGTTTTTATGAATGCGTGCCCAAGAATGGGGCAGTATGCTATACACTTGATATTTTAAACCTTGTGTCCACCTATCTACTGATTTCCAGTTCAAATGGAAGAATTATTGAAAAAAAGTAGAGTTTAGTTTTCATCACTTAAAACTTTGCTTTTTTGGATAGTCTCGTTTACAGACAGTGCTTACGTAACCAATTCATTTATTACTTTATTAATTACGGTTAGTTGTCAACATAAATAAACGTCCAAGCAACACGCGAAATAATCAGCTGACTTTGCTGATTTCGCAATGATCGTTTTCTTAACAGTAATGTTCAACGAACATGTCATCCCGGAACCGATTTCCGTCGAGGGCACTAAGCTCGAGGTTGTCCAAGAGTACGTCTACCTTGGACAAGTAGGTACTACAGCTCGGTAGAGACAACTTTGAGCGGGAAATCGCCAGAAGAGTGCAGCTTGGCTGGGCAGCATTTGGGAAATTGCGCCATATCTTCAGGTCGACACTGCCGCAGTGCCTAAAAAGCCGGGTGTTTAACCAATGCGTCCTACCAGTTTTAACCTACGGAGCCGAAACGTGGAACATGACAGTCAAGTTGGCCCACCGACTACACGTCACTCAGCGTGCTATGGAAAGGTCTATGTTGGGGATCTCATTAAGGGATAAGATCCGGAACGAGGTCATACGACATAAGACTAAGGTGACTGATATTGTCCAAAAATGTAGCAAGCTGAAGTGGCAGTGGGCTGGCCATGTTTGTAGCAGAACCGACGAAAGGTGGAGCAGGAAGGTTCTCGAATGGAGACCACGCTTAGGCAAACGTACTGTAGGACGCCCACCGGCTAGATGGACCGATGACCTGAAAAAGGCAGCTGACAGCGACTGGATGCAAAGGGCGGGAGATCGTGCGCTGTGGCGCTCCTTGGGGGGAGGCCTATGTCCAGCAGTGGACTGCAACAGTTGTTGCAGTCCACTGTTGTTTGTAGTGTCCAGTATATTTTTTAAACGTGCTCAGCGTTACTAAATTGACTCGATCAGTAATCTCTCTGGAAAGGCTTCGAGCATTTTCCTAGCATCACCGACTTAGGCGGAAATTTGGAATTCAACATCGGACTGGATTTTATAAAACAAACAAGTCCACCCAAATATTGATATAACAAAAAACACACACGTAATATTGGAATCGGAATCCGGGTTGGTTAATAATAATCCCGTACGTGTCCCACACAAATTGTTTTTGGGAGTTTTATTGTGTTGTGACTGACGGTAAAAGTTAGTTATCTATTGTTGCAAATTAGTTCGATACGGACGTAAGTATAACTATGGACTAGACATATACTACGTGACGTGACTAGACATAATAAACAAAGTTGCCGATACTCTTTCCCCATAAATAGTTTGACTTTGATCAGCGCCCAGAAAACAAGATGAACTTTGCCCTTTGTAATCATTTTATATCATCGTGAGTCGTGACTTAATCCCGATTCATTAATCATTACGGACAAACCACCATAATAAGTTAGCAACAGAAAACAGTCCTCGAAATGATTATAATATTTGCGTTGTAAATGTAAATACCTAGGTCTGAAATATTTCGAGGTTCTTAAAACAATTTAGGAAATTGGAGTATCCGCTCGGTTTTTTTCGGGGTAAGGTAAATTAGTTTATCGCAGCCAGCAGTCTTTCAACAAAAAAATTAATTTAGGTTTTATTATAAAAGTATAATTCGGCTATTTTGGTAGATTAACGCGTAGGTATTATTAGTTAATTATACAGAATAAATATATTATGATATTTTATGAGTACAAACTTACCATTTCACAGGTGACAGCCACAGATGATGCGAGAGCCAGGTGCTTTTTGCCTAAGTCCCAGACGGGAACGGCAACTAATGCGACCTGCAGAACCACCAGGCCCATTACACTCAGGATTGTCCAAATTCGGAGCACCACTGAAAAAAGGACCACTATATTAATTTTAATTTGTTTGTTTACTATTATCTGACACATTTGCATAATTACGGTGGTATCCTTGTGGAAAAATACAATTGGAGTTTGTAACTAGGACCATTATTTGGAATATGGTTAAGCGGATTTTTATTGTTTTACTGCCAAATCGTGGATTCAAATGTGAAATGGTAACAAAGGAATGAAAAGTTTTTCTACATACGATACGTTGGGTTATATTTGTTTGGCAGAACAAAACGCTGCGAGGCGGTAAATTGAAAGGCGCGCCGAGCTAGGTCCCACAAACCATATTGTGTGATCAACATTCTCTGTCAATTACATACGTAGGCACTAAGGCTCTTACTAGCACGGTGCTGCTGCCTTGCCAGAACTGACAGCGTGATGGGTATTAGTTACAGCTACAGGCAGAATTATATATTGACTCAGGGATTGTTTCCATTTACCTATTTTATACTCACCAACCTAATACATATTTACCTACTATTATCTATACTCGCATTGCTTTGACCTAAAAATATTTTGAATTCTGTTTTGGTTACATTTCCAAATTTTTGAAATTATCTTTTATTAGGGTTTCGTTCAGTACCCAAAAGGCAAAGCGGAAATCTTATTGCTGTCTGTTTGCTTATCCGTGCGCCACTTCGCCAATGTTATTAAGGTTTAATGTAACATTTCAGTTTTTAAACATCAATATAATAAGTCGCATTCAATTATTTCTAACCAGCCCCCTAACCATGAACTCTAAAAACAATCTCAAAGTTGTCAAATCTGTCAATTTTGGTACGTCATTTCATACAAAATTTGACAGAAATGATAATGTTTGACAGATTTGTGATTGTTTTAACAGTTCATGGTTAGGGCCCAGATGTATAAAACCTTCATGCATATTAGTGCTTCCATGGCGGTTGAGTACGTATGTGGCCAACCAAGTGACTAATTGGAGGGGCGTTGAAAGGACGGCCGGTTGCAACAAAAGGCCCTCTCTATGAATAGAGGGCGAGTGGCCACTTGCTCGCTCGGTGGTACATCAAATAGCCCGCTTACTCCGAGACAATAGTTCCACACTGAGTGTGTGTACGGCTCCATTTCCATGTTCTTGTGTTTGAAACTTTGGCACTCGTCCGAATACAGTTCGTCGTTTGACTTCGCGCTCTCGTGCCAACCACCCAGATTTATAATTCAATGAACGTAATAAATTCATGATGAATGCCTTTAAAGTTATCTATTACTACTATTCTTTGCTTCTTCTAAGACATAATATTTTTATAAGATAATGTATAAACATTCCACGATCGCATATTTTGACCATCATTTTAGAAAGTTATACGAGTAAATAAAAGTTAACTTTTGCAATTAATCATTGTTGTGAAGAAAAAATAAGTATTTATTCAAAAGTTGCTATGCTCGTTTAGGTGTAAATTAAATTTACCACTATCGAAAATCAAGGAAACGATAACATAAATTAATGATAAAATGCGTAGGTTTACGCGTAGTATACATAATTGATCACAAAATGTAATCTTTTATGTAATATTAGTAGGTAATATGTCTGACTTATTATAAATCATAGATAACGCAGTCTAAACCAGTGGATTACTATATTTAAATGAAATATTCTTTGAGTACCTGAGGGGTTCACTAAGAAATAACTTTTCGTTATCCTAGAACCCCCATTCCTAAAGGAGTTTGTATCTGAATAAAAATTCCGCGCATGATGTTACATTAAACCGCTTTATAAAATAAAATGTTAGTCAATGACCTTTTTATAAATAAAAAAAGATTTTGAACTAAAAGCAACAAGAAAAAAAGCCAAGGAGTCTGACATACCTGAATTTTTCTTAAACAGTTTTGTTCCAGCTTCAAAGAACTTGAACGCTGGATAAAAAACCAGTGCACATGAAAACTCGTATAGCCACAGCTTCGCCCCGCGCCGCACGTCTCCGAATCCATTCGCCACAACAGATAAGCCTATATTTATCCTGGAACAAATGAAAACCTAACGACCCGGCCTAAGATGTGGGCAGCATCTGGGTTTGCATTTCAAAACTTCCAAACATTCAAAGTTGAAACACAAAACCGCACGCCAGTCGCGATGCGCCCTCGGAAAACCGCGTCGTAAGTTGCGTAGTGGGGCTTCGGTCCTTTGCAATATTGAAACGGCATTTTACTTACGAAAAATAAAATTCTCTTATGCATAACACAATAATCTAAAGTCAGACCACCCACAAGTAACAAACTATATTTTAAAGAAAAATATTATCTCGTAGACCTGAAATAGGACGTAAGTAAAATTAATAATGCTATTATCATTTTTAAAAAAGCAACTCATTTTGTACGTTTAATTTTCAGTCACTTTACGAACTATGGATAATTTTATTTTTGAGTAAACTGCAATGTCACTGGGGGAGGCCTATGTTCAGCAGGGGACGTCCTATGGCTGAAATGATGATAATGATGATGAAAGCTGCAATGTTGATGAGACTGTTAAATTACGGGAATTGGGCTTCCAGGAACCAGTTTACTTTTAAATTTGTAAATAATATTGAAATGGAACAACAACTTATATTAGAAACTAAAAATAATTTAATAGATAAGTAAGCAACGAGTATTTAAATGTTTTTCCGAGTTTTTGGCATTTCTTCACTCTGTAGTCGTTTGTATCGGTTTCTAATAATAGATAATTATGTTTACAATATCGCGTAGCACTTAGATTAGCCTCACCACTTCTTTTACCTAGGTTTGAGATAACGCAAAGCACATTACATTTATTTAGGCACCCCAATTTATATGGGCTGAATAAATTTTAAATATATTTAAGTGGATTTGGGACTTTTCACCGATTTTAATTTTCTTTGTACAAAAATTGTATTCTTTGTTACTCAGAGAAAAAGTAAATGACTCTTAACTTACTTTTTATGGTTCTATTGGAAACTAACTAATTTGGTTTAGAACATTTAAATTTTACTTGCTTTCCTCTTTCGACGAGGTCGAATATGACCGTGTCAAACAGAAGCATCAGCAGTATCACGACGAATATGTGGTAGATGGCCCTGATGTGTGAGACGTTCTCCAGCAAGACCGTGAGGTTGGACTCCCGATGCGCGAACTCTGGTGTGAGGGGTTTGTGCTCTTCTATGTTACGGTTGTGTCCATTTTGTATTGGGGCTTCCCTATTTCGTTTCCGTAAATTCGCATGCTTTTCAGTCATGTTGTCTGTATGTTTTTTCTGTAACAAATGTAATTATTTAACAGCCCGTCTAGTTCGTGCGCGAACTCATGGAGTGACAGACCCAGACAGACCCAGGGAACGAGGTATATTTTATTTTATTTAGGTTCAATTGCACACTTCACTAACAGCTTTAAGCCAAAGCGTGCATGGAGTTGGCCAGTTACACAGTGCCTATCGCTTCGCATTAGTATCGCTCACGAACACAAATAATTTCCTTTTCATATTAGTATCTTAGAAATGTATAAAGCTGAAAGGACTTTCTGCTGCATAACAACAACTTTCTCAAGAAAAAAATATTGAAATTTCAATATTATTTGTCAATATTTTTTTATTTTCCATACTAAGCGACAAACCAGATAGAAGTTAAGCCTGATGGTAGTATATTTGACCTTTATAATATGTCAGTATATAAGAATATGATCATGTACATAAAAAGATATAAGTACCTATATGAAAGCGTGTAGTAGTAGTAAGATAGCACGTAATCAGTTGCTGATTGCAATAACTTCTCTAGATTTTGATGGGTAGCGAAGAAGAGCTTTTCCGAACGAAATACTGAATACTACGGTTATATATAATGTTATTATTTCGCAATTCCAAAAATAGCTTTAAAGTGAGGGTTGTTGCACATTAGATTACTATTTTTATTTATTTATTATTAATTAAGAAAGGTAGGTACATTTTTGTGTTTGTATCGACCCTGTGTTTGAATCCTAATCTGGCTAATCAAAATAATAACCTAAGAAAATATAAAATATCAAATAATATATGACCTACGGTTTTGGTATTGAAACTCTTTGTACATTTTGAAGCATTTTTGCCTGCCCGATTAGAATTGGCAAAAAACAAGTAAAATTTTTCCTGTAACAAAATACTAAACTAAAGATTCATTATCGTAGTTTTTAGCTCATGGTAACTAAACATTTAAGTATTTATTGTCAATATAGTCAATATAATACATAGCATGCAGCAACTGTAAAATCTTTTCTATATTGTCTCGGGTCTGGGTGTTGTGGTACCTTCGTCGTTTCTGATTTCTATAACACAAGTGATTTAGCTACATCTTAGGATCAGAGAAATGTATGTGATGTTGGCCAATATTATAATGTTTATTATATAAAAAATATATTTAGATAGGTATAGGTACATATTATTTTTGTCTTTAGTTAAACTTGTCAATGTCACCCGCGGCCATGGCAGCACCTCACTTATGTGTTACAACCAAGAGCTCACAATATAGCAACCAGAAATTTAACTCAATGGATTATAATGACATCAAGTGACGTCATAAATCAGTTAAATAAAAGTTGACGAAGTTTCTGTCCACGTGCTTTTTAAAATATAAATAATGATTTTTTTCCAAATAGGTCTACTAAAAAAATGACGCATTTGGTGAATAAACCATTTGTTTGTACATTCTTCTACCTTATTTCGAAGAACACTCTACAAACCTATTATTATTATATTTTTAATAGCACTAAAATGTATATCTATTTCGGAAAATGATGGTTCGTTTGTGTACAACAGCTTAGTTAGCAGCGAGGAAACGCTGCCAGTAATGCCAGCCTCATGTACACGGTTTTTTTGAGTAGGTATTTAGTTTTAGGTTCAGTTTAATTTAAAGTTTTATTTTATTTTATTGTATTTTATTATCACAATAAATGTTTTTTTGCTGACGTCATATAGAAAAGGTACTTCTTTGACAACTTTCAAAAACTTCGCGTTAATATTTATGCCATTAAATAAGTAAATTCTGGAAAATTATTCCTTGCTATACAATTTTACATAGTTAGCTATCCAACTAACCTTTCACATTCGTTAAAGATAGTGTGTACCTAAAACAAAAACAAGTTGGTGTCGCAAAGATTAGTAATAATATTTGCATCAGATAAATATTAGTTTTATATCATTTTGATGAACTTTACGGGTTAGAAAAGAAGGTCAGTTTAAAACGTATAGAATGACACTATAAAGGTAGAAAATTTGGTTAAACAATGAAGATTATAGGTGTTTGTAGGTTCTTCTTATTTATAATCAAACCTTTTACAACAGTGAAATAAAGCTTTTGTGGATCACGAAACGCTGCCCGGGCCTTTAATATTTCGTATTTATTATGTTATTTTTTGTAGTCAATAACAAATCAAAGTAGAGCTACGTAGCTGAAAACTAAATAACTCCAGTGGTGAAAACATTTTAGGATGATGCACTGAAAAGGTCTTAAAAGTACGTATAGCATTCGACATTTATATCCGCCAAATGGTGTGCTAACCTGAAACAAACTGAACACCTGCTTTTTTATCAACGGTTTTTTAAAATGTTTTGTAGATTATGTGAGAAAGTATGTATGTCTTTCTAAATGAGGTTTCGCTGGGATTAGAATTTAGAGCTAATACAAAACGGGTTTGCTTACCAACACCATTAATTAACACATGTCACTTAATAACTCTAAAAGTAAAACATCATTAATACACAATCAATATAGAGCCACACGAATTCGGCTAGTTATTTATTCGCAATTTACTGTAAAATATTGTTTCACGAATATACAACCGCAAACTTAATCAGTCTCAGCAGCACTGAAGTCCGTCCGATATCAAACAAAACATTTTGTTATTTTGATAATAATAATTATTCCGTATCGGTCCTTTCGCTCATGTATCGTCTATCTATCAATAAATGAGAACTTAAGTATACATTTATTTTAGAATACAAATTTGAATTCTCTTATCTCTAAAACTCCCAATATACCTATGCTCGGTTAACATAATATCTCTTGTCTATCAACAAAAGATACTTCCTTCAAGAGTAAGTGTTTGTGCTAAAGAGACAAATTTTGATTTTGTCATTGATGGTTTCTATACAGGGTGACCTGTACGGTAAGACAAAGGAACCGCTCTAACATTATACTAATTACATTTATAACTTTTTAAATGACACCGATGTCAAAATAATTATCGAGAATAGAATATTGACTAGTTTTTTTTTTCAAATGTATTATTTGAACTTACGACTTTTTGATATCGGGACGATTGCGACCGCTCCTCCAACTGAGCTACGGAGGACATGTTTTTTTTTACGAATTTTCAAATGTTAAACGCTCCTATTAGCTGTTAGAGTAAGCTAGTGTTATCTCATTAATGTCTTGGATTTTATACCTACAAACTTCTGTAGAAATAGAAACAGCATGTTACCAAAAAGCTTAAACCAAAAAGCTTAAATCGATATAATTATTTACCTCCATCACTATATATGGACCATCAGTTTTTTTATGTGTTGCAACTTAGGCTCGGCCTTGTAGTAAAAGGTGTTGAAGTGATTTTCTCGTCTTACCAGTGATCTTGTAGAAAAACTCTATGATGTATATCCATATAAAGATATTAATTCATTAGCTTACTATCCTCTAGACTAGAGGGTGACACTCTGCTCGTTGATACGTTTATAATTTGCTCTAATATTCTAAGTGAACAGCGGTCGTACCATCAACTCTGAATCAAACCTAAGCAAAGTTTTAACGTAAAAATCTGTAGGAAAAACAAATACGCTAGAAAATTTTAACATCGGCTTAGCGGTATGTTGATACAATATGAATTGATAATTCATACCTAATCTTCATGAATATCATTGATGATACAAAAATAGGTTTACTAGATATGAGTAGATAACATGTAGGAGTCGGACATAAACCATTTAAATTTCATGTTATTATGACCTTTTATGTGTATAGCTTTAGACTTTTCAAAGTGCTTAAGTACCTACTATGAATAATTACCCTATATTTTCCTTTTAAAATATATAGGCTTGTTTTGTATGTACTTTGCGCATATTTATTACCTTAAAAAAAGTATGAACCGCTTGTTCTTAGACTGAATATTGTCTAAAAACTAGTTTTGTATGGTCAGACTTCTATGTAACAATAAGAGACTAAAAAAGTAAACCCGACAAAACTAAAAAGCTGTTTTAAAATTACCTTTGAATGCTGGATAACTTATACTATTTTAACAAACTTAGTTAGAAAACAAGTCATTACGTGGTGGCTATTTTAAAGCGAATTAAAAATTAGCAACAGTTTAGATAAGAATAAGGTTCCTGTGACCCAGTTGGCAGTAAGATTTAAGATAAAAGAAAATTCAACTGCTTGCCAAGCTGAGTTCCTTAGTTAAGGCCTTAACACCACCCAAGTGCCTATAATCTCGAATATGAAAATCAAATTGTCAGAATACTTGTTACTTAAATCTAAAAATTTAAAATACAATATGCTAGATGAGAATTTAATAAACATCTTGAATTGATCAATTTTGATTTTCCGTTAAGTCCCTTTGAATAACATGCACAAATAAGTGTCAATTTTTTCATAAATTGTAAATGTTCTCTTAAACGGCACAAGCTATTTCATTACTGTTTTCATACAAAACAAGATTTCGGAAATATACATGTTTTGAATTGAGATTTTTATTTGAAAAAGTTCTCGTTAAAGGCATTTATTTCATAAAAAAACATGTTTATCCGATTTTTAGAGGTCATCCGCACGCGCGAAATTGTATGGGCGCGATGCGTCAAGGTCATTCGAGCGTGTTAAGGCCTTAAGTGCACTAAGTTATATCTTTATATGGCGCAGTTATCTATTTATCTAGCAGTTAAAAGCCAACTTAATGACATTTATGGAAGTGTATCGGTATCGTTGGAGTTTTAGTTTAGAAATGTATACTATATCCTATATTTTATGTTTTAAAGATTACACTGGCACTGGTAAAATAAGGGCAAGGTACAGTAAACAGCACGTTGTCCTACCCAAAAAGTTAAAATTTCTCCAATAGATTTTCTAAACTTTAACTTTTCTAACTTTAAGCCTGACATGTAGAGATTATTTTCAATTGAGAAAATTTGACGATTTGTGGTATGTCGACGAGCTGGGCCATAACCATGAACTCTTAAAACAATCTCAAAGTTGTCAAATCTGTCAATTTTGGTACGTCATTTCATACAAAATTTGACAGAAATGATAATGTGACAGACTTGTGATTGTTTTGACCATAGACTTAGGATTCGCTACGCTCTTAAAGACTGACAAAGGGTGGAAAAGAGACATCATATCCTTGCGGACACCCTCAAAATAGAAAAAGACAGATGTCAATGTACCAATGTGACACAAATAAAATATTTAACTGACTTTGTATGATCTCTATTTCAAACGTCAAAATTAATTTTATTTAAATATACAAAATTACAAACGTAAAACTTATTTAAATATTTCTGTAGACATGGGCCGCTGTTCAATTATAAATTGTGATGTGACAAGAAAATATAACCCCAATAAATACACATTTCACAGGTAAATACATTTTTTGATGAAAATATTTTGTAACAAATTTGTGTCTAATTCGTAATAATAATCGACAAAGAACTTGGATTTTACAGAAAAATATGATCTTTGTTTGTTGTGTGTTTGTGTATTTCGTAGTTAAAGGCATAATTACAATTAATATTAGGTAAAATAGTAAATTGTCTGTTTACACTAGGGATTGAACTAGCGTTGACGTCATAAGTATCGATAAAATATCGACAGCCATTTGTATACCATAGAAGATTTTTAGCAATTACTAAAAAAATATTTATCATGTTTGTTTACAAAAAAAAAACACTCCAATCCACAATTTTTTTTGTGATTACATTATAAGATTTTTGTTTTATTTTTGGATATCTAAAATATAACTTGTAAATTTTGTTTTAAGCAATTCCATGCAAGGTTTAATTAAAGATAAATAACACTTGAAAAAAAATTATCGACCTCAGGTGGGACCCGAACCCACGTCCCATCGCATGCCGGGCGAGTGCTTTACCAACTAAGCTACCGAAGACGTCACGTGACAAGATGAAATTCCTCAAGTGTTTTTTCTCGCTGTCAAAGCCAGCGTATCTCTGATCAATGTTGTAGCTATATGTATAGTATACTACCGTCAACACCCCATAGAAATATTTTTACAAATATTTGACTATTGATTAAGATCAGAAATGCTTAGGTTTGTTTTTAGCAATTCCATGAAAGGTTCAATTGAAGATAAATAACACTTAAAAAAATGCATGCGATGGGACGTGGGTTCGGGTCCCATCTGAGGTCGATGTTTTTTTTTCAAGTGTTATTTATCTTAAAATATAACTTGTTTATAAACGTCTAAAAGAATTATGTATAGTTTAGTCAAATATTTAGTATAATATATCATATTTTTTTAAGAATACCAACTAAACCTGAAATACGAAAGGTGGATAAGAGTTATAAACAGGCCAGATTGGACTCCGCGGAAACTTGTTCACAATATTAAATTACTCATTTTTCGATTTAACTTATTTTTCTGATTTCTCAGTTTCCAGACTGAGAAGTTTGCATAGGAAAAATATGACCTTTCTTCGACCATATCTTTACTTTTCACATACAAGCCCAAAAAGCCCCGTTTCCTTTCCGTGATACTGATTTTCACCTCTTTTTTGTTTAAAGATTAAGTTTAACTTTAGGTGCTTCAAGGTCCGCGGCGATTGTGACTTGTGCCAAATCAATTTGATGCCGGTTGCAATTTATCGATTAAAAAAATGTGGCTTGAACAACACTACTACACACACACATACGTGTCACATTTTTCGTATCATTTGCAATGAGCCTTTGTCTATCTTGTACATTATATATCTATGGTTTTAACAGTTCAAGGTTAGGGCCCTGTTGTCTGTACATACTTAAATGTTGCAGAAACAAAATTCTAAAATAGTAATAGTAAATTTTTAGTATATGGCATACGTGAACCCTTGAAACTTCGTCTAGTTCGTTTGCATCGCTAAGCATGATCATGGATATAATTCTATTAACGGCAAAACGGCAATAGGGATGGAAAATAACATTGAATCCAAATTAAACATTAAAGCACCGAGTCGGACTGAGAAGTCTAACAGAAATACAAAATGTAATGAACTTTAAACGAAATAAATAAAAGGAACTTAGCGGTTATTTTAAAATACCAATTGTCAGCAAAGTTACAGCAAATTTGTTGATGTGTCCAAAATGTATAATGAGACATACATTCTGTCTAAAAAGTTTCGGGAATTGATGATTAGTTTATGGTTCCAAATTCAAAATTATATTTTTTTTGTTGTTGTTAGATTGGCACAACTGTTTTCCATTTTGGCGCGGAGTTTGAGCTACATCTGATAATTAGATAATAGACATACAGTATTGTTTTTAGTAATACCATATCTAGTGTGTATTGCGAATTTCATAATGGATAAAAACATCGAACAAAGAGTTTGTCTTAAATTTTGCATCGCCAATGGGATTTCGTGTTCGGAGTCTTTGAAAATGTTACAGGAGGCTTCGGTGAAATTACGATTTACGATTTTATCAAAAATACGTGTTTATGAGTGATACAAAGCGTTCAAAAGCGGTCGAGATGTAATGGAGGATTTGCCTCGCTCTGGTAGGCCATCAACGTCTGCTACTGAAGATAACATCGCAAAAGTGAAGGAAATGGTGACTGAAAATCCTCATTCAAGTTTGAGAGAACTAGCCGTCGAACTTTCTGTGTCACACGAGTCGATTCGTACCATTTTTAATAATCAATTGGGTATAAAACATGTTGCCGCTCGGCTAGTCCAAAAACTTAATCGCAAAAAAATCGCTGAGGACATGCTAGAACGAGTCAATTCCGACCCAACATTCATGAAACGCATTGTTACTGGTGACGAGACGTGGGTTTACGAGTTTGACATGCAAACTAGTCAACAAGCTTCGGAGTGGTGCCTTTCAACTGAACCGAAACCGAAGAAACTGCGCCAAACTCGATCGAAAGTCAAAGTCATGTTGACTGTTATCTTTGACTGTCGCGGTGTTGTGCACTCAGAATTCTTGCCAGAAGGTCAAACGATAAAAAAAGAGGATTATTTAAGCGTTATGCGGCGTTTAAGAGAGCAAATTAGACGAAAAAAGCCAGATTTGTAGAATGAAAATTCTTGGATTTTGCACCACGATAATGCGCCTTCCCACAAGGCCATCATTGTGAACGAATTTTTGACCAAAAACTCAACAAATACCATCGAGCAACCACCTTATTCACCAGATATGGCTCCAGCCGACTTCTTTCTTTTTTCTAAACTCAAATTACCACTTCGTGGCACCTGGTTTCATTCGGTAGAAGACATAAAGGAGAATTCGCGGCGAGAACTGAACTCGATTCCGAAAAAAGCGTTTAAAAAATGTTTTGATGATTGGATTATTCGTTGGCGTAAGTGTATCGCTTCTGAAGGAGCATACTTTGAAGGCGATAAAATAAATTTGGATGAATAACTAACATTTTGTGTATTATTAATCTTTTCCCAGTACTTTCTTGACAGAGTAGTAACTGTTCGCTACCTTCGATTTAAGCCTATTTAATCTTTCCTCACTTTGTTTTTCGACATCTACTCACTCGATAACTAAATTTATAAGCCCATGCAAAAAGAAAAGAAAATATAAGCACTTCAATCGAACACCCGATTTTTGTTCGAGTTTATCGAAATTTTCATTCTGTTCTCAAGAAAAAGATTGTTCATTATTTATTTGATAGCCAATATCAAACTCCATTAAGCGAAGCGGAATTTCAGCTTACACTGCGTCGATCGTTTGATCGACTCTCGCTCACGATATCCGTCATTAATGTCGGTAATGCTACACCATTCCTATCAGCCTCGGAAATATTGCCAATATGTTAGGAAGGTCCGAAAACTATTCCACCCATGTGAGTTAAATTGCCATTAAACTATTTGTTTTTGTTTAATTGACTTTGGATTCAAACATAAATACATTGAATAAACTCTTGTTTTGTTAAAATAAAACGATTATTTTTTGTTTATAAAACATTAATGTTTGGATATGTTATTCAGTGTCGCTTTCAACAGCCTGACGAGTTCAGTAAACTTTTAGCGCATTGATATTGATATTGATATTGATATACGGTGTTTAGTAATTAAAAGCATTCCGCCCAAGGAAAGAAGTTTTAAAATTAACTTCCACGAGGTGATAAATAGTAAAATACAACAGCTTTACGTAGAGAACACATCAAACTCAAACTTTCTTTATTGTAAATCACAGGTACAAATTTTTGTTTTTAGCATTTCCATGCAAGGTTTAATTGAAGATAAATAACACTTGAAAAAAAAAATATCGACCTCAGGTGGGACTCAAACCCACCGGTGGGTGGTATGCGATGGGACGTGGGTTGGGTGGTTCTTCGGTTCCGTGCATGGAAATGCTAAAAACAAAAATTTACAATGTTTAAGCATTTCTGATCTTAACCAATAGTCAAATATTTGTAAAAATATTTCTATAGGGTGTTGACGGTAGTATACTACTCAGCTATACATATAGCTACAACATTGATCAGAATACGCTGGCTTTGACAGCGAGAAAAAACACTTGAGGAATTTCATCTTGTCACGTGACGTCCTCGGTAGCCTCGGTAACCTTATACAATATAAGGTCCCATTGGCACCCTTTATATATGGGGACCTAAATTTAGGATTTGGAATATAACATAATAAAGTCGCATATTTTCGGACATAGCTTAAACGTCATAACAAAACATAATGTTGTGAAGATAATTAAAATAAAGGCCTGATAAAGGGACAAGTTAATTATTCATTTGGGTATGACAGAATGTTCGTTGATTCCCGCGATTGTGTTAGCCGCCTTTGTTCGTTATCTACAAGCAGCTTTGTAAAAATGTGAGCCGTCAGAAAATGACGCGTATAAAGACGCACAGGGTCCGAGTTAGGATACTAATCTTTAATTAATTCCAAAGACGATAATATTACCTTATTGTACCACATCTATACTAATATTATAAAGAGGAAAGATTTGTATTTTAGTATTTTGGTATTTTTGGATGTTTGTTTTGGATAAACAAAAATAACTACGAGGCCAATTCCAAAAATTCACCATTAAAGAGCTACAATATTTTCGAGTAACATGTGCTACTTTAAAATCCCGAAAAATGCACGATTCCCGAGAGATACGGGATAATTCATTATAGAGGGCGCTGATTTCATATAGAGGGCGCTGATTACTATGTAATGTAGCTCTCAGCTGGCAAGAATATTTAATGGAAAAACAATTGTGTTACATTACAGGTTTGGATAATATTATTAAAAGGCTTCAAATAACAAAAAACAATATGATAATATTCATTTTTAGAAGTTTGGATGGTAATTTTTATATATTTTTAATACATGAGCTTCCTCTGTTGCCGACTGGATGAATGAAAAATGATGTAAAAATGACAATTGACAATTTGCCAAAAGCAAAATTAAGCTACCCAAAGACGGCTGATTTTTGGTTATTATACATGTTTCTTGAGTTGATTTTAACTTGAAAATTTGCACGAAAGTGACATTAATGTATCGTTTACCAACAAATAGTTTTCCTTAAGCAATTGGTGCGAAGCAATCTACTTAGCCAGTAACGTTTTTATTGTTTTCATGTAAGTTACTGGTAAATAGAAGATAAATTATACAATATTAATTATTTCGTGCTCTAGCAAATCGTTCCGAGCTACGCAGCATATTTAATTAATCTAAACATTATTGCACAGATGTAAAATATGATACATTCGTGGAATCTGATAACAAAGAAACGCTCATGGCTAGACGGCCTATCGTTAGGGCCACTACTCATCAATAGATGGCGCTGGCTGAATTCAAATATAAAAGCAACAATTAGGTCCCTTTCCAAAAGGATCTACAGCTTATGTTATGTCTTTACGAAAGTGTGTTTGTTTGTTTATTTTCCTCAAACAAAGTAACTAAGAAACGTTCGCTTTATGTTTTGTATTAAATGATACGTCAAGCAATCTTGGCACTTGGTAGGTTAACTACTTGGCAGTAGATGGCGTTGATTAGCGAGATTTAACTTGCTTTAATGTGTTGTTATAATACTTTTTATAGCATACTCATACAATATTTAATATATCTACTCTCCAAAAGAGGGCGACCAAAGCGAATTTGTGTAAGAAGAAAATTTAAAAAACAACTTAAATATTAGGTACAGTAGTATAATACTATCTCTATTATTAAGGTTGAGTTAAAAATGCATTATTAAGAAAACCATAGAACACGTAAGACTCACTACGCTCCGCTACAAGAAAACAATAAATAATGTCTGTACGTCATAGCTTAGCCAATAGAAGCAAACTGACTTACGCTTTAAAAGGAGTAAGTCAGTTTGCTCCTATTGGTACAAAAATGTTTCCTGATAACAACGCTTCGTTGTCCAATGCTACTTCCTTTTTCATAAACATTTGAGCCATAGCAAGTCCACTGTTAAGCATTTTAGATTTTAAGATAAGCAGCTCTTGAAACAGCACTTCTTGACGTAAAGTGGTGCTGGGTTTCTGTCATTGTGACAACTCTGAGTAGAGCGGTAGTTGGTTGAGCCTTGAAAAGTGCTATTCTTAGGTTTCATGGTGGTAGCGCAGCGGTGGCACCGGGAGATTCTTAAAGTCAAAGTACCTAATTTATTTCTGTAAAAGGCACGTTGCCTTTGATGGATCGAAAAATGAGAAGGTGCTCAATTAGTCTGAATGTTAGTGTTTTGTATGTTTGTTACGCGACTTTAATATAGAATAAGAAGGGACCGAAAATGTATTACTATATTAAACCAGAACCAGTCAAATTCTGTAGTATATTAAGGATTTTTTAACCGTCATAAAAAAGGAGAAGGTGCTCAATTCGTCTGAATGTTAGTTTTTTGTTTGTTTGTTACGCGATTACTCCGTCAATTATGAACCGATATCAAAATCCTTTTTTTGTTTGAAAGTGTATACTCTCGAGGTGGTTCCATTTTCACCAAGTTAGGATCTGATGCAGCTTAGGAATTACCGGGAAATCAAAGAAAATTCTCAAAAAATGTATGCACATAGAGTGTGTTTGTTAACTTCAAATAACTTATTCAGATGTTTGCGTCTGTCAGTTTTCATATCATAGTGCTGAGGTGATGATGAAAGTCTCAAAAATCCTTAACAGCTATAGCAATTAATAGGTGATACTTTGATTCTTCGACAGAAAATATTTTGCAGTGTATTGGGCAGATATGGCGCCTTACGAGGTACCGACAGCAATTTAATTTATTGGGGGTGTAAACCAACACACCCAGAAACGAAAAAAAAAATTAAAGTTTATTTCTCGAACTGACTTCATTTTTAACGAAAGATTTTAAACTGTGGTTATGACACAAGAATGCCTAACTGGACCTCACTTACTTATGTTAAACATCTTTTAGCGACCTCTAACCTACCTAATGGTGATAATAGATTCTGAATATTATTTTTTTGTAAAGAGTTTACCACTAAACGATGTATAAAATAGTTTCATAAAAATCAAAAACCGACTTCAAAATTAAACAAAAAAGCAAGCAAATTGTATTAACTAAAACATACCTAATCGGTACTATTTGGAGTCGGTGCGATTAACACATTTTATCTCTCCATGGCTCTTTTTTACTTTATTTTACGCTCCGCTACAAGAAAACAATTTAAATTTCAAAAAATTCAATGTAAATAGCAACATTTTAAAAAAGTCCGGCGCCCGACCCGCCTTTTCTACTCCTGTCGTAGTTACCAGTCTGTATTAGTCGAAATTATCTGTTATATTTCCTAATACTTTTCGGAGACAGCCAAAGAAGCTGCTCAATCTTATAACTTTGTTTCACCACCAAACTGAAAGAGTCACAGTGAAAAGGTTCAGTCGAAATTCGGGAGTAAAAGGCTCTTTTCTTAATAAATAGTGCTTCACGCAGTCCACAGCGTTGCTTGATATGGCAATACCGCTCGATTCCTGTAATCCACGCAAACGAAGTTGCGGGCACAGCTAGTTCTAAATTAATTACTTTCACTTTGATGCGTTGTTAATTTTAAGGTTTTCAATAATGTCTTAGGGCACAAATGTGCGGTAATAACGTACGTCATCCCAGAAACACTTATAAAATGGAATCCTATTAGCAAAATTATTTTAAGTGTTTATTTTTAACATTGTTGAAAAAGTAATTGTCCCTCGTGCCGATATCAATGTAATAAAAAGAAAACATATTTATTTTTTGTTTTTACATTTCGTTTGAAATACAAGAGTCTCTGTCGAAGCAACAGCGATATGGATATTCTGTGCTACCGGCTTTATTCACACTCAACACGATATAAAAAGGTTCACCTCTGTATGACACTTTCATATAAATCCATGATTTAGTAACACAGTTAAGCCACGAAGAAATATTATTTGGTAGATATATACGCAGTGTTCGCCATAAATGTGATGTGACATATCTATGGCAGATATGTTTTACTGTATTTTGATGTCTGTTTATTGACTCCTAGACCGCTAAGCTGATAGCGTAATGACAAAATTCGTAATATTAACTATGTAGGCATTTATTAGGTTTTAGAACTCCGTTTATAGTGCAGTAAAACATTATAGGTCAGTTAGTTGATATTAGAAATCAATATACAATTAAGTTTAATAAACAGGTAATTAAGTACTTACAATGACTGCATTCTCTTATTTTTTAGTGTTCTTTTGTCATTTGTTGTTGATAATGAAAAGGACACGTGACACAGACATAGTTACAATGAGGTTGAAGAATCTTTCAAAATTAGCTCCTCACTATGACCTTTGCAATATCGTGAGTCCTTGGCAGGTAGGTATATGTACATAGTTAGGAACGTAAGTTTTAGAGCGACCTTTAGAATTCACGATAGTACAACAGGCGGGCAGAGGTGCCGTGACCTATCTACCAGGGACTATTAGATAGCTGTCTATGGTTGTAGCGTGTGAGCAGCCGTGTCTTAGGGAGTAAGGTGACGGGAAAAAGCGAAAGGCATTCAGCTATTGTGCAAGGAAAAGGTGCCTTGTACTGGAAAAATATCAACTTTTGTTCAAAACTAGGTTCTAGCCTGTATGGCGCTGCAACAAAAAGTAATAAGGGAAAAGTAAGTACCAGGGCCATAACCATGAACTCTTAAAACAATCTCAAAGTTGTCAAATCTGTCAATTTTGGTACGTCATTTCATACAAAATTTGACAGAAATGATAATGTTTGACAGATTTGTGATTGTTTTAACAGTTCATGGTTAGGGCCCAGTGTTATAAGTTATTTATAAATCTCAGTGCTTAAAAGAGCATGTCAACAGAAGAATGTACATTTTGTCAAAAAAGTTTCGGGAATCGATGATTTGTTTATGGTTCCAAATTCAAAATTATATATTTTTTTGTTGTTGTTAGATTGGCACAACTGTTTTCCATTTTGGCGCGGAGTTTCAGTTACATCTTTTACAGTATTGTTTTTGGTTACACCATATCTAGTGTGTATTGCGAATTTCATAATGGACAAAAACATCGAACAAAGAGTATAAGTATTAGGTACGGTCCCATGTACTAATTACGATATGACTTAAAATGAAGCGGCAATGCAATAAATTATTTGCTACATGGAGTATCAAAAAATTAATGCAAATGATCACTGTGCTAATCTTGTAGACACAGCTGAAAGCAAACGAAACAAGCTTAGCTCCAAAACTAATTATCGGAAGATGCAAATTGTAGCTCCGACTGTTATAATCGGTTTTAAACACTAGATGTTACGTAACACATGCAAGAGGAAGATGAAGTGAGAGGATCGGCCAAAATAGTACGGTAGCGTAGGAACGAAAGTTCCGAAGGCCTACTTACATTTTCTGATAAAAGGAGGTGTCAACAATACACACACTTCGCACGCACGATTCATGTTTTTTTTTTGTTTGGTACAGGCAGGGTTTAAAAAATGGCAAACGAAAACATATTTTTTAGTTACATTTATTGTATTTGTTAAAAAGATATTGAATTATTAATCGTGGAGTCTTTACAAATTTTAAAAAAATAATGGAATGTTGATTATGGCATTTCCTCAGTACCATGTACTTCCAACTGCAAAAAAAAGAGTGTGTACGACATTTTGTGAATCTTATCGTAAATTGAATCTTTTTTACTGTAGAGGGACATTTTGTAACATGATACCATTATGTTCATTATTTCTATGTTTCTCAGTAGAACTATTTTTGAAACAGAGTTTTGCAGTTAATTTGTTTTGCTATTTTACATAAGATACGCATCATCATCGTCATGATTTCAGCCACAGGACGTCCACCGCTGAACATTTATTTCGGACGTCCAACGTATTTTGTTTATTGGGCAGTGTATTGGACATACTTGACGGCTGACTCTTAGGAGGTACCAGACATGTATTTTATTACTGAGGGCGTAAACAGGCACTCCCAGAAACGAGAAAAAATATAAAAAAATGTTCCTCAAATTGACTTAGGTATTGAACTCAAGACCTTTTGACATGAGTACGATAACAGAATAAGGTAGGTAGGCCTTTCGGTTAACAATTTAACTTTTTAAATGACTTCTATAATAACAGATTCTTAATTGTATTCTATTAATTACGTTTTGTTAAGAAGTTAACACAAAAAAATTATAAATAAAATAATGTTAAAAAAATGAAAACCGACTCCAAAAATAAACTAAAAAGTTATCAGTAATTGTTTGAATTGGTGTGAATTAACTCCATGACCGGCACCAACTCAAAAAATAACTGATTAGGTATGTTTTTTAGCATAATATTTTATGCTTTTTAATTAATTTTTGAAGTTGGTTTTTAGGATAGTCCTAAGCACATATATAAAAATCCAATTAATTCTTTTCTCAACTCACTCACCAGAGAGATATGAGTGGAGAAGGCGGGTAGAAAGGCGCGAGGATTAATATGCTTTTATACATTCGTGGGCGCCCGACCCGTCTTCACTCCTGTCGTAGTGACCAGTCTGTATCAGTCCAAATGAATTTTGTTATTTTTCGGATACATTTTGGAGACTAGCCAACGAAACTGCTCAATCTAATATCTTCACTTCACCGCCAAACGAGGAGAGCCACAGTGAAAATATTCAGTTAAAATTCGAATTTCACACTCTTAATACAGAGTGCTTCATGCAGACCACACACACACACAAGTCAATTGCCTGATATGGCAATACCACACATCCTGTGGTCCACGAAAACGAAGTTGCGGGCACAGCTTTATAAGT
Organism: Anania fuscalis; assembly: GCA_950371115.1. Classification (NCBI taxonomy): domain Eukaryota; kingdom Metazoa; phylum Arthropoda; class Insecta; order Lepidoptera; family Crambidae; genus Anania; species Anania fuscalis. Next base: position 14,176,184 of record OX493330.1, read on the forward strand.
AGGTAGGTTTATTTTCACTAAACTAAAGTATGTTTCTATTGTTTTCCATAAAACTAACAATCGCTCCCGCTACCTCTTGTGTTTTACGAATCATAAATCGGATAGGGGTAGAATGCACTACTAGTTCACTGTTGGGTGACTGGAAACTTAGTTGGTCGTTCAGCTAAGTTTGCAGTCACGACGTGCATATAGCTAGGTGCCATCAAAACCCTATTATGACGCACGTTTGTTCTAGAATTATGAAAGTCACTTACTCGGAAACTCTATTTTGTGTTGGTGGTTTATAGTAAAAGTTTTTTTTTTTTTTTGATTATTAATAGTGTCTTTTTTATTATATTACTAAATACCTGTATTACCTGACATTTTATTCTGCAAATAAAGATTTTGCTTTTGACAAATAAGTGAAGAGTGATTTTGGAAAGTATCTAATATCTAAAGGATATAATTTTAATTACAAGGTAACTAAACTAACTAACTAAAATAACATAAAACCAATTTATATAGGGGGGCAATTTATAGGTTAAAGTACAAAAACATGGTTCTAAAGTACTAAAAAACCGGCCAAGTGCGAGTCGGACTCGCGCACGAAGGCTTCCGTGCCATTATCTATAAAAACGGCAAAAAAACACGTTTGTTGTATGGGATGGGAGCCCATTTAAATATTGATTTTATTTGGGTTTTTATTATTTGTTGTTATAGCGGCAACAGAAATACATCATCTGTGAAAATTTTAAACTGTCTAACTATCAGGGTTCATGAGATACAGCCTGGTGACGGACGGACGGACGGACAGCGGAGCCTCAGTAATAGGGTCTCTTGTTACTCTCTGGGTACGGAACCCTAAAAACTATTTTTAAACCTGATTTTCAATTTTTTACTGAATTTTCTTATGATTACAGCTATAAAGGTTGTCGGGAAGAGATCACTTTTGGCGATAAAGCCGCCCGATTTTACATCCGCCCGATTTTACATAACTGTGTCTTCTTTGTTATTAGTGTTTATTGTTTTTTGTGCAATAAAGTGTCTATCTACCTATCTAATATTTTTTTGATATTTTACACTGTTGTTACTATCATTTCTTGCATTGTACTGCACATTGTATGCAGTTTTGCGCTACTATAACATCTTAGTAGGGCAATGTAAATTAAATACAATTTCAAAAGTTTACTTTACGTGCTTTTTTAAGTTATAGTTTGACGTGACGGGTATTCAAAATTGCACGGTTAGCTATAAACATATTTCACCGTTGGGAGTCTGGGGTGTATGGCAAGCAATTTTTCATCCGCAGCGTCTCGTAGATTTTTCTACCAGCATATGTAAGCAAAGTAAGCAATTTCAGCTTTAAAATTAAAAGTGTTACAGAGAGAACACATTATATTCGTAGAATCTCGTAGTTCGTAGCACTGGAACCATCTATCCTCTACATATACTTTATCAAAAAGGTATCTTATATATTCTTATTATACGAAATTATATTTCATTTACAATGAGATAGAGAATTTATCATAATAAAAAAAAAGAAATAGCAGGTACTCGACTCTAAATGCAATTTTAGCTTATTTTTAAATATATTTATGCATTCACACTATTTTATGGCGTTTGGTAACTTATTGAATAGACGTACTTAAACATTACAGTCTTGTCTTCCATAGTTAGTTATCATCGTATCATCGTAATAGGTTTCCATAGTTAGTAATCATCTTGTTATTTATCATATCTAAAGGTATGCGGTTTCCATAGAGTAATTGCTTAAGCAAAATATTTAAATAACTTTGATAAAAGCGCCAACAACCGTATTTATAGCATAAATTTACATTACGACCTATTCCAAAAACTCGATATAGTATGCCCAATATCGATGCGAAATTGCAAGAAGAATTTCATGTTGGTACTTTTCCTTGCATACCCGAGGCAATACTTTCTATTAAGGGACTTGCTGAAAATAGAATGTAAAAAAGCAGTACTTACCTATTTATTAAAGGTCTATGTTCTTCAAGAAAAACTCCTTTTATAATGCGGAGCGGATTGAGGTCAAGTATTACATGAAATGTGTAAACACTTCAAATAATATGATATAAAATCGCGATTCTCTTCAGTGTTATAAAGATAGTCAGTTGTTATAATAAATTATTACAACCACCTCGCAAATTATCAAGTCCTAAACTAAGCAAAACTTGTACTATAGCGACTTGATAACAGATAAACACAATTTAATTAATACATATAAACATCCATGAATTAGGTACAAATGCTTTAGCAAATTGGTTTGAAATCGCCAGGCTTTGTAGCCCGGAGCGCGAACCACTTCACGAGCCGTTCAACTTTAATGGTTGTTAAGTACTAAAAAGGTTATTAAATTGATTTTTTACCAAAAATCTATAAAATAAGTATATTTACTCAATAATTGGGTTGCAATTTTTCAACCAGTGCTGATGTGCACTAGTTGGAAGTTGCACCATAAAAGTAGTAGGTGTGAGAAGGCCAGAAGTGGCGAGGCGAGGCGGCGCGCAGTCTCGTAAACAAAGGGAGTAAAAGCTTTATGAGGCCTTATTGTTTCGCCGCTCCCGTTTTATAGCTTTTTAAATCATCTTCTATAGTTTATGCTCTACATTTACACAAAGTTTTATTAGGTTGTTAAGCACAGATTAATTTCATTACACAATTCAAATCATGTTTGAATAAAATGACACTATCCTACCTTTTTTCAAGTAAAATATGATTCATGGTAAAATGTAATAAAAATACTAGCAAACTTATGCAGCATTTACATAAAGTAGATCGCAACTAGAAATGGGACAATCGCTAAAAGGAGAAAAGAATAGGAAAAATGTATACTTATTAAATTAATATGAATTAATGTTAATGTTCTCTATAAATAAATAAACCTATCTATTTTGATCACAAAATCTAAATACACCCGAGGGCAACGAATTCCGGTCACTTACAAAAACGTTAATGTTTAAAATCAGGTATTTTTATCCGATTGCAGCAATCCAACAATGATATTTTGTTAATCGAGCTGGATTTTTAGTATCTCGGATATAGTTAAAATGTATTAAGTTACCCGAAGTGATTGTTCTATATGATTCTTAATGTAAAAAAATACATACCCCAACCATATTTTCTTTGGATTTTATGTTGCGTCAGGCTTTTAAAAATCTTTTAGGTGTCATAAAATTGTCGTTTCGTCGTATTGCAATAAATCAAGTCTCGCAAGAAAGTAATCTGCCTCGTACATTTTTTACTCGCAAGTTCTCCAGCCACTAAATGGTTTACAGGTGTTTTCAATAACCATAAACATAAACCGAGGCTCGGCTACCTCGTACCTCGTGTAGGTACGCAATAAATTATGGACGGAAAGGAAAAGGGAAAGTCTGTACACGTATGCCTCCATTTTCCCGAAACGAAAACTATGTCCATAACGTTATTTATTATTCAATGCAAAATATATAAAATATTAACGTTATGGACGTATTTCCATTACAATTTCTGTCGGTGACTTTCAGATTCCGTTGAAAAGGGTATTTGCTACCTTATACCTGCAGTGGCTTTCGCGCGTAAAACTTTCACTCAGAAATTTGATTTTTTAAATGTGTACAGCTAAGCGTGATATCTAAAACGTAATATCCACACCTTAATTCAGAAATCACCTATCAATAATTCGATAAATTACCTATTATCTTCAAAAAAATTTGAGTATATTTCACGTAGGAGAAAAACTATGCATATTTTGTTTTGGTAGTTTACCTACATGCATGGCTTTAATTTAAAGTTATGAAAATGATTTTGGAATTTTCAGGATTATTAATCGCGATTCAAAATACTCTACTTATTGTTGGCCTCAGTTTGACTCGATAACATTTCGTATTTCGCGATTAATAATCCTGAAAATTCCTTAAAGTATGCCTTGTGATACCTCTTTAAAACGCAATTCCATCTGAGTACAACATTCCCATCTTTTTTATGGGACAAAAATTAACTAACCATACTTGACTCAATTGAATTACGACCAATAAGGTCTGCCGAAAGTGAACCGGTGGATTCTAAACCATAGGCATATTACATTGCGGCTGCAAAATCTCGAGTTTGTCATTAGTTAGAGGCGCCACTTCGGTGAGTAACAGTGCTTGCTCTACAGCTGCATGAGCTTATCGTCATCACTGTCCTACCTTTATGGTTGACATTCCCGCTTTCCGAACAAAGCGCTAACTCATATGTCATTATTTATGCGCACAGCCGAGTAGGATTTCTAGCCTACATGTAAGCTCCTAATTAATGTTTAACCTTATAGACTGTTACTTGTATTGCACAAAAAAGTGTAAATAAAAAGACCTTACAGAACGAGTAAGCTCGTCTTGAGCAAATTCGTAGGTTCCGTCATAGGCGACAGTAGTAATCTGTCCTAAATAAATTAAGTAGGTATCGTAGTAGACACTTATTGCTTCGTAGTCGTAATAGACACTTTTTTTTTTCCTGTGGCAATACTTCCGATAGGATCTCGTCCTAAATGATTTTAATAAATTAATTGTTAAAATAACATTTTTTGGCCAATTAACTATCGCAGAACGTAACTAAATGTATTGTTAGTGTTTATAATTAGATTGTGTGGTTGAAGTGTGTGTACTTTACGTATATTACGCTTCTAAATTATCGCCGTTAGACGAGTGTGAATGACATTGCACTTTCAAAGGTTTTGTACATTCTGTTATTCATTGTTCCCTGTTTCAATTTAAAAATCAACATAATAATATCAATGTGTTTGTGCTAGAAGATCCCTATAAAGCAGTAAGTAGATTTATTTTCTTAAATTGTGATATTGATATCACCCGCGTTGAGGTTATATTTACATATTGAAATAACCTCATAAATTGATCTATCAATTCTTTGGAGTTTTATTTTCAATCGTTATACGACACAATGCTCACTCGTAAAGCCTCTGCTCGCCAGGAGGAATCAAAACTCCTACTGGCTTTGAAGGAATTGAAGGCATCCAAGGAGTTGGTTGAGCAATTGAATAGTGAAAGAGAGGACAATGAAAGGGAACTAATGGAAGTATGGAATAAAAATGCTAATTTAAAGAAAGAGATGGCTGAGCTGCACAACAACTTTTTACTAGTTGTTGACGAGCGGAACAAACTTCAATCCGTGATAGATAGGTTTGATCAGTGCAGCGATGAAATTAAGCTCAATGTAAAACGTATATTTATGCTTCATCAAGACCTCAATGATGCCCAGGACCTCATACTACACCTGGAGACAGAAAAGCAACAGCATATTGACTACCAGACTGATAGTTTATTTCATAAATTAGTTGGCAGTGCGCCCAGCCTTCCTCAAACTTCAAACAATGAACCAACTGTCACAATTGATCTAACTAGTGATGAAACTTTAAAATCCCCTAATTCAATTGGCATTTTTAAATTAGGTAGTAATAAAAAAATTAAGAAATATGTAAAAATTAATAGGTTCATTAAGAAAACTAATAAATTAATAAAAAAACAAAAATGTGTGCAGTCTTATAGTAAACAAATAAATGAACGAAGGAGATTAGGTGATAAGTTAGATATGTATTCATTATTATTAGAAAAAGAATCTCTGATTATGAGAAAAATGTTAAAAATTTAGAATTAGATACAAGTAAACTTAAGCACTCATTAGATGTTATGACTCAGCGATACACTAGTACTAAAAAAGAGTGTGGTGAACACCTTCTAGCTTTGACGAGCCTTATGTCCTCATGTACCTGCAATAATGTGACAATTAATGACAGTTGCTCACTTGGCTCTCAGTTAGGATGTGAGTCACCAGTTACTCAGTTAAAAAACAAAAAAACATAAACCCAATGAATGTCTCCGTTGGTTCCCAATCAACCCAAAATCATATAAGTAGACCTGTTAAATCTAATATAGTTATGTTCAGCGATGAAATAGGTAAAAACATGGGCCTATTACTAAATAAATATTTGGGACAAGGAGTTGTTAACCACTGCATGCCAGGTTCCTCATGCTTTGAAATTATGAACTGAATTATTAATTATAAATTTAATAAAAATACCACTTTATTAATTTTTATTGGTAATAGGGGCAATGTGTGCAAAAATGAATTAGCAAAACATTTAGACACATTACATTTGTTGAACTTAAACAAAATTGTAATGTTTACATTACCTTATAGTAACAGCTTGCCACAGGAGGAAAATGACATACGACATAAAATGAATTTATTATTAAATACCTTGACTTATAATTCAGAAAAAATGCATGTTATTGACATCAATTATTATTTGAAAAATAAATCAATTTATTTGACCAGAGATAAATATAATCTCAGTGGAAAAATTAAAAGACAGGTAGCTATGTCGCTATCATTCTTTATTGAATGTACAGCTAAGAACTTGGCTAAAAAAGCTGCTTTTGTTGAGCAGAAAAATGACATACAATATTATTTCATACGTTGGAATCAGTTCCAATAAATAATAATAATTTAAATTAATTAATAAGATAATAGAGGAAATCTCTTGCACTCCACCTGTATCCACAAAGGAAAAGTCTAACAGTCTTAATATTGTACATCAAAATATACAAGGCTTTTCCGGCAAAGACCTGGAAATAAGTCTTTATTTACAGGAAATGAATATGCATGTCCTTAATTGGCTTAAGAAATGTGAAGTGCTCATAGGGATTGAAAATTGGGAAATCATTAGTTTGTTCAGTAGAGAGTCAGCTCAACGAGGGGGATCACTAATTCTTATTAAAAATAATATTAAGTCAAAAGATCGCAAAGACATCGTGGCACTTTCTACAAAGCAAACTATTGAACTAGCGTGTGCTGAGCTGGAGCGGTAAATTATTGTTAGTGTATATAAACCCCCATCTGCCAATTACCTTCTTTTTGAGTCCACTATGGAACAGGTATTAAAAAAATTATCAAAAACTAATAAGAACGTAGTTGTATGTGGAGACTTTAACATTGATTTATTAGAGGTAACTCAAAACTCTATAAGGTTCCTAAATCTTTTTAAATCCTTTAATTTATATATCTTTTTAATGAACCTACACGAATTACTCCTACAACAGCTACTTGCTTAGATAATATTTTCTGTAATTGTAAAGTTATGCAAAAATCTATTATGAACTGTCTAAGATCAGATCATAGTGGACAAATAGCCACATTTGAGCACCATTATGTTTCACCAATAGTGGATATTGTTTGTAGGCCAGTCACTACCAATAAATTAGATAGATTTAAGAAAAATATTGATTATGGAATAAATATATTGCCATTCAACAGCGCTAATACGGATGTGTCATATGAAAATTTGTTTGGATTTGTTAAAGATGAGTTTAACAATATATTTAAGCAAAAACACCTTAGAATAAATACAAATAAATGTAAATTCAGCGACTGGGCCACAACCGGTATTCATAAAAGTAGGAGAAAATTATATGAACTTAAAGCTCAAACTCAAGACCCTAAAATTATTGAGCATGTGAAAAAATTATCTAAAATCTTTAAAAAGGTATGTTCAGTAGCCAAATCAAATTACATTCGTGATATTATTGCTAGCTCCAAAAATAAAATAAAAGCCACTTGAAGCATTATTAATAGAGAAACATGCAAAAATAAACAATTAGATCGCACAATTAGCCTTAACGTTGATAATAAAATTATTCAATCCGACAATGAGGTAGCAAACGCGTTTAAGGATTTTTTTCTAATATACCTATTGCTACAACTAGTAATTTAAACTCTTCACAAGGTCTTGCGGAAACTTTTTTGAAGTCAAATGTCGAAAAATGTACTTCTATTCTAAATTTTAAGCATATAAATCCCGAAGTTATTGTAAAAACATTTAAAGAATTAAATATGAAAAAATCAGAAGATTTATGGGGCATTTCAGTTAATATAATCAACCATATAATTGATAGTATAGCAACGCATCTTGCTTGTATATTTAATCAGTGTATTGATGAAGGTTCGTTTCCTAATTTGATGAAGTACAGCAAAATCATACCCTTATTTAAATCCGGAGATAAAAGTGATCCCTCTAACTATAGACCGAGATCAATTTTACCAGCTCTTAGTAAAATATTTGAAAAGTTAATCTTCAATCAACTCTTATCACACTTCAGAATAAACAAACTATTGCATGAGAATCAGTTTGGTTTCACAAAGGGGAGAAACACAACTGATGCGGGAGTTGCACTCATTAAGCATATCTTTGATGCATTTGAAAGTAAGCAGGATGCTTTAGGGGTTTTTTGCGATTTGTCTAAGGCTTTCGATTGCTTAGATCACAAAACGTTATAATGAAATTACGGCATTATGGTGTCTCAAATGAGTCAGGACAATTGTTAGAGTCATACCTCACAGATAGAACGCAAACAGTTAATGTCAATGGAACTGACTCATCCGGGGCTCCATTACGCATGGGTGTGCCCCAGGGCTCTATATTGGGACCTTTATTATTCCTGATATATATAAATGACCTTCCTTACTTTACTAAAGATCTGTGTGAGATAGTATTGTTTGCAGATGATACGTCATTGATTTTTAAAACTGACAGAGGTGAAGCAACCTTTGACGATGTAAATAATGCTCTCTCTCAAGTACTACGATGGTTTACTGCTAACAATCTTTTACTTAATGCTAAAAAAACCAAGCTCATCAAATTCACTATGCCCAATGTGAGGCAGGTCAGTACGCATATTAATATGTCAGACGATCACATAGACGCAGTCGATTCAACAACCTTTTTGGGAATTACTATAGACTCCCGACTGCAATGGGGTCCCCATATAATTGCCTTGTCAGGAAGGCTCAGTTCAGTGGCTTATGCTGTGAGGAAAATAAGGCTTTTAACTGATGTCGAAACGGCAGGACTAGTATATTTTAGTTATTATCATAGTTTATTGTCGTATGGTCTATTGCTATGGGGCTCAGCTGCTGACATCGAATCAATCTTCGTGTTGCAGAAAAGAGCTGTACGTGCAATATATTGTCTTGGGCCTCGCGACTCTCTGAGGTAGGTCTTTAAAGATATTAAAATATTAACAGTAGCGTCACAATACATTTTTGATAATATTATGTATGTTAGAAAAAACATTAGTTCGTTTAGCCTTAAATGTGATTCACATCATTATAATACTAGAAATAAAAATAAACTTGCCGTTCCGAGCTTCAGATTAAAGAAAGTAGGTAATTCATTTTTGGGGAAATGTATAAAAATATTTAATAAAGTACCACAAACTCTTGTTGACTTGCCTGTTTATAAGTTCAAAAACCACATTAAAAAAACATTATGGAAAAAGGATATTACAAAGTTGAAGATTACTTGAACGACAAGAGTGCATGGACTTGATAACCTACCTAGCTCGCACTTACACTATCTTGTAATTGTATTTCCTGTAATAAAATCAGGCTGACAAAGGTGACTGAGTTTGTTGCGCCGCTTCTTCTCATCACCAGCCGATATGTAGTACCGAAGCGGTGGTAGGAAAAAAAAAATTGGTACATGTAAAAGTGCCATTGATGGCCAATTTGCAAAAATAAATGACTTTGACTTTGACTTTGTAGGTACTGTAGAACTTGCTGTAAGATAATATATTGTTTTAAATGGTATATTGGTTACATGGTAGCAATCCCGTAACAAACTATTCTAATTGCTGTAAGATAATTTGTTACTTACATTAGGAAATGTATTATCATGAAAGGTCACATTGGATCAAATTTACCACCTTGTTAGTAGTGAGATTATAATCAGGGCCCTAACCATAAACTGTTAAAACAATCCCAAATCTGTCAAACATTATCATTTCTGTCAAATTTTGTATGAAATGACGTACCAAAATTGACAAATCTGTCAAACATTATCATTTCTGTCAAATTTTGTATGAAATAACGTACCAAAATTGACAGATTTGACAACTTTGTGATTGTTTTAACAGTTCATGGTTAGGGAGCAGGACTAATTTAATTTAGCATTCATATATTTTTTTCAATATTATGTTCATAAAGACAATTCGGACAAGATTTTTTAAACTAAGATCATTAGTCCAATCTAAAAAGAATACGTAGGTAGCACAGCTAAGGGTCGCTATGTTACCACAGAAAAAATATAAATATCATGTTTGTTTATTTAATGGTTTCCGATTTTCAAGGATGTTATTTGGTATGCAGCTTATCTTCAAAGCATTCTAAATAAGGAATGCCGAACAAAATATTTGATCTGTTGGTCTCGGAAATTGATATCAGATTTAAAATGATACTATATTTCGTCTTATCATTAAGTAAATGGTGTTTTATAAAATATTAATTCAAGATTGTAAGAATAGGCTCCTAAAAATTATCAAATCTTCATGTGTGTTTCTAGATATAGTAAAATCCTACATTAGTAAACGAAAGGTGAGCCTGTACTATACATCCCACTGCAGGGCACAGGCCTCACCTAAACTGGATATGGGTTAGGCTATATTTTCACCACGCTATTCGTATACTACAAGTACCTATTCGTCTATTTAAGGACTGTGTCGTGTGGGTGTGATAAAAAACATGATAACATGCTTTTATGCATTCATTTATTAGCATGTTAACAAAAAGTATTTTTTGTCTTTTCATAGCGAAGTTTGTTTTTAATATTACTGTACAAGTTTTACACTCTAGTCGAAGCCTTTGTGCAAACGCCTCGAAGACATTTAAGCGGCTCTTGGCATATGGCTGAAGGAGTCTCTCCAAGCTCCTTGCTGTAGGTCTTGCAGGCTGCGCCCTCATCTATAAAATAAGATTTAAAGATTTAATGTGCTGCATACTAAAACACCTATTTGTGTAGACCTAAAACGTAGACACGATGGCGATAGAAATTCAATTGACTACATGAAGAATGAAATATGAAAATACATGAAGAATGAAAAAATCAGAACTACCTGTCCCAAAACTCTCCTAGTAACTGCATTTGATTGGTATTCTATATACTTACGTGTACCTTATTGGGAGACGATAAAAGGGAAATTAGGTATTTCTGTTTTTAAATCTGCACTAAATAATAACAAAAGGAAACACTTATTCTGTACACATTGTAAGTATAATTTGCTACTTCAAATTATAGTGGTTTGTCATTTTGGCTTGCTTAAAATCGCCATACCGGCATTGACATTATGTAGAAGCTTCAAATATTTCAATAGGATTTGGCTCAGTGACGTGCATTGGGGACGCCTAGACCGGCAATGGTCTGACGTAAGCTGAATGCTGATTATGATGAAAGGCAATAATTATTTTGCATTTTAACGATACCGCTTATAAGTAATTATAATTTGTATTATTTGATATTTTTTGCGACGTGATTTAAAGACATTTTGGAGACCTCCGTAGCCAAGCACACATGGCGTCACCATCTTGGAGGTTCCAGGTTTGATTCCCCATCGGCTCAATGTAGAAAAGTAACTTTTCTATATTGACTTGGGTCTGGGTGTTGCAGTACCTTTGTTGTATCTGATTTCTATAACACAAATGCTTTAGCTATTTGTCTTAGAATCAGAGAATTTATTTATGACAAGAACTTTGGTGCGTATTGCTAGTTAATGGTAAAGATTAGACACCTACTGAGGAGAGTAACACAGGCAGGGCAGCAGGCGCATTTGCCAGCGTGGTTAGGACGGTACACGGACGGGTTGCGACAGCTTGACTGAGCCACGGCGCCCGCGCAGGGGTGTTCCTTGCAGTAGTTGGTTCCGCACACCAAGTCGCCGTACGCCATCGCCACCACACACGCGAGCAGGAAGAAAATTATGACAGCCCTCATTCTGAAATATAAATGATCAAATCACTGTGGAGCGATTAATCCAACTTTGTTCTTTCTTTTTATGTACAACGATCGAGGTAAAAAAGAAACACTGGTTGGGCACTGTTGAGCGTTCAGGATTAAGATCAGATTGAGATAAAGCAAATCATAATAATAAGAATAAACTTTTCATTTGTTTATAAACGTTTGCTTCCTGAAACGACCTTCGAAGATTATTTAGGGATAAGATAACCTCTAAATAATTCCATCAAAACCTAAAACAATTTGCAACCCCTCCGAAGAACTAAACAAATTTATAAGATGCGTTGTGAATGCCAATGAAGAATCTGGTCACAACTTACATGAAAAACGTGCGTATCCGTTACGAGTTTTTGATGTCATGAAAACAAATTCAAGAAAAACTCGAGCAAATTCGACTGACGCTTACTCTTGTATTTTCAAGTCCAACATTCAGTATTTAAGTTGCATGGTATTCAATGCAGTGGTATGACATAAATAAGTAGGCAGGTCCAAAAGGATAAAGAACATTTTCTATCAAAGAACATCACAACGGCATATGACAGAAATTACGAAGAAGAAAATACAAATCATTTTTTAATATATAATTACTACACAAACAATAATTTATTACATTATAACGTATAACCGAGAACACTAGTGGTACTAATTAAATGCTTATTACAAAGTTAACGTATTTAAATAAAGCTTTGCAAGAGTGCTTTTACTTCTAAAAGCTGTGTCGTAAAACATTTTGGTAAACTTTAAGGTACCATAAGTATTATGTTTTCAATATGATTCAGAAAAGTTTTGCGGAGCTGCAGCCGTGTATCTAGGGACAACCCTCCCTACCTGCCCGATGGAGATACGTACGGTCAGCTCTGAAGGGTTGTTTTCATTACAGCCAACACTCGAAATTGAGGTTTCTGCTAAAAAGCTTCTTCGTAGGTATAAATGTTTTGATTAAATCTCATGCGACTGAGCTTCAACCGTTAGCTGTGATGATAAATTTACTTCGATTATGCAGCAAAGACTGGCTGTTTTTTTCTATTACGTAATTTTAAAAGGAGATATGGCTGTTCACAGATACTTTTATCAGGATCAGCTTTATAATCCTATAACAAAAAATAATTTACCATACTAAACATTTGCTGATAGAGTAATGAGTTTAAATAATTATCCAGATGAAGTTTTTGTTATACATTTATCTCTAAAATATTTTGTTGCAAAAGGTAGGACGCACAAAATCCATTTTAAGATATCTACCGCCTCTAACCGCCTCTCATATAATTTTTGTAAATAGTTTTAGAAATGGAATAATAAGATAAATTCACTGATATATTTTTCGAAGTAATACAAAATATTAAAACATTTACAAAGTAAAAGGGGGTGAAAGTGATTTTGAAAAATATTTTGCAATTGACTAGACGGTGGTCTTCCATTGTTTACAAAGTTTAAAGTCTACAACAGACATAAAGTGAAGAAGCATTTTTGCTTACTTACTTGAATATGTTGCAGATTAGTTACCGTCTCTGTAGAGTTGCAGCTACCGAATGCGAGTGAGAAGGCGCCGGGGCAATTATACACAGTGCAGATAACCTTTTGTTTACCGGACCCGGGACTGCTCATTTTATCTATCTTCTTTATCTCTTGACTGTTGTTAAGACGGTGCTATTTCTTGGAACCTATTATCTCATTGTTATTTTTCGCTTTTAGCTTGCCAGCTACTGTAATACCTAAAGTTTGACCTAAGTTTAATGTGGTCGAAATATCACACTTGTTTCTATGAGTGAGTGCTTAGTAGCTGAAAGTCGTTAAATACTAACATGAACGAAGGATTAAGGAGAAAACAAAACATTTTATCCATAATATTAGGTAGCAATTAATTCGTGAATAGTGCTTGCAGACTTTGATGATCATGACTTACAAAACACGAGTTTTAATTTAATGAGCTTTAAATTGTTGAAGTGTAGGAAACTTGGTTACTATGAAAGTTGGCTTTTCGTCACCCAATTAATTAGTTGAAAACTCGTTGAGAACGACACGGAATGAGTTTATGTGTTCCTTTGTCGACTTTAGTTACAAAGTGAAACATTAGTCACGAACTGTGCATTAAAGTTTAAGGTAAACATCGTTTCAGGGTCTTCAGACATAGAACGAAAAAGCATAAATACAGAAATACACAACCGTTTTAGCACCTCAAATTCTAAATTAATAACGATAAAACAAAGATAAGGTGATAAGGCTTCGTGTAAGGCCGTTTTTCCACTGCAGCCGTCAACGGGAAATCAACGAGAAACAACTACTGATTTTTGGTACAAAAGCCTGTGATACTCGAACTATCACCAAGGATATACATATTGTGCCTTTTTTGTGCCTGAAAGTCAATTTCAGTGGATTTTTAAAATATGTAAGTACTTATGTATCTTGAAACACACATCTGAACCTAAATTATGAAAAAGGCATCTTGAAATCAAAATCAAACAAATCAAACAAACGGCAAACGACAAGAGATCCATTCATCCGATTACCTCATGCCTGGCCTCACTTGTCTCGAGACAATTTACTGCAAATGGAGGAAATAGCAAATAAAAAATACGTGAAGTATTCTAAAAAAGCCCGATACTGATTTTTATTGCCATATTAACCGCAGCATCTTACTCATTACGGTGGTGGTTTAAGAATTTTGGTCATGTATTCGTACTTCTTTGTTTTTTTCGTTGACTTTGTAAGGGTGTCTGGTTCACGTTGTTTGCAATGCATTAGCAGTGGCTATCTACAAACGGGGCGGTTATTGGAGGCAAGGTGCGGTATGTCTTGCATTATCCATACTGTTCGCCTTATTTTAAGTTTACCCGAGGAAATATGGTTAATAAAAGCATAGTACGAGTATACATTACATTTAAAAAATATCTTAGACCATTATGAAATATTACGATACCTATTATTCCTATTTATTTTTTATAACTTAATTATGAGGTATAAATAATTTCGAATATCCTTTATTTACTAAGTGTTGGTATTGGTACCCTTTGTTTTTTCTTTCGTAATATTTTTCAAATTGCATATTCATAGAATAATAATTGCTTTTCTCTTTTAATGGAAAATGAAAACCAAAATTATTTGATTGATAAAAATACTGCCCAACATTAGTTCCGCCAATCGTACAGTTCTTGATGTATAACAAAACTGTAATGTTAAAACTTCTTACAGGTACCGAAACCCTTACTGACGAAAAAAAAGCTTTAAAAAATGTCCTGCACGATTTCGTGAGAACCATAAACCTTATCGACATTTAACTTTTAAATAACAACTTAAACAAAAAATTAGCTTGCAACCCGATCCTAGTCATAAATCTAAAATCAAAAACCCATTTATACAAATAAATTAAATATATGTATTAACATGGTAATTAGATCTTATTTGTATTTTGATAGAGTTCGTTTGGATTGTTTTCGAGATTCGTTTTTAATTTGACTTACTGAGATAAAAGTTACTTACATTAAATGCAGGATTAGAAACATACTGTTCTTTGTTCAATTCACAATCACATTTTATTTAATCCAGTAAATGTTCAATAGGTTTTATAAAATAATTTTTCAGTTCATCCGTGCGGATCAGCTAGAAAATTGTCTAGTCTCACATAAGGTACTGTGAAAAACCTCACCTGCAGGCTGATCTCTGTCATAAATTTCAAACGAAGATTTTCCGGCAGAAATATAGACGTGTGGTAAATGAGCTTATTCAACTGGTAAGCTAGATTAATCACGCTTATGAGATCAAGCTACGCTGTTGTTACTTTTGACTATAACAATTAACTGCGTGGCAAGTATTAATCGTAGGGGAAACGATGGGCCATATTATTACAAATATAAAACTCTTTAGAAAAGCCTTACTACAAAAAAAAACGAATTACATATTTTAATTTATTTAAAAACAATTAGTACCTACTTTTATAGTTCTATTATAGCAATTAAAATAAAAAATTAAAAGTAATTTTAATAAATATAAAGTTTTGTAAGTGACACAGTGAAAGCTGTAAAAAGGAGATATAAAAGTAAGAGCACCGAATTAGGAACTTTACAACTTTAAAAAGTCGTTAAAATTCAGCAGCCTACATCGCCTTCGGATTCACACTGAATCACAATCTTAAACTTAAATCACAAGCTTAAAATGTAAGTAGGTTATGTATTGCTTAAACGACTTTTTATATATTATGTTTTAGATTTTATATATGGACCAGCGGGGTTTCTTACATGAAACACTAAGTGCAAAACTGGGTTGTAGATAATATACCTTCGTCATAAACTTTCCTCGTAAATCAGCTTAGCTATGTGTAACGGCATCAAATTCCCTGTAGTTTAGAGGATAAGCTTCAGACAAACGCAGTCGAAATACGATTAGCACGTAATAATAAAACTGTTTTATTTAGTGTATGGTAGTAGAAAATAAAAAGGCTTAGAGAGGACGATGACGGAGATTTTCTACAAATTCTAAGTGGCGTTTTCAGTAATGTGCGAGAAAAATAAGTATGTCGTGCGAAGGAAGAGGCGCTTAGGAGTAGCAAAGCTGAAAGTAATTTTTACATCTTATACCTAAATTACCAAAGTTATAAAAAACTTTTGTTTAAAAGCATATTCGACCTTTTAAGCATCAAATAATTTTACCCATTTCTACTTACTTGTGGTTCGTAAGGTTAAGTAAATGAAATGATCCTGTTGGGGATGTTTGTTCTCTCACACAGACAAGGTATTACTTCACACTCACCTTTATTTTTTTGGACTTCTTTTCTTCTTAAACATTGGACTTCTTTTTATAATTTAATCTAATGAATATAGAGAGTTTAAACATAAAGTGCAATATAATATACCATCGCTACCTGAAAGTATCTTAACTTCATCCAGCTATTACAACTGGAGTATGGTAATGGCTCGCGTCGTGACATTTACGCGGGCGTTGGTCGCAGTCTGACGCCCAAACGAGCGATTAGTTGCACTCGTCAAGGAACGGCAGCTGTCTCAGTGCACTTTAAAAGCATGTATAAAATTTCTGAGCTCCATATTAAGTGGTCTATTACTCAGAATGACACGGATTATGTCATAATCATACCTAGATAATACAGTATTACGATAGAATATCTTTATTGCATACCTACCTTTGAAAGTAATTCGGTTAATGTTTGCAGAAAGATGTATTAATTTAATAGTTTCTAAAGAAACTTCAGAGGCTTTGTCAATTGTCACTTTCTCATCGCTCTAAAGACGATACAAGCTAAATAACATAGGAGTGTTTTCCATCGTACTTAAGCTAAGGCCAAACCAACGCGGGAGCGTGGGCGTGCGCGTGGGCGTGCGCAGTGGCGTGGGCGTGGGCGTGCAGGCCAGTTCACACCAAACACGCGGACACTAGGTACGTGTTCAGGAGGCCTAGCACGAAAATGTATCTTTCGCTCGGACGTATAAACCTAACAAGAAAGAGATTAGTCAAAAATGAAGTCAAAGAAGATTAAAAATGTTAGTCATAATAAAGGTATCTAATGATGTTGTAGAAATTATGATTTAACAATTGTTTATCAGATTATTTGCAGATATAGGTACTACGAATATAAAAGCTTAACCCTTTTATTAAATAAACAAATAATTTTTGTAGAGTTTTTTATTTATTTATTTACTGAGTTTCGCACTAATTAATTCCAATGCGGTTACCCGAGTGAAGATATTTGAAGTAGTAGGAAAGAAAAAAGCTAGTTGGCTTCACTCATTGCTTATCGGAAAAAAAATAGTAGCTTTAAACGTAATTATTTATATTATCATAGTAGCGCACTATCTGTCTGTTGAGCCTGTCACGTCAAATGCCATGTCCGCGCGTGCAAACGCTGAATGTCGAGCTGCACGCGTGATGCACGCCGCCGCTGTCCACACCTATGTTGTTATATGCTATGGCACGATCTGAACGCCTACGCTCACGCTACCGCGCACGCCATCGCGCACGCGTTGGTTTGGCCGGGACTTTACAGATCAATTAGTGGATGTAAAGTGGTAGTCTCAATGTTTCAGAAAAAAACACTTTAATATGAGAATTTTCTATGTCAACCAAGAAATTAATTTACCACCCTAGGTTAAATATCCTATAGTATCTTCTTAACAACGTGCATATAAATAGTATGGTGAAGTCAGAAATTTGATAGCATCATTATATGTTTTTTTTTTATTTTCATACAAAACAAAATGATATTAAACCGATTTATACGAAAAATTTTTTTTTCAGATATGATTTAAAATTTCTAAATTCAACATAGTATTCATATGCATATGTAATAGGATAGTTTCAGCTTGATATACTATTTACCTAACACCCTGTATTATTTTTTCCTTACAGCTTGTTTTCTTCTAATTTTGGTAGGTAAGCTTGATGATGATCCTAATTACGGTAAGTCTAGCCAAGTACCTACCTATTACATTTGCAGCAATAAAATATTTATTTTAAATACTTTTACCCTTATTAAATTCATTGAACCTAACCACAAATATTACTCGTTGAAGCAGTACCTCATGCTTTGGTATTTACTTCATCGCGTAATATGTTTTGGTTAGTCACAACAATTTTAATCTTCGGAATATTATTAATGTCAAAGGTTATATTCATTTCTCATTTAAGTTACTCTTGAATAACGAAATGCTGATTGGATAGTTAGAGTAATCTGTTAAGTGCTGTATTATATTCTAAACGAGAATAAATTAAAAGTTTTGCTTCGAAATAACATAAATAGATTTTAACTAGTATGTTGACCTGCGTGAACTAAATCAGATACTTATAATAACAACGTTGTTTGTATTTGTAATTTTTAATTCAATTTTACTAATTGAATGCCGACAAATCTTATTTATTTCTGCACAACTTCTACATTTTATATATTTTTAACTACTGTTTAGTTCGACGTAATCTTGACCAATTCCTTAATACTTGCTCGTGCGTGACACTACCTACCAACTAATACATTATTATTAGTTCCTACGATATACTCTACACAGTATAAATAGAATGAATATTAAGGTTGAGGTAATACTTCTTTACTAGTAGCTCATGGTTTGGACTCACCATAAACCCTACGTTATTAATGCCGTCGTCAGGAGTTGTATTTTGGGATAAATAAAAACAAGATTTTGTCAATTTTTTTGTGATTGACTTGCTTCTAGTCTATTTTAATGCTCGATTTCCATAATTGAATACGGATGCCGCGTACAATCTTACAGGTTATTTGATCGGACATATCTTGCGACTATTTGCAATATCTATTGTCATCGGAAAAGCCTTTTTCGGATTCTTCGGTAGGTAGTACTGCGAAATTCCCTGTAGGTATTATTTCAAAGATATCCAACGAAGCATTAAATCCGACGCACACCTGACGCCTACGGTGTAAGCCGGGCAAGGATGGTTGGACATACTTCCAGTTAAAGGGTTCAAAAGTAAAAAAAACCTCGATAAGAAAAAAATAATAATAATGTGGTTAAGGATCTACTCTAATGCTATCTAGACCTATTGTACAAGCCCTGATAAGTTTGGTATCGGATGTACCTATGCAGGTATAGGTAGATAATTGGTATTATTGTTGAATGAATAATAATTCAATTTAATAATATCTGCTGACTGTTCACGAATGCAACGGGCATGATTGTTGATTGCTCGTTTCTAAATTCTTTTTTTTAATTTAGATGAATGCTTTAACGAGTTTTAATTAAATATGACAGGCTGCACACTTTGACCGGTCCAGTGGATTAAAAGCAGGAGTTAGTTACAGATCCCTAAGGGTAAAACGAGTAATTACAAGTACGAGCGAGTACCTACATAGTAGGCGTCCAGGGTTGACCTTTGCCATTCTCCAAGTCAAAGCCACAGAGGCCTAATGGACTTTTATGTACCTTCTAATGAAATTGTGTACCCGCTCACAACTGAGTGCCAATTGACACGTCACTTTGCATCATATGATTCGTGTTACAACCTTTACCGTTAGTATTTCCAACGTTACTGCCGAGTATAACATGATCAACATGTGCACAGCCTATTACATTATTTAATAATTTGTGCTTTCGTACTACTTGAACCTTTAATTGGACGAATTGACAGTTTCTTCAGAAATATGACTGGGTAGTAACAATATGATGCAATAGGAGGACAATCCAATACATCATGGTTGTATTACAGCCATTAACCCTTTAAATGGCAGTGGCAGTTATAACTTGATACCCATCTGTGGCGTCCCATCTGTATCTGTTCGGGAAAATATGGGTAATCCTTGTAAATTGTCGATATAAAGTTATTAGATATCATTTTTCATAAATATAGCGTTACACTAAAGTACATTCATTCACCATAACCGTGCGATGCTTTCTTAAAACGTATAAGCTTCTTTTAAAACGAGCCAATGTGTATAACTATGTTGGTCTTAATAAGACAAAAGCTCATTTGCACAACCACCTTAAATTGAGATTTGTCCTAAATCTGGATTATAACAACATTCGGTCTATAAATAAGAACCGGCAAAGAGCGTGTTGGCCTACATGCAGTTTAGGGTTCCGTACTGCCGAGCATAATACATATGCAGACTGAGAGGGATGCTTTATGATACTATGAACACATTAATTGATTTCACATTTTAACAGCTAAGAACATTTCAAAACAGTTATAAAAGCCAACTTCAAACCAAATAAAAAAAATGAAAAACCCACTATTTTAGTACCACCAAGCGTAAAGGCAAGCGGTTGTGGGGTGGCAAGGTTTCTATTACTCAAAGTCTAACCTATAAAGCCGCAGACAGACAGACGGACATGATGATACTATAAGGGTTCCTTGTTTACCACGGACACCAAGCTATGACATCTCAGTAGAACGTATTAGGAACACAATTAAAATCCTTAATCTTCACAAGTTTATTATTCACCTATTCACCTACGGTCTATTAGGTACGTAACATGCAGAGGAGTATAGGTATGTAGTAGTAACGCATGAACGAGAATTTTGAAAATTTTGAAATTAACAACCATTATAACTAATAATCGTTTCTCTGTGCCATCGCCAACGCAATTAGCGACAGATGCCATTTGAAATTTTACTCTACCAGTCAGCGTTTAACGTTGCTTTTAGTGTATTTACTGATAGACAAGAGGCTAATCAAGTGGCGGTTCGAAATTACGCAATTAGGGCGCTCTTCTACCATCGATTGATCATCTCGAGGGTACCTAATTCTAGAAACACTATTTAATCAATTTCTAAGTCAAACAAAGGCAAATAATAGGATTTAGCTTTGATCAGAATAATATTTCAGTAAACGTTGTTTACAGTTTGTTCAGATTTTAGATTATTCCTCCATAATTATGTTGAAGACTTAATAATTCAAAGCATCGATCTTATAAATATCGTTGTGTCATAGAAGTAGGTATAAGTATAATAGCCAATAAGTTTGATAATAAGTAGTTGCCGTACCACGAACCCTTTAAAATTAATTTATTTAAAAAAGGTATTGGCGTCCTGCTAATCGTATTAATTGTTATCCTAAATAAATAAAATCAAGCAAGAACCAAATAAATAATGGGTAACGAATTGTAGCAAGAGGTTTTATGCATAGCAAATATCATTTATAAACATGCCATACCAAAGACTAAATATTTTATTGGAGTTATTGTTTTAGAAAATCGACGAAATTTTTCACCGAACATAAATAAACATAAATTGTAATAAAGAGTGTAAGTTTATTTCCTCAAAGTTCAAAGCTGAAAGCTATCACATTTTCTCTCACCGACCGATATTATCATCGTCCTTGAGGTCAGTGGTAAGTGTATGTGTCCCAGGTGACCTCAAAGATCATGATTTCACTTTTAATTGTGCACAGAAGTCCCTGAAATTTAGCATAGGTTATTATTAAGATTGAAGTTTTCAAACGCCACAGATAGATTTACTCATCAGCACCATGTACAAGTAGTAAGATACAATTTGATAAATTTGTAACCGTTCTTATAATTTTATGTTATTCCGTATAATTAACATTGAAATACCGAAAATAGAATCTTTGACTGTAGGTCTGCATTGTTACTATACACAGCTTGAATTTCTCAACAAACTTCCTAAAATCTAAGACGATCGTTTATTTTCAAGCGTTAATAAGCGTTTCAACTTCGATATATTGGGCAAAATAATATTATTATTTGTAAACCTGGTACCTAAATGCCGGCATTGCGTGTTTAGTTAGGGGCACTCCAACTTATTGCAAAAATCTATAACTAATCTCAATTTGTATTATTACACGCTAATAAAATAGATCTCATAAACGATTATGTTCATAATAAATTAAAGTTATTGTTGCTAGTCACGCTATAAATTGTATTTTTTTAAACATGTGTTTGTCAATTATTTAATGTGTGTTATAGGGAATGAGATGACATAATTATCTTAATTCGTTATGAAGACCTGCGTAAGTGATTCTGCTAAATTTCACATCAGTAGACTATTTTTCCGTAACTGTAAAACAATTGTTTTTGCAATAACGCACCCGAGGTGGTCGCTAGTCCTTTTGAGATTATTAATTCTTTACATTCACTGACCTATATTATTACTGATTTTATGAATTACTCAAGTGTGATTCTTCGTAACGCAGTGCAATGATGTGGACTACGATCTTTGATTATAAACATGTCTAGATAGAGTGTGGTGCTGCAATTGTCACCAAAAGAACAGGCCAGGGCGGTAACCACAAACTCTTAAAACAATCTCAAATCTGTCAAACATTATCAAATCTATCAAATTTTGTATGTAATTACGTACAAAAATTGACAGATTTGACAGCTTTGCGATTGTTTTAAGAGTTCATGGTTACCCCACTGATTTGAGTGAGTAACAACTATGGTTACTATGGTAACAATTATGGGTTGTTATGGTAACAAGCGCGCCACTGAGCGGGCGAAACAAACTTTGGCGCCAACAGTTGGCTTATTAATTTTTTGGCGTTTATGACACTCGAACAGGAAATCTAGACATTTATATAATTAAAGATTACGATAGAAGGTACTTCTAAACAAGAGAAAAACTTGCTTGCCGAGGAAAATACCAATATTTTTAGTGAGTACCTACACACCCGTATAAAAAGCCTAGTGTTATAATAACACAAACTATTTCTATGTATATAATAATTTTATAGATATACTTAAACTTTTATGTATAAGGAAGCATTAATAAAAAAACTAACAAACCGCGGAATATTTGAAGCGTACCTTTGTTAAACAATATCCCTCAACAAATTCTTTACCAGTACGTAGCAAGTAATATTAAATAACACCCATTTATTAAAGTAACACATTCACCCATCCAAACACACTTGCTTGTTGCTGTCTTAGATTAGATGTCTCAGATTAGTCAGCCAGCACCATCACATTAGCTCTAAATATCAGTCCGTCCGTCCGTCCGTCCTTCAAATTCAAATTCAAATTGTTTATTGCACACATGTGGTTGGAGAGATGTTTTACATTTTCATAAGTCCCGTAACTGTAACCCTGGCAGGGCATAGCAAATTAATAATAAATAAATAAGCATTATATATTTTTTTGTTTTAAACAAGAAACAAATCACAATGTATTCCATTCCATGTATTATTCAACCTGGGATCTCCTCGAAAAACTCCTGCAGATTATAGTAGCACTTACGAATAAGGTGTTCTTTTAAAGTTCCGTCCTTCCATCCTTCCATCCGTCCGTCCGTCCGTCCGTCTGAACTGTCTGAACCATTTAATGATTTTGCTCTACAGAAGTCGATAGATAAGTTACCGAATAAATCTGAAAAATCACGAGACAAATATCAGAGCAGAATATTTGTGATTAAATCCGCAATATTTGCATACGTTTAAAAATAAATATTCTATGGAGCAAATATTTGAAAGTCACGGGAGTTTTTTGGATAGATATGACATTTTCCGCATCTGTTGTAACCGCAGTTCTGCTGCGTGTTACGTATTTCTATACGATACCGTACTCTTTACACGAGGTAAGGAAGCTATGATTCCTGTTAAAACCGCTGCATCCATTGTTTTAACCTACTTTTTTCATGTCCAACGCGAAAAAGATACTTAATTTTTACCATTTCATTTCGTCCCGCAGTAAAGAATGTCTTGGACCGTCTTAATATTTGCATTGAAAGAGTGGTAACGGTGTGTCATGTTTTTTTTACGACGCCAGTTCATAGAAATGCTGTTTTATTAACTGCTTTTTAGATGTTGAAATGGTTTTTTATTTGCTATAAACATATTGAAAAAGTTATTTGGCTCTAAATCGCCTTTTCTATCGCGTCGATGTTGGCTGTCTATCTACATGTTCTGTTTCGTGAAGATGGTTGTATTTTGTGAAAATAATATCTAAGTTTATTATAATTTCACTTTAAAGTTGATGTGTTAATGTGGAAATAAAAATTTAAAAAGTAACTCACGATTATAGGTAGTCTGACAATAAGTCAGCCCAATAAGTTATTGTCCAGAGAATACATTGGCTAAATTTCAATATCAACACAGAAGAAATTACACAGTGAAAAGTACAAGACATGAAAAAAGCAAGGCACAACACAGAATAACGTAAGAAAGTTGGAATAAAGTAAGTTTGTAAAAGTATGGAATTTAACTGTTTCTGTCACATACTTTTTGCTCTTTAAAAGTTAATTTTCTCTACTCAAAGTGTGGATGAGATAGATTTTGACAGTAAAAAGCTTCAAATTTGTTAAAAAATATGTTTGTTATGCACAGAAACTCTACGAGTTGTATGATTTTTTAAACTATC